>OU895879.1:38649539-39899539 GCA_917627325.4 Chironomus riparius
AGTACAAAGCTTACAGTGTTTAATGCTGTGTGGAGAGAATGAGAGACTTAGTGAATGACTTTATTGTCACATAATTTTCATATACACAAATTAGATGAAGATTATGTTGATGGAAGGTTAATGGTATAGTGCTAATTGAGTTGTTAAAATCTTTTTCATTAAAAAATCATCAGATTGAGAATTGTTGGTCAATGACTGGTTATTGTAGCATTACTAATGATTTTATTATCCTCAATTCAATCTGTTATTCACAAAAAAATTCAATTCTCGTCAATAATGCCCCAATAATTTCTCATACATAGAATGGATGAATCTCAGCTGAGTTTGGGATATCCGAATGATATTTTCACGGAACAGTGGATTTGATTATTGAATTCCTTAAAGCAGGAGACAATAAAAGCTTATATTGCTATTTATAAAGTCCTTTTTTTATAACCTAGATTCTACATTTGAAAGCCTTTTAGGAGGCACGTTTGACAAGCTTCAATTCATTGTATCTTCAACATGCTACATTTACCACACGAAATGTGACTTAAATGATGAATGCAAAACATCCATTTGTCTTGTGGACATTTATTCAATTTTGTTAATGCTTAAACATGCTCCAATAATCAGGAATTTTTAAAGTAAGCCTGAGGCAAGCTTGTAGCAAGGATTATATCAAATAGACTGGCTTACATCAAGTTTTTTATAATTGTGGCTATTAGCGATGAAGCTTGGTTGAAACATGGGTTGACATTATTATAATACTAAGGCCGGTTTTTTGAGCTACTCGAGGTAACCAATACTTGATTACTGCATACACATAAACAAAACATAAAACTCTCTAAGCTTACCTTAAGTAGCCCTAAAATCCAATCTTTTTGCCCCCAAATTCGACTTCCACATAGAACCTAGTCATTCTTTTACTTACTGGGTCCTACGTTAGAGAATGGGGAGTCTAAAATAGTCCCTTGATAAAACGATATTTGAAAAAATTGAGGACATGGTTAATTCTAATAAATTCTAAAATTCAGCAGAAATAGATTTTTTATGAAACAATAAGCCATACAATTTATGTTATCATCCGCATTCCAATCTACTCTGTAAAATAATTCCGGATCAACACTTCATATCTTACAGAAATTACTCCTAAATTAAATCGTAATTGGTTTCTGTATAATCCAATAACTCAAAGCTCTTCATTCAACGAAAACATATCAAAATATTTTTGTGATCCTTTTGTTGCCACGAAGAAAGATTTGAAAATTGTTCTTAAATGGAAGTAAAATATTTTGATTCTCAAGATTGTTTTTTTAAGACTGTTTCCTCCTTCTGAATAATATTCTCATAAATCTCAGCTGAAAAATTTACACCAAGAAAAAAATAGAAAAAACAAAGCATGAACTTTTCGCCAAATTTTGTCTGCCACACGAGCTGAAACGTGATTGAAAATTCTAAATCCATTGAATTCGGTTTTGTATCAGATATCAAAGCAATCGTGCTGAATTGACAATGAGAACGCACAAACTTTCCTCTTCACAGCTTTCATCTGAAATACCAGAAATGTGTATTTACTTATTTATAGACGTACAAACACGTTGCTCATCGCTTTCAATTTCAATGTACTTCCTGGAATAAATATGAAGATTCAATTTTATAGGCATGGTTCATAAATGATGTCAATCGATTATTGAAGAAGTTTTCACGAGTGTAAGGTAAGGGGTCGTTCACTTATGACGTCCGAAATTAACGGTCATTTTTCAAAAAACAATAAATTTCCTGGAATTTCTATTGTTCTTTTCTTGCTGACCCCCCCCCCCTGGACGTCATAAGTGAACGGCCCCTAAAGAACTACAACTTTTATTGTAATATGTCTATTGTAATATGCAACCCACCCAGTAACACCATAGACATCATTTATGAACAAACCCTGCTACGTAAATAAAAAATAAAAGTTGCAACTTGGCATTAAGAGTGAAAAGAACACTAAGACCATGTAGCCCAAAAATCTACATTTCTTCAATTTATTATTGAAATCCGCTTTTCGAAATATTTTTTTTAAAAAATAAATTCCATTGAATTACAATAAAAATGTTTTTTGTGTTGATTATTTTCAAATAGATTCACTATGCATGATTAATTCTCTTTCAATCGTAATCACATCTATAAAAATTTTATTTTATACAGTCTAGATTAAATAACATTTTGCTTGCGTTCGAATTTTTATTATTTTGTCTACATTATTGTTCACAAATTTATATTCAATTTTTTCTTCTCGTAATAGATTCTCTGTAAAGCTAATGAAATGTAAACATAATAAATGACACACAAAAAAATGAATTGGAATTTATGATGGGAATATTCGATGTACTTTAGACATATTAATCTATTGTGAAATTTATTCAGTAGAAAAATAAATATTCTGTACAATTTTGTTTAAATAAAAATTCAATTCCATTCCATTAAATGCAAAAAGGATGAAGATTAATGGAAATAGAATTTGCTGAAAATATAATCACATGCATATGTAATTTTATGTTTCTATTGTAGCATTAAAAATTAATGAATAGAGCATATGAAGAGATGTCTCAGTTCTGATTGATTTTCCTTTTAATTTGACAAGCAAAGGATGGATGTAGGAAATTATAATGAATATGTAGGATTATAATAATATTCTTATGAATATTTACTAGCTTCGGAGATAAATTTGAGCATTTCAAGCTGATTTATTTTTGGTTTAAAATTTTAAAGCTTGTCAACTTGAGAAAGATTGTTCTGATTTTTTTAACAAAGAGAAATTGAAATATATAGGGAAAATTGATTTTTCTACAGAAAATCTTATCCAAATTTGTCAGGCTCAAAATCAAATTTTTGGATTCATTTTCAGAAAAATCAGAAAAATTTAAGAAAAGTTCAAATCCATCCTTTACTTTGAACATTACTTTACTTGTATTAGATGCTGATGATAGATAATTTGATCATTTAAGCACATACAGATGATCTCAAAAAGATTTTCAAAGACTTTTTTTGACAATTTTGAAAATAAAATGAATTGAAACAGTCAATAAGATTGAGTTATTTTTAAAAAAACAATTATCACAGCTTCTTAATCTTCCAATTTCAACAAATTATTTTATTTATATAATTTCATATATCTATGATTCATAATTATATTTATATGTTCATTTAATTTTGTTATAATAATAAATCCCAAAACAATAGTCGTCACAAAAACGGTTCTTCAAGTCCCACACAATTAAGATTGCAAATTTTTTGTTTATTATTAAAAAAAGAAGATTGAAGATATGAAGATTTTGAATCTCCGTTGGCATTTTAAATTCCCTAAATGTTGCAAATAACGGAAATTCTAATGAAATCTCAAATGAATCAAGTCTAAGAAGAATTAAAAATATGTTCATAGAATTATTTTGAATTAAAGACTTCAAATGCTTTAAGATGCAATGGGAATAAATTTATATCGTATACTTTTACATAGCTCGCTGATCATTGCTCAGAATTGACTATCAAAAGAAATGCTTAATTCTTTCTTGCTCGATAAGGTTTTTGTTTTAAAAATGGTTCTTCTTTAATGAATAAAGATTAAAGACAATGAAACAACATTTTCTTTAATTGCATTTCAACCAAACAGAATGTCAACAACTATTTTCCTTCTGCTAGCATCAAACGAATGGTTTCTCGAATTAATACAGGATGGGAATAATTTCAAATGACAAATTTCATTTTTTTTTTGTTTTTAAAAATTCACTAATCAATATGTTTTCAGAATCTTAGAATCTTGAGAACATCAACATGTGGTAAAGGAAATTTATGTAATCAATATCGAATAAGCATCAATTTACTTTCGGTTTTAAATATCACTTATAATCATGTTTTGTTCAATATTGTATTACAAAGATTCATTCCTTTGAGATATATAATTTTGTTATGCTTTTACTTCATAGCATTTATAAAAGCTTGGATGATAAAAACAAGAATTAGGTCAAAAAGAAAGCAAAATAATTCAATTTTTTGTCGGATCCATGAATTTTTTAAGGCTCCATTCGCATTTTTTATCACTAGATTATGGTTTCAATTTGCCTCATAAATTCTCAGAAAATCTTATGCTTCAAACTTGAAAATTTTGTTGTCATGAAAATTTAATAAAATTGTTTAAAATTAGAACTTTTTTAAAAGTCTCAAAGTTCATATTTTTGAAGTCGAAATTTAATCTACAATCTTTAAAAGTAGATAAAACAGGATATTAATGTTGATGACCATAATCAAATTTCAACTAATTTAATTCAGACTTCAATATCTCCTAACATTGTTGTATTGCTAGAAATCTGTGGAATCTTTGATATCATGCCATATGTTGCTGAAACTGCCAGTGCGGGAATAAGACCTCTGTGGCCGAATGGCTAGGCAACAAAGCAGTCAACTGTAGGATTTTCTTCAATGATTAAGTAGGTTCAAATCCCATCAGAGACTGATCTTTCTCAAATATTTCAAAGTAAACTATCTTTGTCAATTGAGAAAACTACAAAGTTACTTTAACCTCATATAAATCACAGGACAAAAATATGCTTAAAGCTACAAAAATAACTCAAATTAGATCTGAACCCATTTCTGTTATTATTTAATAATTCCATTTTCTTTGTAAAAGAACACAAAATGAAATTTCCTTTTTCTTCTTCTTTAAACGTCACATCTCTTCATTGTTCTGTACTACAAACGCATTTAAAATGCTTCATTCTTAACCGCTAATGAAAGTTAAAAATAATTCAATTCAATTTTTCCATTTTTTAATTTCATTCTGTCACAAAAGAAACATTCATGCACAAACTTTTACGTTTCATGATCAAGGAACATTTTCTTCCTTTTACTAGGCGTACTCGCTTTAATTATTAGGCTTGCTTGGAGGAAATTTTTTTATCACGTACAAAATTAAACTTTTTCTTTTACCTTTTTACAACAAAATTATAGTTTTTCAATCAAATGGGGATTTAATATTTGAAATTTGATGCTTGTAGTAATAATTTTGGGATTATTAGATTTATAATAATTTAATTCAAGAGTAAATCTGGATTTTATAGGATTTCACTAATCCCTTCTTAGAAAAAGGTTTTTAATTTATAATCCACTTAATTTAAATCTCGACTTTTTTTTAAATAACAATTTTCGTACCAAAAATACTCAACTAAGACTCAGTCATCAATTATTAAGCTACAAAATTCGATTAGTCAAGCAATAAAAATTCAAATCTCCAATCCCCTTTCAAATGTTCATTTTTACCTAGAAACTTTTATAGACTATTCATTATAATTTTTAACATGGTGTCTTCCGTATATTCACAAAATCTACTTTCTATCCTTTGTAAGACTTTTATTTTCAAAACTTCATTTTAAGTGTCATTAATTAACAACTTTACTCTTTGTGTGTCACCCATTTAGTTCATTTGAAAAATTATCTGCTAGGCGTGTCATCAAATAAGCTTACTACAGAACTGTGTGCCTCTCTCAGTCCGTGTTCGATGAATTTCAAATGTTTGTTGTCCTGTGGAAAAGGAAATAAATTTAAAAAAAGAAATTAGGTAAGTTTTGCTATAAATTTTACACATTGGATTATAAAAAAGCTTTAACTCGCATGTTCTGTAGCAGTGGTGGACAACCTATTTTGTGCCACGGTGCATATTGGTCATAAGTTATGAACAAAATTACAAATGACACACGATTCGTGGAATTGTCGATATTTTTTAAAGTACACTGGTTTGTCATGGCACATGGGTTGTCCACAACTGTAATAGATCCTAATGTTGGTGTAAACGACAAAGAGAAAACCACAAAACTTTTTCCCAACAAAATTAATTTCCTATTTTTTTATGTGGTTTTTTAATTAAATGATAATTCAACATGAAATGTTGCCATATAAAATATCTGCCTACAAGAAGCTGTATATAGGATTACGACGAAGTTTATTTCTTTTCATAATTTGATTTTTAATTTCATTTGGGACAATATTAAAATTACATCAAAAGAGTTTTTTTGTTGAGAACGTTTGATCAAGAATTTAAAACTTTCTACTTTAAAGATACAAAATAATTGAAGATTATTTCTGACTAAGTTGTTGTAAAAAGCCTGAATTAACAGTTTGTGGAAAATACGATTTTTCTACATCCATCCTCCCCATGCTATTGCTTCTGTCACAAATTAAACAATAAATAGCGTGAATCAACCCGAAAAAGCATATGAGGATTGAGAATCAGTCAAAAAGCTACAAAAAACTACGAAATATTGCGTCCTGCAAAAATCCAAATGAAAGGAAATCATGACTATTGATTAAATAATTAATCTAAACACTTAATCAACATGCCATATTTTCCTCATCCGGGAAGTGAACAACATGACTACAGAAAGAAAACTTTGTTCAAGTTGTCAGAAATGTCAAATTTATTTCAATTATTATTAATAATTTTCTCTACTTTTGCTTTACAACAGCTTTATTATTGTTGACTACACAATGAATTTAACTTAATGACAATGTGAAGGTTTATGAATTATATTGCCTAGGGTAAAATCGTGTCCTACACAATCTCTTATTGCTTTAAAAATTGTTTAAACATATTTTAAGAAGAAAATCTTTTGATGTTCAGCCATATGTGTGCTTTTGTGTACATTCTTCTTTTAAATTCATAAAACAACTCAAAATAATATTTTTAGGAGTCTTTTGAAAATGATGTCCATGAGTAAGTAGATTTTTAAAAAATAAGATCACAAACTTTGAAAATTTTGAAACTATAAAAAAGGAGTGTCATTTGGGAATGTGTAGAATTTGTCAGTATCTAATTTTGTCTTGTTCAAATGCTGTCATTAAAAGCAAGATTTTTTGAAGCCAAAGTCTTAAGCAGACCTAATGACAAGTGTATACCTTCAAGCAATCTCGTCTGGCGGGGAACAGTTCATATTCATAATCAGACTCTATAATCGACTATTTCCAGATCATCTTGCACAATAAGAGCAATCGAAACTGAATATTAGTGACCACTGCGCCATAAATCACAGCCATTCAGAACCCAATCCCAACAAGAACACTTGTAATGTCCTTTATTAAATTACTAGACGCAGTGACAACCAATGACAATTTTTTACTCAGGAATTATCTTCTTGCTCAAAGAACTTCACAACTATAAAGTTCGAATCACTCCCTTCACCGCCTTCATTTCATCATTCCAAAAATTAGACATCCAAGCTGAAGAACCCATTGCTATAAACAGTTTTTTGTAAATTTAATATTATTTTAATGCGACCTCTTTAAAACAATATCCAGGTGGCACTCAAGAAAGGAACAAACAAAAGGTATTCCATAAATGAAATTAGGCATTTAAGGATCCTTTTCAGTTCCATAAAAAAAAGAATTTCTACTTAAAATATGGAGAAAAACTTTCTAGAAATAAAAAAATGTTATTCATGGAATAAATTAAAAAAAAAAGATTACAGGTCTCTTCCGTCTTTTTTTCCATCTCCCAACTTCTCATAAAAAGCTTATAAATCAAACATACACAACATTCCATTAAAAGCTTTTCTATCCAAATTGTTCTCTTTCTCGTTTTTTTTTATGTCTCGTAAACAATAATAAAAGTAGGAAAAACAAATGAATCCATACATTTTTAGATGCTTCACTTACAAGGTAAACTCCTGCACATCATCATTGTTATTTTGCTTCAGTAATTCCGATTTTATTTTACTGCCATTCTGCTCATGCATGAATGTCCTCTTCTTTACGACAATACTCGATTCAACTCCTTTTAATTTATGTGATGCGGATGATGAGTCACCGTTGCCTTTTCGACAGCACAAAATTTCATTAAATTCTTTCTTAAAATTTGAATTGAGCCAGCCATACAGCAGTGGGTTCGAACATGCTATTTTAGGAAACGAGATAGACGCAAATTAATCAAAATAATGTACAACTATGGAGAGATTCTTTCCCTACCTGATGACATTCCGACCATATGGCAGGCAGCATAAATAATGTATACAGTTTGTGTTATTTTCATTTCGTTCATACTAGCATAAAGGTCCATGTAAAGGTTGTAAAAATTTAAGGGCAGCCATGAAATGCCGAAAATTAAAGCAATTGAAATTAGTAGGCAATTTGTGCGTTTCGTTCGTCGTCCTCGTCTCTGCTGTATCCTATCGTCAACAGATGTAATATTTTGTGCGACTATTATTCGTTTCTTTAATCGAAAATATATTCGTAGATATGCAGATGATACGACCAAAATTGGAATGAAATATTGAATAGTTAAAGAGAATAAACTATAATACACTCGTCCAGCTAGGAACGGCATGTCAGGCCAATCTTCTACACAATAATGTATAGTATGTAAATTAATTATCGGGAGATTTACAGGATATTCAATTAAGCTTGTATAAATATACAGAGGCAATGCACAAAGTAGTGCTATGAGCCAAATTATTGAAAGGACGATTACAGCTCCGAGCATTTGTAAATTATTTGCAGGACATCCGACAATGACCTAATTAGAAATAGAAATGTAGAAAATTTCATTAGTGATGTCAGAAGTAGTAGTCGTAAAGTTAGATTGACTTTAATGCTTCAATACTGGATACTGGATTCAAGAAATCAATCTAAGTACACACACGTCAATAAAATAAAGTTTTTAATCAACTTATACAAGAACTTACGTGATATCGATCTAATGCTATTGCAGTAATTGAAATTGTTGACACCTGATGGAAATAAAATAATTAAATCACTTAATTGACATTTGTTGATAAACCACAACTTACAAATATACTAGTTCCTTGCAGTGTTCCAATACTTTTACATAATAATGCACTGTTGCCTGTTAATTGAAAAATGTTAGTAAGATATTTAATTAACAATCCACAGATGTAATAATACCTAAGGGCCAATATTTTGAAAGAACTTGTATCAATGTTAAAGGCATCGTCACCAGACATAACAGGAGATCTGTAAAGATTTTTAGAAATTTTGTTAAAGCTATGATTCTGATTTTATCGTTAGAAGGTCCATCAAAGATTTTCTAGTGTCAAAAGTGATTGAAATAACGTTTATGCGCACCAAAAATGTCTGAGACCTCTTTTTCCACTCCTTAAGAGGCTATGTATAATAAGAGCAACATCAGTAAACTTCCCAATCAAATATGCTCATGGGTGTCTCAAAAACAAAATTCCAAGAAGTATTGTTTGGCAATTTATTTTGTTGGCTTCATCTTATTTTAGAATTTTAACCCAAATTTCTCAGAATTTTTGAATATTCTTGAAAATAAAAGCTTGAGTTGTCATGCTCAACAAAATCTGAAAATAATTCTTGTTCTGAAAAAGCTGATTGAGATTGTGTTTAACAAATCAAAATTCAATTGTGGAACTTAAAAATATGATACTTTAAAGTATTGTTGTTTATGATATTTCATCTAAACATGTTAAGCTTTTATTGCTGCTGATGACTTTTAAATGTATTTCAACTAAGTTTAATACCCTTGTTAAAATAATGTAGAATCTCTTTAAATATTTTTGACGCACCCTCAACCAGAAATTGACGTTGTGGAAGTGGTAGAAGTTCTATATGAAAGCTTTCAAGAAGTGTATTTTAAAGAATTGTGGCTAATTGCTGAAAGAGCCGTGTTCTTAACGTTTTCGAATGTATGCTTGAATCGAATTAATTTCCTGACTGTGAATCGATTCAAGTACACCCAAAGCTTACATAATAAATGTCTTGTGCCAATTGAAAACAGACTTGATAATGATTGAGTACCAAGTGGATAAGTGGATCATCATATTTCAAAGGATGAACAATTTCATATAAATGCTACAAGTCATCCTTGAAAATAGACATTAATTTGGCAAACTTTGCAGTGTATAAATTTGATGATTGTTCATTATGCTTACCTGATATGGCTAGATTCACAATAAAGATATTTCTGTGAAAGGAAACAAAGAGAAAAATAAATAAATTACTTTAATTTCCGATTGCGTAAAATTTTTTTAAGGAAATTGTTGGTGACCCTTTTTTCCGCACTCGCATTCTTTATTTTCTGTCAAGTTGTAATCTATTTGTAATTAAGGACAGAGAAATAATTCTCGTCTCAACCATTCTTACCTCTATTAAATTTGAACTAATTATTTTCATCTTATTGTTACAAAATGTTTTTTTAATGGATGCGAAAGCATTTTTGTATATTGTTAAATGTCCTGAGTATTTTTTTAAGCTAGCATGTTTAATGAAAAGGATCAGTTTTCTGTCCTCAAAAGACATTCTTTAAATAGCAGAACGAAAGAAAAATTAGCACCATAAATTTGAATGCTTTTTGTACCCTTTTAAAGGCTCAGAAATGTTTAGTAACCTAGGAGATTATTAAGGATATAAAAACGAGTTTTCACACAGATTCCTATTGTGATGAGCATAATAAAGAAATTTTCAAGCACGTGAATTTTGAAATAAGCACATCATTAAAATGTGAGCGTATAATCAGTGCGTGTAGTGGAATTAAAACGCATTTTCAGAAATAAAAAATTGAAATTTATCCTTTACGTCTCAATAATATCGTTGCTGTATAACTGAAGACTTGCGTCATTCGATCAGCCACTTGAGATAGGATTTTCAAGAGATATGACAAATTTAAACAGCGGTTCTAAAATGAATAGAAAAGATTTATTTATCTTTTTGTCGAGACGATTCGGATGTTCTTGACATTTTTGTAGGCAAACATATTTTAAAGCTAGTCGATTTATTTAAAGATTTTTTTTTAAATAAAAGCTGATGAAACTAAGTTTCAAAACTCTATTTACCTAATTGCAATGTTCAGTCATTTTTCTAATCCAAAGAAAGGTGAAATATTAAGAATTAGTCTACCCTCAGTCTGATTCATGCTTTAATTCTTAGGCTTAGGTTTAAATACTGTAACTTGCCAAATTCCCATTCGTTAAGTTATAATGGGATGTGAATGAGACACGGATCATATTTGATCAAAATTTATGAATGTTTCTTGCAGTCGAACAAAGTGCCTTTTTTCATAGCTGCTTCAAGCTACAGAAATCAAAATTTACGTCAAAGTATTTGTTGACGTGAGCAATTAGGGGTTGAAAGAAAATGTTCACACATCTGCTTCTACTTCATCAATTTTTAAATTATGAGTGGAATTAAGATTTACAAGAGAAAACAGTTGACATCGTTAATTTATTTTTTCCCCGTATCGTAGAAAAATAACAATTCAGGGAAAATAATTTTAGGCTCGAGTCGCTGATTCTTAAAAATAAAATTAAAATAATGAGGCAAGTGTGATGTTTTGGTGACATTTTCTTGGATCAGTGTATTTATTTTTGAACATTATGTTGCAACATTGTTTGTCAAACTTTTTGGTTCGAGGCAAATATTTCTAATTTCAATTTTTTTTTTCGCGACACATCTGGAATTATTTCACGACACATAGTTTGAGAACCGATGAGCTAAAATTACGAGTGTAATCAATATCTGAAGTCCCTTTTTTCTTCTCTCCTTGGTTACAGTAATAAGCTTTATTTAATAGGAATATTATGCATATATTAAAGTCGCTTTATAAATTAATTTTAATCAATATTATATCAAAAAGAATTTGATCCCACGAGCATTTATAATGAAAAACACTTGAAGATCATTATTCCCAATTGTTTTTCGTACATTATTCTATACTTTCAATCCCACATGCAATTGTTTCGAATTCTCAAGTTGATTTTTAAATTTCTAACAAGAACTTCCTTTCCTGTGGATATAAGAAAATGAAATTTATCAATTTGCGACATGCTTTGGAATTTTTGAGCTGCTCAGCACCTACACTTTACCTTCTTTGAGCAACAGAAAAGTATTTTCTTTGTTTTTAGATGAATAAAAAGTTTTTGATATTTTTTGAACGAGGGAGTTTTCATTGAATTAGAATAAAATTCAAAATCAACTCTTTTAATTTTCTTGAGGAAACATGTTTTTAGAAAATGTAGAAAAAAATATTTTTTTTTGTTGCTCTTATGTCTATATAAAGAATTAGGAAATCAACTTTAATTTTGATAAAAATATATTTTTCTTTTTTAAGAATTCATGAAAAATTCATTGCTCAAAATCAACTAATAAGAAATGTGAATGAACGAAATATTATGCTGGAAACAATTGTAAAAGGTTCTTCTGAATGTTTACATTTCGACTCAATGAATCGACAAACATGAATTCGATGCAACGCAATTTCAAAAATAATGGTTTGCTTCTTTAAATAACAATCCAATGAAACCCTTTTTTATGTAACAGAAAAACGAGAAATTCCAATGTCAGAAAATCGTCACAGCATATTCTAGACATTTATTTCATAGTATCAATATCCAAAGTTTTTAAAGTCCAATTTCTTATATCTTGACAGACGGAAAAGTTTTTATGACATTGAACGGAAATAAGGGCAATCCAAATTGGAATTATAAAGTTCTTTAAAGATATCAACAGAAAGCTGTTCAATTTAAAGCTACTAAAGGATTATAATTTAAACTTACCTAGCTGTTTGCATTGTTTTATTCCTAAGTACAGCTAATACGACTAAAATATTTCCCGTGGACCCGAATATAATGAGAAAACTATACATAGTGATGAGAATACTGTAAAATGGCTCATCAATGTTGCGGTTAAGTGAAAATTGTTGTAACAATTCATGTCGTTCGGTATCATTGCCGAATCCTTGTGATGGGCTGTGCGTATGGTTTTGATTAAGAACAGGCTCCATTTATCATAATTTATATTCACTGCTTTTTTTTATTTATTTTATGGTTGGCACTTATAAGCACATAAACATCAAAGAACTGTCAGTTTCATTTCTTAATTAGCTTAATATAAATCCACATAATTCCATTATTTCCAAAAAATTCACTCTTGATTAAAATTAATTTCCTTCGTCAGTTTCTTTTCTCAATACTTCACTCGTGAATTTATTACTTATTCTCTCAGCTGAAGCCGCCTCAATATAAATCATTAAATAATTCACGTTCATTCCATTATTCACAAGTATTAATCACAGACATGAGACTTTCTGTTTATATAAAAAAATGAGTACTTTAATTGATTGTGTGAAATATGATACAGAGTGATCAATGCTGTACACACAACATTTAAAACTCTTTCATCAGCTCGTAAACTTTCTTGTCCGAAAAATCTATTTTCTTTAAATCTTATTTCCTCAATGAAATTTAAGAGAAAATATTCCTAAAGGTTTTTTTTAGAATTTTTTCATTCAGGTTGCCGGTCCGCAATTTATTTTTGCATGATGGAAATATTCATCAATATAAATTATCGCTAAATTTTTAATTAAAATTTTTTTTTGGGTATTTGATGAACTTTTTGGTCCCAAATATTTAATACTGGTGGTACGATGCAAATTAAATTTGAATTAATTGCTCGAAAGAAGTTATGAATGGTTTGAATTTGATAAATACAAGATTAATTTCTGAGAAAGGTATAGATCTGGACAGAGAAGTAGCTAGGAGAGATTTCGGTGTCAAAACTAACTCGACTATAATTTCATTTTAATTTTTCAATTTTTTTTTCCAAAAAATCTAAAGAAACCCCCGTACCCCTTCCGTAGAATTTAAAATCGATCAAACTAATTAATTTTAACTGCCATTAGGACAATAGAGGTAACCTCAGAAATTGACCCTTGAGCTTATAACCATTTTAACAACCCCATACCAGCCCATACCTAGTTAACTTTGTAGCAGGAAGCAGATTTTGAAACTTCTTTTATTATTAAACGTGATTTGTGAATGACACCCTTTATTTTGGTCCACCAAAAATGATTAGACTTTCTCGCAAGATTGTAATTACAGATGAAAATTAATAAGCACTGTACACACGCTTTTGCTTTGCGTTAAATAATTTTGTAGCAAATTTATTTTCATATTAATTGAATTTCGGAGAGCATGTAATTCAATCCGAAGATTTATGGGCACTTTCCTGTTGTCATCTTATTCTTATTTTGATTCTTCTTGATCTTCATCAAAAAACATCTTCTTCTGTAATTGAATTGTGCTTGGTAGGAAGTATCCGAAAGGAAATTTAATTATTCAGGTAAAATCGGTAAAATATTTAAATTGAGTAGTTAGATCACATATTTGTCGGGGACGTCTACGTCTTAAGTTACGGAAAAAAAAGCTTTTTTCTACAAACTTTGTTTATGATAATAATAAAAGTTGTTTTTGATCTTTTAAAAACTCTCAGACCCCCCCCCCCCCCCCCTCATCTTCTTGAAACATTGAAAATAACCTCAAAATAGAAATCGATTAAATTTTCTGAATCTTTAATCATTTTCAATTATTTTTAAATCTATGTGTGCATGAAATTAGTATGCAGAATTTTGAATTAATTTGACACTCGATTGACACTTTCAAAATTGACTGAAGCAAATTCACATTTACACAAAAATCCATCTTTTTCTTTTAAAATTTGCCAGAACCAATTCCAAGCTATTCAAAATAAAATAAATGTTCTCTTTAAATTTTTAAAGCCATTTTCACATTCGAATGTTAAAGCAGCTTTAAAATATATTTGTTTTTTGCTTGTTAAATTTTCTCAAGGAGCTTCCAATTTTCAATAGATTTTTCCACTTAATTTTGGAAACAAATGATAACTGTTAGAAACATACAAACGACTCGAAATATTTACACACAAGCCCACAACGAAATTTGTGTATTTTTGTGAAAATGGTAAACATTTTTCTGATCATTTCCTGTAATATATGTCTATACAAATAACATGCTCACTGCACACTTGCCTTTGGCACTATTCTATATTCAGAAATGTTTCTGTCTAACCATTCGATATTTGCATGACAAAGGAACAACTTTTAGAGTCAATTCAATCCCTGTGGTCTATCCCATGCATATATGGTAGTCCATAAAATCACAAAGATAATTGTCAACTCAATTTATTAAAGTTTTCACAGGAAATATTCTCAAAGTGCTCATTCGCATTGTTATCTATGTGCGTCTGGAGGTTGTCTGGTGTTAATTGGGTATGACATTTTTTATGAGAACTTCCTTGGAAGGAATTGGAACTGAGATTAATTTCTATTGATAATTTATTTGTCAGTCTATTAGAAGTTTATCAGAAGCGTGGCAAGAAGGTACTCGGAGCATTAAAGATAGTGTTCGATGCATTTCAATTTTAAATTTAAATAAAATTCATCTGAGACTAGGGTTGGGTGCACAGATAACCCTAGAAACTGACCCTTAAGCTTCAAGAAGGAAGGGGGTATGAAAAAATATTTCATTGGATTTTAAATTGTTTTTTATCTTTTTTTCGATTATGGAATGCTGTTTTTCTAAATCACACTCATTAGCTATTTCACGGGACTATATTGTTAAGGTTTAGCGAGAAAAGAAGGTTATACTTTCATGAAAATTTTAATAATATATTTTTTACAAGTCATCTTCAGCCAAGATCATTTGAGGCATAAAAATGATGATTTTAAAAACAATAATAAAAATCTACACAATTTATGCTAAAGATGAGAGTGATATGCCCTCCAACAGTCAACCTCCTTTGATAACGTGCCTTGAAGCCACTTAATAATGGAAATAGAATATTTATAAATTTGAGCACATATGAACATGAATTTTTTATGCTCACAAACTCCTCACAAATTTAAGAAAAATGTAAATTCAAACAAAAAAAAATCAAAAGAAGATTATTAGATAGCAATAATAATCATTTTACTTTCCAAGTGTCACAACACCAAAATTGTTTTGACAGCTGTTTGTATGTAAATTTTCCAGTGAAAGAGGCAACCCCTGTTTGATTTCAGCTTATCATATCACTCAAGTGCTCTCATAAAATGCCAAATATATTTTGACTGTTTATTTAACGAGCAACTGATAACTCATACAGAATATAGCAGATAATTTATTTGGAAATTTATACTCTCAATATGTGACTTTGTCGTCTTTTTTGCTTCTTTTTAATATGAATAATCAGACATGAATTTCCTTTGACACCGTGTAAACGAGCAATATCTCGATGATTTAGTTATACGCACACGTACCAGCTTGTATTATGCATCTTGGAGGTCTTCGCTCACAAGAGACTCATATTTATATGCGTACATGAGTTGTAAGTTACACGACACATGGTGTAAAGCGATATTACACAAAGCTTTAAAGCTTCTTTATTTTTTTATGTCATAGGATAGCAATAAAATAAAGTAATTGTATGACAAATCAGCTCCACAAAAGTTTATTGTCATTTCAGACATAGTAATGATCAACCCCTGAATTATTTTATAAAATATAAAAAAGTGAACTCAACTGCGGATGCCATAAATTAATTTCGCGAATGGCACATAATTAAATTATCACATTTATGGCATTAAATATGCCAGAAGCTCCATATTTTAGTTTATTGGGCAATTCTCATTCAACCATGATTCACGTGCTGTCTTAGAACCTTTTTCATGTCACTCAAAAGTGCACGATGAGTGAAATTCTTCGATTTAAGCATCTTATCGATTGACTTTAATACCCCCAATAACCTTTTTCTTGTGTACATGCATAATGTAATGCGGAAATTGGTAAAAAAAAATTTTAATCGCTGCCGATGGAAACTTCCGCTTATAAGGCAACGAATAAACATTTATGGGGTATTTAAAATAAGTTTTAATTTCTCTCGATATTTTTAACTGTAGTGAGAAAATTTCTCTCATTGAATATTTATTTGTTTTACGGCGAGGAATTTTTGTTTGTTTAACGAGTGATGATTATGACTTTTCACACAAAAAATTATTATTTTGGCCCATTTTGGCATTTTAACCTGCTTGAGTCTTTTCAATTATTTTTTTGATTTTTTTTAAAAATTCACAAAAATTCACTTTTTCGTCATCCAAAAAAATCTAATCACTGACGATCACTTAAAATATTTGTTTTTATTAATCCACAACAAGTTTAGATTTTTTAAAATTTTTTTTTAAATTTTCTCAAACACTCAACAAATTTATCTATATTGATTGATCAAACAAATTTTGTTCAAGTCATTCGCGTTAGGTTTTTTAGAGATTCAGTAAGTCCAAATTACAATCCATACCTTTCAACGTTCAACCGTCAACTAAACATGATTTTTCAATGAATGAAAATATAAGTACGTTTGATACTCATTTTTTCTCGATCCTGCGCAATTTTTTGTTGTGTGGACTCTGTTGATATTTTCTCAACGAAATCTTCCTTTACATGCACGATGTGCTTTTGTGTTACTTCTTATCACATCCAGATGTTTTTCTGTTCACATGTTCTTTATTGTTGAGGATTAAGAAGAACATAAGGAAGTAAAATAAAAAGCTTTAAAATCAATTATATTTTTTTATGATTTTTTTTCTCTTTTTTCTTGCAGATCTCTCCCATGATGATGCATTTTATGTTTTAGATTGGAGCTTTCTAGGCGACAGGGAATGTTGTATGTATAACATAAAAATTAAATCAAAGTTAATGACTTCCCTTGTGTGCATGATATGATATTGAATTTTTTTTTCATGCCATCCATTGCTTTTTATAAGCATAGCATAATTCTGTCGATATTAAAGGAGGAAAATATGTCAGCAACAGGTGAAATTTCACGCAAGAATTTTGGGCTCTATTTTTCTTTAAATAATTTAGTATTGTTATTTTATAGGGTTTTGCTTGCCTTGCTAGACTCTCATTTATTTTTCATATTGAATTCTTTTAACAATGCCGCAAGTAAATTTTCGTTTATTGAATTTTTCTGAATAAATAGTAATGCAGGTTTCAGGAAATGTGATTGAAGTTGAGTTGTTGAGGTTATTAAGCTTCTTATTTTTAGCAATGGAACATGTCTCGATATTTTAGAAATAATATTTATCATGTATGGGACTGTGTAGATTAAGCAACTTTTTCGATATCTTCAGAAGGGGGTTAATCATAAATTACGTCATTTTAAAAATTGAAAGTTCAAATTCTCTATCATAAGCCAAACACAATTCAAGATTTTAAACTTTTAAGAATAAAACTTTAACGGTTAAGCCAGTTTTTTACCTGGTTTCTGCCCAACCCGAGACACTCCACCCTAGTCACAAACAATTGTCCTAGAGTATAGTACATTTATTTATGATTTTACTTGCATACCCCCTATGAGAGCACTACAAACTTGCTCTTATTGAGCAACTAGAATTTGTTTTTACTTGCTTGTACTTAATGGAGTGATACCAACAAGTCAAAAATTGCGTGCAATATTTTTTGTAACATTTAACTTTACGGAAAGGTTCGTTTGTTATGAAAGACATCATTTATGAACATCCCCTTATCAATTTTCTAAGGAATTGTTGACAATAACTGTTACTAATTTTATGACGCAAATTAGATAGTACTTAGTATATATCTGTAACATATATAAAGAAGTTTGTCTGTATTCTACAAACTGAAGAGATGAACTTCAATTTAAGCTTGGGAAATGACATATAGTCCTCTTTTGATTGCTAGATTATTGTCGATTATTAATGTAGATTAAAAATTATTGCCATGTCTTTTTATCATGAGTAAGGACTCTAATGTTTAAAAGCTGATTTTTCAACTTCGCGCTTTTTTAAATTGAGAATTTCAAATCCACAGACTAAAATAAACAATAACACTGAACAATTTATATGAATAAATTGTGTTGAATTTTTTAACAGCCAACCCCCAGGAATAAAAATAAAGAATTCTTTCCATTAAAAATGTTTTCAATGTCATTGCTTTTCACCGTTTATTTTTGTAAATGACTTTCCGTTGTTCCATGTGAGACACAAAAATCATCATGTTATTAAACATGGATGAAGACATTTACTTCTCAGAATAAAATGACAAATATGTAATTCATAAAATGAATAATTTTAGAACATAAAGATCTCAATGGATAAACAATAAACGTACAACGTTGGAGTTGGAAGAACCTTAGGCTCAAATATTTATAAATATTCAATTGAACGTATGCAAACCTTAAATAAGATAACTCGAGATTTATTTTTCATGACTTTGAAAACTCCAATTTTTGCTTCTCGAAGTGTATAGAACAAAATAGAAGGAACATCGTTGGCCCATCTTATCTTACGATCATTGCAGATTTTATCTTAAAAATAAATTCACAGCCCAATTAAATTATTTGAAGTCGCCATAAGATATTGTGTGGAAATTAAAGTGATTGATTAATAATTACAAAAGTTTTCATTTATGTTCTAAGAGGAAATTTGTAAATGATGTAAAACACATGTGCAAGGTAAGGGGATCCAAACCTCATCTTTAGGATTGAAAATTGCACGGGAAAATTTCTATCTATCGTAATAAATAAGAATGTATAAAAATTAAATTATTAATTTTAGACTAAAACTAGCCTAGGGGGTAATGTCATTGATGAACGAGCCCTAATGAAAATCGCAATTTAAAAGTTTTTTTTTTCTTTTAAGTTAGCCTCTCGAATAGTAATTTTCATTATGGTAAGAACACGAAACGGGTGTGATTCGTTTCCTTGATACATCATAAATCCTTAATAACTTTCCAGTGAAAAATTAATTGTTGAATGAAATGCGAAGAAAACTTCAAACTTATTCTAAGTGTAAGCAGTAAAAAGTAAAGTATAAAATTCTTCTCTAGTTAAAATTAGAAGTTTTGTGGCATTTATGGCAATTCTTATAAAACCCATTGCTATTTGTAAATACACGCGGTTCGTACCTTTACATAAAATTAGTTTACCGCAACTACTTCAAATTTTAAAATAGCAGGAATTTTTTTGAGGTGATTTTATTGTGTTACCTTAATAATCCATTCATGACAATCTTCATCAACATTACAAATGAAAAATATGTGAATGAAATAAATTATGGAAACAAACAATTTCTTTGAGGCTGTTTTGCTATTTTAAATTCTTAATTGAAGGTCTTCTTGTTTTCTTATGTTTAGAAATTTAAAGGTTCATGAAATTATTCTGAAATTTTCAAATTGAAAAGCAATAACGGCTATGGAAAATTTGAATTTAAATCTAGCATATTCTATGCAGTTTGCTGCTTTTTCTCCTTATTATTTGCTTTTAAGCTGAGCAACTGTAGATTTGTAAACTTTTTGCAGGGTTCGTATGAAAATTAGATTCTATAGCTGCGTATGGAGCTCATCACTTTTTAAGAGGGGAGGGGGTTAGTCTAAGAAGTTATGAGTGAACGAGCCGTTTTAGTTTAATTTTTTGAATAATTCTTCCATATAATGCGCGAATGTTGACATTTTCACAAACATAATGCGCATAGTTTGGTATATAATACGCATCAGGATTTTGTAGCTTTACACTTGTCGAACCGAGTCAAACCCTGATGAATTTTATTGTTTCGAATATTTTCAGGTAAATTAGAAAGTTTCATTCGATACAGAACGACATAAACCATTAATGTTCATCAATTATTAAAGTATGACAAGACAAAAGCTGTTGTCAGATTGAGAAAATTTAAAATTTGTAAAATTAAAATAAGCAAATTCTAAAAAGTTGTCCAACTTAGTTTAACGGATCTTAGCAAATATAAAATTGAACATATCATCATCAAGACACTAGTTACAGCTCCCAAACTCAGTTCAAAAAAAACATTCAGAGAAAAAATATTGAAAAAATTAGTCGCAGAGAAGATTTTGATTAATTTAAATGTAAAAAAGTAATGTGAAGGATATTATTAAGTGAATTTAAAGTGAAAAGTGTCTAAAGTATTCAAAAAGATCGAATTAAAATGCAAAAACAAATTTTTTCTCTTCTAATTTTCATACAATTAATTAACCCAATATTTCCGACGCATTCTCAATATCAAGAAGAATCGAAAAGATATTTAAATGTTTATAGTGATGAAAATGAGAGAACAAAACCATTAGTTATTAAGAATACAAATCAAGATTTATTGGAAGCTATTCATAGTCGATACCGACGAGATTTAAGTGGAACTGCAGATCGTAATGAAGGAATTAAAAATATTACGACGAAGGTAAGAAATTTAGCTATTTATCCTTATCATTTCTATAATTTTTCGAATGTATTTGCCGACTTTTTTTCTTCTATGAAAAAGTGCGTCGTTTACCGTAACAAAAAAAAATCGTAAACACAATAAAAAAAGTTTAAACGATTAACTTTCATGTATTGGATCGTCAATATTAGCTCCAAAAAATGAATTCTAGTTCCGAAAGAAGAAAAAAAAATTTTATTCTCGAATAATTATGACGACTTTTTATGATGTGAATAGAGTCAGAGGAAGATGGTAATTGAGCATCACTATAGTGAGAAGAAGAGATGAAGAAGTGTGAGAAGAAATTCTTGTATTTTGTAATAGTCTGCTAATTTCCTTTGTACAGTCCTTTGCGCGTTACATTTTTACATATTACTGTATCTCACCCTCTCCATCCTCCTCCCCTCCTTCCTTTTATTTTGTGTGTTTAAATCGAATGTGCATGTAAGAAAATCTATTTTTCTCAGATCGTGATACACACTTTTATCTTTGATGGAAATTTTTATTTTTTTTTTCTTCTTCACCCTTCTTTCTGTTGCTTACATAGTGAATTTATAACAAAGAAGATTTCCCCACTCTCAAGTTTTGAGCTGAAAAATATTGAAAAATATTGATTTGAACAAAACAAAAAAAAACTTTTTCATTTCGTCGATTGATTTTATGCCATTGAAAGAATTTGAAGTGCTAAAATCATACTGATTTATTTTTTTAAATTGCCTGTCAACAAAATCATTTCCAATATTGATTTCTATCTATTCGCAATGGTACTTTTCAACCTACATAGAATGATAGCGAGCTCAAATCCAAAGACGAGCTCTTGAATGAAAATACAAATGAGAGTATACAATGAAATTTGATGATAATAAACATCCAACTAAGTAGAATTTATTTAATTCTTCGTCATGAGCTCAAAATAAGTCAAACGCTATTCTTTATTTTTGATTGAATAATTTTATTTCCTGAATTATCTTTGTAAGAATGTGTGCTTACGTCTATAAAAATGAGATATCTTTGTTTATTTCTTTCTTTCGGCTTTAGAGACGAGCATTACAAATCGCAGATTTTTCTTTTTCTTTTCTTTATGCTTTTCTGTTGTTTTCATTTCATTTCTCTTACTGGAAAATTTAAGTAATTGAGGTTTTTTGTTTTTTTTTTTTTGGAAGAGATTAAATCCACTTTAGATGTTTTCTGGAAATTTTTGACCCCTTCAATTGTTTAATATTTGGTTTCTATTCATGGATAATTAGAGGGTTTATATGAGCCGAGCAGTTGAATTTTAACTGCTTTATATTTGTGTCAATTGGAATTGGAAGGGGAGGATTTGATACACGGAGGATGTGACAGTGGTCTGGTTATGTTCAAAAATATTTTGAATTCTGTAGATGATAAAAATTCAGAACATAAAGCAGCAAAAGTGTTCATGAGGAACAAATTATAACTGTTTTGTGATTGTCAAGCTCAATTTTTCCGAATCATAAAATTAGTCTTTAGAATCATCAAATTAGGGGACGTTTACAAATTGTGGATGCATCGAAAATTAGATGAGGAAGTACACAAGTAGAACTAACTATAGCTACATACTAAGAAATTATGACACAGAATCATAGTAAAGCAATTAAGGTTCAGTTCTAATACTTAAAATGGATGTTAAATGACTTTCTTTGTATGAAAACTTTCGCTTTTCTAGAAACCCTTTTTTAAACGTCATTCACAAACAATCCCTCGTGAATCAATAAATGAATTACTGGCCTTAATATCACGGCCAATTTTCTGAATTATCAAATTAATCTAAATATTTATGAGTAATTTAAGTCACCCATAACTTGACACATATTTAAAAAAGTCCCAATGATTCGAGGAAATTCCATTTCGGAAGCATTACTAGCGCTCATTATTCGCAATCGTAATTATTCGCGATAACAAATTGTTCAATTTGTTTAAAATTTGTATACAATTATGCTTCATAATCTAGACATTTGCAGTCGCGAAAACATCCATTACTCATTCAAACGAAATGAATACAAAGAGAGAGATTACAGCTGTACTTGAATAAAAGAAAGTTTAGTGACTTTTTTTCCCCCAAAAAAAATGAGTATTTTTCTTTTTGTGTGCATTTTCAACGCTTGACGTCCGAAAATGAAAAGTGTATCGTGCATTTTTTTGTAGTAATAACAACACAAATATTAACGAGATGATGATAAAAATAACATAGGAAATGAGATCTATATGCAAGGTTTATGAACTCAAATTCGAAATATTCATTGTTTCTTAACAACAAAATATCTTATTTTGTGAGAGTGACTCGCACACTTATCAATAATTATTTATAAAGTGACTTATCTTATCAGCTACATGTGTCTGTTTACCATCATTATCCCATTTATTTATCAGATGTATCGAAGTAATTTAAACAAGTGTTTCGGACACTTTTGCGCCGTTTGAGTGCACTTTTGTCATTGCCAATACAAAGTTTGTTATAGAATTATTTTTAAAAACGACAAGTTTTAACCTTTGATGACTTAATAAGTCATTCTTCATTCCTCAATGAATATGTATAACAAAAGCCGACATAAAAATGTACATGCGGTTATCAACTGAATGGCTTAAACAATATTGAAATTATATCTTCACTCCATTCTTTTGTTATGTTCACTTTAATGTGTCAAAAACAATAAACAGCTGATAGCATGACGATGAAAAGTGAAGTCTTTGTTTATTTGGCCATATCGCTACTGGAATTTACCTTTTGGCGAATATTGGGGATCAATTTACAATTTTCTTTGTTTCGGGTTTTTTTGGTTCTTGAACTTGCTTTTTGGTAGTCTTAGATCTTATCATAATTTGGAGCTTACTGTGAATTAAAACTACAAATTAATTTTATGCGTCATTATGTGCCCTTGACATACTTAATTTATGTAATGATTTTTCGGTAATCAGAAGAATATTATTAGAATGTTAAGGAAGCCACCTAAGTGAATTCTGACATGAATTTAGTATTTAGAAGCAGTTGGATATGTAAAAAGAGAACGAACGGGAAGTGGTAAAGGAGTAGGAGTTTAAAGATCCGGTGATCTAAGAGTTATTCTTGCAGAACGCAAAATTAAATCTGCTAACCTAATTTGAGTTGATTTGCAGTAAATATAACTTTTTAAGACGGTTCCTCACTCGACTGGACCAAGTGAATTGGAGCCGCATTTAAGTTGAAAAACACTATGAGACCTAGAAAATGAAACTTAAGCTATAAATGAAAAAATAACTATCTATGCCACTGTATGCCATGTCACTCAAATATTCTAGATCATTCTAACATGCTCCCCTTGGAACCTTATTCCGGAAAAAAATGAATATTTCTCTTCAACTGAATCTTGCAAATGACTTCCTTTCCAATTTCAATTTAAATGCAAATTTTCCATTTACATTTTAAAATAAAAGAGCTCAATTGTTCTGAAAAATCAACCCCTAATCCTCGAAAATCGTCATGAAGTAATTTTGATTCCATTAATGCCAATTTTGTCAACCATCATAAATGAATAAAAAAAACATTGCGTAGATTTTATGATATTTAGAGTGATTGAAAGTCAATTTAATGCGGGTATAAATGAATATTATGTGTAAGAATAAGAAACAATAATCCTCATTACATGGAAATTATTTCTTTTTGATACACAAATGACATAAACGAAGTAAATAATATTTCACTCGAGTATGACAATCAATTATTTGTATTCAATTTTTATAATGGCAATTAGCAGAGCTCGAAGTTGACATGGGTTTTTTTAATAAAGATTAGTTGACTAGATTCAACTTTATATAGATTGTTTGAATCGACTAGATTTATCTTTACAGAATCTAATTCTATTTTCGAGCTTAAGTAATTAAGTTGAATGAAAGGGCAAACAGTAAAGTTGTGGAACTGGTCAAAATTATCGATTTTGTAATGTAGGATACACTAAGGATTATTCTTAAAAGAACTCAGCGTTCCCTGACATCACACTTAAAAAATAGAGCTTTTCATCAACATTAGTAGAATTTCTAATATTATGTCAGCAAGTTCTGGGGCTTTCAAGAATACTTCCGAGTGTATATGCCTTGAATCTAACTTAACGACATTATTCTGTAATATTAGACACAATTTGATTAATATTTTTTTTTTCTTATTTTGCAGCATAATTCGCTTAATGATTCCCACGCACAACTCATGGTCCATTGGCTCGGTGAGGGGACAAATGTAATGATTTGCTTAGCTCGCGATCCGCCTTTAGGTCCAAATGATGATCCAAATATCACCACAACAACGCCGTCAACAAGTAATTTACAATATTAAAAAATAATTATTTCCCCAAAAAAATTAACAATCCAAACTTTAAATTACAGTTTTCATTTCCTACGATTACGGTGACATATTTATTGATAAAACGGAAAGTTTTCGACTAAACAAAAGTGGAAATATTATAAACTCAACTGTCGATTTATTTGTAACACATCCAAAATTTAACACTGTATGTATCTTCTTTGTGTTCTTTTCGAACAAAACAAAACTGTAAAAGGGTTGTTCAAAAATGATGATAAAGTAACTGCATGAAGTGGTACCTAATTTTTCGATAGACCTCATTTATGAACGACTTCTAAATTATACTTCTTATACTCACGAATGTTTTTATTTTGAACTAGATCGTATTTACTGATACCAGCAATAATGCCATTTTTACATCCGACGATAATGGAGAAACAATAAAGAATCATCTTCTTGACTTTAAGCCATCCGATGTATCATTCTTTGAAGGAGATTCAAGGACATTCTTAGTATTAAATAAGGATGATCCAGAGCGAAGACTTTATCTTACTACCGATTTCGGAGAATCATTTGATCTTTTACAAAGCTATGTAAAGTCATTCATATGGTCATCCGGTGATGGTGTTGCAACACATTTATACGTTGAACGAAAGGAGCCAACAAATACATCATCAATTATTTTCATTAATGCATCTGAACTGTTAAAGAATGGACCAAAGAAATTCCATTTACTCATTGAAAACGTTCAAGAGTTTTACGTTAAAAAGGATTTCATGTTCGCAACACAAAAGTTATTGAACAATACAAAACTACTCGTTTCTTATCGTCGTGAAGCATTTGTGAAAGCTGAATTTGTGACAGAATTGGATATTAAGGGGATTCATATTGCAGATATTGAGGGCAAGAGAATATTAGTTTCAGCAATTCACAATGAGAAAATATCACATCTTTACGTATCAGAATCGAATGAGAAAATGACTGACATTAAGTTCGTTCAGAGTCTGGAGAATATTTTCACATACATGCCAGACTTGAATTGGCGTAGCAGTTGGTTAACACAATCGGCAGATGAACCATTTACTGATCTATATAAAGTTGAAGGATTACGTGGAATTTATATTGCATCGAAAATCATAAAAATGCCAAATACAGATGCAATTTCACCTGATAATTTGGCTTCTGTCATTACATTCGATCATGGTAGTACGTGGAGTTCTCTTATTGCTCCAACTGTCGATGATGAAGGACAAGCTATTCATTGTAAAGACTGCTCATTGCATTTAAGTCAAAAGTTTAGTCAACTTTATCCTGTCACACGTTCAGTAACCATTATGAGCTCTAAGTCGGCGCCTGGCGTTATTATGGCATCAGGAGTTATTGCAAAAAGTCTCAAAGGACATCCAGGTGTTTACATTTCCCGTGATGCTGGTCTTACATGGAAACAAATACTCAAAAATTATCATTTCTTTAACATGGGTGATCATGGTGGTCTATTGGTTGCGGTTAAATATTTCAAATCGAAGGGAGAAACGAGAGAAATTTTATATTCTACTGATGAGGGTGATAAGTGGTCATCATACTCATTCCACAGTACAGACTTGAAAGTTTATGGTTTGATGACAGAACCGAATAGTAATTCTACAATATTTACATTGTTTGGCTCAGAAGTTAGTGAACATCGTTGGTTGATAATAAAAATAGATTTAAAGAACGCTTTTACGTCAAATTGCACGGAGGATGATTACAAGTATTGGGCACCAAAGTCACATAATGGCGATAGTTTTATGCCCTGCGTTCTTGGACGACAAGATACATATCAGCGTAGAAAAGCTCATGCAAATTGTCATAATGGAAAGGATTATGTTCGACCCATCCGTCAAGAAGTATGTTCATGCTCAAAATGGGATTATGAGTGTGATGTCGGTTTTACAAGACTTAGTTCATCATCAGGTTGTGTTCGTAATAAAACTATTACAAACTTTGACCCATACATGGTCCCAAGCTTCTGTAAACCAGGATTATATTATAATCGCACAAAAGGATATCGTAAAATTGAAGGAGATGAATGCTTTAATGGATTTTCATCAATTTATGAGCCACAGTTAATTCCATGTCCATTTAAATCTACCGGTGAATTTTTAGTCGTGGCTCAAAGGGATCGAATTTCAAAAATAAACTTATCTGATGGTGTTAAAGAAGTCTTTCCAGTCACAGGCCTCAAAAACGTAATTGCTATTGAATACGATCTAGCCAATAATTGTGTCTTTTGGGCTGATATTATGACAGACGTTATTGGAAGACAATGCTTGAATGGCAAGGAGGCTCCAGAAGTTCTAGTTGAAACAGGATTAGCATCAGTCGAGGGTATGAGTTATGATTGGATCAGTCAAATGCTTTACTTCGTTGATGGAATGAGATTGAAAATTGAAGCTGTAAAAGTTTCATCTCATGCACACGAGAAAATGCGACGCACCGTTATTCCATCAACAAAATTGGCTAAACCGCGAGGCATCGCTGTTCATCCAATGGCTGGATATCTCTTCTGGACAGGTAAATCATTTGAATAGAAAACTTTTTTGACAGAATTAATTGTTCGTTATTGTTCCTCAATAGATTGG
This sequence comes from Chironomus riparius, assembly GCA_917627325.4. NCBI lineage: Eukaryota > Metazoa > Arthropoda > Insecta > Diptera > Chironomidae > Chironomus > Chironomus riparius. The sequence continues at coordinate 38,677,486 of OU895879.1, forward strand.
AATGCATTTAACCCATCGGTGTCGAGAGCAAATTTAGATGGTGAAGATAAAAAGGAACTATTTACACAACCGGAAGTATTTTGGCCAAACGGAATCACAATTGACTTTATTGCTGAACGAATTTATTGGGTTGATGCTAGCAAAGATTATATTGCAAGTTCAGATTTTAATGGTAAAGGATTTTTGAGAATTTTACATTCAGATGCCAGAGTTGAACATCCATTTGCTGTGGCTGTACATAAGGAATTAATGTTTTGGTCAGATTGGAAGATGTCAAGCGTATTTTCAGCTGATAAGGATCATGGAATTATGATTAGAACTGTTGCAGAAGAAATGCTCAATTTGATGGACTTGAAAATTTATGCTCACTCAATACAAGAAGGAACTAATGCTTGCAATACAAACAATAACAAATGCTCACATTTCTGTGTAGGAGCTCCCAAGAACGGATTCAAATGTTTATGTCCAGATGGAATGCATCTAAGCTCAAATGGCTACGACTGTCTCTGTCCCGATGATCAAAAGCCATTCTTAAACAACTCGTGTTCACAGAGTGCAAATACTTGTGCTCCCGGGTTCTTTGCATGTGCAAACAAACTCTGCATTCCGATGACTTATCGCTGTGGTATGTGTTTTCAGAAAAATAAATATTTTTTATCTTCCATATTGTACTATTATCTTCTTAATAATTCATTGTAGACGGAGAAGATGATTGTGGAGATAGATCGGATGAGAACGGATGTGCAAGCAACAAGCCAGCTTGTCCACCACACATGTTCACTTGTGTGTCTGATCAGCAATGTATTCCTGAATATTTTGTTTGTGATTTCGAAAAGGACTGCACAGATGGTAGCGATGAAGCTTCTTGTAAACAACCCAAGTGTAAAGACAACGAGTTTACTTGCGATAACAAACGATGCATTAGCAAGAAATGGGTCTGTGATAAAGAGAATGATTGTCGTGACGGTTCCGATGAAAGAAATTGTGGATTAAAGAATCAAACTCAAATTACATGTAAAGAAGAAGAATTTAGATGTGCATCAACAGGTGCTTGTATTCCACTTCAATGGAAATGTGATTCCGATAATGATTGTCCTGGTAAGCACTTTAAAAAATCATTATTTGCAGGATGTGGCATATTAATCATTATAATTACACAATTTTAGATGCGTCCGATGAAACAAATTGCAATAGAAATACAACATGTGATCCTTGGATGTTTTCGTGTGGTGATGGAAAATGCATTTACAAAACATGGACATGTAAGATGAATTTAATGCTTTTGTTCTAGATTTTAAAAATAACTTAATGACTTTTTGAATAGGTGACGGTGAAGCAGATTGCGCAGATAAATCAGATGAAGTGAATTGTACAACAACAACAGATACGACCAGCAAGAAGACGCCAATCAATTTCGATAGTAATAACTGCCAAGACTGGATGTTTAAGTGTGCCAATTCAAAATGTGTGCCGTTCTGGTGAGTAATCTCTAGAAAAGCTATAAACTTTTGGATTTTAAAAATGTTCATTTAATTCTTCTAGGTGGAAATGCGACTCAGTTAATGACTGCGGTGATGGATCTGACGAAAGAGGATGCAATCGTGATGATAATTCTACAATTGTAATTCAACCGACAGAAGCTCCAAAGCCACAGAAATGCGGGCAACACGAATTTAGATGCGATACGGGTGTTTGTATATCAAGACGATATGTATGCGATGGCGTTGCTGATTGTGGACGAGGTAATTAATTTGTTTACTCTTTTCTATTCAATCCACATCTAATAACTCAAATGACTTCATTATTTTAGGTGAGGATGAAGAAAATTGTCCCGCAAATAGAGCATCATGCTCATCAAATGAGTTCCGTTGTCGCAGCGATGGAAATTGTATGCCAATGGAGAAATATTGTGACGGCGTAAAGCACTGTGCAGATGGCAGTGATGAAGATATGTGTACATTTAAAACAAATGCCACCACAATTCCAAATATTGATTGCAAGACGAAGCCCGGACTCTTCTTCTGTGATGATACTTGCTTCCCACTCATGAAAGTATGTGATAGCGCAATCGATTGCATATCTGGCGCGGACGAAGAAGACTGTCAGAACAAACAGCGTGTTTATCAAGTATGTCATAAAAATAATAATGATTTAAATTCTCTTTATCATCATGTTTTCAAAATGCACGTCTGCAAATATTGAAATTATGTTCACGTTATAAATTAATTGAGTAGGAAGAAGTCATAAGACTTTCTATTAAGTACAGTAAATTGAGTAACTTAATTAATTGAGTAGATTTGAAGTAAAGTTTTCTAAGCGAAAAATTACTTGCTATCCATGCAGCAAATCGTGCATAAAAACAGTCACGAAGACCTACTATCATTCTCAAATTTATTCTAGGTCGTGTCAATTGGTGTGAACGAGCGAATGTTAAATGCTACGAGTTTCCTCATTTATTGGTGGATTGCAGTTCCACAGAATATGACGTTTGAATATTTACCATCAATCTACAGTCATGGCGATTGGAAGAATGTCACAACGTGGATTGAACAAACTGAATATCGATTTACAAATTTAGAACCATTTACACTCTACAATGTGACTGTTTATGTAAGAATTAAAGGATCAACAAAAGTATTCGTACCTTATCTTTACTATGAAGTTGCAACAGCTGAAGGTGGTAAGTATTTATACTTGAATAAAGGGTAGAATTTCAAATAATCTTTTCAATTATGATTACGTCCCTTAGTCCCAACTGAGCCAATCAATGTTTCATCAATTCAAATTAATGGATCACGTGTACAAGTAAGCTGGTCTCCTCCAATCAAAACACATGGACATTTGGAAGGATATAGCGTCTACTATCGATCTCAAGTGCAAAGAGCTTCAAATCCCCAAATAATTAGAGTAAGTGCAGCAGAGCTCTCTTTGATAATTGAATCAGATTTCCAAGGAAATGTTACATATGAGTTTTGGGTCAAAGCCAAAAATAGAAAGCATGAAGGACTGTCGTCAAAGATTGTTCAATTGATCTTTGATGGCACTTCAAACATCGACTCAATTGCTGGACTTTCATTGAAAAATATGGATGAACATAGCATGACACTGTCATGGAACAAAATTAAGAAGGCTGAAGGATATATTATTCAACTCGTGTTACCTCATCCTTATCCAAGAATCGATCCGTATAGAACTCAAGATACTTCACTTACGGTAGAGAATCTAGTAAACGGTGCTCAATATGTTGCAAGAGTATCTGCATTTGTCAAAAATTATACCGGTCGATCACAGTCACTTATTCTTAAGAGGAATGGTGCACCATTACCAGAAATTCAAGGAATTCAGTCATCACGAGAAAATGATAATGTCAAATTGTCATGGTCGAAGCCAACAGTCCCAGGAATTGGCAATCAGAAAATTATTTATGGAATCTATTACGGAACCAATTTAGAAGAACTTTTTGATTTACCAAAGCACAAAACAGAAGAAACCTCATACGTCCTCTCAGATCTCCATGAATGTCAGTCATATCTTATTGGTATTGGAATTGTTGGACCTTTGGGTCCAGGTCCTTTAGGTAAAAATCCAAGGGCCATCGAAACACATTTCAATGATAAGAAGCCGCCTAGAAACTTGTCAGTATCGTTTGATGATACCAAGCATACGATGGAAATTTCATGGTCACACAGTTGCTCATTGAGCAGCACTAAATATCCTACTTATATTGTAAGCTCTTTTAATAATTTTGTCGGAAGTTCAGTCTTTTATATTAATCTTTTGTTTTTGCTCAGATTTCAATGCGTGAAGTCGTCCGAAACGAAACAACCCACGTGAAGGTTTCACCATCCTCAAATGCTACGATTCATCATACGTTCCACGATATTCCAAGAGGTGCAAAATACGAAATTTCTGTGGCAACAGATGTTAGAAATTCTGTGGGTTCAAATATTACAGCAACAGCAATGCCACTTCCGGCACCTCGATTAATGAGCATCTATCCAGAAAAGAATGGATCATACGTTGTTGCATGGAAGGAAGTGAAGGATATGGGAAATGAAAAGTGAGTTTACAGCAGATTGAAAGTTAACGGAAATTAAAAATGTCAAAATAATTGTTTTTATAGATTCATTTACCAAGTGGTTGTGAGACCTGGACACGGTACACGTGATGAAAAACATCACGAACCGATTGTAACATTGGAATCCGAACAGCCTCCGATTTTAGTTCATCCTAGCCATGTGGGTGGTGCTCTTTCGGCTGGACAAATATTCAATATTGGAGTGAGAATTAAGACTAAACGAGTAAGTATATTGTTGATTGACATCCATCAGTAAGGGTCCACTAATTTAACAACTTGATTATTTACAGGGAATGTACTCAGACATTGGTGATACAGAAATCTTCGAAGTGCAACCAGACGCATTCTCAACAGTCCAAGCTGGATCATCGAGCGGTGCATGGCTCTTCATACTGTCACTATTTGTGATAGCTGGTATGGCTAGTGCAATCATGTTCTTGATCCAGCGACATCGTAGACTTCAAAATTCATTTAGTAGATTTGCAAATTCACATTATGATACAAAAACAGGTGCAACAAGGATTGGTGATGCTTTGGAGGATGATGATCTTCACCAAGAAGTTCCATCCGCATTCTCCCACGCAGATGACGAGCCGCTGGTGGTTGCATGAGACTAATTGGAACTAAAACGACTAAAAATTGATTTCGTCTAATAAATTCGGTCGCATTTTAGAATATTATTTAATTGACTACATAGCATGGATGGTGTTATTTGGTAGGATACGCCCCAATTGCAACACAGGATATAAAGTGAAAAGATACAGATATGAGAAGAAGAGAATAATTCTTTTTTGATATATATTAGACAAAGATTATTTAAATAAGTTTGATAGTAAAATTTTTATTATTCAAATAATGTCAGGAATGTTGAAAACAAAGATTAATTTTAGTTTTCATATTTTTCGCATGTAAAACCTTTTTATTTATTTCATATTAAGTGGATGTGCAGATAAAAAACCCTTTTTCTAATGTAAATAATTTGAGCTCTACAATAGGATAAAAATCTGTTATATAAAAAAAAGAGATAAAAAAAAAACTTTAGAATTTAAGTGAAGAAACCAGTTGAGAAATCATTCCCGACATTGCAATGTAATTAATGTGTGCGTGCATGTGTCAAAAAAATCATAAAAGAAAAAGAAAAAAAGAATTTATTCAGGTTTTTGAGATTAATTTATATTTCTTCTTTTCACAAAATAGTTTATAGCTAATATGACACAATTTATTTTAAAAAAATGGTAAAACACAAAAGAAAAAAAAAAATGAATGATAAATTTAATATAGCGACGATGAAATGTTAAAGACGATGAAAAATGTGATATTTCTGAAAAATATGTAATCTTTTACTATTTTTTAATCTTCCGTTATTGTATGATTTTATTTTTATAATAATAGAATGCACTTTGTTATTTCTTTCACCAAATGTATTTAAAACCTGCATGAGGGGCAACTTTACGAGTACTATTATGATTTTTCCCACGAGTAGGCACACTATTTGAGACCTATACTGTTGCAGCTATCAGTTAAAGTGCGTGGTAGTCTGTGACTTTGATAATTTTGTGATCTACTGGATGGAATGTTTTAAAATGTTGTATTATCGTTACAAATTCTTCAATAGATTATATTTATACTAATTTATAATTTGCTTACAATTCAACTATTAAGTTTAGAACCAAATGCACAAAAAGTCAAAGCTTCAAGTCAAACTAATTTGAGTCGAATCGAAATTCATTTGAAAATGTTGACAGAATCGACTCGAGTTGACTTCGAGATCTGCGAAACAATGACTGATTTGAAGAAACTTTCAAAGTTGAAATTAATTCATTTTTAACAAAAAATATCCACAAGACTAAATCAACAAAAATTCATATCGTAATAGCTACTAGGAAAATTTTATTATGCATCAATTTACTCATATTTTGAAGATAAAACTCTTAAGGTTGCTCATTTAATCGATAAATTAAAAGATTTTATTGCTTCCTTATAGCAAAAATATATTTGCAACGATATTAAAGCATCTCTTTAGGGAAAATATTGTAATAATCTTGCTCATTTTTATTATTAATTAATTACAATCTTTTGTTATTTCTTTATTAAACACAAACACAACAAAATATCTATTATTTTCATGTCAAATTATTTAACATAAATCTTAATAACATCACACAATTAACTATTTTTCTTTAACTCATTAAACTACATTCAGAGGCTAGCTATATTATTTCTTTTCACATTCTTACTACAAAACTTGACATCAAAAAATTAATATTTTTTAATTCATTAAGTTCCTGAAAAAAATAAATAAACGATTAATGCCGCCAAATAATCTAACATTGAAGGAAAAAGTCTTAATGATGAGAAAGTTATCATAACGGTGGTTAGATGTGAAGAAGTGATTGACTGATTGGGTAAAACACAAGCATTAGAATGATGAAATAAAACGTAAATTAAGGAAAATAATAAATTTGGAACATTTCGAAAAAATTTACCGTGAAAGTTTGATATTTTTTCATGATCAAAAAACATTTCGATTTAATAATAAAAAAGATAAAAATGAAAATGAATGAAAACCTAATTGTAAAAGTCCGATGAAAAAAAAAAAAATCAATTGTGTAAATGTAATAGATCCTTTATATACACGTGAAGGGTTTTGAATAAAACGTTTTTCTAAAACATAAATTGACTGCCTTTTCTATTCCTTACTTCCGTTAAAGACAGAATATACAGTACCGTTCAAAACTGTTTCCATGTTTGAAGAAAAATTTTCTTTTCAACATATTTATTATAAACTATAACATTTTCCCATCATGTTATATATCGTTTCAAAGCTTGTTTAATAAGCTATTTAAAAATGATAAGCAACTTTGGAAAATATTTAATTAAAGTAGAATTTTTACTTAAAATATACACTGTCACATGGAAACACTTTTGATCTAATAATTGTTTTTTCAAAATTTGAAGCAAAGCAGAACTAATTGGTTAAAGTTTGTTTATTATAGTAAAAAGCAATTAAAATATAAGATAATAGCACATAAATTAAGTTGCTAGACATAGTTAAAATATTAAAATAAGAATGTCAAATCACATGATAAATGTTCATATAATTTTGCAAAAAATTACTGAATTAAAGCCAAATGTGATGTTTGAATCTAAACAAATGTATTTTAGCTTATTAAAGTTGAAAAATAGTTTTTAATTGTAAATTAATGCATTTGAAAGCAAAAAAATTTATAACATTTCATGGAAACTCTTAAATTTCTTTCCTTGCAAACACAAACATTCAAAAATTTTTATTATTTCTTCCATATATGATTGATGCAGTCATTGTGAGAGTAAAAGGATTTTATTTGCAATTTTGTTGGTCAATGACAGCCATATTCAAAAATTTTTATAAGCATTTACAAAAATTCAATTTTTTTACGTAAATATCGACTTTTGATAATCCAAAATGATTAAAATAACTTTAAAATCCATATGCATTAATTTACAATTAAAAACTATTTTTCAACTTTAATAAGCTAAAATACATTTGTTTAGATGCAAACATCACAACATTTGGCTTTAATTCAGTAATTTTTTGCAAAATTATATGAAAATTTATCATGTGATTTGACATTCTTATTTCAATATTTTAACTATGTCTAGCAACTTAATTTATGTGCTATTATCTTATATTTTAATTACTTTTTACTATAATAAACAAACTTTAACCAATTAGTTCTGCTTTGCTTCAAATTTTGGAAAAACAATTATTAGCTCAAAAGTGTTTCCATGTGACAGTGTGTATTTTAAGCAAAAAATCTACTTTAATTTAATATTTTCCAAAGTTGCTTATCATTTTTAAATAGCTTATTAAACAAGCTTTAAAACGATATATAACATGTTGGGAAAATGTAATCGTTTATAATAAATATGTTGAAAAGAAAATTTTTATTCAAACATGGAAACAGTTTTGAACGGTACTGTATTGGCAATGAAAAAATTTACCTATTTCAACGGAAATTCAATTTTCCAGGTACCAAAAATATTCATTTTAAAAATGAACATCCCAAAGAAGCAATAAAAGGCACTTACCTGCTACGAAACTTAATGAAATCCAGCTTGGTTTTTTGAATTAAATTTGAATCGGTTTTTTTATTGTTTGAATTTTTTAATTTTCTACATTAATTCATAGATGGAATTTGAACAGATTTACACATCATTTTCGAAATCCTTTGGGTTCTTGCGTGTGTAGCTATCATGGATACCTTCAACATAGCTGTAGATGAAATATCCGACGATGAATGCTAAAATTTAAGAATTTTATGGATTAGAATCGGTATTCTAGGCACTTATGAATGATTTAAGATGCTATAAGTTGAAGTTTCAACTGGAATAAGCACCAACAACACAATTGTGAGCACATCCGCAGCAGTTAAGTGCGTTGCTGGTCGAATAGGTAAGGCGCTTGGCTCAAATTCGGTATGGTAACTCGAAGGTCGTCGGTTCGAATCCAGTCATTTCCAAATTTGTTCTTTTTCGGAAGTTTAGATACTTCGACTGCTTAATGTACGAGATCAAGCCATAATTGGGCAACGTTGGATTAAGGAACGGATCAGGAACTTGAAGTGTAGCGGGAGAAATAGGAACGAGGGCTACAAGATTACCTTATAATGGAATATTGTCAGAACGGACCTGAAATGTATCACATCACGCCCACAGAAGATTGAAATGAGAGCCTGAATTTAATCGAAACCTAGATTTGAAGATTAGAAGCTTGATTCTACGTCACCCATAGTGATATGAAATGTATCACTAATCAATGCAGAAAGTAAAACATGTATAAATACTAATTCTTCCGGACGGTAACGTCGACAAATAAATAATAATCCAGTTTTCAATTCCTTCACAGCATCCAAAAATCACCCAAAACAATCCTGGATCACATCGAAAACATTCAACTTACGAGGCACAACTCTGAAGATTTGACCACTGATGCGACGGAAGGTATTTGGAACTCCTTTGCTGATTACTCCAGCGAATGCCTTCTGCTCGAATGGAGAAATCTTGTGTGTAACGATTCCACGAATTTTAGCTAGTTCTCCAAAGTGCTGACCTCCCATTTTATCTAAAAAGAATAAAAACAATGAATTTAGATTAGAACTAGTGAGGATCGTGGCTTAATTAAAGATTTTTGTGATTAGGTAATTCACTGGATCTTTACAAAATGTTATTTTGTCAAATTACTGTGCAAATATTAATCAATTTAAGGAGGCAGTTGTGTAAAGTTTTAGATTGACTTTTAAGTCACGTTTATAACACTACAGAATATTTAATTATAGCAGAATAAATACCTTAAAATTGATTTTTCAATTTTTACGAAAAATTCTTCAAATTTCAATAAAACTCTACAAATGTTTAAGTTTAGGGGAAAAACAACTTGGCAATGATTTTCAAAAACATTTGAACAGTTTTCAGATTTTGTAAACATTGGTAAACATAAATTAATCTCGAGTTTAAAGCTCAAAATTCCACTAAAATTAACATTTAATTAGCTAAATCACACAATTAATCATCAAACAATCCTCGAATGTATTCACGAGATGAAATTATAGAGATATTATTAAGGCAAAGCCTACAAAATGAGGATATAAAATACGAGAAGTTTGAAAAACTAGGAATTCATCCAGTAATTAATTTAACCAGCAACAACATCAATTATACCTGTGAATTCTGCAAGAAGAACTTATTGTCAAGTCACTTGCTGGATCTACATGTGTCAGAGAATCACGATTCTTTTTTTGAATTGCAAAAGAGCAGGAAACCAAGTGTAAGTAATAAATTAATTAACATCCAGTTCTTGTCAAAGCTAATCTTTAATTTCTATAGTTCCAATGCTTCCTTGAAGCTTGTCAATTTTTATCAAATGATTCAGACGAACGAAAGAATCACTGCATCAGCCAACACAAATTCCCACACGATTTCCCGTTTGAAAATAGTCATGTAAAGAAGCAAGAGCCAGAAGTCGGCAAGAAGAAGTCATCACCAGTGTCACAAATCAAAAACTTTCATTTTGGACATAGATCTCAAAAGACATTCAAGTCTAGTGGACAGACAAAGATCGATATGAAAGAATTAATGGATGTTCTGCCAGATGCATAAAATTTATGCTGTATGCTGCATGTTTAAAACATAGAGCAGGGTTTTGGAGTTCTTTTAAGGTAAGGAATAAAATTTATGAGATTTTGTATTGAAATTATTATGAAATAAATTATGTTTGAGTGAGGAACTGGAAATATCTAAATAATTAGGTAGCTTAGGAATGTTAAGGAAGTAAAACATAAAAGTTACCACAAAAAACATGAATCAACAGAAATCAGGGCTCGACAAAGATTTAAATAGCATTTAGGGTCTGACAGATTTGTAATGTAAAAAATTCAGGGTTCAACAAACAAGCCCATCCACATTCATGAATTCCCTTAGCATTTTTGCTTTCTTTCATCTTTCATTCATTCATACAATATCTTTACAGTGATTCAGATTATAAACTTTTTTGTTTAAGCCATTAATTGTGACAATTAATGCAATTTAGTGTAGTGAATCATAAAACACATAACTCAATGTGATGGAATGAAATCATAAACGTTAAGTGAAGCATATTAAAATAAATATAAAAGGCATAATAGAGCTAAATAAGATTTAGATGAAAAGAAGTTAAATGTATTGAGGGAAGAAAAAAATTGAAGAAAAAAAAAATTGAGAATTAAAAAAAAAAGTTGTGATTTATTTAATTTGTGAATTTTTATTGGAATAATAAGCACAAAAATGCCCGACACAGAGATCGAATTAATTGATAAAAATAATTTAATAAGTGAATTACGTAGTTGCAATCCAAATAAGAAGGAAATAATAATTTTGGATTGTCGAAGTGCTAATGATTATGCAGTCAGTCATATTAAACATTCAGCAAATATCAGCATTCCAACGATTATGCTTCGGCGACTTAAAGAAGGTATGCTAGATCTGATGAACTTTATTTTTTGACATCTTTACTTATCATTTCATTTTTAACAGGCAAAATTGACTTATTCAGCACAATTAAATGCAAGGATCTAAAAAATCGAATTCTCGGAATGAATATTCAGACACTATTCGTTCTATACCACAACAGTCCAGCTTTAAATAGCCCAGATATAATTCATATATTATCGAGAAAATTGATGGCTGAATTCAATGACAAAAAAATACGAGTAGTTTGTTTAGCTGGTGAGTATATACACTTTTTCATCATCGTTTTCTGCGGCCCTTCCCTTCCATTTTTTTTTTTACATCATTCATGCCTGTTTTTTCTTTCTTTTCCATCCATTGAAATTTTCATTCATAAAACGAAGGAAAAATCTCTCAACAAAAAAATTTTCTTTCTCTTTCTATTGTGCGCGACTAAGTCAGGCAGATTAATATTAATTTTTATCCCTACCAGATTAACATCCCCAATTGTTATTCTAAAAATCAAGTGAAAACAAAAGAAGGTAGCAAAAAAAAATTATAATTAATGAAAGAAAAGTTTCTAGTCGTCGTTGTGGATGTGTTGGAGTTTTTTTTAATGAAATATGCGTGGGCGGGCGGTTCATTCAGTTTTTTTTCTGCTGCTGCTCAATCCAGGGGTGTCATAAAAGCCATAAAAATTCAGGTAGTGATGGAAAAGTTCACCTCACACTTCCAGACGCCGACACATAAAGAAAACAGTTTAATTTATGCAGCACAGTACGTAAATATTGAGTCATAAAATCCTAGATAATCTCTGTGTAGATAGCACATGGTTAATATAGCGATTATTCATCCCTGCCTGTAAACGAAGCATTCCATTCAAGGCACATCAGTCTGTCTCGCTCGCACTTGAATTTCCTGTGTTACTGCCAACCAACAAGTTGTGTACTGCTGCTCTATATGGAATTTTTTATTTCAATGGACATTTTGCACATTTGCAACAATGATTTTCATTTCATTTTAGTATTATAAAAAAGAGTTTCATCCGACTACACTAATACAATTAATTGCATACATATAAATAATATATTAAAGCCAACACATAATTTAGTGAATGGAAGTAACGAATGAATGAATGAATTCATTCACATTTTCTATATCTTTATTGTATTTCATTTAAGCTTTTATTTTTTGCTTACTTGCGGTTCTATTTTATTTGATAGAGCTATAAAGTGTCAGAAATTTGACATCTACGAAGTCAGTCAGCGACTCAAATTCCTTTTCATGGCAATCAATTTAATTCCTCACTTTTGTGCTGCTGCTGCTGAGAAAAAAAAAGCTTTAAATTTACTACAATTGACTCAATTGATTTACATGAAACAGACTGCTGTCTCGTTCTAGCATGCACAAATTATTGGGGGGAAGAGAAGTAAAGTTTCTTTATCATCATCTGAATCTGAGTTTAGAAATAATGAATGAAAATGGGTAAACATAGCTTACGTATCCTGCTATGACATTACCGCATTAATGTAAACTTTGCGTGGGTGTCTCGAGATTTATCGAAGAAAAAAAAAATTGGTTGCATGCTTTTCTTTTCTTTCGTTTAGATGAACGAAATTTAATCTATTGCCGAATTTCCTTCAATGAAGCTGTTCATGTACGTTACTCATCTCCTCATTTGTTATATAGAATATTTTCCTTGTGCTATGAAAAATAATTTCAGACGCTCAATGGGTGAGAAAAAAAAAGATGTTTGTGTATATATCTATAGCTATACAGCACAATGTAGATACTAAGCACAACAAACAAACACATACACAACAAACAAAAAAAAAATTGATGACGTAATGACTTTATTTTCTTCTTTTCTTCATTCATTCATTCAGTTCCATTCATTCATTCAATATTTCTTTCTTTTTTTTCGGTATATAACTAAACATGATGAATAAATTGAAGACCATCTTTTTTTTATAGCGCACGCTATCGCGTGGAAAATGCTAGTCTCTGCAAAAAGAAATTTATAAATGGAACGTCATTACTAAATAATCTGGAAATGAATGAAATGACCTTTAATGTTCTGAAAACTTTTAGTTTTTTTTTCTCTCTTTCGCTTTTTTTACGATCTTCCAGTACGATAAATGGATTTCCTCTCCTTCTTGCTGTTCGTACTTAGCTTACGATGTAGAAAATTGTCTTATTGACTGTGGTTTGGGTGGTTTTGGATGAAATGAATAAGATATTTTGGATTGAAACTATTCATTCTGAAGAACTGAACAATTGTGATCTATGTCAGCAGCTGAATAGATAGCGTCAGCTCTACAATTTACAATTCCAAGGCAGAACCTTGTGTATACTAAACTCATGACACCATCTCTTGGATGTTTCAAAAACATTGATGCAGGTGTCGATTTTTAGGTCTATTCTAACCCTAGAATCGACGTACAATGTGTTGAACATAATTAAAATTGGATTCCTTGAATAGCCTTGAAAAACAGTTCTAAAGCTCAAAGTCTGATAGCTTCAAGGTTTTCAATGAAAAGTTGCATCAAATCAACTTTTAATCTTGTTTCAGGCGATTGTGTTTTAAAGAAAGCATATTCTTTTTATCTGAAAAATAAAACAAGTCAAATTTTATCTAAAAAATTCTCTTTTGTAAGGACATTTATTCAACCCTAAACAAAATCTGAACTTTTTAAACAATAACCTAAAATTTTAAAAACAGCTTTTAAAGCCATTAAAATTAAAATGATTCTAAAAGACAGGAATTGACATTTAAATATGAGTAAACTAGGCAATCTAACAGCTATGGTCTGTCCTGTGAATAGGTCTGAGTCTCTTACTTACAGATCAATAGTGATCCATGACCTCCCTGGCTTTTCTGTCTCATATCATAATAATTGCTGGTGCAAACAAGAAATTACTGCGTAGATTTGTAATTTACCTTCCAGCACCAACGCACAAATTTTCCTAAACATTCTCTTCATGTTCTTGACCTTGATTTTTACATCATCTCTTCAATGTATTATAAAATGGTCGTAATTTATCAAAATAATTTAATCAAAAACATCTCAACGGAAAAATTTAATTGGAAGGGAAGATTGCGCTTTAGTGCCATGCCGCATTAACATTACTCAGCTTGAATTTAGTAAAATAAAAGTCAAATGGAACTATAAATATTGATTTTTCTTTTTCTTATTCTCCCCTTTAGATGGATTTCCAACGTTTCAGTCTGCGTTTCCTGAATGGTGTGAAGACGAACGCACAAATAACATGCAATCTAACTCAACGGAACAGCTTATGGGTCTCAGGTAAGTGACATGAACGATAGAAAAAGAAGTTAAATCATGAGAAACTTAAAAAGTCATTTTGCGATAACTATGACGCCACAGTGGAAAGAAAGGAACGACCTGTGAGCAAATCGATGAATATGTTAAAGAACTGAGTCTCGTGAAAGCTTTTTTGCCTTGTCTCAACCACACAGAAAATCTAATCAGATGGAAAATTGCATGCAAAAGTTATGTCGTGTGGAATTTTATTTAACCGACTTTGCCTTGACTTTTTACTTGGCTTCGTGGTTGATAAGATGAAAAATGTTTCTCTTCTTTTCTCTTCTTTTTTCCATGCCATTATGTGTGCGTGGGCTGCAGCAAAAAAAATAATATATATTTTTCGATGAAGCTTTTTTGCCTCTCACTCTCTCTCTCTCTCTCTTTCTCTTTGCCTTTTATAAGTAGTAATGGAATTTCTCTATCTATCCACCTTCAATCGTTAACTGTTTCTTGTGCGTATATTCACTCTATGGAGGTTGGAATTGCGTCATTCCAAAGACTTTGCCGAAAAAGATGAAAAAAAAAATCTTCAGCTTCTTAACATACACACGACTTTTAACTCAATTTCTTGCTTCCTCTTCACTCAAAAAAAAAATGTCAAAATGAATCATAACGATAAAAACTGTAATTAAATTACAAGCACAGAAGATTTAACAAGTAGGTGCTGACTCTTGTTGTGGAGGTGGGACAACAGAACAAATTCTTTTATCGTGTGGTCAGAGAGAACATGAAATTGAAGACGAAATTCCAAGAAAATGTTGCAAAATGCTATTGGGAATTTCAAGTCGTAGGATTCACTTTTACTGCTGCCGCACGTGTAATAACAAACTTCTGGCTGGGTTGATGTATGTCAAGAAGATATAGACTGAAGCCATTAAAAGATCTAGACGCGAGGAAACGAAATTTTTGTTGATAAATAAACTTAAACAAGAACAAATCTGGATTTGAGTGGAATCAAGAGTGTGCAACTGATTTACTGATTTTCAATCATTTTCATCATTTTTACACCCTTTCCTTTAACTCTTTACTATTGATCTTCTAAATTATATACATTTTTCTGGTTCCTTGACACTTCTGTTACTTATCATTCAAATCCTTAATTGGACAACACTCTTTTGGTCCGGCTATATTATACTCCTTGCAGCCATTGCTGTGCTGTCCACAAACCAGTAATAGTGGCAGATATAAAGTCTCTTAGTAAGCTTTAATGGATGCTTCACACAATTCGTGTTCTTCGGATTCTGTCTGTAACCTTGTACTAGATTTTTACATACCAGCTAACATTCCTGATTATCTCATACACACTCAAAGCTTGATAAAGATAAATTAAAACTTTTACCAAACTGCCACAACATGTCCAAATTCAGGACTCAAGAATGAATGAAAATTGCAAGACAAGTCACCTGTAAAAGGTTTATTGAGGAATTAATTTTTAATGCATTTGAACATTCACGGATGGACCGCATATAAAAAAAGTTAATTTTGTTACTCTTGGTCCAAAAGTTTTTGGATGGACTCAAAATTGAGCAAACATTGCTTGTGGTAAAAATAAATCTGTTGATAAAAAACTCGTGTCCATTCATGTTTTAGAACGAAAAGAAAAATTTGTGAAAAGGAAGCTCTAGAGATTCTCTATTGAATGAAAAATTGCCCATGTAACTTTTTCGAGAAAAATATTGACTTTCTCGAAACTTTTTTAATGGATTTCCAAAAAAATGAATAAAAAAAAATTAAAGATGCTTCACAAATTTTTATGTTTATGACAGAAGGCGGTTCCGAAACGTTTAAGGCTTCTTTGATAAACAAAATGAATGATTAAAAGAAAGGCTAAATTTAGAATGTTTTAAAAAATTAAACAGCCACTCTTTGCCAATTTGACGCTGAGTGACTTCTTCACAGAACTTTTTTTTTTGTTTTTATTTAATTTTCCAAGTTTAAAATTGTTTGAGTTATAAATAGCCGGAGTTTGAAAGCGAAATTGCCAATGCTTACACTTGTAGAGTCCTAAATAAACAAGCCTCGACTTACATATGCGAGAATTTGTGTTTAAAATTTTTGCTATTTGAATCTAAGAATGATGAAAAAGTTTACTAATTATAGTAAAATAAATACGAGATCTATTTATAAGATCTATTGTTGATTCTGTCTTACTTCATGCCTGGAAGTTTTATTTTTTTTAAGTTTTATGGCTTTTGTGTAGTTTAAGGAACTTAATTTAAAGTCTGGTGATTTTCTTGTACAGATTTTGCTTTGTTTTATTGAAATCAAAATTTTTCTTGGATGTAGATTGTTTACTGGATGTTTGAAACAAAATTTTTTAAAGATTCTTATGAAAAAGAAGTTGACATACTCTGTCAAGACTGCCAAACACCATTTTACTTTCACAGTAATTTGACTAGACTTCTATGTGACTTAATGTCGAAATTCTTATGTTTTTATCATCAAAAGATCAGACAACAGACTAAAAATTAGCAAGATAGTAGGTTTAATTCCCACCAGAAGCCCCAGTCCATCGTATAGACATCATCTTTAATAACATAAAAACTCTATTAAAGCCACAGAGCATTCCCTGTCCCTGACTATTGTTTTTTGCGTTTTTTTTGTTTTGCATTTTTCAACGGAAATGTTTAGAAAGAAAAATGCAAAAGAACGCGAGTTAAGCTTAAATTAAATTTTTTTATTAACAACGAAGCTTCTCCTTGACTTTGTGAATTTTTTTAAGCTCAAATAGAAAACACTAGCGTTTGGAAGGTCAGATCAATGCATGTAGGATTACTGATAAATTATCAGAAAACTGATAGCTAATCACCTACACGTGAGCTTGTCATAAAGGTTCAATTAATCAACAATAAGCTGAATTGTGAGCCAGAAATTAAACGTGAATCCCCAGTAGATTTACCGTCCTTAATTCCTTCAATAGTTATTCAATTCTAAATTTAATTCCTTGTAATACCTGAGCTACCGACTTGTTATGTATCCTTAAATATTACAAAAGATATCAAATGTTATATGAACGGATATCTTAATGATCACAAGGAACTTTCACCTGATATCGTAAGAATACTTTTGTATCCATTGAGCATGCGCATTTGTTGCTAGCAACTGACTTGTGGCACTTGATGGAGTTCGATTTGTAACACTTACAACTGCTTGATGAGAAACTTGTAGTCAGATATCCAAAAATGGAACATCCGTTTTCAAGCTAATTCCAATTACTAAAGTTAATTCTCACATACCAAAAGAAAAATGTTGTGAGTCACAATTTCCGACAAAGCGTGTAATTATCATTGAATTAGAGAAAAACTGAAAATCATCTTCAAAGTCCCCCAAAAAATACGTGGTGTCTATTTAGCATTTTTATTGCTCATTCGTTAAATAAAATAACAACAATACACAAATTGGTCTTACGGGTGACTCAAAAACGTGAGTGTTACTTAAATTTATAAACTTCATGTCAATTGGAGCTTACTAATAATAATACACATGCGAAAAAAAAGAAATAAAATATTTTTTTTACTCATTCATTCATTCAGTTTCTTTTCTTTCTCGTTCTCGTTCCCCTCACACTGTCTGTCTCTCTCACTATCTTCCTCGTTCATTCATGAAAAATCAAAATCAATGAAATGTTTTACGACTCAAAAATAGAGTTATATTATTTTTTTTTTTGAATGATATACTTTACGTGAATATGTATATATGTCTTCTACGCCGTCTCAGTATAAATAAACTCTTTTCTTTTCGTATGTGGGTGAATGAATATAGCAAGTGAAAAATGAAGTTTGTCTTTCTCTTTACATGTTCCCGTACGATAGGTAACACACATGGATGCCAAAGAATGTCAAACAGAATTAATTCTTCAATATCACTCTACAATATTATTATTGTTATTGAAAGATTTCTACTTTTTTGCTGTCTGTTTTATTCAATATGCATGTGGGTGGCATGGAATGGTATACATGTAACTTTATTTCAATTTTGGATATTGAAAGAGTAGCGATCTGCAGGGATGGAGTGGACGTTGGATTACGTAATTTAGGAAAAGCTTTAGTCTGGTCTGAGGACGTGCTCTAGCTTAAATTTTAGATACACAAAGTGTCAAATCGGACCTAAATCCACTGTATAAAAGGACTAGATTCCTTTAGGTTTCTTGATAGGCTTGATAGACCACATTGCTTGCTTTGTAACTGCAAGTGCAAAGCTGCTCTATCGCCAAATGACGTTCCATGGCAGACAGACAAGCTTAGTCACAGAGAAGCACCACATCACTTGTTAATTTGAACTTATTTTTTCCTTTGGCTCTCAAGCTACACCCCTGAAAATCTATAAGAAAAAACAAAAGATACAATAATCATTTAAATATAGCGTGCCATTGAAAAACGTGCATCGCCGACGAGTGAGTGACCAGTTATAGACAGATGCTAATTTATAGTAAAATTAGCTTAAATTACTAACATTTTCGTCGTCTTGTTTGTGTTCATTCGAGATTTAAGTTTACTTTAAACGAAAGCATTTCTATAGGAACCGAGCACAAAAAGAAAAGCTGAATGAAAAAAAAAATTAAATAAAATTGCTTCAGATTTCTCGCATCCTTGTAATTCTACTTTCTCTCATGCTCAATCTCTCGTTTTTCTTTCTAAGAAGAGTGGTTGGAAATATATATTTTTCTCTGTGTAGGCGTCATGATACACAGCGAGTAGGTTTGGGGATTCTTTTCATTGTGTAAAATTTTCATTTCACTTTTTTTCTTGCTCCATTCCACCCGAAAGCATCCCACCACCTCGGCATTTTCCACCCGAAAAAACAAAAATCTTTTTTTATTCTACTGTCTGTGCGTGGGTGACTGTTTCATGGCAAAAAGTATATATACGCACTTTCATTTCAACCAATCATCCTACCCTCGATGATACACACACTCAATATTGTCATACAATCTCTACAGCAATTGCTACATTTTTCTGAGCTTTTTAAAGATAAAAAAAAAGATTTTTTTTTGGCTGTTCAAGAGATGAGAAGATAATTAATGCTATGGAATTTTGATAACCAAAACACTTTTTGATTTGGAATTGAAATTTATTTCAACAATGCTCTCTCGCCCACATATAAACAACTCTCGAGAGTTGAGTTTGTTTGATTCGAATACTTGGTACAATAAAGTTGAATTTTTTTTTTGGCGAACATTTAGTTGATTCTTGGGATTTTACTTGTTTTATGGTTTTAAAACAAGGTTAAGATTTGTTTTTGAAAGCTTTAGTGGATATTAAAAAAGATCAAACAGTTTAGAGAGAATCTAGGTCGTTTAAGAAGAGATTTATTTCAATTTACTCGGGATGTTCAAAATTAAATAACGATTATTTGATAATTAAATTGTATTTACAACTTCACTCTGTTGACTACGACGTTTGTTGATATCTCATCCTAATACTGGGGGTCCTCGATTTGAGTAGGTGTTTTGTTCCTATTCCTATTCCTAGAAAAATCCTATTCAAATCGAATCTACTTAAATCGAATTATTTATTGTCTGAAAAATGTCCGTTGCAAAAAAAATTTTAAATTTTCTATTCATTAATTTTCGTTACTCAAATCGAGGATTGGACGATGGCTGTTTGTCTGGATCAGATAAATTCTGAGACAGAAATTTCTTCATAAAGATCGATTCTGTATGAAGAAAGAAAATCTAATCTACACAAAGATTATTTCTACATAAAGAATCTGTCTACATAAAGATTCGATGTAGATGTCTACAATTCTACATTCTTCTCTGATGTAGAGCTGGAAAAAATGTAGAATTGTAGACATCTACATCGAATCTTTATGTAGACAGAATCTTTATGTAGAAATAATCTTTGTGTAGATTAGATTTTCTATCTTTATATAGAATCGATCTTTATGAAGAAAGTTTCTTAGCTAGACAAAAACTATTGGAGAATCTACATTCTTCATCTAGTGTAGACATCTACATTTGCAACACTGATGCTAAATCCAGCCAAAAAGAGCATGAATTTTTTTAAATTTTAAGTTTTCAAAATCTATTGGTTAATAAAATTCCAAAATAAAAGAAAAACATGATCATTACTGGGTATCATATCATAAATTAAACTACAAATAGACAGTCAAAAACCATATTTCATACTACAGTTTTAAATGCTTTGAATTATTATCAAAAGTTTCAATAAACTCAGTTTAAAATTTTGTTTATGTAAATATTCGATAAAATGGAATTAAATCCACCTTAAGACATTGAACCATGATTTCTGCATGACTTAAAGTTTTGATTTCAATTCAATTAGTATTTTATTAAGAAAGTTCAGTTTAATTTCCATAAAATTCAATTAATTCCAAAGAATTTAGAGTATATACAATTAGTGAGTTAAAGTATTTAAATAATCTGTTCATTGGAACCTAAATAGCCAAATTTATGAAGAAATTGATTCAAAAGATTAAAACCCAAAAAATCCCAATTTCTTTATTGATACAAGTCAAAATGCGTCATCTTGCCTTTACACTTAACAAAGATGGAAGTTACTAAATTGAAAAACATTTCCAAAAAGAAATATAATATATTAGAAATGTGTAAACAACATTTTTTTTGCTTTAAAGCTTTCAGCAACAGAGGATTATTTTTAGATTTTCGAAAGATTATTTTCTAAATTTAGAGAACAAAACAAACAAATGGAAAATCCTTTCCTTTTTGAACCACAATTTCGATTGCTTCCATACGGCCATTAAGCACGAATAGTAAATCGTCAAATTTATTTCAATTGAGATATCTTTTGTGAACGGATAAAATGCAGACAATGACGCCATTCTTGCTGTAGAATGGGCGATGGAAAAAAATAAATAAAAATTATTAATTCATCAAAACACGTGAATTGACATCAATTTTTCTTGTGCCTTTTATGAAAGGAAGTGACTTGCATTTTTAAAAGTCTTTATGTCTCTCCTCTGCCCATTATCCATTTAAATATATTTATTTCTTTTAAATTAAACAAGAAAAGTCAATTTATTGGTTTGCAAAATAAGCGATTGTCTTTGACTGCATAAATCTGATGACTTTTTGAGCTGGGTTTGTGTATGGGAGTAGTCAGGGTATTCATAAGTGACTTCATTATTAACTAGATTTAACTTCATATAAGGTATCTGGACTAGTCTATCTCTGCTGAAGTGGCATAGACCTTTCTTGACGCTTCTTAAACATTTACAATGCAGCTTCAACCCCACTCGAGAGCCCAAACACCCTCCTTTTTTTAAAACAACAACTACACCCCTGTCTTCATGAGACAACATGTGTGGGAAAATAATTTAAAGCTTCACTGTATTGTTATTATTAGGCAGTCTAGCATTTGCTTCTCCTATAATCACTGCTAGATATCCAAGCATTAGCATTAGAATTTTGATATACTTAAATATTCATCTCCTTTAACAAGAAAGCGCGTGCATTAATGCCATTAAACAAAAAAAAAGAAAATGAAACAGCACACGAGCAAAAAGACACTAAGATATAGAAAATTCGTTTATCATGAATCAGTCGGGTAAGCGGGCGGTCGATGACGTAAAATGTTTAGCAAGAATTTTGCTTTTCTTTTTCTTTCGTTGGAAACGAAGGAGATGATGATGAGGAGAAAATATTGAAAGGTTGCGAGGGAGTAAGGATGTTATTTTCGGTAACTATGTGCTTTCTTCTCTCATTCCATCTCCAAAGCCCTCGGAAACATTAAGCATTCTCTTTTCTTTCAATAAATTTATTTTCTGACATTGAAAACTGCCGTTTTTGTTTGATGTTATTTTTTGATGGGAAGTGATATAAATATCTTTCGATTCTATGCTATGCTGTGTGTGTGTATGCTCTAGATGTATCCATATTTTATTGTTGTTGAAATGTTGTGCGTTGGATGGGATGGATGGTAAATATATCCGGTCTAACAAATCGTCAACCGGAAGAAATGAACATTGACAATGGACGAGTAGTATGGAATTTACTGATTTTTTTTTAAATTTATTTATTTCAAAACGTACAAAAATAAAATACATAAAATGTGTGTGAGAGAGATGGAGAGACAATCAGAAACCGGATGGAACTGAAATAACAAAAGAATGAATGAATTGTCTTGGGACGGTTTATTATTGTTAAGTCGGATTTCAATTGTTATTTTTATTCATGCTTCCATCTTTTCTTGGAAACTACTTTTAATGCTGTTCCTTCTGTCGCACTCACTCTTTTTACTCTCTGTGTGCGTGGAATTTCTCATAAATTATAATTGTCCATAAAAAAAATTATTTTAAATAAAATCATGAGAAATTCCGGTCTGCCCACAAAACGGAGTAGAACTTGAATATGCGATGTGTGAAAACTGATTGAATAAGAGAGACTTGATATAATGCTGTTTTTTACATATTCATTACTTACTACCAACATAAATACACTTTTTTGCATCTTAGCACATTTTTCCATAGGCATGCAATTTAAAACTCACTGATTAGTCATTAACATGTGAATGTCGACGTGTTGATCGAGTTTACTGACTCGACATAGATATTGGGAAATGTTACAGCTTTGCAACTTCCTCCAAACTTTGATTTTTAATTCGTGAATATAAAAAAATACTTTTAAAATTCAACACGTGGAACAAATCACATTTCAAAAACAGATGCTGGGGGATTTAATGTGATTCGCGGGAATTAAAAGGTGCATCAGATTTATTAAGTATGATTTCATTGCATGTAGTCTGAGAAAAATTAAAGAATAGGTTTTGGGAACATGAAGTTAAAATTAACGTAAATGATTAAAATATCACGTCCTCCTAGACATAGATGATTCCAAGGAAAACTGGAGCATCCCAAAACCGTCAGGGTATTAGCAATAACTGTCTAAGCTTAACAACAAGTCATTTTAGGCACTTTTAAATAACCTAGGCATTATACAATCCAAATTGTCATCTCCAACCCAAATCCCATCGATAAGCTATGTGAAGGTTTTATGCTGGACACACGGTATTGCCTCCTGCCAACTGCGTTGAGTTACAATAGTGTCATGATCTCAATATGACCACTGTATTGCCTAATACCTGCAACATGCCAATCACCGTTGCAAATTGTCGCTCTGATAAATATTCACATTTTTGAACCTAAGATCATTCCTTGTTTTACATACAGACAGATTCCAGTTATATGGACATAGAAAATTTCAATCGATATCTCATTCACAAGATAAATCCTGTAAAAAATCGATAAAATATTGTCAACATAAACTACAAGCTGCTATTGTCTCTATAATTCCACGTATAATGTCTAGTCAGCGCCACACAAAACAAAAATCGTATTTTGCGCTTAAGTCAACAAGTGCACAAGAGTAGTCTAAATTCTTACTCCTCCATTCATTCAGTTTTGCAAGAAAACAACTGTTCATAGTAGTTTTACTGCATGCATTTTTCTCATGATGTAACTCCATTCATTCATTCATTATTCCGCTTCATTCATATAATATTTTTCATCCATGTACATGCATAATAATTCCATTCATTCATTCATTCTCTTTTTTTTATCGCTCATTACAGATCATTACGAATTTCAACGCCCTTATCAGATTCAGCATGCAGCAGCTCAACAGAGTCATCGGATAATGAAAGTGCATCAAATTATCCATTAGAGCCGTATGGCGGTGAGCCAATTGAAATATTACCGGGATTATTCTTGGGTAATGCAGCACACAGTGAAGATTTGACGAAATTACAAAAATACAATATTCGATACATCCTCAATGTATCGACATTGCCTAATGTATTTCAAGATACAGGAAAAGTAGAATATCTTCAAATTCCTATAACAGATCATTGGTCTCAAGACTTAAGTATACATTTTCCTTCTGCCATAAAATTTATTGAAGAAGCCAAAGCAAAGAATGTCTCGTGTTTGGTACATTGTCTAGCCGGTGTTAGCAGGGTAAGCATTACTGCCTCTAATATATGATTTCATTTTAATATTAATTATTATTTTCATGACATTTGCAGTCGGTTACAATTACACTTGCGTATCTAATGTATGCCAAAGATTTAGGATTGAATGAAGCATTTACTTTTGTTCGTGCACGAAAACCTGACATTTCACCGAATTTTCACTTCATGGAGCAACTCTATACGTTTGAGCGTCAATTAAAGAACGATCCAAATAGAAGAATGAATGTGACATCAGCTTCATCGTCAGCAACAACACCTTCATCATTCGATCAGAGTAATACGCCATCGTCAGCCACATCATCCGTGTCATCGTCAATGAGAGATAATCGATCCATGAGATATCGACAAATTAAATATTCATGTGCATGTAATGAATGTGAATGCAAATGTATGCAACAAGAGTTTCTACTTGAGCCAATGTCTCATATGTCTCATATAGGTGTATCACCTGATTCAGGTAGGCTTTCGAATTTATTATTTTTTTTATTGCCTTATTCCTCTATTTTTGGTCATTAATACTTTTATTTCATTGAATATTATGGCACACTCATAAAAATCATCTCTTCTCAATCTCTTTTCAGGTATTGAATTTGATCTTCGTCAGAATTGGACACCCTCAGATAATAACACAACGCCCAAATGAAATGAATTTTGAGGACACTTTTTAGAAATTTTATGTTAGATTTTTATGATCATGAAGCAAATTTACTCGAGCAGCAAAGACTTGTGACAATGAACACTTTGTGGATTGAAACCAACATTTAGCAGTTAATCAAATTGAATTAAATTTTTTAGACAGAAAGTTGTTGGGTTGGATTTTGAGGGCTTAAAGTTGGGAAGATGCAGTATTATTAGACAGAACAATTAGAGTAGGATAAAAATGGTCTTAGAATCTCGTTTGGACTTTAATCAAGTTTGAGTATATTTGAGGAACAATTTAAATGACTTTGAAGAGTTTGTAATTTTAGATGCAGAAGGTACATAACCAAAATTCTTTATATCTCATCCAAAAATACCTTATTAATGGTACTTTAAAAATAAATCTGATTATTTTTGTTCCTTACAATCTGCTCAAAGTATTTTCCAGAACATGACACAATAATCCAACATAATTGGTGTTCCTTTATTTTTAAATATTATCAAATTTATATCTGTAGCATCCTCGAAACTGCTATAAATAAACTATAATTTTATGTCTTATGGCATAATTAAATCAGCCTGAAATGGTCCATAAGTATTAAGTTTTGCGAGAGTTAGAATAAGTTAAAATAAACATCAATGAGATTCCAATTTCCAATATAAAGAAAGACATTTGATGCCAGTTCCGAACAGAAGAAATTTGACTAAAGCCTTTGAAATCCAACTGAATAAAATTTTCAAATTCCAATATTTTGACTACCTTTTAAAGCTACAAAGCAGCAAAAAGACGACATCTTAGAAAATAGATAAACAAGTTTGTGCTGGTCGGGTTTGAATTTGCTTATTTCCCCCGCTCTTTTTATGGTAAACGGATGAATATTTGTCCAGAAAAAAAAGTATATAATTAATAATAATAGAAAAATGAATTTTAAATGACATTTTAAAAAAATGATAAAAAGTAATTAAAAAGTTGTGGATTAATATGAGTAATGAACAAAAAAAAATATAATTATATTATTGACACACATACATATGATGTATCTTGTTTCCTTTTTTTTTTAATTTTTGTTTTTATTTCAACGTGGCCATCATCAAAAGTGATACTCGCCTAATAATCATGTTCTAATGTAAATGACGCAAAAAATAAATTTTTTTTTATTACTTTCAAACAATTTTTTTTTTGACATAAAGGAATTAATAAAAAGGAAATGGAATTTCCTTTATAAAATTTTTATTATTATTGCTATTATTATTTCATAAATGAGAATGTGATGGATGAGTACAAAAAAAAACATATAAAAAACATTTTTTATATGAATGAGAAAATGAAATTTGTTTTTAGAAGAAGAAGAGATTGATATGTAGGAATGACGAAATATGTAGACGAGTATGTAGGTTTTTTTAAGCGAGAAGAGATTATGAGAACGAGAAAGGATTTTTTGTCCAAAAATCTATTTACATTACATAAAATATAATGGTACATATATATTTCCTACCCAACCCATACCCTCAAACTCTTTCTCTCTTTATGAATCATATATGCAGAACATACCGTGAAAAAAAATATTATGATCGTCCAATAACGACATTGTCAGAGTCAGTCAGGGTTGTTTACTGAGTTGATTGACTTAAAGAGTTCTTGTGAAACTTAGTCTTGGTGTCACTTGAGCACAGGGGGTCCTTGATTTGAATAAGTGTAAACTCGTATTCAAATCATGGATCCTCTTTAAATACCTTCCAGCCTTACGAACTATAAGAAGAAATTATAATTTAGCAAGCACTTAGCTGGTCAGAACTGCTATAAACTTGTTTAAAACCAACTTCTATGATGACCTGGCTGCTAGAGAAGCATGTAACATGTAAACTGTAAACATTGCCTGACAGGATCACAAGATCACAAGTTAAATCATCCGTCTAGATAGATTAGCTAGTAAAGTAGTTCTAAAGATGATCCTGAACAATTTATTTATGTTCAAAACTCGATGAAGATTCAAATTGTGATGCCTCTATTGCTAGGCATTTATCAGATCAACTGTTCTGATGTCCAGCTAAGTGAACTGTCCATCTAGAATAACTAGTTTGGTTTCAGAACTGTATTGAAGTTCTGTATTTGAAGAATTGTCTGCAGTTTTGGTTCAATGTGATTCAAAGTTTGAATTTGAACTTCAATTAACTTTCTTTAAGCTTATTTGGCTGATTATAGTCAGCTATTGATGTTCTTAAGTTGAGCTTAGAGTTTACTCAGGTTTTCCTGAATTTTACATGCGAAAATCGAGTTGACTTCAAGATTTGCTTGTTTAAAACAGTGTTGTCCACACCTTAGTGATAAGTCAAGACCAAAGTCGTACATAGCATGCGAATTCTGTCATTTTCAAAAAATTTCTACGACACACAGTTTGGACAATTGCCTAGACCAGAATCAGAACAGTTATCAACCCTGGCTTCATCCAAAAATGTCATTAATGGTTGGGCTTAAAAAGTATTTAAATTGAGTATCATCAAAAAATCATTGTTTTAAGTGTTGTTGGAGAAAGCTTTTTCGATTTTTTTTTTTTTCCGAGAGAATACACACATAAAAGATATGTATGAAGTGCGTCATATAAAAATTTTTACGCATTTCAGCCCACATGTTATAATCTCAAAGCATAAATAAATTCAAAAAAAAAACCAAAATATTTGTATAGAGGAAAAAAATATGTATAAAAATTCAGGTGAATAACTTTGATGTTTAAAAAAAATGAAGAAAAAAAAACAGTTTTATCTCAAGAATCTACATGTTATCGGTCAGAATGTCTCATGAAATATTTTTGTTAAAATGTCAAAAGTGAAGGATATAAAAAAAAAGATTCATTTCGAGTCGCGCAAATCAATCAAATTAATTTTTTTATTAGCTTTGAAGCAGCACAAAAACATGCGTGTGTCTTTAATGTGAGATCACTGATTTATAGTTTGTGAAAAAAAATTTTAGAAAAAAAAAATCAAAACCAGGATTAAAATCTAAGAATTTTATTGCATTTTTCCCGATATTATGGAAAATTGTTTTGGAACCAGCATAAAGCTATGATTATTGTCGTTAAATAATAATAAAAACATATAAATTAGATTAAACATAAAACAGATCAGACTGTAAGCATGTTGAGTGAATATGCGAAGCGTTGTCGCATTCAGGAAGAATAAACATGCCACTTACATGCTACTCGATTAGTTATTAACATGCGTTTGCATACTATAGTCGCATTTTTGAAGTAGCATGGGCTTTGAATGTTTTTAATGAATCAAAATTTGAGAATTCTTTGAAATTGAGTCCATAGATCAAACAGAAGCAATTACTTGAAATTCTATGCTACATGATTCAAAGGAAATTTTAAACATTTGTTGATAATTTTGTGAATACTTAAAAACAGTGGTGGACAACGATTTTTGAGCCACGTTACACCTTGGTGGTGAACCATACACATCATACAGTTCGTGGGATTTCTCAAATTTTTTCTTTGCACATGAGTTGGCCATCACTGCTTTTAAAGTATGGATATGGCAAGAATATGGTGTAATAGTGCTTCCGAACAGGATGTCCCACAAATTCAAGCACAAACTGAAACTTCTTTTAAATAAAATTAAAGTTTACAACACAATGATTTGTGCAATTATTGTTTAACTTTAAAGACAGCTAAGGGGCCGTTCACTTATGACGTCCAGGGGGGGGGGGGGGGGGTCAGCAAGAAAAGAACAATAGAAATTACTGGAAATCTATTGTTCTTTTTTGAAAAATGACCGTTAATTTCGGACGTCATAAGTGAACATTCCCTAAAGGTATTAAGATAAAATTGGCCCTTAAGCTTTGACATTTGCCACACAAATTGATCGAATGTAAACTACAAAAGACTACAAACTTTTTATTTGACTCTGAAAATTCTTCCATCCAACATTTAAAAGTGAATGCAGATAACGACTTATTTTACTGAAGTCAACACACATTTTTGGTAAAAGCTGAGAACCTTCTTTTTATGGTATGAATCAAAAGTTTTGAATATTGTCAGAATGCTCAAAAAATGCCAATTAAAATTTAAAAAAATAGAAATTAGCAAACAAAACTGTTTAAAGTGAAAAAAATCTTTACACTTGATACTATAATTAATCCATATGACATTTATGTCTACCTTAAATAACAACCCATCAATAATAATATTTGTCATTTTTGTCCTGAGAACCATAAAAGATTGTATTTGTCATAAATCAGCTACAAATCAGTGATTTCGTCTTAATAAAACACAAAAAAGAAAAAATTCTGTCGATCGTAACAAAATAGATGCTAAAATTAACTCAATCAATAGACACAAAATAAAAGAAAAGAGAAATAAACCAGATAAAAATAATCTATTTACAATATATGAGAAATGGTCATAAATTAGAATAATGGACATACCTATTTTTTTATCAAGCAAAAAGTGAAAAATGTTTATCTCAAATTAATGCCCAATAAATAATAAAATAATATTTTGTTTCCATTAAAGAGCAAATTCGTATTAATTGTCGGAAAAAAATAGTAAAAGTGAAAAAAATAGTTAATATCTATTAAAACACACACGTAACTTCCAATTAAATTCAAAGATAATTAAAATTTGAATATTCCGGAAACTTTCAGGAGAAAAAAAAGTGAAATTAAGTATGAAACATTTTTACAATGAAACGGATTAAATGAAAAAAATAAATTATAAACTAATGCAAAAAAAAACTAATGTTAATGTTTTAAAAATGCCAATAATTCCTCTCCAAAAACATCCGAAAAAAATGAAATAAAGATTGATAAGGTTGTCAACTTTATTAGTATAAAATTATTTTTGTTTTATTTTTCAAATTTCAGACAATTTCAAAAAAGTTTCAGAAAAAACTACGAAAAACTTGGTTTTTACTGGATTTGATTTGAGTCCAGCACCATGCAAGAGTTATGCCAGCTTGTTCTATTCGGGTTTTATTCTCTAATTGAAATAAGTCATCAAACTTAATGAATTCAAACTTAACTTAAATCTTCAATATTGTTTTTTCCTTCCTCCACTGACTTATCCTTTGCCTAATGCTAGCTGTATCGCCTGCAACTCTGTTGTTGGATTGGCAATAAAAATCCTGTTGTTAAAGGCATTACTATTAACATCTAAAATGATAATCAAGCACTGGCAACTGATCAATCGTGTTTTAATATTTTTTTGATTAGTTCTACGCCCTTAATTGTTCAAAAATAACATCTAGAGTTGATAATCCTAAGCATGAGACTCGCGGTAAAATTAGATATATGTGTAAGATTGATAGCCGAAGTAAGATAAGGACCTCAGTGGCCAAGTGGCAGAGATCTCTAATCGAGCAATCAGAAATCACCTCTTTTGAAGTTGTGAGTTCGATTCTCATCAAACCCGACTTGTTTTGCAGTAGTAATCACAAACAGTAGTTGTAGGGATATCAAAAATGGTAGTTTCGATGTCCATAGTCATGCAAGTAAGTTCATTGCCAAACTATATATCTTGACTATTGTTAAGGTCCTTTTTAAAACCAACACAAACCCCATTTCATTATCAAATTAAACTTCTTTTTCAATAAAATATCATAATCAAGTGTACAACAAAGAAGCATAGATTCAATAAAACTGTGTAGGCATGCAATTATCCAAAGAATGAATCTACAGCGTTGGAGTCAATTAGGCGTGGATGTTGATATTGTGGAAAATCCCACAACCAAATTCCCAGAGTAAAACGTCGTAATTTTCCTCAGTGTAATTAGAAATTTTCCACAGAATTTAGGTCAAACCTGAAAATGATGCTGAAAAGGTTAAGAAGAAGGATGGAACTGCCATTAAGTAAGTACACAAAAGTAATATTTTTTTTTAAATTTATATTTTTATATTTTTTTCTCAATTCTTCTCATTGTTAGAACATTAAATCAATTTTTTATCATCCAATTATTCTAAATATGCCTGCCTTATCATCTTTTTTTTATGTTTATCTTATGCATGGTAAACATGTGTGTAACATCCTAGACATTATCATTATTAATATATTTTAATTAATATAAACGACATATTCTTTGTGAAAAAAAAAAATTAAAAACAAAAAATGTTTGCAAACATAAGTCAGATAATAATAAGAAAATTATGAAAAGTTCAATTGGAACTTTATAAGGAGGAGGGGAGGTGGAGAAGGGAAACAAATTCAAAAATGGGCGGGAAAATTTTTGCATTCATTTTTTTTTTTTATTCAAAAATTGTGTCTGAAGGAGATACATATAATAATTAATATTTAATATACTTAAGGTAACTGTACCGTTCTTTTCATTTAATATTTTTTCATCTAGAATTTGCAATAATCATTATCAGTTATCAGTACTTAAAGTGTTTAGGTTTATACTCTCTTAAGTTTATAAAAAAAAATGATAATTAATTTCAGCTTACACGTATATACTTTATAAATTTTTTTTTCATTAATTAATTTTGGTGTGAGAAGCTTTCGACAGTCAATATATCTGGCCATAAATGAGCATCCATAGGCCAAAAATATTATATAATCATAATAATAATATTTTTGTAGGTATTTTTCTTTATATTCAAAATCTACGCATCGTATTTCTTTTATTAAAATTTTATAAGATGCATTTTAGCGCGTCTTTCACGACTTGTTACTTTTCTTAGTTTATTTTCATCCAAACGAAAAATTTTGAAATTATTAAAACTAATACAAACGAAATTTAAATTTAAAAATGTTATTTTTTGTAGAAATTTGCTGTGTTGAGGCTTCTTTTTGGTGACAGAAGTGCTTTTAAATTTAGGTTTAAATAAATTAGATCCTTTTTATTTTTCTAAAATAATTTAGGCTTGTCTATAAAAGTCTTTAGTTTGAATCAGTTATTCTTGAAAAATTTCTAGGGATTATTCTTAATGCTAAAATTCAATTTTGTAAAATTTTAAACTTTTAAACTTTTTACAAGGATTTAAAAATCATTCATTTTTTTCTTCAAAATTCAATTTCTTAAAGAAAGTTTCCCAAAAGTCTCGAAATAAATTTCATTAGAGTCCTGAAACACATTTATAAATACTTTCAATTAATCATATTTTACCAAAATTTTAGAAAATTCGTTCAAATTTTATAAATGCAGTATAATTTTATTAGTAATTAGTTTTAATAATTTAGTCCGAATAATTAATATGTTTCTGTCACTCAAAAGACAGCTCTACACAGCTATATAGAAATAAATTGTTGTTAAAATTATTATCGAAAAATCACATTCATCAATGGCTAAAAAATCATAAATGTTTAAATTTAATTTAAAAAAAAATCTTGCAAATGCAAACAAACAATTTAGGAGCTTCTTAATGCTACAAATTGTTTTTCATAAATTTTTATTTTTTTATACAAATTTTTTCCTGCAAGAGGTCACGAAAAAAATCTCTATCGAAAAATTTTTCCCACTTTTGAGCATCTTGCAAGAGGAACCGAACAAAGTTTGGTGGTTTTTTCATTATCAGCAATCATGGACAACAATGATATATGCAAAGATGAATGAATAATATCAAAACATGCTTACGCGCCATCATGCAATCCATGAATAATGTACATTTTTTAACACTATGCAGAATTAATTTCATCTTCTTTAATTATGACTAAGAGCACCATTTAATTTTTATACTTTATATTACTATCCTCATTTTTTTTTTGTTTTGCAATTTTTATTTTCTCGTTTTCCTTATTAATTATTTAATTAATAGACTTGATAGCTTAAAATTTAATCATTTTATTAAATTTTTTCTTTCTTTTTGGTTTTGAAACACAGTTGCGAACTTATAAATTCTTTTTGATTTGAATTCTTTGATTTTGATTGTGATTTGAGAGTTGGATTTGAGAACTTTTTAACTTTTTGGTTTGGAACTTTGTGATTTTGAGTTCTGCTGGATGCTTGTAGCACATGAGGTTTCAAACTTTATTAGGCTTTCTATTTAGGATTGCTTATTAAGTTCTTGAACCAAAAAGGAAACTTTGTGAAAATTCCAAAAATTTTGATCAAATCAAATTGAATCGATTTAAAAATGTTCAAAGTTAATTCAAAATTGATCAAAAATGAACAAAATGATTATAAATGATTAAAAAATGATTTAAAATGAACAGAATGATTCAAAAATTAACAAAATGAATCAAAAATGAACAAAATGAATCAAAACTTTTTCAGAAATGATCAAAATGAATCAGAATTGAAAACAAATAATCAATAATGATTCAAAATTGAAGAATTCCTAATGATAAATTTAAAGAACTTAAACATTTCATTGACAACCACAAACAAGATTCTTATTCCAAATCCAATTATATCATCGAATTCAATATCCAAACTTAAATCTTAATCCTCATCTCACTCTCAATCCTCATCCAATCCAAGAAAAGACAAACAAAAAGAAGAAAAAAAAACTTAAAATAGTTCGCAATAATAAGTCATCTACAAAATAATTAAAATTATGACAAAAAATGGTTTTTTATATCTGACATACTTTTAAAGTCACGAACAGCTAATTGTTATCTGTTAACTTAAAAAACTGACATTTTTTCAATTTCTAATTTGTATATTTTTGCTTTTAGGTTCACGTGAAAATTTTTTTATTTGCATTAAAAGGCGTGGAAAAATGTAGGAAGGAAAATTTTCAATGAGTTCAATGAGCTTTTCATGGCAAAAAGTTTGTTTAATTGATTTGTATCGAATTATTGAGTTTGATTTTGTTTGTTTGCAGTAGGAACGATAATATTGTTTTTATTAGCAACTTCAAGTTCCGTGATTGTTTTTGAATCAAAAATTTTAATTTTAGGAAGTCTTATGAAGCCATTCCTTTTTTTAGATTGTAAAGTTTATTGTTTTATGTCGGAACTTATTTAAAATTTTCGCACGTTTTATTTTGATCATGTAAGTAGTTTATGTAATTTTATGGTAGCTACGGAAATTTGATGATTTATTTCAGATATTTTTGATATCAGAAATGCCTCAACGTGTGACAATAAAAGTACAGGGTGACCACAAATGGTGAATTTTAGATCTGTTACTTTGGTATCTTAAAGATTTGTGTGTCCTCTTCAAGCTACAAACAAATTATTCAAAGCAAGGACATCCTAGAAACTTGAAAATTTAAGCTCAAAAAATTTAATTTTTCACCCAAGGAAAGTCAATGCTTTCACACATTTCCTTCATAATTTGGATCATTTCGTGCACAAATTTCGTGATTTTCATAGAAAAACTTTCAAATTCCTGAAAAAGTTCCCATAAATTTTAATGCAATTTTAATGCTAAAATCGTGGCATTTTCCATTAAACAGAACTATTTTCGTTGAAATATGTCAAGCAGTAAGTTTATTGCTGCCAAAATTCTCATTAAATAAATTCCTTGAATTTCCACAAATATTAATTTAAAAAAATTATAGCCAAAGAGAGAATCAAAGCATATTTTAGTAATACTATAAGTAAGCCTTATTGAAGAAAAAATGTCAGATTATTATTAAAATTATTAATTTTATTCTGTTTCATTACAAAAATTTCATTCTCGATGCTCAAGTATCAAAAAAGAGATTTTCTTGACGAGAATTTCTTTGTCATTGATTAAGCATTTATGGCAGTGAAGTTGCTGGTATTTGCTTCATTTTCAATGTTTTTTTTTATACACAGAATCTTATTATTATTATCAGTACTTATTTTGTATATTTAAAACTAGAAGGAAATTTGAAGAAAAATAAATCAAAAAAATTCGTTCATGTTTTGTAGCTTTTTTTTTTTCGAGGGATCGTTCAACATTTTTGTTTTTGAATTTAAAGCCTGTTTTGAGGAAAAATCATTATTTTCGATTAAAATCGCGTAATACGTCATTTAAAATTCAAATAATAAAGTAATTTTGATCAAAATTAGCTTTAAATTCAAGAGGAAAAATTTTGAACCCCCCTTAATTTTTTTAAGAAAAACTTTACACATTAGTGAATAAACCCACAATGAATGTATGCTTCTTTTTTTAAGGGAGGATAAACTAGCTATATTATGTCCTTATAATATTATAATATTTCCACTAGGTAGGTGCAAAATGCTACAATTAATAAAACATTTTACTCTTTTTTTTCGACATTCATACTTATCATCAAATCATAGTTTCACGATGCATTTTTAATGTTCTATGTCTTTGGACTTTTTGTTTTTTTATCTTTTATTATTTAGTGACGAAAAAACTATTTTTTTGTTTAGTAGATTAGGTCAAATAATTAATATGTTTATCCCTGATTTTTTAATGAATAAACAATCAGTTTCCTTAAAATGGCAGTGATGTTTTCAGTAATTAAATTGCCTTCAATTGTGTTATTAGTCTGTTTTGGCATTTTCATTTTTCGACATCAAATTTCTTTTTAATTATAGTTATCTTCAACAACATATTGGTAACTTACTATACATAATTATGCTATAATATACTTTTAAATCTTCAAATAAAATTAAATTAATTAATTATCAATAAACAAATAAAGAAAAAACTGAATTTCCTTTATGTAGGTTTTACTCAATAACACAAAGAAGACATAAATTTGTAAAAGAATGACGTAAAAATGTACATATTTATTACTATAAGTTAAATTAATAGGAAATAGCCTCTCTAATAAAAATTTGATTTATTTTGATTTACAAAAGTGCACATTCTACTCATAAAAATTAAAGCGTGGATCAAAAAAGACATGTTGGAGTTGGTAATCTATTTGAGTCATGCTGTATAGTTTTAAGAGGGCATAATAAATTTATCGATCATTTATGGAGGCAGAGAATAAATTAAATCTAGTGATTTATTAGGTTATGACTAGTAAATGTTTAAAATTGTAATAAAGTCCCTTCCTCCAAAGCAGTCCTGTTCAAACTGCTTAGACCAGTAGTTCTCAATCTGTATGCCACGGCACACTGGTAGGTTAATCCAATTTACTGTCGTTGTAAACGTTTCGTGACACATCTGAATTCCCAGAATGTCGTGGAACATAGTTTAAGTAGCACTGTTCCAAATAATCAACTTAGGTATTGTTAAATGTGATTTTGAAATTATAGAATTAAGATAAAATTTTCTTAATAGAAAATTGTCTCTTGTTCTTAATATAGTCATTGAAATGTTGTTAAATCTATATGCAGTTTAGGGTTGGCATCTTGATGAAAATATTAGAATCCTAGAAAAATCCTATTATATGCTTCCATATCTGAGCAATACTGCAAAGTCATCACTAGGTTGTTTGAAAGATTGCTCTGATAACTGCAGAGATCTTTAGAAACTCAACAGTCTTTAAAGATGATTTAAAGGCTTGACCTTAGATTATACCCCCGCCATACTAGGTTATATAGCTCACATTAATGGTGCTTCACGAAAAATATGAAAATATAACCATTTCAGCAATATCTAATCTATTTTCTAGTCTATCGTTTGCCACTCAGGCTATCGATCACCAACTCCAAAACAAATGTAAAGTTAATAACCAGTCTAGTAATTTGTTATTTATCTCAATAAAGAAGAAAAAACATTATTTTATAAAATTGAATCTCTCAAGAAGAAGTGAAAAAAAGATCATCATCATCAGGTGAAAATCAGTAGCACTTTTGTCAGTAAATCATACACAACAATTTTAATTTAAATATAAAAAAATTTACTTTATATAGCGATATGTTAAAGATGCTTTCATTCAATAAAAGGAAAGGATTTAATGGAAATTATGTACATGTAATAAATAGAAAATTTAGTTCTAAATGCGCGGGGAAAAAATTTGACTACCAAAAAAAAAATTTAAATGTCCAACCATTTTAAATAGGAATTAAAAAATTCATGCCAATCTTGTAGAAATTCTACACCGATCATTATTTTTTATTGCAATCTGCCATTTCTTGCATTCTTACTGCGTGCGTGTATAATATAAACATCGATCTTTTTAGCTAGTGTCATTAATCTATAAAAAAAATTTAAGTCACGAAAAAAAGTTTATTGCAAATTTCACAAAAAGTAAAAAAAAAGGTTGAAAAAACAAGGCAAATGAATCACAAAATGCAGACGTGAGAAATTGCATCAAAATTGAATGAGTAAAGAATTTATTGATTGCCGAAAAAACAAAACATTTTGTGCATTGACCTTTTAGTTTGTTGTCCTGAATTTAAGTGATTATTTTACAGCTACTCATTCAACTTTCTTTCATAATTCTCGATTTTCTTT
Source organism: Chironomus riparius (assembly GCA_917627325.4). Taxonomy (NCBI): domain Eukaryota; kingdom Metazoa; phylum Arthropoda; class Insecta; order Diptera; family Chironomidae; genus Chironomus; species Chironomus riparius. The sequence continues at coordinate 38,714,670 of OU895879.1, forward strand.
TAAAATTGAGTTTTTTTAAGGTAACGAAATCTATGTGGAATTTATGTTTGGGTCTTGAGTTAGTCAGAAACTATGTTGTGGAATTTTTTTTAGTCTATTGTGGGTAGTTCTCTTAATTTTCTTGTCTTATCAACTGTGATTTTATTTTTTTTTTCTTTTATATATTTGAAGGCATTTAATGTCAGACTTCAGAGTGTATTTTCTCTATAATAATTCATTTTTATTCTCTTTTGTTTTTATTTAAAAAAAATGTAGCTAGTTTAATTTTTTATGTAAGAATTGTTCGTAAGTGATGTCTAGCAATGTATCGGAGATTTTTTAAAATGCTGAGGTTGGTTTCTAGTGGAACGATCTAGTTTAAACTAAATATGTTTTTAAAGTCATGTTCTCAGATGTACCATAGACTGTACCTAGAGTATGTCTCTGGTATAGCTATAGTTGACGACCCCTATCATATCCCTCTTTCATAATTGTATACTCAGAACCCTCGACTGTCTCTAGTAGCATAGATCGAAAGTTTTCTGTAGTATTAAAAGTGATTTTCAGCATTAAAAGTGATCCTAAACTTCAATAGCGATCCACACCCCTCCCAAAAATGATAAACCTCATTTACGAACAACCCCATACTGAGTGAGTTTTTCCTATTCTTTCATTATTTTCTTTTGCTAATTGAATCAAAATTAGAAGTGATCTAAATTATCCTGATTTTTATAATTTTTTTTTACCATTTAACATTTTTTTTTCATTTTGAAGCACGATTTTAATTCTTTTATCTATGTTTCCTTTAGTAACCAAAATAATTTTTCATTTAATTTGATTTAAGTGCTTATGTTTTGTAAATCAGGTAACCTTCAATTTTTTTCACTAATTTTGTGTGTGTGTGTGTTCCTTAACAAAACTTTGCTGATTTCAATTTTTTGTTTCACTTTGAAAGATGACACTTTTTACTTCTCTAATGTTTTTTAATATTTATAATTTTTTTTCTCAGGCACACGAATATATCTAAAATATTTTTTTTTTTCTTCATTTTCATTTTTAAATGGCTTCTTACAAACACTTTAAATGCTCTCACTAATGTGTCATCATAATTTATCATCATATACTCCATGTATGTTAATTTATCAACTATACTTATTAGTGCTGATTGGGATGGCTATAGCTTACTAATTAATTCATCATCATCATCATCTTCAATTTATATTACTGTTTTTTTTGTATGTATATTTTAATTTAATTAATTAATTGTAGTAAAAACTTGTAAGTCAGTGCAAAACATTTGTTACATTTCCTTCACTTGAAACTTCATTCGACTATACATATCCTTTACATCGAATAATTTCTTTTGTTGCTACCTTATTGTAGCTGAATTCAGTACGAACGGCACGTAGAACATTTTTGATTCTAGCAATAGATTTGCGGCTGTTTGAATCTGCAATTGAAATTTAATCATGTTTCATTAATGTTATGTTGCACATTTAATTAAAGTTTGATGCTTACCTCTGGAATGTGCGCCAATAACTCGCTAAGTCTTCCGGGATTGTGTGGATTTGTGTGTTGTAAGTAACTCCTTAACACTTGGACATAACGCTCTTGTATATTCTCCAATTCAACTTCTGTAAGATTAGAATGATAATATGACCAAATGTTAATGGATTGAAACTTTTCAATTAGATAAAAACTTCTAATCGACATAAAAATTCAGCAAGAGATTCTGGAGAAATTTTCAGAGCTTTAAATGGTACAGCAACCTTGTCATGTCAGCAACATTCATAATATCATAACAAAGAATCAATTTCAACCCACATTTAATCCTTCTCCAGCATCCTTACACAATAATAACCTTTACAAAAAGCACTCACCTCTGTTCAGCAGTATGTAAACTTTTAAGCATACATATTCTTCCATCCTGAGCTTAATACGACGAAACATGATCGTTATTTGTGTCATTTTTTCGACCATTAAACCGACATCGAGCTTTAATTGCTCCATGGAAATCGAGTGACCCATTAAGGTTGTCAGACACGTTTGGAGGGTTTGCAAATGCGCATTTACCTACAAAATTATTAAATTAAATAATGACTATTGTTGATAGCTTGATAATAAATTCCTTACCTCTTGAGTAAACTCAGGATCATGCTTATCAGGTGCAATACTAGTTGGTGGCGGTTGTTGTGGGTTTGTGAATTTTCGTCCATGCATTGCTTGATACGTAGCCGTTGTGAGAACTAAAATCTCATGCCACTTATCAGTGAGGAGTTTCGTGTGAATTTCAACAGGAATTTCCAAATAAAATGGCAATTTCTTCGTCCATGAGACAAGCTTGTGAACAATAGAGTCACCGATGTTGCATAATTTGTCACTAATTTCCGTTTTGTCTTCCAAAAATTCACTGAAATGTGGAAGAGTTGCAATATCTTCCATTGCATCACAGTCTATTAGTGTTTGTATCATACTAAGTGAATTCTCAAAGCTTATTGATCGATCGCGTGACGAACTCACGGCATTCTCAAGTCGATGTCTCAAATGATTAATTTCGCTTGGATTCGTGAGTGCCGCTTTGAGAATGTTGCCATTTAATATTCCCGGCGATAAAGTCACATTACTCTCTTGTTTCATTTGCTGTGATTGCGCAACAACTGAGTGTTGAGTGGTTGTTGATGGTGATGTTGTTTTTGCATCCGCATTATTATTTCCTGAATTTCCTTTAGTATTACTTCCCTGTGTGCCCTTTTGAGTGGTATTTTTCTTATGTTTCTTATATTTAACTTTGTACAAATTATAAACAGCTCCACTATTCCTACCGCCTGGCATTCTATCTTCACGTACCGCTTGAAGCACCATACCTTGCTCTATACACTTCTTAAAGCGACAATATTGGCAGCGATTACGCTGTGCTTTGGTTATTTCACATGTGCCGTCTGCGACACACGTATATACTCGTCGATTTTGTACAGTTCGCTTGAAAAAGCCTTTACATCCCTCACATGTTATTATGCCATAATGAAGACCTGTAGCTTTATCTTCACATATCATACAGACTAATGGTTGATCATCTTCCTCATTTGTCATATCTTCCAATCCGTGCTCCTATATAGTCATAAAGCAAATATAATAATAAACAATATTAATTGAGTACAATGGTATTAGATCATAGAACTGTCATTCACATTGTGCAGTTATCATTTCTCTTCCTTCATGATAAGAAATAAAAAAAAAGTGGCTAATGTACCTTATTGACTTGATGTTGACCCATCCATGTTTGTTGCTGTGCACTTAGATTGAGAGCATGCATTTGTTGTCCCGAAGGCAGTTGACTATAGTCGCCAGCCCATAATCGCTCCATGTTTAATGCATGTGGAGGTCGGTTAATGGCTCTTGCACGATTCTATATTTAAAAAAATGATAAAAATAACAATAAGACTATTAAAACAAATTTAGGACAAAATAAATGATAAAGTACCTCGAGAATAGGTCGAACGCCTTGTCCTAGACTTAATAGTAGATGTGCTGCTTCCTCGTTATTGCTCGAATGATTAGAGCTACTCGAATGATTTGAGCTTTGTGAAGTTCCTGGAGGGCTCTGAATCGGTGAATTTGTTTGTACTTGTTGTGTTTGTTGTTGCTGTTGCTGAGATGGTGACATGACGGGCTCAAAACCCCACACCATTGTCCGCACACCGCATGATTCTCCCATTATTACAGTCGGTGTAGCACGAGCCGATGGATTTTGCTTTGGTGACATTTGCTGTGACGATTGTGGTGAAACTTGTTGACGTAATGGCGGAAGTGGACCGCCAATTACTTCCGGTTTAACTCCATTAATTCGTGCTTGTGGACCCCATATCATTCGTTGAGGTGCATTTGCAGGCATAAATGCTTGTGGGATTTGCATTTGCGGTTCATTCTTTATTCTAAATAGCATAGCTGAATCTCTCATACCTTGTGCCGCTCTCATTTGTAATGGCGAGCCATGAAAGACAGCTGCAGCAGATGTCGTAATTGGTATTTGATGTGGTGACATTTGTTGAGGATTCTGCCTCATTTGGTGACTTGAAGGAATTATTGTTAATTGATTTGGTGATCGTTCACGCTTTATCCTTTGCTGAAGGAGTTGTGTTTGAGCAGCATCAGATGCTGTATAAATATTTGGTGATATATGACCAGCTTGATTACGTTTAAAGCCCATAGACATATTGGCAGTCGTTACGGCAGTAGAAAATGGAATTTGAACCTGATTAATTTGATGATGATGTTGTAATTGCGATAAACCTGATAGCGGTGCATTTATTGGCAGTGAACTGTTATCAATTGACATATTTGAAGCCGGTGGTAATTTTCTAGTCATTGCATTCATCAAGTGTTGTGATTCACTCTTTATTCGTGGCGGTGTCACTAACACAGTCACATGTTGTTGTTGCTGTTGTTGTTGATGATGATGATGTTGTTGTTGTTGCTGATGATGATGATGATGATGTTGGTGGTGTGTCGGTGAATCAAGTGATGTTTGGTTGTTTCCTTGATTATTAATTGAATTACCATTATTAATGTTATCGTGATTATGATTATTGTTAGAATTATTATGATTATTACTATTATTATTATTATTATGATGAGATGGTTGTGTCAATGTCTGCTGCAACAATGTATTCACTGGAGAGCGACGTATAGGAGAAGATGGCGCTGGTGAATGAGATCTTGGACGATTTTCAATTATCACACTTATTCCAGTACTCGTCGTACTGCCATTTGTATTTGTTACTTTAGCATCAGCCTGATTATTTTGATCATTCAATTGCTGATCATTTGTTGTTGTCGATGGATTCTCTACCGAATTATCATTTGGTATACTATGAACTTTCAACGGATGATGCACATGATGATGAAGGTGATGATGATGATGTAGGTGTGGATGATCTAAATCCGTTGTTATTTGACCCGGTGGTGTTAAAGACGTTGGGGGTGGTGTATTTGTTGCTTGATTTTGAGAATTAAGGTTTGTTTGATTCCCTGTTACATTGCATTTTGGTGACATGGGTGGTAAATCTGGCGATGAAGTACTTGTATCAGCTAGTGATTCACCATCACTGCTACAGCGAGAATCTACTTTACGACGTTTTAATTTTAAATCCTGAAAAAGGCTCATTTTATCGAGCTCGTTGTACGGTCCACGACTCAGTGTCATAATTCCTGTAAAATACATACAAAAGAAATGTTTACGATAAGTAACAATAGAAACGGATTTGTGTGAAAGTCATATATTGGAAATTTCTTTATAACATGTAAATATTTTCGTCACTTTTCAACATTGCTGCGCCATTTTATCAAAAATTGTTATTTATATTTTGCATTCACATAAGTATTGGAATTCCTCTCGTTTTCGTACCTTTTTATGCAACTTAAAAACTCTCAATTTTTTTCGTGAATGCTGTTGCAAAATAAAATTCCAAAACTTTAAAAATGCATTCAAGATTGTGTTAAACTTCAAGTTTATTACACGATTCATCAGTTTTTTGCGTCTTTTCTTATATAAAAAGCACATTTGTGCTTATTTATTTGAAAATAATTTGCAATGCATTAAAAAGTTTTTTCTTTCTTTCTTCAACATAACTAGGTTAAAGAAGTCTTTCCTCGGATTTGAACGTTCTTGGATGAATCGTTGACTTTTCCGCTCGTAAGGATGAGTTGAAGGTCTTGCGAGAAAATGTTCAAGGAAGGTGGAATTAAGGATATTTTTGATTTTAAGCATTAATTTTAGTGAGTTTAAGGACGATTATTAGAATTTGTATCCTCAATTTTTATTAGCAATCGAATAATAAGCAGCCTTTGATAGTTCAATGTTCAATGCTTTATTACAGTCTGTCTAAAAAAATTATATTTTTTGACATGTAGAAAAACTTTTTTGTTATTTTCAATATGTTGCGCCTTCGATCGAACTAGAACTTTCTATGTTTCTTTCATGAATGAGTCGTATTGACCTAAAAATTTCTATTCCATAATATACATCACAAGGATCGAAAATGTGATCAAAATATTTATTTTTTATTTTTTTCCTCCCACTCGTAATATCTGCACGTATCGATGTTTATTTCTAGCTATTTATAATTGCTATTCAGAAGTTTCTCGTTTTGTTTTTTTTTTTTTTTTTTCTTAGAAAAATCTTATTTGAATAGAATCATGGATCACATGTAATGCTAGTCCTATTATGTTCAATATGTAGAAGAAGTTGGGGAATACAAAGTTTAATCAATAGAAATTCCTAGAATTCTACTGCTACTTTTTGAAAAAAGTTCGTTATACACGAACAATTCCTTCATCTATGAACAAATTTCAATCACAAATCAAACCAGCAAATCTTTTGAAGCCCAAGAAAAATCATTTATAATCATAATTCCTTTTTATGATAATCTCTGATGACACAAAACTACAGCAATCAGCTCAACTCGAAAGGAAAATAGAACAGTGAAATATGAAGCCTTACAGAACAATTTCAGTATCAATTTCTATAATGGAAATGCTTGAAAACCACATTGAAATATTTTAATTCAATGGATTTGTTGAAGATGGAATTTTATAAATGCTAAAAGCTCATGGAGTATGAATTCTATGAAATTTTGGATTTATGGATCACTAGGGATTAATCTAAGGTAAAGCTTATTGCTAGTATTTGAAAAAAGTTCGTTATTTTTGTACACAATACTCGAGAGATACTTTAATAATGATCTGTTAAGCTAGCAGAAACTTTGAAAGGACTATGGTTGCTCAAGGCCAGATCTTAAAGTTTGAACCCTCTTGTATGAGTTTTGAGACTATTCTTGAAATATAGACAGCGTCCCACAATTGCTGCGTCATTGAAAGCTTTTAGAAATAAATAAAACTACCAAAAAATCAACAAGAGAACCCCAATACCGGAAGTACGAAGTAAATAACTCCATCATCTAATTAATCAACTTAATCTTTGAACTTCCATAAAAGCCTCCAATCAGCTATGCTCTTAATTTTCATCAAAAGTCTCTCATTGCATTTCATAAATATTTTATGAAGTTCATTCATTCACAAAGTTAATAATAATTTTCAATTTAATTAATTCCATCTCATACATAATATTAATTAATTACATAAAAAATATTTTAAGCAACACGTCATCGTTCATTAAGAATTTATAGCATGTACTAAATAAAATTTCCCTTTAAAGTAAAAAGAAAAAAAATTTAAATTTTCCCCAAAAAAATCACGTTTCCTCAAACGGTCACCAATACATGCACAAGCGATAAAAAAAGTCAAAAACACACAAGCATAGATGATAAATTACGTAAAATGCTGTGCTTTATGCATACGAATTTTTCATTGACCTACATACAGTTCGATGAACTTTTAGATTTTCTTTTCTCACTCGCTCAATGAAGCTTTGTCGTATTTCTCTATGTTTAGAAGGGAAAAGCTCTCGAGCCGAGAGCGAAGAAAAACCTTCTTTTTTTTCAATGCTTGTGGATATAAGTATTCGAGACGGAAAGAGAGAAAAAGCTAAAAATTGCATAATGTTGAGTCTATTTTTATAGAATTTAAAGTTTTTTTTTTTGGTTGAAGTGCAGATGAAAAAATTCGTGGAAAACCGAAAATGATTTTTTTTTACCGTAATTTCCTAAAGATGCCATGTTGCCTTGAGTCTTGTCTCGTTTCTCCAAAACTGAATTTTAAGTTAATATTTTCTTGTCAATTAAAAAATATATTTTTTATTGATCACTTTGAATATTTTAATCTTATTCATTTACTACACATTTTATGAATGAAACTTATATCCATAAAATTTAATAGTTTTATATATTTGCACTAAAACAATCCATTTGATGACGACTTGATTTCCTTATCACAAATTGTTCGGTGGATTTTGCTTAATTTTGTGTAAAATTTTACATTAATCGCTCGATGACGTCGTTAAAATATTGTTTTCAATGCACAAGAGCAAAATGTAAATTTACGTGATTAATAAGAGCGGTTGAGTCACTTGAAAATTAATTTTTTTCTCCATTTCATTTTCAATCTTGTTTCACTTTTTCTTTCAATGCCTCGCCGCACATACACAGGCTTGAAAATGTGTTTTTCGAACTCTATCTCTTCACACTGATCCGCAATCACGGAAATGAATGAATATCAATACGCATTGCATTCTATATCAAATAGGACAGTCATTACATCTATTCTTATTATTATATTGCCAGCCTTTATTGTTATTGTGCTGTTGTGTGAAAAATGAAACAGTAGCGAGTAGCATAAAGGTCACTAATTGATTCTTTAACGAGCTTTTTCTGATCGTGATCGTTCAATTGCATTTTTTATTTATTTATTTTTGCTTCCACAAAACACACACTGCTCTCGTGTTGCCGCTATTCTCTCAACTTCCATTCAGATTTACATTTTTTTTGTATGTTTCTCATACATTTATTTATTTCTTTTTTTATTTCAAATATCCTTCAAAATGTGTTAATGTAGTTGAAGACCTCTTTTAAATTAACACACAAAAATAAGCTTTGTATTGTAAGTCTGTACGTTTACTTCCTTATTTCAATATTTGAATGTTAAATTCATAAATCACAATCAACATAAGGAAGAATTCTTATATTCACTATTTAAAATTCCTTTCTAATTTGTTTTAATTTCAAGCACTTCCGAGGAAAGTCTTTTTTTTCATTCAGTCAATTTATAATAAATACACAAAATATATATTTTTTTAAGTCTCATGAGTATCTATTAGACACTGTTAAAATGTTCAACCGTCAATGCCGCTGATGAGCTGAGAAATGACTGAGCTCAGCGTAGAAAAATTTATGTTTTTCCTTTTTCTTGTCGTCTCTCTCTCTCTCGCTCTCTCACTCTTTCTCTCTTACATACACACTAACTTAACTTCTTTATATGTAATGAATGATTGGTCTTCACCGATCACAATGTGAACTAGCGATTCCGCGTTTTCTTCTTCCTTCTTCTTCTTTATATTCTTTTTGTTTCTTTTATTTTTATTTTCACCCACAAAAAAATATTCTTCTTGAGTTCTCACGTTTTTCACGATTATTTATTTTATTTTAATTTTTTTAAACTAATTGTTCGGTGCTTTAAGCACAACTAAGAAATATTATAAACTATATTGTAAAAAAAATTGAACAGTCGATGTGGTATTGTAAAATCCGTGTAGTCCGGACCAAAGTAGGTTACTAAATGAATTGAAAAAATATTATAGTAAAAACAGACATGTATAACGCTGTGCTGTGCTGTAGAGGAAACATGCAGCAAGAGAGAAGAAAAGAGTGTGGAAAATGAAGAAGTAGAGAAGGGTATAACCAATACATTCGTGCTCAATTTTTCTCGTGATGTGCGACGAGTAAAGGAACAACAGCAACAAAAAAAAAAGCTCTCAGATGAATGAAAAAAAAAATAATATTAAACATTACGATTTTGAAGGCATGCATAAAAGCAAAAGAGAATTGATAAATCAACAGCAACAGCAGTAATGAAAAGGAAAGCATGATATTGAGAGTGAAATGTCTGTGTAAGCTTCCTCTATAATGAAGCTTGTGGAGACACACCATAATAAGACGCTATTATACATTCATTTTCAAACTTATAGCATAATCAAGAGAAAGAGAAAGAAAAACATTGGTTAGATAATCATTTTTGGCCATGCCATTTGTTTCCTGAGTTCAATCACCTCGACAAAAGTTTTTTTTTCTTCTCTTGAGTCAATTCAATAATGTTTCACAACTAGCTCAGGCTCGAGTTTGCCTTCAATTAACATTTTATGTATTATGTTACCACAGCAGTTATATTTACAACAAGAAAGTTGTCAGCTTGTGTACATGAGTGTAAAAAAAAGTCCATTATAAAAAAATTTCTGGGTCATACGCAAAATGCCGAATGATTCTCGCTTGTACAAAAACCGATTGTTGTTGTGTTCTCAATGAGTTCTGAACTCATACATTAATAATCCATATACACACACTTTTTTTTTCGTTGCTGTTTCTAATGCACGGTTAGTTTTTTAGGGCAATTTGCATAAAATAAATGATGACAGCAAAAAAAAACTTTCATTTTGACGTCCACCCCCATATATTGTGTGTATTATTTGTCGTCATTGCCATTGTGTGAACAATGGAAAATACAGTAAAATAAGCAGTAAAATTAGAAAGTTATGTAAAAAGGTTTGCACAGAACAGTGAAATGAATATAACAGGCTGTAAGACATTTTTAAGTTACAAATTGTAAATATTGTGTGGCTTTGTGTAACGCATTTTTCATGCTTAGGCCTCAATTTTGTTAGAGTCATGAATTTTTTATGCATAAGTGGTTGGGATTAATGCACTTTTTGCCTTCTTGTGCCTTTATGAATTTATTATGATTATTTGAAAATATTAGAATGATCACGAATGTGTAGAAGTGAATGCTCATTAGTAAATTCAAGATTAACTATTAGAGCTTAAGGATTCTTATCAGAAGCGAAGCTATTAATGAAGTTTAGTATCAATAATCCTCAACCTCTTGCAATCAAAACATTTCTATGCTTTGCTAGATTTTTTGACGCTGTGGGATCATTCTTAAATGATGTCTATTATGAGAAAATGAGTCTACAACAGAGGAGCTCCAAGCTCTTCAAAAAATTGATTGACAGCATAATATCCCTGTTTAATTTTAACGATCATAATTAGCAAATCCAAAAAGTCCCAATTTACAAAAATTATCCTACAATTTTAAATTTTTCAGGTTATTTCCGGTTCTCATTCCCTAAATTATACCCAATACTCATCAAATTTACTCTCATTTATTTCTCCGAAAATGTTTTGCTCTTGACTGTGCTGTTATCGTTCACACTCCTTTTCGTCTCAAGGAAATTTATGTCACAACCCTATTTTGCACAACTTTTGGTCTGTTTTGCTGTTAATTAACCCGAAATCTTTTTTATCAAGTTCCTTATCTTGCCGCAATGAGTGATTGTAAATTCGTTTTTGAGTATGCTGACCTATAAAAAATATATTTTTAAAAAAGTACTTGAATTTTAGATGATTTTTTTATAAGTTTATTCACTAAGTCGCCGGCAAAAAAATAATGAAAAGTATTAAAAACTTCGTGACATTTTAAAAATTTTTAATAAGACATTTAAAGCTCTATAAAAAATTTAAATTATCTTATACCCATGAACCAGCCCAAACTGATTCTCATTCCCAGAAACAGCACTAATGTAAAATTTAAATGCCATTCAAGCTGTAAATTCAGCATGAGATGAAGTCGAAAGTTTTTCTGATGAGCCAAACGAAATAAAAATCTCACTATCATGCTGCCTATATGAGTGCAAAAGAATATCCAGGAAATGAAATGTTTCGCAACAGAGAAGAGATGAAAAAAAAGTGAGCAACAATAGATTCCAATGTAGTTGAAGTGAAACAGAAAGAGGAAAAAAAATGAGTATATATTCAATGATTGACGTTATTTCTCGTGATCACAACAGCACATCGCATTTGCCATTATAAACCGTTAACTTCTTGCATATTCAATGTGCCGTTATAAAATACAACACACAGCCGAGCCCAACAAGAGCTTCACTTTCTTCCTACAATTTTACTTTCTTTTAATTCCATTTCACTCTGCATTTTCTTTCGTTGATGGCTTTTTGGTTACGGTTTATGTGACGGCAGACACCAAGGAAAGGGAAAATGAAGAAAGAGGAAGACGAAAAGAAAGAGAAATAATGTATTAAGATTAATCACGTTTTTTTTCTACACCGAAACCGGCTCGACTATAAACTTTATTTTTATTCATGTAACAAATCATTAAAATTGCGTAACAATAATTTAGTTTTTCCATCTATCACATAGACTTATTAACTTGTTGTATTTATCAGTGATCTGAACGTCACAATGTAGTCGCTTGGGGTGGGTTTGTACACTAGGAGGAGGTTAAGTGTCGGTTAAAGGTGTGAATTAGTGTAAGTTAAGGCACCTACTCTTAGTAAATTCACCAAGGTTTAGAACTAGATCCTTGTACATCCCTCAACTATTATATTTTGTATGACAATGACACCTAAAGTCGGGGACTGTCAAATCTGTGTAAACAACAAAACGTCACAGAATTTAGAAAGATGATTACTGGAGTGCCATGACTATTGTCTGACCACAAAATAACAAAATTCCAGCATTATGCCACTCACATCACATCACAATCAGACGTAAAGCGCTTCAGATGTCAATATCAAATAAATGTTCATGAATTTAGGTTAATGTTGATAACGCACTGAACTTATCATTGTTCTAATTTTCTTCACTCTTCTATTTCTGTCCGCAGAAAAGAAGTTCAAGCTTAGTGCAAAATTGAGTGACTAACATCAAAACGATTGTAAAATGTGAGTAGGATGAGATAAGAGCGCAAAAAAATGGAACAAAAAAATAACATTTTTTTGGGTTGTAAATTATTTTTTTGGATGTATCACTAAGCGCTTCCCTAAGACCTAATTTGGTCAACAACGACGTGTGTTGCAATGAGTCGCAATAATTTTTTTAAGAAGAAAAAGAACATACAAATGTGAATTGAAAAAGTCAAGAACGCAGTTCAGACTTGGCCTCTAAAAATACTGATCGTTTGGTATAAAACTGCTGTAAGCAGCGAGGTCATCGTGTTTTTTTTCTCTTGATCACAAGAATTTGAACAACCGAAACTTCTTATTTTATTGCTGAATATGCAAAAAATAATTTTATATGTCGTAGCGACATTTTTAGGCAATGATGATTAATAAGGAAATAATCTTATTGTGGCACATGCTGCAAAGTGAGAGAAATCATCATCATATCGTATTAATAAATATGCGCGCGCACACTCACATATGTATGACTACTAATGACTGTTTGTATGCACAAATGAATGAGGAAAGATTCCGACGCTAGACGCAACAGGGTCAACAAGATTTTCTACAATTATTTTCATGCTTACAACAGTTGCCGTTATAGAAATATTCTTTATGAATATTGATTGAGTTAATGGCATTTCTCTACTAATTAAATAGATCTGATAATTGTCAGTAAAAGTTGTTGAGACCTCTAAAAAAATTTTTTTTCATATTTTCTGCCAGTGCCACTTATGGTTGTCTCCATACACTTTAAAGTATATTTTTAGATGTTGATCAATAAGCAATTCTATTTCCTCATGTTTCTCTGCGGTTCAGGAAACTTTTTTGTTTTCGACATTCAATGTTTTTTTAACGATTCCATAGAATTTATATCTGCAACAATTTGCTAGTTTCTAGCACACATTCTGAATAATTCATTCTGAATAGAAAGTGACATTTATCCATTATTAACTGAACGCACAAAAAAACACACACCATGATTATTAGGACATTCGTTGACACCAATTGATTTCAATAAAGTCGTATTATTCATTATCGCATAAGTGCCATAATTATTCAATGGACTTTTAGATAACAATTTCTGGGTAATTTACGGTGAAGTTTTTGTATGGAATGTTTAATGTCAATTGATGCAATGAATAGATTTTGGAAATTTATGTCAATTGTTTCATTTGTTTAAAGTTTTTTGTTGGCATGAAATTTTTTGTGGACATGAAATTTGTTCAGAGCCATCAAATTATGTTAAGGATTTCCTCGGTTTCCGGTTGCATGAATTTAAATATTTACGAATTTGTAACATAAACAATTTTCTCACGTAGTCCACATCTTTCCATTATTTATAAAGCAATTGCGAAATTCATGGAATTGGATTGAGTGTTTTGGATTAAAATTGTGGATTCTTAGCGGTTAATAGCTTGATAGGTTTGTGATTTTTGCAAACTTAGTCTAAATTTTGGACTATATTGCTGAAGCTAGGTAGTCAGAAAAAAAAAATTCTTCACGTCCATGCGCCTTGCCGTTGATTTAAAACGTTACGGCTAATTTTTCGAAATTATAGACTCAAATCTCTGTTTAAGAAACACAAAAGCTGATTTCCTGATATGATTTTATTCTCTAGTTCACATTTGATAACTTAAACATTTTAATCCAAAAAAGTCAATTTGAAAAAATATGCGAACGTGATTCCAAAAACCTGTCACACCAGCCTACCGATTCGATCATCAATTTCAATTTCTTGTTAAAAATAAAACAATATTGGAAAATTAAGAGAAGTAAATAAAATGTAAAATTATGAATGAGGAACTTACTTAGTGTACATATCGAAGCAAAATGTTAAAGTTATTACAGCGCTCATTTTGAGGCGTATAATGCATAAGTGTTATTACTTTACTTCGCCTTGACAGCAACCCTGAAAAAAGCTTCATTCAAAAAAAAAACCAGCTCGAAGCTTTGTGTGTTTTTACAGTTCCATTACTTCCTGCTATTTTTTTTGTGTGATCATACTATAATTTTTTATATTTAACAACAAACGAGATTTACTTTGTATACATTTGCTAACTGTTCTGTCTATTGACACTGTCTTTTCTCCAAAACCTCACGAATGTGTTAAGCACTTCTCTCTTTTTTTCGTGTATGGTGGATCTCTTTTCAAAAATTTCACTTTCATTTTCAAGATAATGTGAAAAAAAAGAAATATTGTCGCTTTCGGCCCATGTTAAAAAAAAAGAAACAGCACGTCTGGTGAAAGTATGGTCCTCGACGACATCGCTGCTTTTGTATTTATTTTTTGGTAACTCAAAAATGCGTAAACAACAATTACGTAATGAATTTACTGAAGAAAACCGACTTTATAATCAAGTGAGTAATAATCAGTGACTGTTGATGTTTAAAGTCAAGTTTAAAATCATCATCATCAATTTGAGACTTTTTTTTTCTTCTCTTGCTGCGTCAGCAGTTGCTCTTGAACACATTTCTCCTCTTCATTTATTTCATTTAAAATCTTTTCATTTGTTGCCCAAATGGATTAAAAAGTGAAAGTTTTCTTTTTTGTAACTCCCGCATTGTCAATTAAAGTGTGATACTCAATAAATGCAAAGTACTTAATAGAGAGTCGTGGTCTCTAATACATATTATCGAAGTGATTAAGCATTAAGTCACGATTTAAGTACTACGCTTCCTTTATATGTGAAATTTATGTATAGATATACTGTGAAAAAGTTCAAAGCAGTCATTTGAGAGTTCAGTTTAGAAAGTTAACATTTTGATCTTAAAAAGTAAAAATAAATGAAGGAAAGAAATGATGGCTTTAAGGCAATTTAGCTTCATCTTATGCAAGAGTTCATTTCTCTATGACTTTTATTTATTTTTATTGACTCTAATGCTTTAGAGGTTACAAAGTATCGAATTAGTTATGAATCAAAGAGAAAATGAGGTAATTTTTTCTGCAAAGTCACACAACTTGAAGAGGTCTATGAACCCGAAAAGAAAATATTTGGAAACTTTTTTGTATGTTTGTGCAAATATGTACTCAAAATGAGTTTACATCGAATTGTTGACGAGCTTTTTTTTTTTTGGCAAAAATTAACTGGAATTGTATGTGTTCATCAGGTTTATTAAATACATTTACAATTTTTTAGCATGCAGACCTTGCAATTCTGTTAGGTGTTGCTTTATGTATTTAAGCAATTGATTTAGAATTTGTGAACTTTAAAAATCATGTTGTTTAACGATCAAGCTAGAAACCGAAGCTAATTTCTCAGATTAACTAGGTTTAACCTAAGCTAAACTAAGACCGAGCCCGTACAAGATTAAGCTTACTTAGAAGGCGCCTGAAGCTGACTCTTTCAACAAGTCCATAGCAGGTTTTATAGCTTGATCAAAATAGTAAAGCTATCATAAGTTGGTTCAATTTTAATCAACTTTACTAAATTCTTTAAATGTCATATTTATTGATCCGCTATTAAGTTTTATCATTCTAATAAATAGCATTGAGGAACGTCATAGGTAAACAACTCCTTACGCAACAAACTATAAATGCAAAGTTTTACCAATAGCAACTATGCAACTTTATCCTCATTAATTTATTTATTTACTAGAATGTGCATTTATTTTTAGCTATTCTGAATGAAAATTAGGTCATTATAGTTTTGATCTAAACACTCACAATATTCTTGCCACAATTCTCTCCAATTTCAATAAAAAAAAATTAAAAATAGTTTTGCAATAATTTTTGCATATGTCATGTTTTTGTCATTTTTAATTTTGTAACTCAAGTGATCATAAATTGTTGGTGTGACTTATGGGCAGGATAGAAAGTTGTGTTTGTAATTAATTGATGATTTGCAATTAATAATACAAGTTGAATGCAGGTTGTATGGCATGTGCGTAGCTAGTTGTTGGTTAATAGATCAAGCCTCAAAATTAAGTATAGCTAAAGAGGCTTAGGCTAGTCAAATGAACAGATCAGGGCATTCAAGAGATTGAAACTTGTATTATCGATATTTTGCGCTGCTCCACTGGAAATTTAAGACCCTCCTAGAATATTCCCTGCAATCCACTCTTAAATCAAATGAACCAAAAACAAGCTTCTAAATTGCACAAAAAATAAATCCCTTTAAATCTTGAATCATATTTTATTAAAAACCAATCCTACATCAATTCATATCAATGATATAAGCGCAGCATATCTAGATCACATTGTCTATGTGGGATAAACTCCTCATAAACCGACACTCATGACTCAGAATCCCAATCAATAAATTGTTTATCCACAAAAACAGAATAAAAGTAAATCTATCAATTGCAGCATTAAAGTGAAAGGAGTCATAGCTATTTATTTTAAGCATTGTAATCAGCATGGATGAGATTGGATGATATAAGCAAGAAGGAAAACAAAAAGGCAAGAAAATATTTCTTAACAATATTGGCAATGACTGAAATTTGTGCTGTATGCAATAATCTTTATAGATAGACAAGCCTCTATCATTATGTCAAAAGTATTACAGCATTTACTTCAGACTCTGAGAAGAGAAGAAAGTTTCGTAACACTTTAATTCCAAAGCATCTTTCTTTCAATATTCGCTAAATTATTGACTTCTATTGTTTTTTGCATTTTGTTGTTTTGCATTTTTCAACGGAAATGCTTAGAAAGAAAAATGCAAAAAAAACGCGAGTTAAGCTTAAATTAAAAATGCAGGAAGTAAAAACTCTGTCTATAGTTCGTCTATACACAATTGTACAGAAAAAAGTATTCAATTTTACAAATACAAATCGACCTAAAAATATAGTTTTAATAAAACATTACTATAGCTAGCTTTACTTTTGTATACAATATTACAAGTATTGAAGAGAAAGTAAAAGTGATCGCGATCATGCAATAGCAGTCGGTTTATGGTTTTAGAAGTAACGTGAGGAAATTTTCATAGTTTAACTTACACAGCATGGAGGAGAGTAAATAGATGAAAAATATATATTCAAATGCATGCTAATGTGTCTCCATTAAATGAAAATTACAAACAAACTGAAAGTAAAATAAAAATGAGAATTTTTTTCCATATTTACATAGCAGCGATTAAGTATGAGAATAAAGCTACTTTTTTCTATATTTCATGATACAAAACTATATTAAATAAACTAACACATAACCTAGTTTCTCCCTCAAAGTTCATAGACCCCATGTGTGCGCGGCTGTGATGTAGATTTTATAGCTTTTTTTTTTTTTCTTCAAAGTCTATTAGACTCTCATAGATTATTTAATTGCAAGCATTAGTATTTGTGTGTATTTTCATATATTTATAAGCCACACAACATTTGTGTGTATTTGCGATAGTTTGTTAATTTTCTCATCTACATCAACAGCAAAAAAGTTTTTCTTCTATTATATTTTATTTTTAAAGGTTTGTGCTTGATATTGGACTTTGAATAAAAAAACAGTTTGAGTTTCATAAAAGCCAAGATTTTTCATCATCATACACATATTACATGCTGTACAACCATCGTCTATTACTCCACACATACACATAAATTTATGTCATTTTTCTTACATTTCTAAATGTGAAAGCATCGATTGTGTAACATTTATGCTTGAACTTTGTTGCGATAGTTTAATTTATATTTTTCCGACTGACTTGCAGGAAATTAATGTGTATAACGATTTCGAAAAAAATTGAGAACGTGGCTGCTTGGAGTAGCGTCAAATTGGATGCTAATAATATTTAATTAAATATTTATGTCAATTTTCGATCTGCATATATGGGGAGATTAATAATGAATGAATTATGCTTTGATTAAATAAAAAGGATTATGGAGCATTTTATTGTAATGCCAACAACTAACCTTCATCTCTTCTCTGTGATTAGTTTAATTGAAATTTTGTTACAAAGGGTCTATTGGGGGTCTAATATTCACATTATTCTATAAATATCATAAGTGAACCCTTATGGCTCGTTCACTTATTATAAATCTTTTAAGCGACTCTAGTTCTGAGATTCTATTCCATTTTGTACAAATTTTGTAAAAAATGGGGAAGGGGAGTCTAAAAACATATTTTTTTTTGTATTACTTAATAAGTGAACGACCCTAAGATGATTATGATGATGAATGTTAATGCGATAATATGCAACTAGAGAAAGAGACATCAAAAAAGAAAAGAGCATGAATATTGTGTAATTTTTTATGCTGCTGCTACGGCTGTTGTTCGATGAAAAACAACATTGAAATGAGGTGTGCTGTATTACGTATACGCATAAGTTACTATTTTTTTTCGTCGGAGGCTTAAGTTGAATGAACTCTTTGCAACTTTCAAAAAAACTCAACATTCATTTCAAGGACTTGGGCCTTTTTACACTCGAAATAAAATTTTGTTTTTTCAAAAAATATACACAAATTAATCGTCTGTAATGAGACGCAAATGTAATACTATACATACAGACATGCAAAAATGTTGAGCAGTATGTAAGTTGATGAGGAGAATGAATGAAAGAAGATGAAATTGAAAGTGAATTTTTTTATTATGAAAGCTCTTTTTATAAGTTAAAATTAACAACAAAAAAGAAACATAATTGTTGAGAGAAGAAAATAATAAAATGGTTTTTTTAACTGTTCCAAATCACCATAAAGTCATGCTCTTATTCAACGAGGAAGCTATCTGTGCGCAATGGAAAAAATGTACACAAAAGTGGGTGAATGAACGTTATCAAGGTTTTTCGTAATTTAGTTTTTTCTTTTCTTTTTTTTCAACTAAAAAACTTTATATTTTTTTTTCTTTATCGATTGCAAAACAGAACTAAAATGTGATTATTTTTCAACGAGTTGCTTTGGTAAGAAGAAGGTCTGGCGAGAATAATTTTTTTCATTTTTCCTTCATTTTATGACGGGAATGATTAGTTTTGAAGTTTACCAGAATTTTGTGTAGGAGCAAGTGAGTGAGTAGGCAAATGCTAGAGAAATGATTCTATTTTCAAACTATTTAATCTAGGTCAATTATGATCGCTGAGTAAATGTAAATGAATATATGTGGCACTCGGTTTTGTATTTTTTTTTTTTTTCAAAACTTTTTTTCTACAATTTTTTCTCTCTCATCGACTGTTTTCCTCTATCGACGGACCACGTGAAGTATACAACAATTATCATTTTAAATTCTTGGGAATTTTCTTCACGAGATGAATGTTCTATTAATTTCATTTTGTCTGAGGAATCTCTGACAGACGACGAGAGGTAAAGATACAGAATTGAGGCGTTCTGTATTATTTTTTTGAGATCTGGTTGAAATATTCAGAACAAAGGCTAATGTTTACTAATGTTCTAAATTTAGTTCACTTGATGAGTATTCCATTCATTTCCTAAAAAATTCTTTAAACAAAATTCATCGCAGATTCAAATGAAAATTGAGTTTTTCAACTAGCATGCTCTTAATGACATTTTTTGGATTGTTTAATCTCAAAATTCTAATTCAACTCGTTCTCAATCCATTTTCCAATTTATTTCCAGCTAAGAACAATTTATCCGATCCCTTAGCTTCGCACTTGACATAATCTAACCTCCAAAAATTTCCTACTTCTCTAAAACCCCACAAAAAAAAGTTCTTATTATTTTCCTACCGGGTTGAAGAAAAGTAAAGCAAAACACATTTCCGTCAATGAAAAGTTCAGTGGTCAATATTTTTTTCTCTAATGGAAGAAGCTAATGAGGTTGAAGCTGTCCTCGACGACCAGTTTAATGGATAGGCAGATGGCATGAACTAAAATCCCAATTTCCTTCTTCTTAAGAAATGATACAAAAAGTTGAAAGAAAATAAAATAAAAATTTTGAAAAGATCAAAACAACACATCATCGGAATTATTTAGGTGTCGGTGACTCAGCTCACGAAAATGAAATTTAAACCTTCAAGTTAATGACGATGCAAGAGAGAAAGAAAATAATTACGATGGCAATTTTTCATTTTCAAAAAAAAAATAAAATAAATGAAATTAAATAACTTTGAATAAACCAGGCAAAAAGGTATTACGGCAGTGAATAAAGAGAAAGTTGTCGGTGCATGCTGTTGCGAATATTTTAATATTTTTTTTTTATTTTGTGTTGTTCAATTGAAAGAGTTGCGTCCAAAAAAAGAGACACAGTGTGAATTCAACCAAGGCACGACAATGCGAAAGAAAGGCATGAAAAATACAGCAATCGAGTCTCATATGTGTATTATATGAAAATTAAAAACAACAATTTTTTTTTGTTATTTTGAGGTCAGGGCTTAAATATGAATATAATAAAACAACAACATACACATAAGACAATCATCATCAGTATGCCTTACTCTTTCTCTCTTTCACGTCAATTTTTTTTCGCACAAGAAAAGTCTCTCTTTCTCATCGGAGATACTTTTATTAATATATTATTCATACTATTTGTCTGTCTACTACCCTTGAGAGATATCTGATAAAAATATATATAAACTCATATTTATTTAATCCAGTTTCGAGTATGATGCCGAAAAAGATTCTGCTTTTTCTCCATATTTAGAACGCGCATGAAAGTAAAACATCACTTCTTCTTTCTTTGTTTATCTCGAACACTGACGTGAGTTTGAAAAATTATTTTTGTATTTTTTTTTCCAACCGGCCTTTAGTCGAAAATTTATTTAGAATTCTTCACTAATCTAAAATTACGAAATAATAATCTTTTTTCATGTATAAAAAAATAATAATAATACTAAAAGAAACGAAAATGAGTTTCACACAAACATCATCGTTAAACATGCTTTTTTTTTCTCTCTACAATAATTCCCGTTGAACGACGGAATATGAAAATTGGGTCAGCCATTGAACTCTCTTATACATGCAAGCAACAGCAAGGTTTTCAAAGTTTATTAACAAACTCATACAAATGCATGCTCGTTTATGTATTGTGTTGTTATTCGCCACTCATTCATTGGTACGCTGCGTTTTTTTAGCTTTGTGAGCAGTGAAATATAATAAAAAAAATGTATGTATAGCGATTACAAAATTAAGCAGCGCCAGTGTAAGTGGTTGAAGTTCAGGTTCGTGTAAGGGATGATACATGCATGCATATGAATAAAATATTATGTACATGCTAATATATATATTGAATTGAATTATACTGCATGTATTAGGGATATTGAAACGAGTTTTTTTTTTTTGTTGGGTCTTGAAAAGTTGATATTAAAATTAAAATAATAAAGGGTGAAAGCAGAAGAGAAAGGATCGAGTACAATAAAAAAAAAATCAGTTGAAATAATGCAAACACATGTCGTAGAATCGGATTGTTAATGCGATAAAAATGTCTTAATCATAATGCATGTTATGGACTTGAAATTTTATATTGTATGATTCATAAAGAATACTTTAAAAAATAACTGAAAATCTCATTAAAGATCGTTTAAAAATAACGGTCATTTTAATATTTATTACCCCCCCCCCCTTTCCCCTTCCTCCAATGAAATTCAATTTTATTAATTTGAGTTTCGATTCCTTTTAAAAAAAAAACAATATTTTTGATAATGAATTGTCTGAACTTTTTCAATATCCAACTGCCTCGATACATGCATCATGTCTCATATAACTTTATCCTTGAAAATTTCTCACGTTGACAACTTTTTCCGAGAATGTTTTTTGTGTCAATATATTGCGCCATAAATTCTCCAATCAACTTGCGATTCAATTCCAAGTAGCATCATTAATTTAATTTATATTTTCATTTAAAATCCAGCAGCGACAATTCGATATTTTGACTGTCAAAAATCGAAAAATGCAAAATTTTTCAACATTTTCTCTTTCTCATGTTTCTGTGTAAAAATTTCTCAATTTCCTTAATTATTAAAACGCGACATTACATGCGAATACATAATAATTTTTATGTCAGCTCAAAATTGATGTTTACTTGTCCATTAATTGCACATTTGGCTACTATTAAATCACTGACTTTTTTAAAGAAATCGTAAAAAAAAATCTTTACGATTTCCAAGCTATTTAAACTTACATGCCAAGCCTGACTAGATTCCCAGAAGAATTATTTTCTATAAAAAGAACTTTTGTGTTATAAATAATTGATAGTATTGAAAAAATAAAATCTAGGTCGCTTTAGTGATTTTGAGCATGTAAGGAAATAGAAAAGTATCAAATAGTGCATGATAATGAAAAGCTATTCTGATGGTTCTATATTTTTGTAATTTGATGACATCGAATGTGATTTAGATGGCTTGAAGTAGCGTCGATTGAAAATTGAGAACTTTAGATCCACAAGATCACAAGATCATAAATTTGAACATTATTCACCAACGACTCTACATGAAAAAATCAGTATTTGTTGGTTCTAGTTCCTCTTTGTCAATAATTCATACATAACAAGTCATTCCTTAATAGGATTTAAAATTAAAGTCAGGGAAGTTCAAAATAGAAGCTTATGCCAATGAGACAATTGCCACATCAACTTTTTCTTGATTCAAAATTCACGACAAGCCTTTCATTTTTATTGCAACAATGTGCTTTTCACTCCACTGACTCCTCAATGCCGAACATAATTTCGTGAAAAAATTTCCGAGCATTAAAAATCTTTTCTTTGCGCTTTGTTTTAAGAACATCTGATTAAAGAAGAAGCTTGCATAAGAAATGCTTTTTCAAATCACAAACATTTCACAAGACGTAATTTCTTTTTAGATGCTTGTAGATGTAATGTAGGAAGCACGCCATAATGACTTTTATACTGAGATGAAAATGAAATTGAGGAGAAAGAAGTGAAAGAGGAATGGAAAAAAATTCATCGAAAGCGAAAAGATATTGCGTAAGAGAATTAAAAGCGCGTATGATTAAACAACAATTTTTATTATTTATGCATTTTATGTAGTTCAGTCAGAAACAGACACACACAGCATATATGAAATGTTGCGTGTAAGGTAGAAGTGAAAGAAGTGCATTGTGCTACATAAAGCTGACGTCTCAAATGCATTGCTTGTTAGGTCTCATATGTTTGAATAGATTTAGTAAGAGAATAACTTTACAATGCCTTACTGCATGTCACGTTACAATATTTTTTTCTTTCTCCATTTTCTTCTTAAAAAAGGTGTATTTTTACGTAACGCAGTTGGCAATAACATTGACGGAAGTTTTGCTAAACTAGTTAGCAATTTATTTTTTCGCAATGAAGCAACGCAAGAAACTTTGACAATTTCCATTTTAAATTTGCTATTTACAATTCTCCATGCGCCACACTTTTAATTTTTTGCTTCTTAACAAATTCATCATTTAAAATGCGAAAGCAACAACCAAAAAAAAAGCAGAGTAAATTGAAAATCATAAAAATGACAATGAAACATTTATATGGCTTTAAGTGGCCCTTGAGTCGCACTGCTAAACTTTCACTTGATTACATCATGAGATCATTCATAGTTGCTCTTTCTTTTCTTTTCTTTCTTTCACTGCCGCTGAATGTTGTTTATACTTCATGAATAATGTTATTTGAAGCTTATCTCCTATACGAAATAACAACATAATCATTTTGTGGCTTTTTTTTTGGACTGTGTGGCGAAAGTAACCAATGATGGTGATTGATTGAGCAGAAAGTGAAAAAGAAAAATTTTACAATGACCTTTAAAGATTTTGTAGCTAGCGAGATTTTATTTTTTGCCAAACAAATAATAAACTTTTATTTTCTTTTGGGATGTTTTGACTGGATTCAATGAATACATTCATATTTATAGCTTATGAGAGAAACTATTTGTTGCAGCTGTGATGAAATATTAGACGAGAGAAATGAATTGAACTTTTTTTTAGATTTAAGATTACCTTAATCTTGATGAAATTTATTGAAAATGAAAGAACTTGAAAATATTTTGAATGAATCAATTTGATTTATTGAATGAAAAATAAAGTTTTTGATGCTTTGAACTGCTATTTAAAGAAATTTTCAATATGTTCAAAGTAATGATAAAAGATGAATGACGTCAATTATGAATCAGAAAAATTAAAACTAAATTCAAACTTTCTTCTTTAAAATTTGTTTAAAATTTACTAAATCATTGTATTTAAGTTTCATATTCAATGCTAATCAAGTCAAATTACAAACGTTTGATTTCAAATTCTTTTCTAAATTTAACCGAGTTATTCGAGAAAAATATTTTCAATCTATCCAATGAGGTTCCAAACCCAACCTTTGAAAAATATTCTGAGTTCCAATCCAATCCAGTTCATTACAAAACATGATACACAATTAAGTTTCCAGCTTTAGAATTGACAAAATTTTAGAAAGCAAGCACTTTCTCTATTTTGGAAGTAAGCATCCGGCAGCCATCTGAGATTTTTTGAGGATTCCAAATTTGGAAGTTATTAAATTTAAAGATTGAAAAGGTTTTTAAAAAAGCATCAGAAACTTTCTGTCCTCCTGCTTTTGATTGAGTTATAATAAAGCACATTTTCCTTATTGGAAAGCAATGATCTTTTGTTTTAAAAATCAATAATTGACGTGAAAGTTCTGATTTTTGTTCATCAATATCGTATAGATATTATGTGAGGATATCAATGAAAATTGATGTTATTGAGGAAATTGAATTAATAATTTATTGTTTAATGAGCTATTGAGACACTTTATTATCTACTTGTGACATTTATCGATCTTAACTTACAAATGCTTACGATCCAAATAATTTTAGATTGAATAAGGATATTAAAATCCGAAATTAATTAATTTCGTCCTCAAAAGATGCTCGGCTTTCAAATCATGACAACAAATTCTTTATTTAAAATAACTCAAATATTACAATTCAGCCAAAAATAAGCAAACCAATCTAAAACAAATTTAATGTAGGCTTCTACATTTAACAAATAATGGATTAATATTCTCTACTCCAATTTAGTCTAACTATTAGATGGATAAAGAAGTCTTTTTAGGTTAAAGTGGTCTGTTCAGTCAGTTCATTGAGCTCTTGTCTCCAATACCAACGTATTTCTAAACACAAAACCCTTTGCCAACAAAAAAAAACTCATTTCAGAATAAACAGAATTGCGTTCTCTTGGCCATCAAAATGCATTGAACATGAAACTCACAATTCAATTCATATTTTTATTTTATTTTTAAAAACAAAAAATGTTGCTTAACAATTTCATTTTCGCCATGTTATTTTGAATTTTTTTTTTGCTTTAATTTATTAACCAAGAAAATGTAGAAAGAAGAAGACAAAAAAATAAAAACAAATTGTGAGGTAAGTAATTTAATGTATGTGAAAAATAATGTGCATCGTGCACATTGTTCATTATATTATTACATCAGCATTCTATCACTTATAATAATAATGCAAGCAACTAATAAGTGTGAGAATCGCGCAAATACATCCCAAAGCGCAAGTACGAAATTAATATAATGCAACTTATATATACGTATACGTACCGACTGTTGAAGGGAATATAAAATTGGAACATAAAGTGAAGCATAGTTTGATATTTTTATTTTTATTTTTTTTTTCCTTTTCGGTTTCCATAGCGAGCTCTACATTTTCTCTCATTTCTCCATTTGCTATTAACATTATATGGAAAAAGCATATCCTTGGAAGTGTACAATTGTTATTGTTATTAAAGTTCATTCGCCTCTCACCTACTTTCTCTCTCCTCGCCTTTTGCCTTTATACTTCTCTCAATCTATGTGCATGTACAATTTCTAATGTGAGGTCGAGATAATTTAGAAAAAAAAGTTTTTTTTATAATTTAAAATAACATGTATATTGAATTATACACAATGAGTCGTATGGAGTCAATCAACGACTATACAATATATAAAAAATAATAATTATTATTAGTTAATATAAGTTTTTTTTACATAACATTAACATTTAAAAAAATATTATTTTTAAAATCTTTACAGGCAGCAGCAGCAGTGTAAATGTGGGTTTTTCTTCACACAAACCTTTGCCTGCTTGCTGTGTATATGCACATTTGAAATGTAATTCTTTATATATATTTAATAAAAAATATCAAAAAAGTCATGGTCAAAATCAAAGTAACTTTTATGAGGCGCCTTATTTACATATTTTCATTGTAATAATTCTCATGCATGCTACTGCTGCTGCTGACGACATTACATTGTCAAATAATATATTTTTCAGCATGCATTCCATACCAAAAATAAGATTATCTGTGCAAAAGCATTAAACGAGATAAAGAAAAGCTTTACATCGTTCCGTCTCGCTCGCTCGAAAAATTTTCATCATCAGGGTCGCACGTTATTATTATACATATATATATATTTTATTATCTACTTGCTCTTCGTCCATTTATACAAATGCACGCTTCAAATGAAGGAAATTCGTTGATCTCAATTTTTTTCGATCATTCTATTCTCTCGCCTCGATGTTTTCTAGGTTAAAAGCTTTTTACGATGAACATGCTACGTTGGCAAGATTCTTATGGAATTGATAATGGTGAAAAAATAAGCTATAAATGTCCAAACATAAGTCATGCATAAGTCAGAGTTTATTGACACAGAAAATGAGCTACACAACATTGTCTAACACGACATTAGAGAGAAAGAGTCAAGCATACATACAAACATATCAACGTCTGTATGTTCATATTTTTTTATTTTTATTTTTTTTTCTATTACAAAATCTTCAAAGCGAAAAATGAAAGTGAAATAAAATAAAAAGTATTATGTAAGCGGTACAACAAGCTTCATCAATGAGTAACGGTAAAGTTTTTTTTTATTTTATTTTATTTTGTTTCACTTTTAAGTGCACAAAAATAAAATATTTTTTTGAAGGTTGAGACTGCGACGCTTTTGGTTGTTCTGCAATAATTCATTATGCAATTTTTTATTTTATAAGTTGACACTCATGATTTACTTAATATAGTTCTAAAGAAGAGAAATGCACACATTTTTTTCTATAGATTAATTAAAATAGTTTCGCTATTTTCTGCGACCGCTCATCGTCATTAAATGAAGCACACTTTACATTCTTTGAATGATGCAAAGCAAAAAAAAATTGCGGAAGTTTTTTTTTTCAAAGTGCATTAAACCTCTTTGCCACGATTACATCCAAACGACTACATTTTTAAATATTTATATATGCACCAATCAAGAGAGTAGAAGAAGAAGAGGCACGAAATTTTTCCCATTGATTGATGGGAAGGCATAATACAATTTCCTATTGCATCGGTAGATTGCATAACTTTTGTTGTGTGTATTTATTTTTTTGAATGAATTTGAAGCAAACAACAACTTGAGAAGCGATAAATAAAATTGAAGGAACAAGAGCAAGAAGAAGAAGAAAAGGCTTTTAAAACTGATGATGGATACGAAAAGCTATATGTTGTTTTGCAAAATTGAACGTATAGATTTTCACAAAAATACTAAAATTTGAGAAGCAGAAGAACATAAGAAATTAAAATGAGACACCTAACAATAAATAGTTTTAAAATGAAATTTGCTATAGACATAGATGTATTTGATACAGGGTGAATAAACTTCACATTGCACTAGGTCGCGTTTTTGCAATAGCAAATGCGATAGACATGCACACATAAGCAAATTCTAGTGCATGTGTCATGTGCAATAGCAAAATTGCATCAAAGAAGAGAAGAAAAAAAAGTTGGCGTGCAATTTTACACTTGCACAATACTCTACATATGAGTGAATGCATATATGCACATTTGTGTAAGTCTATGGGAGCATATTTCTAATCATCTACATTATGATTTAACCAAAGGAAGTAATTAAAGAATTTTTAATTATTTTTCATTGCTTATTTCCCATAATTTAATTTTATTTATAGACGTTTGAAAATAAATTTCAATACTTAATAAAAAAAAAAATATGTTCAAGTCCCAAAAATAATCCTAACGGTTTTGTAAATTTTAAATCACACACAACAGTTGCACACAAAAACAAAATTTCCAGACGTTCATGCAGCGTTGCTCAGACGTTGTACAACGGCAGATTTTGTTGCGTCAGAGCAACCATGCCACAATGACAATGCTGTGTGTCGAGAGAGCGTAGCATGAAAATATTTTAAAAATTTATTCTTGTTTTAAAATTCCTAAAAGAACTTTTTTTTATTTTTGTTGTGAACTTCAAAAATCATTTTAAAATAAAACTTTTATTCTAATTAGTATAAATTATATTTCTTTTTTGGCTAGATTGTCAAGAGCCAAAAGTCTGCCACGATGACTCTCCGATAAAACTCTCTTTCTCTCGGCTCTTGAACTTATAGGCAGTTATGTTTTTATGTTTTTATGCTTTTTGGCGGAGATTCACGTGTAAAAGAGACGGAAAGAGGCAAGGAAGTTCATTGAACTCTATCGACCCTGAATTTTCAACTTGACTCTCTTCGTTTAAGCGTTTAACGTCAAATGATGAAAATAAGAAATCTTTCTATTTTAACTTCTAGATTAAGAACTGATGTTGGAATAATTATAACAATTAATTAATGTTTTTTAAAATTCTCATATTTCATAAACTTAACATTTTATCAGAGATTTTCGTTCTAGACTATTACACAACAACCGAAATTTCTCGTCACGACATTCTGGATTATTCAATTGATTTTTCTTCATTATTTAACAAATTTGAAAATCTTTATAAAACATATTTTAAATTCAAATCAGCTGTCTCAAAGTTTGAAAATATGTTTTTTTTTCTCGTCTATTTGCGAAGTGCGTAAGTTTCTTTCCATCTATTCCGTTGTTGTTGTTGTTTTTCAAAAAGTCAATAACCGGGAGTGAAAAGAGAAGAAAAAAAATTCGCTAGGCCGGTCGGTTATTCACATTTTTCGACAATATGTACACAAAAAAAACTAATACATTGACACGTGAAAATAATGTTTTTGTGCTTCTCTCTCTGTTTTTTGCGACATGTTTGTTAGTTTGGATGAAATAATTCTTAATTTCTTCTAATTAACATGATATTTAAATACATTACACGAACTTTCGAGTGATAAATTTTCATTAACTCACTCCCATCTGTGTGAACTTTTTTTTTTCGTCTTTATCTCCTGCGAGTATGTGTGTATAATACACATTGTATGCTATTCGCAATAAATACAAAAAAAATTTCAAATGATGATTAACAGCAAACATTCAGGCACAAAATAAAAATCAAAGGCAAAGTGAAATTTTTTATTTTCTTTTCTTTCATTCGGTTATTTAAAAAACAAAACGAAATTCAAGTTCACGTTCATGGTTGCCAATTACTTAAAGCGATTTTTATTTCACATACAAGCAACAGCGAAAGAAAAAAAAACACGCGTGTGTTGCCGTTATTTAATATTTATTTTAATAATACAATGAACTTGATAGATATTTTTTTTGTTATGAAATTCCATTCGAAGAACTTCTCTTGATATTTCAATTCTACGATGACAGGAGTGGAGTAGATTTTTTGCTTACTCACTTTGTCTAATTGGATACATCGTTTAGTTTTAAATTTATGGTGACATGAATATTTTTTAACAGATTTGGATGCAGAAATTGAAGAGAATTCAGGTGAAAACAAAATGAGATTTCAGTGTGTAGGGGAATAGCTTGCATGAACATGGCACAACTCCATGCCATCCTGGTGCCACATTCTAGTCCATTTTAATACCGTGTGCCTTCCGGAAAGCTTAGGTAAAAGTTCCTAATCTCTAATAATTGTCTTCAATTGTTTTTGTTTTGGGAGAAAAATCCTAAACCCGGAAACTAAAATGACATCCCATAAACCTCTCCGCTTCCCTCTTACATCTAAAATATTGTCTGGCTTGATTTACATTCATGTACCAACAACATGGATCGGTAGACATTGATCGATCGCCAACCTTTGTGTCACGGTACACTAGTGAGTCATCAGACGTTCTCAATTAACTTAAACACTATCTGAGCAATTAATGTTTTATATCACTGAAGATTTTTTGAAATGAAAGAAATAACTAAGTTGTCAGAAAGGCTCTAGTTCTTGTACTCAAAATTAAGTAAATACATCAAGTTAAATCAACTATTAAGCTTTAAAGCTTCAAAAAATAAAAATTCAATCCCATCAAAATTAAGATCCAAAGATTCTCAAAAAGCATCCAAAATAATCTCTAGAACCTTGATAATTCAACGATCTATTAATAAGATTATACTTAAATAACATTACAATAAAACGTTTCGAATCACGTTTTACAATCTCACAATGAACCATTGTATTCGATTCCGAACGATAAAATCTTCTTCAGGACATTCACCCTTGCGTCAACATTGTAGTCCTAGGAAATTGTGTGAGTTTGAAAACTTCCGTATTTTTTTTTGTTGATTAATGAGTGCTATCTAGGTATATATAATGAAATTTTATGTCTTATTTTTTCTCTCTTGATTATTTCAGCATCACATCCTTGACAGTAAAATAAATTCTGATTTTGCGAACAATATGCTGCAATAATCCACCTACAGTAGCGCTCAAAATGATAAGGACAGCAACTTTTTTTTCACATTTTTATTAATTTTGACGCACAGGATTATCTAAAATTGCTGAAATTTGGACCAGTTATACAGTTTTAAATGTCCTTTCATACAATATATACTAATTGTACTTTAATTAAATATTTTTGAAAAAAACGGTAAAAAAACAAAATGGCTTCCGCTCAAAATGATAAGGACAGTAGATTATGTTAAGATTTTATTATATTAAGTAATATTATGGAACTTTTAAGACTTAAAACAATATGTTTGATGAAAATTCTTTAAATAAATTTATAATTCACGCTTCTAGATGTAAGACTTCTTACTTAATTTTAGTGTTTAAAAATTTGTGAAAATTTTGTCAATTTATGATAAATTGTCGTACAGAAACTTGTTTATTCTTTAGGTTAACCACCAAAAATTATAGATAATTTGATTATTTATCAATTTATGATCAAACATTTAGATAACTGTTAATTAATGTAATTTTTTTTCAAAAATTTTATTTTTCCTTTGCGAAATTTTTGTGAACTTAAGTCGACAATTTGAAAAAAAATTGTTAAATATTCGCAAAACAATGCTTAAATTAGTATATTTCTCTTCCATTTTAATTGTTTAATAACATATATCAAGCACTTGAACCGCTTCGAAAGGATAAGTGACTAAGCAATCGTTCTCTATGAGCTTCTCAAGACGAAAAAATATGAAGAAATATTTTTTTGTAAAAATGTTAAATTTAGCACTCATAGAATACAAAATAGAGTGTTATTCGATTAAAAAAGCCAAATTTAATTATTTTATGTTAAAACTTCACTTATGTAAATCATATTTTTTTAGGTTCCAACACATTTTTCATTTTTGCCATATCAAAAAGTCTTGTTGTTGAAAGAGAACGATTGCTTAGTCACTTATCCTTTCGAAGCGGTTCAAGTGCTTGATATATG
Source organism: Chironomus riparius (assembly GCA_917627325.4). Lineage (NCBI taxonomy): Eukaryota > Metazoa > Arthropoda > Insecta > Diptera > Chironomidae > Chironomus > Chironomus riparius. The sequence continues at coordinate 38,746,397 of OU895879.1, forward strand.
TTATTAAACAATTAAAATGGAAGAAAAATATACTAATTTAAGCATTGTTTTGCGAATATTTAACAATTTTTTTTCAAATTGTCGAGTTAAGTTCACAAAAATTTCGCAAAGGAAAAATAAAATTTTTGAAAAAAAATTACATTAATTAACAGTTATCTAAATGTTTGATCATAAATTGATAAATAATCAAATTATCTATAATTTTTGGTAGTTAACCTAAAGAATAAACTAGTTTCTGGACGACAATTTATCATAAATTGACAAAATTTTCACATATTTTTAAACACTAAAATTAAGTAAGAAGTCTTACATCTAGAAGCGTGAATTATAAATTTATTTAAAGAATTTTCATCAAACATATTGTTTTAAGTCTTAAAAGTTCCATAATATTACTTAATATAATAAAATCTTAACATAATTTACTGTCCTTATCATTTTGAGCGGCAGCCATTTTGATTTTTTACCGTTTTTTTCAAAAATATTTAATTAAAGTACAATTAGTATATATTGTATGAAAGGACATTTAAAATTGTATAACTGGTCCAAATTTCAGCAATTTTAGATAATCCTGTGCGTCAAAATTAATAAAAATGTGAAAAAAATGTTGCTGTCCTTATCATTTTGAGCGCTACTGTACATTAAAAAACTTTTCTTACTGCTTTTCTGCTGTAAAGATGATATTGCAAATGAAATTTGACGCGATTTGCAAATAATGCAAATGTAATTGGATCTTTGAGGCACATCCATGTACATATATATATTTATTTTGAAGCAACAGACAACGATTTACGTAAATTAGGTATTTTGTTATTATTGTTATGCTTTTCTGCACTCTGTTGCAGTTTTATTTTTTATACCTTCGTCTTCAAATTCAATAAAACTTTTTGAAGTTTGCAGATGGCAATGAAAACACACAAAAATCTTCCCTTTCTCCTCTCATAAGCAGCATATCGTAGCATAAAATACAAACAATAGCTTCAGTCGCTTCAGAGTCAGAGCACAAGAGCGATACAAAGGGTCGAAAACCAATTTTTTTTTTTATGTAATCATCAAAATGCAGTACGAATATGCTCAAGCATTACAACATAAAACTCACAAATACACCAACATTATGGCAAATGTTTTGAAATTTTCGAAGTTCATTGAACCTTCCGGCTTTGCCTCTTACATGTGCGAGTGAACTGAGTATTTTCCATTGAGAGCATGTTTTTTTTTCTTATGTTTATGCTCTCTCTCAGCATTTTTTGCTCGTTGCTGCAATATGTACTGAGCGAGGAGTTTGCGCGCCAAAAGCGGATTCAGATTTGTCTTTCCTTCATTTCGCCTTATACATGCTACATAATATGAACATTGTTTTTATGACGATAGCGATAAGTCTTTCTTTTATAATATTAAGCAAAAAAGAAATTCTGTTTGAAGCCCATGATTACACGTGATGTCACTTTTTTCTTCTTTTTTTCCTCTTTTTCTCTCTCTTTCAAAAGTTCATTAAACGCTATAATCTTTACACTGAATGTTATGTATAGTCAAAAAATGTGTTCTAAAAATAAACAACAAAAATTTTTTTTTCCACAACAGCTGATTCAATATATCGAAGACATTTATCCGTAGTTCATGTACGCAATTTTCAAACTATTCTGATCGATTGCCACACACAGATTTTTGATTTATTTATTTTAAAATTAAAAATATCTAACGAGAGAATGAGAAAATAATTAATCAATATTGAAATCAGTGCCAGTCATTAGACTTGTAAAATTATAAACACAGTTGCCGGCATCAACATTGTAGTTTGAGTCATTGTACTTCTGTTGACGTTATAAAAAATTTTTTTTGAGCAGACTGGATTTAGGGAGGCAATTGAGACTGATTTGATGAAAAATTGCCATTGAATTGATAGGAAATAACGGATGAAAAGATTTATTTTTAGATTTATCAGCAAAATGTTTTGATTTTGCACCATCAAAAATTTATTAGGAGCGCAGGAAGTACGAATAGACTCATTTTCTTTAGAAAGTCGATAAAGCTAACTTTTCAATCATTAAGTTTTATTGCAGAAATTTATGCATGGCAGTAAGAAGAAAAGACGTTAACACTTGGCTGAAAATTATATTTTGAGGCGATATCCAAAGAACTAGAAGATATTTTCCTCAGGATAAAAGGTTGACGACCTTTATTTTCTAACATTTTTATTTTCCATTAATCTGCCACAAATCTTTCTGTGCTACAAAGTGCTTAAATCGATGTATTTATTGTTCTATAGCAACGATTTTTTTTAGGTAATTTAAAGTTTTGAATCGTGATGGATTTAGAGCTTGGTTTCATCAGAAAGCACTTTTGTATTTTATGAGTCAGTCAGATAGACATCCAAGCAGCTCAACATAGTCGTATAAACATTGCAATGTCGATGTGTTTATGGCAAGACGTCATGAGACAAAGGGATGATAAAAAAAAGCAATGTAAAACCAGTCATTTCAAACAGAACTAGGCTAAAATAGCCACACAATAATTGTATTTAATGTATATAATGCTATGACTGTTGGATATAAGACCGACAGTCTAGCAATATTCCACAGCATTCCCATTCAATTAACTAATGACAAATGAAGAATTAAACACCAATTCATCTCTCCCCAGACAGTAGCCTTTTCACATCAAAACCGCATGTAAACCTTTCAGAACTCCAACAAATATCTGTTTAATCTTCAAACTACAAATCCGTTAATTCAAACATTTCGTGAGAAATTTCAATTTTCATCAGCAACTGAATGCCTTTTTGTTTCTCTCCTTGCAAGAAGATATAATCAGGCATTCATCATTCGAGACAACACGACACAACAAATAAAATTAAAATCACAAAATTACAGTTTGGCATCAAAGTGAATTTCATTAGAATAAGTAAACAAGCAGACAAGCCAGAAAATTAATCTTTTGGTTTTAACTTTTTTTTGTGTGACAAAATTTTGTGCACAAGACATTTTCAGGACCAGAAGCAAATTTTACACGTACAACCCAAGCAGCAGAAACATTTATATTTTGTAGATAGAGAGTACAATGATTGATATTTTGATATTCATTTTCTCTCACTCTTTAGTTCTGCCAAACACTACCACAATGTGTGCGTAGCAATAAAAAATAATTTTCCATCAATTTTAAAGTCTACACGCATGCAAGTATCAATGACCGATTAAAATTTATTCTTTTTTGTTTCTTGTTATTTTTTTTTTGTATTGTTTTCGATTGTAGATTAGATAAAAGGATATAATTAGCACTGTCTCACGCACAAGTTTGAAATTAAATTGAAGTTTAATGTTAACCATGAAGGTGAATAAAAAGAGTGCAAAAATTGCTGTTTCTTGTTGGCGATAAGGAAGTGAACTTTTTTTGGTTCGATCAATTTATTTTTTGTTTGCATTTCCAAAACACGACTAGCGCAAAAAACTAAAGAAAGTTCATTATTTATTTAATTAAAAAAAATTGTTTAAAAGTCCAAAAATCGTTATTAATTTACCCAAAATAAGCAGTTTCTTTCAATGTCAATGGAACCATTAAATGAGCAGAAAATTGCTTGCCGTTGACAAACTCGAGGCAGAGTGAAAATAGTATTATACAGTTATGAACATTTTTGAAAATGACTCAATGAATATTTCTGTTCTTGTAATGCCCGACTGCCGTATATCCCACAATTTTATTTTTTTAATTTATTCAATCTTCTTTTTTTTGCATTCGCAATATCTCTCTCATTCAATGCTCTTACTCAGCGTACATTATTGATGGATGAATGCTTTCGTCTGCAATTTTAATTCGGAAGTAGTTCATAACAGTAAATAACGTTACATATTGTTCAGTCATGTTTTATTTGTTGCCAAAAATATGTGAGCTTTTAAGGTCAACTGGGGAGCTATTGAATTATTATGGGAATTTTATCTTGAATAATTTTTTATGACTAGCTAAGAGCTTTACTGCCATTTTTCAGATAAGGTATTGGATTAGCATGTTAAACAAACTTTGTTACGAATTTGAGGTCATTGACTTGTTACGTAATGAAAAAAAAAAAATGAATCAACGTCTCAATGTCGATGCTGCACTACTCAAGACCCCCCAACACCCTTGCAATCCAGAACATTAACTTTAAGGAGATATAATACATCACATAATATTCTAATACTGAGCTAGACGCTCACTCCAACGACATTTCAACAACTCTAACTAGAATTTCTTCTAAGAATAGTTTCCAAATTAGATACGCTTCCATTTCCTCATAATCTCATATTCCACGTTGTATGTACTCGTACTCTATATTTTATTTAAATCATAATGATTTAATTTTCATCGTTCTTGTCGAATAAATATTATAATTAAAGCAGAGATGTGCGAGATGATGTTCAATATGTGAATGATACATTACTCGTATTATGATTAGCACAAAACTTAAGTTCAATGCCCACACAATATCTTGCTTTGTTTCTCTTTGTTGATTACCATTATATTTTATTTCTCTAACAATCTATCTTTATCACATTCAGTAGTGGCTCGACGTCAACATGTATATAATATTTAGAATGTGGCAGCAGTAGTCATGTAGAAATGTGATAATTTTACATTCATTTATGGATGAATATTAAAATGAGGAAGCATTAGCAATTATTTGAATATCTACAATGCGAGCAGCTCCGACTATATAATTTTCGTCACAACAACAAAAAAAAAATACGACAAAATTTGAAATTTAAACAAACTTTTGCTCTGCTTTACATATCGACACACATTTTATGCAAGTAAATTTCATATGCGTACATCAAGTCGCGATGTTGAACAACTCTTAAAATGAAATTAATTCATTATTTTAAAAATTGAGATTCAGCAGTGGATTTAAATATTTTCGTTTCTCTCCATTTGCCGTGTAATATTTAAAAAGCTTCCATTACAACAGAAATTACACACATTTCAAGCCAACATTGGAAGTAAAATTCACGTTCAAAGTTCAATGAACTCTCCAAACGCTGAAAGAATTTCTCTGCTGTGACGCTATGGAACATTTTCTGAACTATAAAAGAATATAATAATATTATAAAGATGAGAATTTCATTATCACACAAGCTCGTGTTAGAGCTCAGAATGATTTTTTAATTGAAAATGCTGTACACATAAATTTTTCATGGCAATTGACTTTACCCAGTCAAATAAACGATGCATTTTTATTTCATTGCATGTTGGCTATTCTCATCCTTTTTTATTTACAACAACTAAATAAATAACCCCCGAAGAGAAAAGGAATAAAAATCGTTTTTGGTTCAAAAAAAAAAGCATTGAAGCTCTGTTGAAGAAGCGAGAATATTTTTTTTTTTGTAGGAAAATCGATATAAGGAAGTACAATGAACAGTTGAAGAAGAGAAAAAAGTCATTCACCGGCAATACGAGCATGTATTGGTGACGCTTCTCCGACTATTTTTCCACGCAACTTTATTTTTTCATCGTCATCTTTCGGATGAAACATTCAATCAGGATGAATGAAATGCTGAAATCTCTTATAGTGCTCTGGCTTCATTTGTGTGTGTGCGTGCGTAGTAAAGCTTTTCCCGAATGCGTACAATCAACTTTGTCCCTTTAACAACACACCCGCAACATCTCTTTTTTCGTGTATGTACGGCAAGCTTACACAAATACACGCCCCAAAAATTCAAGTTGAAGGTTGTGATGTTGATGAGATCCTTGATCCTTTAAAAAATATTTATATACACGAAAATAAAGCACCAAAAACAGCAGCAGTAACGAAAATATTCTGTCTTTTCTCTCACTCAGCATATATATAAAAATATTCCGAAAACTTATATTCTACTCGCTATTTATAGATGTATGTGTGAACATTACAATGTGGATGTAGCATGTATTTTGCAGTTCTTTGCCTTTTTTTCTTCATTACATCATAGATATGTAAAAGAATACAATGAACCCTTGAACTTACAACTCATAAACGGAGAATAAGTGAGAACGAGCGAGAATCTTCTTTATTTATTCATTCATTGCTCATATGGATATTACATAAGAATTTGTGTGATTAATGTATGTAATCGATAATTTTATGAGAGTAAGAAAAATTTATTTTTTTTGATAATTATTCAGCAATTTCCGAATCTATAGCATTACGCAAAAAAACTATTATTGGCAATGTTGGAGTAAAAAAAGATTTTTTTTGGGCTTATCAAATGGCTGTCAATTAAGCACTTAAAATTCTCCATGGGAGATTGCACTAACTGGACAATAGCCTATGACGTTATTAATAGATTTATTGTTTGGACAGAAATGACACTTGGGTACATTAGAGTTTTTGGTATAAATGATTTAAAAGGTGTAAATGCCATCATTCAGTTATTTTCAATCTACAAAACCGTTACACTTAGCAGCTGGATGGAAATTTGCTAATTTGGAGTATCATTAAATATGTTGGGTGTTCTGTCATATTTGATGAGTTATACTAATAGAGTGGATATGTAATGGCTTAACAGTAAATTCACAAGTGGAAATGATCTGACACTAGGTTCAGCTTAAAACCAGAATTTGAGGTGGCTAGTTACTGGGGAAAATCACTGATGTCGATTTTGTGATATCATTTGATTTCAGCAGCTTTGTCGTTGACATCAACGATTCTTAACGGCTTTATAATTATAATGCAAAACTTTATCATGATTTTTGCAACTTCACAGCCATTCCTACTAAAGATAAAGTTTTTTCTCTCTGATTTAAAGTTTGGTCAAGTAAAACTCAACCCCCAACAGCAGACCACAGCTTAAACTCAAACTTCAATACCCAGTTTATGCGGTTAATGACCAACTTTCCATCAAAAACAAGAAGCTCATTTTCAGATGCCTTGGGAAATCCCTTACACGCTACCTTTTATTCATTCCAATACCAAAATAAAAGCAACAGAGTTCAACAACACCAAAAGAATAATTTGCATATTCCATTAAGGCATACTTATGTATCCAAAAGCCTTTAATCATTCTTCTTCAAAGAAAGTTTCCGCACATTTTACGTAAAATTTTCACTCTTGTTGCTGTGCTATCCATAATGAAATTCAATGTTTAACTTATGAAAATTATCACACAGAGACTTCATGTCATCTACTTCATCAATTCTCCTATGGAGGTGGACTAGAAAAGTTATTCACATTATTTATTAAGCTTGAACTACAGAGATGTTAATTAAAGTTGCTGAATAGTTAATACAGAATGAAATGACTTCGGAGAATTGCTGTTCGATAAACTTTTTTAGATTCGTTGGAACTTTGAGTCGATAAAAATAGATTTTAAGGTTATTATTTAAGATTTTAATATGCAGAATTTTATCATATCACAGTCTTCAGAATCCTTTAAGAGTAAGTTCAAAGATAGAAGTCATATAAATTCATTGACGTAAATGAAACCAAAAAATAAATATTTTCGCGACTGCAGAAATTTTTACAGACAGCATGCATAAAAATCGTTTGATATTTTAAATTTAATAATGAAATTGCAAGCAAGATGCTTGTCAATAAGATTTAACTTCAGGGTTGTTAATTTGGGGATCTAGATTAGGCTATGGTGGCAAATTTTGCAAATATGATGTCTTTTTGTAGGCAGAATTCCTGATTTTTATTACCCACCCCCCACTTTTTTCATCAATTAATGTCATCGCCTACGTTTGTGAAGCACAGAATTCAACTATGGATTTTTAGAGAAACTGAAGGTAATCTGACAGATTTTGGCTGATTCCATCCACATCACAGACATCAACTCTGGCTATGTAAGCAAACAATCATTAATATTTCTAAAATAGTGATAACAAGCATATGCGCTCGTACAATCACACATATGGAGCAAACTACGCCAATAACTTAATGGAAAATCCAAAGATCATTGCATTCATAGCGGAATATACCCTTTGAATGAAGTGCGAAACAGATTTATTTAATGCCAAGGAGACAAAAAGCTTTAGTGACCTCAAAAAAAGGAACGAAAATAAAATATTGTTAACTTACACAGTATTTTACTAACTGTAAAGCGATTAATGCAGTCGTTCAATCAATCACTTAGCACGTCTTCAATAATCTCTTTTTTTATATTTAATTTGATTATCACGCATTTGCACTTTCGAATGTCCGCAAACTGAACGTGAGTGTGATATTGAACTTAAATTCTTTTTATCAACGCGACCAGAACAGCGCAACATCTATAAAAATAAAATATTTTTAAAATGATTCAAACTGCACTGTCTGCGCTCTCCTTTTATTTTATAAGAAATAAAAAATTCGCCTAGGTCATTAAAATATTTCAACTGTCTTCATGCGAACGACATGTGAAGATATAATAAAATAAAAAGACAGCAACAACAACAACAACTTTGTATGACAAAAATTCTTATTCTGCGAGAAAGAAATAACGTAAATAGCCCGATTGGCCTTCTCTTTAATCTCTTCGGGATTGTACTTTGCTTTATTTTTAAAACTATGTTCTTGACACTTTCGAGTGTCACTTCTGAAAAAAATAAAATAATTTATACATAATTACATTGACTTCCTAATACACCACGTCTATGACAGAACTAAACATATATGAACTTTAAATATTCTTGGCATTTATCCTCACACATCTTTTAATTAGTTCTAACTCTCCTAGCCATTTTCTTATTTCCCATTATTTTCATCATGCAAATTTTTTTCATCTCTTCCGCGTTCTATTTTATATTTTTTGCATTAAGGAAAATTAAAAAGACACATCAAACGAGCGAGATAGTTACTTAAGAAGGTAGTGAGGAAGAGTTTTTCATAAAAGTACGTGTAGCATGTCTGACATATAAAAATATGTATATTGCAAGATAAATGACGAACTACAGGAACATATGATTTCAAGATGAAGAAAAAAATTAAGTTCTGCTTACTTACAAACGAAACAGTTATAAGCGAAAGTTTTTTTTTTCTTTCTTTATTTCATTTTATGCTGCTTAACCTTCTCTTCGCTTTTTTTTCTCTTCATTTCGCGTTTTTTTTTCTGACATTCAAGTTGAATATTTTTTCTTTCTTTCTTTCAACCGGTTTACAGTTGCGTCAGTGAGACGATGTAATTCTTAATAATGTACATTTGATACTATTTTTATGATTGTTCATTAGCGAATAGTGCTTACAATAATTGGTCATTGAGCATGTAATGTCTTAGTCATCATTTTGTTTTAACAGAAATTTGTGTTCTTTTGTTGAATTTATTGTCAATATTTTTTGTTTCATAAGTTTTAGTGGAACTGAACGCTATCTAGCATGATATACTAAGTTACTAAAATAACTTTTGAATGAATCCAATTTTGTTTTCTTTTATACAAAACCCTAGATATCATCTTCCTTTTAAAAAGTATGATCTGGTCCATAAGATTGTTATAAAGGTTTATTTAACCAGTAAGATCCCACAATTTAAGCCAGCAAATATGTTACTTAATAATTTTCTTGAATAATTCCATTAAAAATGAAATTTTTTCGATTGAAATCTTTTAAAATCAAGAACCTCTTTTAACTTAATTTCTAAGATTGTCTTTCTGTATTACGACTTAGTTTTCCAATAAATTTACGATAACAGGTATTAGTGCTTGTTCTGGCATTGAATAAGCAAACCCAAACTTCCCAAATCATTTATCATATTTTCGAAATCAGTGCCAATTTAAATTAGTTTTAATAGAGTTTGAAACTGTTCACATAATTGAGAATTCTTAATTTGTCATTTATTTTTGATATTTTGTCTAAACTAAGACTTTTAAGCTTCCAATCAACCTGCAGTGATAATAAACGTAGTCTGTTAATCCATGAAATCAGTTGATAAAAAACTTAATTTCTTCAAGATAAATCAAATTTTCAGCTTTATATTGAAATTAGACGCATTTTACTTAATTACTTGCACGCTGTATCTTGAAAATATTCCAATTTTTTCTTGAAATGAAAAGTTCTTATCAGTTAAGTTTTCTGATACCCCAAAACACAAGAACTTGACACTTTAATGAAGTTAAAATCAAATCGTGAGGCAGTATAGCGCGTGTTAAATAATGACCTTCATATCATGCTGAATATGACCTTGTAGGTTTATCTACGATCATTTAAATAGAAGAAACTTCCAATATGCTCTGAAATAAAATGAAAAATTATCACCTACCTTAAAATCGAAAATTCAACCATTATCATCCGCCATTCTATATCGTTGCTTAAGAACATAAAAACTGTTTACAGCAGTAACACGTCTGGTGGTATTTCGCAGCGAAAAAAGATGAGTTAAACTGTCCAAAACAAAAATCAAGCGCTGTAATTTTTCCTGTAAGAAGCAAACAAAAGAGAAATGAGAAATACAGTAATAATTAATAAAAAATTGAATTGCCACTCATTCAAACATCAACAACAAAAAAAAAAAGATTTTTTAAAAAGAAGTCGTGAAAAAAAATTGAGAATTTTAAAAGGTACGCTGAACTTTTGCAGTTCATTAACATCCACAGCAGAAAAAAAAGAAAAGAAAAAAAAATTGCTTAGAATTATTCTTCATTTTAATCAAACACTGTGCGTATTAATAACGATACGCACACACATACAACACTCTGTCAGTGCTGACGAAAAATAAAAAGAGATGGACGCATTAAAAATGTGCGTAATGTTCACAAAAATATATATGTATATAAAATGAGTGAGAAAGAGCGAACGCCATTCGGGGAAACAAAGGTCAATGACCGATTGTTGCTGCTGTGCGTTTTACTTACTGTACGCACTGCATACAATATTTTCTGTGCGTTACTTCCACAATTTTTAATTTCTCGAAAAGCGACACAAAATAATTTTCGAGGCCAATTGAGAATATTTTGTTGCTGAATTTTTTTTTTTTTTTTCTTTTCCTGTCAAAATTGAATTTGTAATTTATTTTTTATAGGAAGTAAAGCATACCACGTGCACAATGCATTGCAGAAGAATTTCTCTTCTCGCTTCTTTGCTCATAAGCCCGTTATCTTTTTACATTATAGCTTCTTCTTTTCCTCGTTCCTTTTATTTCGTTCTATCTAACGGTAACGTTTGTAAAATTATAAAGAATGAAAAATTTTCGAATAAAGTTCTTTAATAACGACGTATATAGATGAATGTATGAGGCCGGGTAGATATGCAGGAAAAAAAAATATAATAATAATGCCTATACATATAAATATAGATACGTTGCCAGACTTTAAAATACGGAAATAATATGTGTGTATTTTTTTCTGCCGTCTTTATACCAAAAACGCAATTATGACTTGTTTCTTGCCTTGAATTCTTATATTTTTTTCTCTTCTGTCTTATGAATAAAACAAATATTTCATGGACATTGTCATTAGGAATCAAAAAATATGCGAGAAGCTAAAATAATAACAATTTTTTTTGCCTTCTTCTTTTGTCTGGTGCCGTATGTGATTTTTCGTGAGTATTTCATTGAGCAGCATCAGTGGATTTTGAGAATGGCTCAAACAAAGAAATGAAGGTTAATTTTCTTCAGTAATGAGGTAATGAAAAGAAGATTTTTTTTTTTGAAGTTTAAGGTCTTTCATCTCTGTTGAACAGCTACAAGAATGATTCATTGCCAGTTGGGTTTGTCTTATTTGGTAATTTTAACTTGAGTAAGTGTGGGCTGATATAGTAAATTTCTATGAATTTGCCAACCCTAAGAGATTTCCGTATGACTCATCAAGAAGGAACTTTCCCAATCTTGAAATTCAAATGACAATTAAATTTTTTTTTTTTCGAGAGCAATGTGCGACATAAAGTTTGCTATTTTCATAAAATTACGAAAATCAAAAGATGTAGAATTCTTAGAAATATACTTTAAATCTGTTTATGTTCTCATGTTTCTATAAGCTTAGAACTCAAATGTCACATGAGTAACTCCCGAATTTCATAGAATTGAATGTTTTAATTTTTTTTCGATCAATGACTCAAGATCTATGCATTCACACACACAGATCTATGTAGTTGGTATGACTACTTAGAACAGTGAATTGACAAATATTTCTGATTGTCAAGGCGTAAACACTCGGGATTAGTCTTAAAAAATCTAAGGACTCTGTTACATGATGTTTAGAATCTCTATAGAAACTCCTATTAAAGTTGATGAATAGCTTAAGAAGTACTAGTGTGATTTGTATTATCATGTAAGGAAAGGCTGAGATTTTTTTAGATTATTTTGGAGATATTTTTTTTTTCATTTAATTGCACTTTATTGTCTATACTTTGCCGATTAGCGATCAATAGAAAAAAGATAACGATTTTTTGATTATAAGGTCTTCAATTAAACCTACGATTAACTTAGATCTGGGACTAATCCAGACCTTAGACTAACTGATAGAAGAATTGATTAGAACTTTAGATTTTTGTAAATAAAGCAGGCAAATAAAGACAACATTGTGCAAAGAAGACTGGTAATCTAACTTAATACCAGTTGTGAACTTTACGTGTGGTTTTCAAGAAGAGATAATAAAATTACAATTTTAATTCAAATCAAAACAACTAGAAGCTTAAGAAATCAGCCTTAAAAACCTCCTAAAATTGACTGCAAAGTCAACAAATCTATTCTTATACCTCTTTATTTATTCCATCATCAAATATTCAATTGATCCAAAGATTTATGAGACTGATCTTGTTATAACAAAAGACGTAATAAATTCTTTTAAAGATCTTATGCTTAACATTTGAAATTTGCAATCTAGTTAAGTCATTAAGAAATAATTCATAGACCTTTTTTCGCCGAAATCATCACGAGGCCCGTTATTCCTAGACAATTATTAGTCTATTGCCCTTGCTTTTTCTTTTGTGTATTTTTAAGGCTCAAAATTCATTTAAAGGTAAGCAATGAAAATTGAAAACAGCCAGAAGAGTTTAACAAACCGTAAATCCAATGCAAATTTGTTAAGTAAGCTATAAGGAAGAATCACGAAACGAAATATGATAATGACATTCAAAAGGACGTCAACTTCGTATCGATGGCAAATAGCTGTTAAATATTAAATAAGAATCGTATTGAAAAGCTATAAAATCGACAAAATATCATGACATGATAATAACATTTTGTGACTAAACCAGCTCATTAACTATAGTTTGTTCAAATTTAAGCAGCTACTTAAACTTTTGGTTGTTTTTATAGCACACGAAGTGAGAAATCAAACAATAGCTTTCTTATATATCAAAATTTTAATATTCAAAAACAATTTCCAATTACCAAAAAGTTTAATAAATACTCTAAGTTTGCACGCCATATTCGATAAGCTGAAACGACATTGAATTCAACTCCAATACAAAATGTTTACTGTCTATAACGGCGATCTATAAAGCTACTGTTATAAAAAAAAAGCTTTGAATCATCTTCAAAACTGTGAAAACAATATTGGAATGCTAAAGTCCTTGGATATACCGGAAATAAGAAATCTTTATTTAAATTGATTTAACATTTATTATTTTAGAGCCCATTAATTATGTGTGTAGACTTGTTGGTGACTTAACAGAAGTCTTGCCGGTTGCCTTTCTCAACAATATTAAGGCTTTTACAATTACATCCTTAAACGTTCGACATTGAATTTATCCCAAAGTATCAATGTCCAAAAATAAAAATTTCATCATCAAAAATCCAAAAATAAAAACATGATGAAGAGGTGTAGAAAATAGAATGTTCAGATATTAAAAAAACGTGGGCATATCCCGAGAAGCATAGCGTGGTCTACTTAGACTGGTTTCTTAGGATTACCTTATAATGTAACTATTGATGAACCCTTGGAAGCACTGGTGCATAATAGGATTCAAAATATTGAGATATGTGACTAGGATTCACCCGAGTAGCCTGATTTAAAACTCCAACATGTTCTTGTGCTGAAGAAAGCCATTAATGTGAGTTGGCAGCACTATGACTGTCCACTAAAGATAAAAAATGAATTTTTCCACAACGTGCCATTCAGAACATGACATAAACTTTTAAGTTCGGCGCACCGGTAAGTTAACATCTTCAAACTTAAATTATAGCTACAAACCTTATTTCCTTCTTGCTGTTAGGCCAACCACCTTTGCCACAAATTTTCACAACACTAAATTTCCACCTTATTTTATTCCTTTTTATTTTATTTCAATGTTAAAAAGCACACCTCACTAGAATTTCCCGAAAAATATAATTTTTTATGCAATACTCATCGGGAAAAAAATGAATTCTTTCTTATTTTCTCCTTTCTTCACTTCCGCATTTGAACCATCAGTAAGAAAAAATAAAGAAATTTTTTTTTTATGGCAAATTTCTTACAAATAGATATATTATACACACATATACACTCTCACTCACTCACAGGATTCTCTTTTCTTTTTTTAAGGACATTGATCCTTTCTGCATTTTTTTTTTCTTCTCTATATGTACACAATACACAATCTGAAGAAACTCTTTCTCTTTCTTCTATAATATCGATAATCCTTTTTCAGAATTTAACGTTAATTTTTTAAAAATATTTTTTTATTTTAATTTATTTTCTTTGATTTTTTACTCTCACTGTTTTGACTCATTTATAATATTATTTTTTGAGAAAGATAAGCTTAACTTTACTGGCCTTAACAGGAATATTTTCTTTTTTTTAATTTTAATATTTTTTGTGTAACTGAAATCCTTTTTCTATATATGAAGTAGGAAAAAAAATACTTTGAGGACTCTCAAACGTACGTGTTTCGCGGAGTACTGTGAATAACTGAATGATGATAGACAGAAGTTTTTCGGAGAGCCAAATACAAACGGCAAAGTCAATAATTGTATTGGTAAGGAGGGCAATGAACTCGGGTATGTGATATAAATTGTCGTACAACATTAAAGTACGCAACTGTTGGGGAGACAATTTGTTTTGTTTTTGAGAGAATACATGTTGTGTCATTCCTCTCTTGCTTTGCAGCATAAGATTCTAGTTTCATGTTGCGTGAATTTTTTTTCGTTGTTTTTGTGATTTTCCTAGATTTTCCGATTTGTTGAATTTTATTATTCATGGAATTTACACAATTTCTTTAATTAATTATTCAATTTAAAAAAAATCGACATTCAAAAATTTTCAAATATTAAGATTAACGGCCATTTAAACTTCAAATCCGTCATAATATTATTGTTATAAAATTGAAGCTGTTATAAGTTAAAAATTATATCAAAATATTAGTAGCTTTTATTTTTAAAAATTTAATTAAAATAGGTCTAAACAGGTCAAAGCCACAAAAAATTGCGATGGCTTCAATAAACCACGACCCAGTGGGTGGTTTAAATGAAAATATAGCCAGAAAGCAAACTTTAAAAGTGGATTCGAGTCGTCAAAACAATATTTTGAGAATAAAAGCTAGGAAAGCGAAGGTAAAAAAATGAAAAAAAAAAACAATTATTTTGTATCGGAAAATTTTTCAATGAGGCCATTTTGTAGATATATCAACTGCCACGGAATCAAAAACTCTCGAAGATTGCGATGTATTCGAACTGTAATCAATGTTGCTGTAAAGGCTGGCGACTGCCAGAAGAGTCAAGACATAAAGATGTTGAAGTTGATTATTGTCCAAACATTTATGACTTGTGTCGAAACGCAAATTGTAAACATCCATTAGGTAATCATATACAGTGCATATGAATGTAAAAAGAAAAACTCTATATTCTTCTTAACTTTACAGAGGCACACTTCTCACACATTAAAAATATTTCGAACGAACAAATGGATCAATTGCTTTCAATGATCGTCGATGCCGAAGTGTTGTATACAACAATTGGTCTACAAAAAGATAAATTCATTAAGAAAATTTACTCATTTCTATTCACATTCCTGCATCAATGTGTTACTGAACGGAAGCCAGCAATTATTCAAGGCCCATTAGGCGATCCGGAGAAGTCATTTGAAAAACCGTCGATTCAAAAAATCATCAAAAACTTCGTCATTTTAAAGTATGATAAGCTACGTGAAACAAATGAAGCTGAATTTAAAGTTATTATGGAAGTAGCACGGACATTCTTATTATGCTATAACAACTGGGATTTTGAGTGTCCCAACGATTGTAAAGATGCCAATGCAGAAGAGAATTTCTATAAAATTGAGTAAGATTTGCATTTAAAATTTGTTGATTAAAAATTTAAATTATTTGTTTTTGTTGCTTTTCTATTTATAGCTATACTCGCTGGCTTGTGTTTTGTTATGTTCCATCATTTTGTAATAGCCTCAAATACTACAATTGCAGTGAAATTTTTGGAAAGCGATTTTTACTTTACACATTTCCGTTTTTATCACAACAATTTTTGTCACATTATGAGATTGGTATGCATTATTTACAATTATTCCAATTAGAATCAATTCAATTGTTTTATGTCACTCATGTATTGCAGAGAAAGAAAGTTTACCGCTTGAAAAGCAAATCTTACTGGAACGATTGCCCAAATTTCTTGACTCGTTGCGTGAAGAACTTCAAAATGATAAATCAGAAATATTTAATCCAGCATTCAAGCCAGCATCAAATTCATCGGTTAGTTACGTTGCAAGAACTAAAAGATTTGCTGATACAGTCAATGAAAATAGATTTGCTAAAAGAATGCGTCGTGAGGTTGAGGATTTACCTGACGATACGGTTTTAGAAGCAATAAATCGTGTAAATGATCCGAATATAAATTGCACAGATGTTATGAATCCAGTTGTACATTCAGCACGCGATGATCATCCAAAAGCTGAAGAGAGACGTGGAATTATTGAGTTCCATGTTGTGGGAAATTCCATGTTAAATAAAGTGTCATTGCTTCAAAAGAAATGGTTGTTGGATCTAAAAAACGTTTTTGCACATCGACTTCCAAGGTAAGCATCATTTGAAACATCATTAGAAACTATGTCCATAAATTGTTTCTGTCTTAACCATTAATTTTTGATTTTTCAGAATGCCAAAGGAATACATCACACAGCAAGTGTTTGATGGTAATCACAAGACCCTAGCTCTCATAAAATACGGTAGACCAATCGGTGGAATCTGTTTCCGTTCCTTTCCAACACAAGGATTTATAGAAATTGTCTTTTGTGCGGTAGAGGACAAAGAACAAATTAAAGGATATGGATCTCACTTAATGAATCATCTTAAGGATTATAGTATTTCCAAAAAGATTCATCATTTCCTGACATATGCAGACGAGAATGCTGTAGAATTTTTTAAGAAACAGGGGTTCTCAAATGACATTAAATTCCCACGTTCAGAATATTTTGGATATATTAAAGATTATGAAGGAGCTTATTTGATGCATTGTGAATTACATCCAGGAATAATTTATACACAATTCAGTAGTGTTGTAAGGAAGCAGAAAGAAATAATTAAAGAACTGTTTAAGCATAGACAACAAGAAATGCAAAAAGTTCATCCAGGACTCACATGCTTTAAGGAAGGATTTCGACGATCGATTCCATTCGAAGCGATTCCTGGACTTCGTGACATTTATGGATGGAAACTGCCGAGAAATACTCCAAAACATTTAAGATACACGGAGGAAATAAATGATCCAGAAGTACTTGCGATGCAATTGAGTAATATTTTACAATTAATAAAGAACCACAAGTGTAGTTGGCCGTTCCTTAAGCCAGTATCAGCGTCTGAAGTCCCCGACTATTATGATCACATTAAATATCCAATGGATCTTAAAACTATTGGAGAAAGGATTAAAGCTAGGTAATTTGAATGTTTTCAGATTGTTGACAAACTTGACAGTTTCGATAGAATCGACCGTTATTTTTCAAAAATAAAAAAAAAAAACAGAACGAAAGTTGATAGTTTCTATAATTTTAGGTACTACGTTACACGACACTTATTCAAAGCAGATATGAACAGGATTTTTACAAATTGTAAAATTTACAATTCACCCGAAACTGAATATTTTCAATGTGCAGAAAAGCTTGAAATTTACTTTACAAATAAGTTGAAGGAGTTATTGGATTAAAATTGAAACTTTTTTTGTCTTAAATTAAATAATTATTATTCTATTAAGTTAATGACATTTTTTAATGGCAAAAAAAATCTAAATGTGACGTTAAATAAAGAATTGAAAACAAAACAAAATATATTATTCATATATATTTAAAGCATAAACAGTGTTTGTTATAGAAATCAAAAACTATGATCACTTTTAAAGACCACATTCCATGCCGTTCCACTACACATTTGTTTTGAAAAAATTTTCAGCATTTTCAATTTTTTTATTTAATAATTTCACATAAATCGCGTTAAGTTTTAATCTTTAATTGTATTATAATTGTTAATTGGAACCAGTTACTTGATAAGTTGTTGATAGTTATAAAAGAAGTGTGGTGAAAAGTTGTGATTTAGTTGAAAATAATTTTTTGCAATTTATAATGTCTGAAGAAAATCATAATGAATCATCTAATACGAGTGCAACGAGAGCTAGTAACATACAGAAAATCCTTGATAGAAAACAAAAGATATTTAACTTGCCTAGGACGTCTAAGCTATTCAAAATATCAACTTATTCGACATGTCAATATGTAAGTCAAATACAATCATACTTATTAGATTCCTCCTTATGTTAAACTTTTCATTCACAAATAGGAGAAAGGATGTAAATGTGTTGGATTCAAATTGAGTGAGGAGCAGCGTAAGAAAGATGAATCAAGTTATTTACCACAAAATAAGGATTTATGTTCAAATACTAATTGTTCTCATCCTTTCTGTAAGTAGACAGTGACCAAACCTTCAAATCTGATCTTTTATCACTAAGTCTAAACATTCTTATCTCAAATATTCTTTACTTCCGCAGCAAAACATGTGTGCCATTTAAATAGTTTGACTGATTCAGATTTAAATCGATTGCTTAACAATATCGTTGATATGGAAAATTTATATATTAGTATCTCGAGGCAGAATGATGCAGACATTAAGAAAGTTTATATTTATTTATCGAAATTACTCCGTCATTGTATCCTCACAAAAAGTCAATCAGTTATAGTCACACCACCAGAATCACCACTTGGACAGCCACCGTTTGAATCGCCGTGCATTCAAAGAATTATATCAAATTTTGTCTTTATCAAGTATGGACATTTACGCGAGAATCCATCAACAAAACTTCAATTTCAAATATTTACAGAGCTGGCAAAAAATTTCCTACATTGTAAGTGATAAAAATTATTTTGAGTCGGGTGACATCTTGTCATTGACAGTAATTTTGCGCATTTATAATTTGGTTCATGTGATTTATTATGGAGTGTAGATTTTAATATTCAGGATCGTTCAGAAGTCAAATTCTTTTATATTTTATTGTTTGCTAAATGCAGTTATGAGTCTGTCATAGAGATTTCCTTTACGGATATAAAGTTGTTTAATTATGACGTCTCTCAGTCGCAATCCCCTGTTATTTTTGTTCAAAATACATCATATGTGTAAAGCAGTGC
This sequence comes from Chironomus riparius, assembly GCA_917627325.4. Lineage (NCBI taxonomy): Eukaryota > Metazoa > Arthropoda > Insecta > Diptera > Chironomidae > Chironomus > Chironomus riparius. Next base: position 38,765,837 of record OU895879.1, read on the forward strand.
TGACTAAAATATGTACCGCGATTCACTTATGCAGCAAAATAATCAATGACATGCCACAAACCGAAAGCTGTGTGAAGTTTTAACCGTGGACTCTAAATTAAGTGTGCCGTGGCACAAAAAAGTTTGGACAACACCGACTTAAAGTATACCTTCTCTTCGTATCCCCTTAACAGTGATTCTCAACCTTTTTTGAACGTGACACTGGAAACAACCTAGTGTAATTTTATTATGTAGCTTAGGTCAAGCTTAGGTCTAGAATCACACTTTGCTCCCTGGCTTAAGTAGCAATGCTCTTAAACCTTCTTAATCAAAATTGAGTTATCTCTTGAACCATTCAACTAGAATTTTAGATAAAAACTTCCAGAATCAACTTTAAAATAGAATTTCGTCAATATTTGGCAAGGGTCAGACACTCCAAAAGTATTGTAATGTATTGTACAATACTTTACAATACATATGAAAGTATTGTAAGTATTGAACAATGCCTACAATACTTACAATACTTGTATCACAAGTATTGTAGGATTGTACAATACTTACAATTCTTACAATACTTGTATGGAAAGTATTGTAAGTATTGTAGTTTTTACAAGACAGTTTGAGAAACATTTGTCATATGAATTTGATTATAATTGGCGGATTTTATGTAGTTTTTCGTGTTTCTTTACATTTTTTGAACCAAAATTTGATGAAAATCCATAATTAGCAATTTTGAATTAAACATTTTTAAGTTTTAATTGAAATTTTATAGTTCTTCAAAAATATTCAGTCTAAAACATATACAAATATTATAAAAATATTTGTATACAAAATTTTTGGTAATAAAGTCATTTTTCAAAATTGTCAATAACAAAAAAGTATTCTGGCTCGAAACAAAGGCGATATAACGCCAGATGCAGCCAAAAATATCAAACATTATTAACGAAAACATAGATAAGATGAGAATATTAGACATTAGTCTCCTCATATTAGAGGAACTTTAACGTTTGCTTCAGTTTTATAGAGGTTTAGTTTTTTTTATAGCGCTTTAAATCATATCATAACATTGCTATGCCTTGATTTAAGTTTGTTTCTTTAAAGTTTACTTTGCATTTATTAAGGACATTTTTCATCAGAAATTTTCAGTGAATTTTCCTGAAATGATATATATATATTTTTGTATTAACCAGGCATTCACGATTTCCCGGACCCAAAAAATTATCGGGAACTGGATAAAAATTTAAACTCAAATATCAAACATGCTCCTGGAAATTTGAAAGATTTTTTTGTGTTTAAATGATGAAACTTTTCAATTGAGATAATTTTACATTAAAATTTTTTGGATAACTATTGTTATTCATCGAGTTTCTGTCCCAAAAATGTTGGGAACAGGAAATCGTGAAAGTCTAGTATCAACTATAAGAACTAAAAAAAATAAGAATAATTTTGTCAAAGAAAGAAGAAAATATACAGTTTTATATTGTCTTAGAGATGCAGTTGTTAAAAATATGTATTTTAAAAAAAAAAAAAATGCTATAAAAACCATTTGATAAATTTGTTAAATTTGATTCCTTCTTAATCGCCTTTTTGTCAGAGGTAAAAAAATTCAAATCGTCAAAGTAATGTTTGAATACATTTAAAACCTTATACTTTGATCAAAAACTTTGTATAAAACGTGATGCAGTTTGCTATAAAGGGTGATAAATCTTGTGAAAATGAAACCCTATGATATGCCAAGAGACGTTATCAACGTTGATTCGAAATAAATTCAAACTCGTTTCGAATGTTTTTCGAACAAAATTTCGCCATTTCGAAAAACATTTTTTATGAAAATTTAAATTTTTCGCAATTTTTGACTTAATTTACTTATGATTTAGGAATTAAATCATTCTAATATGTCTTTTAACACTAATTTAATCGTTTAATCGGTGATAAATGCAGCAAACATTAGTTTAAAATGCTTTTTTTTCAAAAAATATTCTAAATTTTTTGTTGTTGTTTACATTGGAAATAAAAATGTTTTTAATTCACTTGCATTAATTGTTTAGTAAATCAGTAATGATTCATTACATTTGAGTGGATTCATTTAACACTTTGATGATGAAAAACAAATATTTAAACTATTAATTAAAGATATTAGATATAATAATTTAACGTGTGAAAAAAATTTGAACTTATGCTCGAAAATAAGGTACCAAAAAAATTCAATATCAAAAATAAGGACTCGTTGGCCTACCATAGATGAAACCAATCTATTTTATTTTGATTCCTTATTGACATTTAATATAAGTTTACATAATAAACTTCGTACCTGTATGGTTTTATGCATGAAAATTGTATGAAATCAATTCTTGATTTGCATCAGTCTAGCTTTACAAAAGAATTTTGAACTTTTTACCATTTTTATAGCCATTACATAATCAGAAATTCTCTTTTTTAATGGAAAACTGAAATTTGTGCTAGTTTTTCATAAAATACCCCTGCTAATTTTCAATAATAATGTTGATTTATCAAAAAAAATGTTATTTATCAATATTTGTCAAAAAAAAGTATTAAGTTTGGTTTTACAAATTGTTGAAAACTGAAAAAATATTTAATTTCTTTTAAAATTTGGTTCTTGAATAATTAAATTTCAGTATTGTAAGTATTGTAAAGTACTGTAAAATTATATGAAAAGTATTGTAAGTATTGTACAATACTTACAATACTTATATGAAAAGTATTGTAAGTATTGTAGGTATTGTACAATACTTCTTGTATGGAAAGTATTGTAAGAATTGTAAGTATTGTACAATACTGTACAATACTTTAGAGTGTCTGACCCTTGATATTTGGTCAATATTAAATTTTATTTCTAATAACTAGGCAATAAGCAATCAATTAAAATAACTCAGACAATGCTAAATTTCAAATAAAAAAATATTCAATTAAAGCCAATGAAGCAAGATGAAAAGTGTGCATGAGTCAATTGTAAATATTAACTTATTTGCTTGTTTACTTATAAGGTATAAATTGTTGGGATTATGAGACACCGAACGATAGGAGAACTGAAACAACATCAAATGATGAGGCTTCGGGATATAGGATTAATTATACTAGGTATGATATTCATGAATAGTTCAACTATGTCTAACAATCAAGTTTAATTGATTTAAAAAAAAGATTAGAAGTCATTGAATCGAGAGATCTCTATGTAATTCAGTCATCCGATGATGACCTATTTACGAAAAATTTGGTATTTTTTCATCATATTCAAGTCTAATTTCATTTTTCTCGTGTTTCAAAATTAGATGGTTAATAAATGCTTGGATTCCTGCATTTTGCTCAAGTTTTCGTCAATACAAAACGTCAAATATATTTGGAAAGGCTTTCCTCAAGTCAATCTATAGCTTCGTATCGTCATTAATGCTACAAAAATATAAAGCCGATAAGGAACGTTCAAAGTTACCTGCTGAAAAACTAATCGTTTTTGATTCATTGCCAAAATTCTTAGATGATTTACGTGAAGAGATCGCCAATGAAGGTTCATTAATCTTTGACTCTGAATTCAAGCCTGTATTTCCAAATACTGGGAGTCAAGGAGGTACAATCAAGCGTGAACTTCAGGATCCAAATTGTAATGAAGATCCGCGATTTAAAAGATTGAAACGTGAAAATACGTGTGAAGACTTATCAGATCTGACTGTCTTGAATATCCTCGAACGCATTAACGACGATGACTACAAAGTTCATGCTGAAGTACTAAACCCTGTCAAATTGTCAGCAAGAGATGATGCAGCGAAGGCAGAACAAAGCAGAAAAGAAATATCTTTTCATATCATTGCGAATCCTTTAAATAAACAGCCGTCCGCAGAATGTTTGGCGTGGCTCTTGACTTGTAAAAATGTTTTTGCTCATCAACTGCCTAGGTATGAGATCTATTCAATAATATCTAACTTGATAATTTGATAATTTCAATTATATTCACAGAATGCCAAAGGAGTATATTACACAGCTAGTGTTCGATGGTAAACACAAGACTCTAGCTCTTATAAAAGACAACAAACCAATCGGTGGAATCTGCTTTCGTCCATTTCCAAGTCAAGGCTTTATCGAGATTGTATTTTGTGCAGTCACGAGTAGCGAGCAAGTTAAAGGCTATGGAACACACTTAATGAATCATCTTAAAGACTACAGCAATAAGCAGGAAATTCGTCACTTCTTAACATTCGCTGATGAGTTTGCACTCGGATATTTCAAGAAGCAAGGATTCTCGGAAGAAATAAAACTTGCTCCAGCTGCCTACTCTGGATTTATAAAAGAATATGAAGGTGCTACCCTCATGCATTGCGAGTTACATTCAGGAATTGTTTACACGCAATTTAGTAACGTTATAAGGAAGCAAAAGGAAATTATTAAGGAATTGATACTTCAACGACAACAGGAGATGCAGAAAATTTACCCTGGCATCTCAGCATTCAGAGAAGGATCAAAATGCATATCTTTGGAATCGATACCGGGTCTGAGGGATATAAATTGGAGGGCAATTAGGGCATTAAAACAAATTAAATCGACTGAAGAAGAAGAAGACTTTGAGAAGTTCACCATGCAACTAAGTTCAGTTCTAAATGCTGTTCGTCAGCACCAAAGTAGTTGGCCATTTTTACAGGTAAAATTACTTTACTGGATGTTTACTAGAAATGTTATTTAAATGGTTTAATACTTACAGCCAGTATCAGCCGCAGAAGTTCCAGATTATTATAATATTATTAGATTTCCAATGGACCTTAAAACAATCAGTGATCGCTTGAAAAATAGGTAATTGAAATAAAATTGAATTTTTTCATGTTAAATTGTTGCTGGATCTTGTCAACTTTAAACTTTGATGATTATGCTGCAACTTGAGTGCATTTACTGTGTTTAATTTACTGTTTTCACTTAATTATAGCATTTTTACTACGTTTTTTTAAATTACAACACATTTAAATGAAATTTGTTCAGAAACTCAAAGTTCACTCTGTTCAGTTTATATAAATTTGAATTTTGAAAACCCGTTAAAATTCAAATTTTAAAAACCGTTAATTTTCATGTTTCCATCCACAGATACTATGTTAGTCGCCGCCTTTTTCAAGCTGATATGAAACGAATTTTTACAAATTGCCGGATTTACAATTCGCCAGAAACTGAATATGTTGCATTAGCTAACAAGCTCGAAAATTACTTTCAAACCAAAATGCGTAAACTAGGATTATGGGATGAGAAATAAAAACAATTAGCATTGAGGTACATATGACAAAAGGATTTATTAAATTACATTAATTAAGTTAAATATCGATAAATTTTACACTAAAATGATACAAATTAAACCACATATTGTTGACCAACACTATACATTTTATCCATAACTCTACTCATTAATCCCTTCCTTAATGGACTACTAGAAGGAGAGCTTGACTCAATTTCCTCAGTACTCTTCTTCTCCCCCACCAAATATTTTAATAAAATTTTATTCATCTCGTCAACATGTGTTTGATGTGGCCAATAACCGGCACCGTCAATTATTTTAATTAGAGGATTCTCACAATATTCAGCACTTCTAATCGCACTGTCAAGTTTAAAATTTGAGTTGTTTGTTCCAAAGATGAGAATACATGGACATCTAGAATTAAAATTATTTGATAAATAACGGATAAAAAATATTTAAAAAACAACGGCCATTGATTATTCGAAAATTATGCTGCGTCTCAGCCATTGCAGCATAAAATCTCTTGATCTCTAGACTTGTGCAACTTAATGCAATTTTTACCTGATTAAGCAAGACTCGTCAACTCGACACAGACGCAAATTCCTTAAATAATGTAAACCTCCCGAGTAGTCCTCATACTGACTAAAGACATAGTCATATGTCTCCATTAAAATGCTCTGCTTGCTCTCATTAATCTCATTCGATGACCCATTAACGATTAAATGCTTGTATGTCTCGTGAATAAACGAATTATCCTTACTCAATTCCATTTCAGGTAAAAAGGGTATCTAGAGCAATAGATAGAACGAAACGGATAAGTAATGGACATGTTATAGGAGGAAGATACAATTTATAGATTTAAAACAACAGATATATTAAGCACTTTTATTTAGCTGACGTAAAATGAGAAGAAGGAACTAATTAACACAGAAAAAACAGTCATCAGGTACATAATACATGCAGAATATATTAAAGAGAATTAAAGTTTGAGTTTAACGTACATTAGAAAGGATATTAAAAAATCATAAGACGCTTATGAAGCATAAATAAAGAATCGTGCATTATCAACTAACTTTGTGTGGCTATTTATATCGAATTTTAAACTTTCCAGCTACTCTTAACTCACCTGAATCATATTGAACCAGAAATTCGTCATTTTTGAACCCTTGGCTGTATTCCAAAATAAATTCGGATGCGGTGTGGAAATGGAGATGAATTTATTCACATAATCTGGGTATTTTAGCGTAAATATCCATCTAAAATGAAGCATAAATTGAATTGAATGAAACTATCTAAAATTAAGCATATGATGAATTCATTACCCCAGTAGAGCACCAATATCATGTCCAATTATGCAAAATGATTTAATTTGCAAAGCATCAATGAAACATTTCAGTTCGTAACAAATTCGGTCAGGCTTATAATGGCAGTAAGTCAATGGTTTATCGGAATTATTAAATCCTTTCAGGTCAAGTGCAATCACATGGTTCTGGTCTGATAAAATATCAATTTGATTCCTCCATCCATAAAAACAGTCGGGAAACCCATGAAGTAACAAAACAACTCGATCATTTTTCTCACCTTTCTCGACGTAATGAAATCTCGTTTGCTGTAATTGATGATTGAGAATTAATTATATAATGCACAATTTGCGTATATATAGTCTGTGGCTGACATGTGTATTAATATTGATTGCGTATTGGAGTAATCGTGCTTGTTGACATAGGCAACAAAGTTTCAAGTTCATTGACAATCAACGTACTTATGTAATGAGGAATTAAAGACTAAACGTGTCAGCAACTACGCACGGTCGGTAATTAAAGCAAGCAACAGAGCGTTGCAATCAAATTTTAGACTTTTGTCAATGAAATGACTGCGACATTATTGATAATGAGAATTTTGGCATGTCTGTTAAGTTTCTGAACTTTGTACATTTGTAAATAAATGCTTATTTGATGACTGAGTCATAAGATTTACTTTTGATCCGACGGATTTATTTTAAATCTATCGATTTAATTCCACAAACATCCAGTGACGCAAAAATCATCACAAACAGAACCTTTTCTCAATAATAAACATCATCCTACCTTAATTCTTATAAATTTATGTTCTCCGAGATCAGATCTATGAGTTCCGGGTGTAATCGATCGATTTAAGTTGTTCTTGGTTCCATTTATTCTATTTTTAGATGATTTGTCAGTTATTGATGATAATACATTAAATTTTCTTATGATTCTCTTTTTAGACACTCCGAACTTTTTATCGACGTAACTTCTGATGTAAAAGACTGCATTCTTGAATAAAATATAGATCCCAATAATTATACTTTGGACGTATATCACAAAACACTCTCGCATTGAAATTGAGTACACTATACTATCTTTTTTGCTATTTCCACCGATTATTTTAGCCATTCTTAAGGTTCTTTTCGCTAAATTAGGCATGAACGAGGCAAACACACTGTTTAAACTGACTAATTTACACTGATAACGAAACTGAGAATTTGATCTCTATTACAGAGAGCTGTTGACACTGAGATGAGATAATTATACTGTTTTTTTCCTCGCGTGCATTGAGAGTATGTGTCAGCTGATTGATGTGTCTATTTTAGAGAGTTTGGGACAGTTTTAAAGTATGTAAACAAACGAATTAAACGGGTTTTTAAAATTTGAAAATTACTATCAGTTGCTTAGTATTTTTGAATTTTACAAGAACCGTTAAACAATGAGCAATGAATTTAAATTCTACAAAAGCGTTGAAATTCAAATTTACCAAATCCGTTGGAATTTCAATTTTTTTTATAAAAAAGGTGTTTTAATTTTTACAAGCTTTGACAAGTAAAACTCATGATAATTTTAATGTAAAACCATTCATTATAGGCCATAATAATTTTAAAAAAATAAAAAGTTTCTTCATCGTGAAAGTTTAATTGAGTTAATTTTTGTAGAAACTTCCTTTCATCCTTCCTTTTAATGAAATAAATCAAATTATGATAGAAAGTAACATAACGGAAAGACATTCCAGCAATCACGTAGAACATAATGTTCCAAGCTGATTAAAATTCACAGCCACAAAGTTACGATAAAAAAAAAGTTTAAAAAAATGTCTTTTAAAAAATGTTAAAAAAGGCAGCATCAGTAAAATAAAATTACCATTATGAGCTGAATTATAGCTGAAATGGTGCAATAATTATGTTTCAATATACGTGTTTCAGAGACCATATCATTATCATTTCCTGTTTCTATTATGAATTGAGATACATAGTATTCATTTTTGAGCAGAAATCACGTAAAAATCATGTTAATTTTGAGAAATGAGAAAGATACAGGCATGTATAGCAGTAGCACGTAACGAATACAGGGAATGAACAGAGATGGAAAAAAATGGGGCGTGTTGGATGAAAAAAGAATGAAAGAATTGAATAATGGTTCCCTATGTAAAGCTCTTGCGCAATACAGCATAAACGAAAGACTGCTATGTATGTAGGGATATAGAATTAACAGAAAAAATGGTGACAGCACTTTTATTTCATAAAATTTAATAATTTTTCCTCTTTTTAAATATAAAAAAATTAAATTTAGAATACCGACGGCATGTATACTGCATATCCTTAATAGTTCCACATCAATTATTTAATTTCTCACGTTTCTCATCTCACAAATGAAATAGAAGAGTCATTTCATGCTGACAAATTATGTCCCTTGAGTGTGTCATAAAAGTCAGTCCTTAAAACAATTACAATATTCTTTCCATCCAAAAAGTGACTCTTGAGCTTGTCACTTGATTTAACTTGGTAAGACAAGGCGAGAATGTCGAGTCGATTATTTTACTCGTGTAACCAATTATGATGATGAAAAAGTATTTCATCTCCATGTCTTCTTGAGATGTCCTGACGTGAAAATTCAATTTACTGTTCATGAATTTTTTTTCTGAAGCTAATCTGGCTTCATATTGTCCTGATAGGATTCCATTGATTTAGTAACGGTTTAATAAAATTCAAACTTTTAACAGTTTTGTAGAATTTAAAATTTGGTTGTTTGAACTTTTAAATTCTACAAAACCGTTAACTTTTGAATTTCCACAAAACCGTTAAAAGCATTAACTTGATTTCAGCTCAAAAAAAGCGTCAAAATCTTCAATCTTTTAAGACTTTCTAACCAGTTCCTCTCCATCTTATACTGCTCTGCTGAAGAAGGAAGAATTTTCATCACATTTTCATTCTTTATTGTGAAATGAAGAACGTGCTCAATCTTCTTTGGCACTCCATTCTTCCTCATTTTTATATTATTTTTCAAATCATCGAAATGGATTTTTTTCTTTATACTTTCTATTCAGAGTTTCAAGGAAACGAGAGAGATGAAATAAAAATTGAAGCATATTGTGTCATTGGGGAATGATTTAGTACATTTTCTTATTTTTATATAAACGTGCTTGGGAAAGAGAGATGAGATTATTACTTCAGATGATATCCATCGTATCTTCAAATCTATAAAAGAAATACAGATTCTATTTATGCAAAGATCTACGTCTAATCATTCAAAATAAATATTTTATCCTTTTCATTTTATATATAAATTTATAAAGTAAGGGTTTTGCATCAAAAATAACATGAAATTAAATTTCTAGGAATAGACTTTTTTGAAGTGACAGATATTGTTGGAAATTAAAATTTATTGATTTAATGAATTGATGATAGTCGCTCGGTTAAGATTCGATGGTTGTGAAAACCTCTTTTACAGTTTTCATTTTAAGCAAGTTAATTATAGGAAAAAGTTTAGACTAGTAAAGAGTTTAGCCATTATTTGGGAATCAAAACCTCAGATTTCTATGGAATCAGTAAAACTTAAGATGCTGAAGTTGTTCTTTCTTCTCTATTTAATAATAATCATACACAAGAACAGATATTTCTAATTAGCAATTAAAATCTTTATTAAGTTTCATCAGTCTTAAGCGGTTAAATGGCATCAATGACCTAAATGGTAGAGCGTAGGCCTTCTGTGCCAAAGGTCCTGGATTCAATCCTAGGCCATGTCTAATTTTAGAAGCTCTTTTTCCATTTCACCGTTCTAGTTACGAAGCTCGGTTCGTGTGTTGGGTGTAGTATTGATGTCTTTGGCATAGAATATGCCTCCTTTGCTAGGTATACAAGGATATACTAGCATCTGGATGACTTCCTTACGGCATCTTGCGCACACGAGTTGTGACTAGGTACATTGCAGGGTACATCAGGTCTTATGACGTACTCATGTCTTTGCAATGTGCAGAGCTTGCAAGTGGTTCGGATCCCACTATAAACTGTAGGTGTAAAGGGTGTGGTACAATAGATTCTGTTCTAATTTGAATCGCAATGCCTCCAGCTGAAAGGATGTGTCCTTCACACATTATTATTATTATTACAGTCTTAAAATCATATCAGACGCGACTATGCGAAGCAAACGCAACTGATTATAACCCAGTTTTGGGATGATTTGCTTCCAGCAAAGCTCAATTTCTGCACTGAATCCTCATAGTGTCGTCTCTTTGCAATTTCTGTGTAATTTAAGCTTTCCAAGTCAATATGATAGAAAGCTAAGCTTCGTTAGTCAAACAGATCAATTATGATTCAGAATCTTCCTTAGTTTGAGTCTAAAGAAAGTTCTATCGATGTCTCCCGCTTCCCAAATATCAATAAAAAGTACAATTTTAATAAAATCATTGACAATCATGCTAAAAACTGAAAATATCAAAAATTTCAAATCAATTAAGCATCACTAAATGCCATCATGTGTATCCATTCCATATATCTATTATCATATGTTCTGCAAAATGATTGTGGCTATGAATCGAGATAATGCATTTATCCCATCACAATTTAGGGATCACAAAAAAATTAATTTATTTATTAAAATCATAGCATATTCAGCATATAGCTATACGTAGAGTAATGAATGCCTCTCTATGGCATCAGTCATAATTATGACTATTTTAAAATAAATTTATTCTTCCTTAATAAAAATGAGTCGCAATTGTATAAAATAAATGGTGTTGAATTACCAAATATATACTGCATTGCAACATGAGAGACTCTTCTGTCCAATTAAGCATTAAAGCAATGTTATTAAAAAATTCAATTTGCAATCGCACACACACCGACACTGACTTGTCAAATTATTGAGCATTCTAGATAATCACTCAAATGGCGTCACTTTTATTCCTACTTCTTCGTTATGTATCAGCATGAATACTTTCCTGAAAACATTTTTTTTTAATATTATTTGTGTATGTTGCTTTAAAGTTAATAAAATAAAGTCAATGAAAATATCACGGCGGGGGTAGAAATGAAGTGAAATACTTCAGCTGGTACGTCAATGAGTCATTGAGTGAATTGCTTCATTTACAATAGCACTAACGACAACGAAATTGACAATTTTCAATAATTTGATTTTGAAACTTCTTTTTTATTTCTTCCTTTTTGAATATGGATGGATGTATGTATTGCAATCGACTTTTGTAATGCAGTTAGAATACACAAGTACCATATTTATTTTGTAAACGACCCTTCTCGCTTGTCACATAAATGTTACGAAAAGAAATTCGAGTTGGAAAAGTTCTAAGTTTGAAGTATAGCGCAGTGCAGACTTTAGATGTCATTAATTTAAACTTGGACCTGTTCCTGAGCAGTTTGTTGCTTTTGTATCTGACATTATAGAATTATGAATCATTGGGGATATTGAGGAAAGTATTATAAGCAATTCTGGATGCCTTAACAAGCAATTACAACAGTAAAATCTATGAAATGTCTTAAAAGCTTGTGAGATTCTTGATCCAAAAGACAAAACTCTGATAAACCTGATTTATTCATTGATCTTAGAGATCTATTGGGTATCGAACTCACTGTCTCATGAAATAAAGTGTTTCTGAAGTTTAAGTACCTGATTCATAAGTGAATATTCTTGTTGAATCGACAATCAACATTATTTTTGATATTGAAAGAAATTTAAACGCAATTATCATTGAAATGTTGTTCAATTGATTTGATTTTAGTTGTAATTATTTTATTGTGCGAAGTAGTCATAAAATACAGTTCGTTCTCATTAAGGAAAAGTTGTTGCTAATTTTATTAAGCCTCTTGCTTTCTAGAAAATGTCTACAGTGAATTAAATCTAATTTGAATTACCCAGAAAAAGGAGAACGACTAATAAAGCATCACTTTTTGGTAAAATAGAATCTATGAAGCATCAGGAGGTGAGTCAAACTTTTTAATTGAGCTGTTACTGATTAGAATGAATAAATAATAGTCAGTACACCTAGTAGAAATTTACTAGATATCTATTAAATCTTCGCCAAAGACCCGCATTTCCACTTGCTAATTTACTAGTCCATTCGCCAACAATTTAACTAGTAATTTACTAGCAAATTTGTATAAAAATTTAAATGAATATAACCACCTCAATCTCACCTCAAGTCATCGAATATGATGTCTTTCAATAAAATTATACGATCTACATTTGAGCAGCATTTTATCTGCACTTTATACGATAAAAATAATCTGCATTATACCTTTTTTAAAACAACAGCATTTCATCTGCATTTTAGGGAAAATAAATTTCATCTGCACTTTAGCAGTGCCATCTGCATCTTGGCAGTACTATCTGCATTTTAGGGTAGCTGCATTTTATTGTAAAAGTATTAGTGTGTACTTATTTAAAGTTAATTAAAGTACACTAATACTATGAAAAAAAATGAAAGACTTAATTTAATGCACCCAAACCTGAGGAAGATAAATAGTTGAGAGTCACATACAAATTTGGATCGACCTTATAAAGGTGGTTTCTACGCGCTCTTGTGAAGTATTTGGCAAACGCCAAATTTACAACAAAATTTTTTATCACGCAAAAAATTCTATTTTTGATGATTTTTTCTTAGGATTCGAACTTAATAAGATTTGATTTAACATTTCACATGGTAATTTGCTAGTAATTTGCAATTAAATAGCAAGTGTAATTTATTAACAGTAAGTTGTTTTAATAATAACTAGTAAATTGCAAGTAGTAGAATAGAAAGACTAGAAAATTGCTAGTAACTCTCGCTAGTATACTAGTTGAGAATTGTTTCTAGTCCAATCAAATTATCATAAATGAGAAATTTTAAAGTATGATAAGTGTTACCTTCACCCAAGAGTATGGAGCTGATCTGCCATGTTTTGATCGATTTTATCATTTCCAAATTCATGCTTTCTGCCAAGATGTAGAGAAAATCTTTTACCAGCTAGCATAAAAATAGATTTAGCATCAAAATTTTAACAAAAAGTCTCTATTTTTGACCTCTTTGTCCGCAGATTTGTGTGACATTTTAAAAAGAGGAACTGAACTCTTAAAGACGATCTAGGAATTATTTTTTGGTATATATAATCCATCTCAAACTTTAAAGCTCTCGATTAGATACTGTAAGGACAAAGTAGTCAATTTAAACACATTTCTCACCAAAAAGTACATCCCTAAAATCGTTACAAGCCATCATCATGTGATTCTCATTCTTCTTTCTTCATTAATATTTACGAGGTAGTTTCATGCATGCGTATTTGATAGCACAGAACTTCAGCACTTCAGCTTCAACTTACAACCTTCATTTATATCAAGTTATACACAATATATCTTTAGAAATAACATAGCTGTGCTGAAGTCCACAATCGAACCTGAATATCCTTAAACCAACAATTCCCTTCATTGATAACTTGCTGTGATACACACACCGTTATTGAAAATTTCATTTTAATCCCCTTTTTTTTTTCATTCCAACCATTTTTTTCTTCATGTCCCATAATGCGCCCTTCCTTAATATTGTATGTGACATGATTCCGCCATTGTTACGAACATTTTTTTTTATCATACTTTATAGCATATCTAAATGTATACGACTCTGGTTTGAGGTTGTAATTTACCATATGATGTAATTTTTCATGCAATACTTTAAATGGAATTCTGTTTCCTTCTTGTTGTTACTTGCCATGTCTGTAGGAATATTATTGTCGAGAAGGATGAATGAATGGTGGCATTGTCGTAATTATATTGCTTGTGAAATTTAATTTGCTACAATAATATTGATTTATGGCTCGTTAACTTTACTTTTTTTTTGTATTTTGTTGCTGTACTGCGTATGTATGGAATGTTAACAAGTGAAGTGTGCTAGATTGGCGTAAAGTTATGTAATGGATTAATGGAAAATTATGTTCTAGATTCCATTTCGATGGAGAATTGAGGATGGTAATGTAAATGGAGATTTAATTAAGCGAGATAAAGGGGGTAGGGATGAGTTTTTGTTTGTTGGTGGATTTTTTTGTAGAGTTTAGGTTTCTAGAGTCTGTTCGATGTTGCTAATCGTGTTTCTTAAACTTTAAATTTACTTAAACTTAATTAACTTAAACTTTTCAAAATAATTCCAATTCAATTGTTTAATTGAAATATCAATCAGATTGTTGATCAAGATCCAAGGACTAAGAATAGCACGCTGTCAGTTAAACTAAAAATATTTTGAATTTTCGCGCATTTATTTCGGTGTTGTTTACGAAAGTTCGAAAATGAATTTTTTCACAAATTCTCAAAATTTCCTATTTTAAGTAATTTTTGGTCTTATTTAAGCATGTTGCTGTAATTATTCAGTGATAATAAAAGATTTGCAACTATCATAGCTTAAATTAAGCTTCAAATAGACGAAAAAATTGCAACTGAAAATTTTTGTCATAAATTGTAAACAAACTTGTTTGTTTACAAAAATTGGAAGATGAAATTTGAATCAATCAAAAAAACCATTTTACAGCCTCATAAAACTAAAAACACTTAAATACAATATAATTAAGAAGTTTTCAATCTTTACAAATGCATTTAAAATTGTAAAAACAATAAAATAAAAAAAATTTTAACGTAAATAACAATTTCAAAGTTTTGCCGCGAAACTTTTCGAACAAAAAAAGTCGAACTCTAATTTTCATCAACTATCCATAGTCCTTGGATCAAGATCTTAGTATGAATGTCAGATTGAAATGTTCCTGATTGAATCTAAATGTAGATGTTGATCTTAATGAATATTGATGAAATTGTTTTGAAAAATTTATGATTTCATATCCATATCATCTATTAAGTCATTTGATGACCAAAGAAGTCCTATTCTTCATATAATTCATGATCTTTAAATGTAACAAAAGAATTCTACTCAATAATTTTTGTTCCTTTTCTTAAAATTCTCCTTCTAATCACACACCTTTTCACTCCAACAATTTTGTCATTCCCATTCTTCAATGTAATTTGATTATAACGTTAAACTATTTCATCACCACAGAACCTTAAGTAAACTAGTGTATCGGGTAGAAACCCAATGCGGATTATATTCACACCGTACTATCATAAGTCTTATGGATAGACCAAGATTTGCCCATCATAAGTATGAAGGTATGAAGCTTGATAAGTCAACTAAGCTTCGCTCAGCATAAGTTTAAAGCTATAAAGCTATCGCGTAAGCTGAGCTACGCTCAGCATAAGTTTGAAGATACAAAGCTAGAGTGTCAGCTGAGCTACGCTCAGCATAAGTTTGAAGATATGAAGCTAGAGAGGCAGCTGAGCTTCGCTCAGCATAAGTTTGAAGTTATAAAGCTATCGCGTAAGCTGAGCTACGCTCAGCATAAGTTTGAAGATATGAAGCTAGAGAGGCAGCTGAGCTTCGCTCAGCATAAGTTTGAAGTTATAAAGCTATCGCGTAAGCTGAGCTACGCTCAGCATAAGTTTGAAGATATAAAGCTAGAGTGTCAGCTGAGCTACGCTCAGCATAAGTTTGAAGATATGAAGCTAGAGAGGCAGTGGAGCTTCGCTCAGCATAAGTTTAAAGATATAAAGCTAGAGTGTCAGCTGAGCTACGCTCAGCATAAGTTTGAAGATATAAAGCTATCGAGTCAGCTGAGCTACGCTCAGCATAAGTTTGAAGGTATAAAGCTTGACGAATATGCCAAATATTCTTTAAAAGTTTTTTAAAAAAAATTTTCATCCAAAGTTGAATTTTATAAAAATCACAGTCAACTTTTGTTTTAAAAAATTCGTAAGAAAGGAAAGTTTTTTGCCATTTCTGAAGCAACGGCTGTTCCTACCTTACCCAAAAACAATACAGCTCTTCTATAGAGCAGCACGGATCAAATGTAAAAAACTAGAAGTCTCTACGATGTCTCGTTATTGAGATTTCTTGCTGATTAACTTGCTTGCTTGCTTGCTTGTTTGCTTACAGAAAGCGTATTTTGCGATTTTCTCAGCAATGCCACAACCAATTTGAAATCTGTTTTTTGAAAATGATGTAAAATTTCAGGCACAAACTTTTCTTCTTGCCCTTTTATAACCAATTTTGCTTTGTTTTCTCACAAAATGCGAAAAACTGATTTTTCAATCTGAACAAAACCAATAGATTCACACGTGAAAACGGTGTGAATATAAAAAATGAAAGAAATTTCTCGTCTTCCTTTATGTTCAAGCCATTATATTTGAAAGTTTTGTATCGTTTTATTAAATAAAAGGTAAAAAAAAATTCATAAGTATGAAGGAAGAATGAGAAAATGTGGGCATCACATTTCAAGGTGTCGTATAAATGGGATAGCATATCTTGAGAATTATTTGTTCCTTCTTTTTTTTTCTAGTTTGACACTTTTCAAACCACATAATAGAATTAATGGAAATGGATCTTTTGAAATTGATAAAATTCCTTTATGTTCCAATATTCTGATGAATTTTTTTGTGTGCTGCTTAATTCATTGACAATTTCTTTTATTAAAGTGTCCCAATAATGTGAATATAACTTTTTAATAAAGCAACGGCATGAATATGTTTGTTAAGGATAATTTCATTTTGTAAACAGATCTATTCCTTGATTCGTACTTCATTGTTGACTATGTGGGAATCATTTATCTCTTTGATGATGCTCCTTTAGTGAAAGTGATGAGTTTTTTCTGAATTATTTATTTATTATGTAAATTAATTTGGTTTGGTTCTCATGATTCATTCAGGGATTCATTCATATTTAGAATAACTAGTTCCATTGAAGGAATAATTCAATGGCTGCAACATTTGTTGTCAATTTTTTTGCTTGTTCAACTATCCAACCAGTCACAGATCAATCAAAATGACATATTAATTCCATTTTATTATTTTATCATGAAATGGCGTTGCACGACTTAATTAAGTACAATATACATTTCGGAATCAAAAACTTACCATATGCCCATGAGCATTTAATTATCTAGATATGACTTTAATGATACAAGCTGACTTGTTTTTATTTGTTTATAAAATAATCAATAATAATAAATATGACAAGATCAGATCTTTTTAATTAAAGTTGTTATTGTTACTATACAGTATGCAGTTACAGTTAATATTACTCATATAGCAAGTCAGATATAGCAATTGAACCGCTTCGAAAGGATTAAGTGACTAAGCAATCGTTCTCTATGAGCTTCTCAAGACGAAAAAATATGAAGAAATATTTTTTTGTAAAAATGTTAAATTTAGCACTCATAGAATACAAAATAGAGTGTTATTTGATTAAAAAAGCCAAATTTAATTATTTTAAGTTAAAACTTCACTTATGTAAATCATATTTTTTTAGGTTTCAACAGATTTTTCATTTTTGCCATATCAAAAATTCTTGTTGTTGAAAGAGAACGATTGCTTAGTCACTTAATCCTTTCGAAGCGGTTCAATTGCTTGATATATGTTATTAAACAATTAAAATGGAAGAGAAATATACTAATTTAAGCATTGTTTTGCGAATATTTAACAATTTTTTCCAAATTGTCCATTTCAGTTCACAAAAGTTTCGAAAAGAAAAATAAAATTTTTGAAAAAATTTACATTAATTAACAGTTATCTAAATGTTTGTTCATAAATTGATAAATAATCAAATTATCTATAATTTTTGGTAGTTAACCTAAAGAATAAACAAGTTTCTGTACGACAATTTATCATAAATTGACAAAATTTTCACATATTTTTAAACACTAAAATTAAATAAGAAGTCTTACATCTAGAAGCGTGAATTATAAATTTATTTAAAGAATATTCATCAAACATAATGTTTTAAAACTTAAAAGTTCCATAATATTACTTAATATAATAAAATCTTAACATAATCTACTGTGCTTATCATTTTGAGCGGCAGCCATTTTGATTTTTTACCGTTTTTTTCAAAAATATTTAATTAAAGTACAATTAGTATATATTGTATGAAAGGACATTTAAAACTGTATAACTGGTCCAAATTTCAGCAAATTTAGATAATCCTGTGCGTCAAAATTAATAAAAATGTGAAAAAAATGTTGCTGTCCTTATCATTTTGAGCGCTACTGTAAATCTACTGCGAGATATTAAATAAGTTGCAAACTTGATTGTTTCATTTGGAGAATTAAATGGCATTTGTGGCTTTTTTGTTTCGAGGTTTTTAAAATATTATATTACTTCCTCAGTTGTAGCAATGCTCTGTAGCTCTGTAGCAATGTATAATTTCTTTAGCATTGTTCGAATCCTTCTAATATCGATAACTCTCTATTTTTTGTTTAAGAGATCGGTCTCTGGAAGGAATCAAACCCAATTTCTCACAAAAGAGGGTTACAGATATCAGGTCTGTTGCCTAATCCGTCGCACCATAGAAGCCTGTACATTATGTAAAACTTAGGTATAGTAAAAAGGACATATTACAGTAGAGTTAAATACTAAATTCAAACAAAACTTTGAAACAATTCTTAGCTGCTCAAGATTCCCATTTCTTACCATAATTTCAAAATTCACATACTTGATCGACCCCAGTTCTAAATTTTTAAAACTTCCTGCTTTCAATGGCATACAATTAATTTATTTTAACAAAAACAATTCTAGACACCCAAGAATTTATCCTTTTTAAGTCTTACAATAGCAAGATTACTTAGCAGTCCATACCCTCTCAAACCCTCCAAAAAAAAAGCCCAGCAATTAAAGAAAAGCCACCCTTAATCAATACCTCGTCATATCCTTGCATCGTCATTGGTTATAATGAGATATTTAATTCTATAATTTCATCCAAAATATATATAAAAAAAAATGCTTCTGAATTATGTCTGGTCTGCAAACATCATAACAACTTAATTATGACGTTTGGCAACAGGTAGAAGGTAGAAATTAAGTAAGATTACCACATCCAAAAATAAACATTGTGTGTCCTTTTTAAAGCTGTTAAGGAGGGAAAAGAAGAAGAATTTTTATGAATGAATGCCTTAATATAAGCTACGGCAAGATCCTACAATAAGTGATCATTTTACCTAAATTTTCATCAACAGCAACTGGAAAGGACTGTGGCTATTTAAAAAAATCTCTCAAAAGTGTGTCTAGACTATTCATAACACTTATGCATCCATCTCCATCAACTTATTAAGTCGTCATCTGTCTGAAATGCATGCATTGTGTTAAATACCTTCAAAATATTTTTGATGATTATAAAGTAGCTTAATGTGTAACTGTAAATAGTAATTTTGGCTAATTTATGAATCAGAATTCTTAAAGAAATTTTGATTTTGGGATGAACAGTAAATTGTATTCGATAAGTTCCGGAAACATAATGAGCCACAAATTGATTTGATAGTATCAAATTTAATGACAATAAAGAAGGAATTTAATAATTATGAAATTAAAGTTGCATTAAAGAGAAGAATGAATGAGGAACGTTGAATGTATAATATTTTTAAAGCCACATTCTAGTACTGCGGTGCCGCGTGTAGATGAATTGAATTGTGTCTTGGATATTTTGTGTAAGTTGTGGAAGTTGACATGTGTTTGATGAATGGTTGATGTGAATGTAATAGAGATTTTTAGGGGATATTAAAATGAAATGTGTGTGAATTATTGAAAATGTGACTTTTTCTAATCCCTAGATTTGAGAATTTGTGATTCTACTGTACATGATAGATAGAACTTGATTGATATTATTGGTATCATTTAAACGAATTTAAGATTGAAGCTCCCATTAATAAAGTCTTGAAGAATATTTTTGTAGATGACAAAAGATCACGCGGACGTCACAAGAACTCTTGGAAAGAAGCTGTTGCATTTGGTATGGGTAATTGGCAAACAGTAGCCAGCTTCAGGCGTCATCTAAAGGAAGGCCATGGATCACAATTGATCTGTTTAACAAACCCACACTCCTAGAGCTTCTTAAAGCCTCCTATATCTAAGTTTTATAAAGTATATCTAATTATGATCAGTTCTTTAATCAAATCTACATTATAGATTGTATTTAAGAATTAAGATCTATCCGAAACAAAGTAAAAATATGGTTTAGAGCATCCCAAACAGTCCCCAAAAATACACTGTTCAAACAACCCACGGTCCGAATACAATTCCTTACAGCACATTCTACCTTACACTCTAATTATTAATTATTTTTTTCGGAGTAAGCATGATTTTAATGTCTAACATGTTCTCAAGCATCATAATACAACTGCTAACAAGTTCCAATTTTAATTAAAATGTTCTCTGCATTCTGAAATAATTATCTCATTATCTCAGTTTGAGTACATTTCTCAGATATCTCAGGTCTTTAATTTACTTACAATCGCAGCTACTAATTTGATGTTACTAATTTATTGAGTTTCGAAGCTAAAAAGATGCTTGACCTTATGTCGAGTGCAATTTAATTCGTGGATTGAAAATTGTCAAAATTTTGATAAAGAGCCAATGATAAAATTTTATCGATTATTACTAATGACATAAGTACTCAAAATAAATTCAATAGGCACTTATTGACTCTTCGACATGATAGAAAATTAATTGTAATTTGACCATCAAAATGAAAATGAAATGAAATTTTAACAGCCTTAAAGTTATGGATGAGAATATAAAACCATTAATTATTTGCAAGTTTTTTTTTCATATCTTTAAATATACTCTTTATTCTCACAAAACGGTTCGTTTTATGTGTTTTGACAGCGGTATACATCTTAGAGTTCTGATGTTTTTATTTTAAAGTCTCATAATAATTTCTTTTTTTAACTCTCTACTTTGAGATTTATTTAATTTTGCACGCTTGAAAGTATCTTAAGTAAGCGAGAATATGTTCATTCTGTAGGTTATAGTTTTGTGAGCAATTAGAGTAGGGATTGTGATTTATCGGGAATTAGGTTGGATTAGTTTTGAGATTCGAGACATTTAAGAAGTTCTTGGTTTAAAATGGGACTTAAAAGTGCTTTTTCATTACAAAAAGTAGGAGGGGTGGTGAAATGTCTTAATTTTTGTGTTCAGAAATCAAAAAGTATCTTATTTAACTGTTAAATTTCAAATTTAATTTTGAATTTCTAAACGCAAGCTATAAAAATATTATTTTTTTTTGGAAAATTCCAGGGGGGGGGGGGGGGGGGGGACAGAGCAAAAATTGCTATGAAAAAAAAACCCAAAAATGTTTATTCTGATGAAATTTCCAAGTGCTCCACAAACGAAATTGAAAAAGTCAAATTTAAAGGAACTGAAGCATCAAAGTAAAAATTTTTGGATGTCAAAAGGTCTTAAATCATCCCTAGCAGAAATTTACTAGTTATTTCCTAGTAATTTACTGGATAACTTTCCATTTGCTACTTGCTATTTACTAGTCAAAATCCAAGTTCAAATCATCGCCAAAGACCCGCATTTTCACTTGCTAATTGACTAGTGAATTCGCTTACAATTGAACTAGTAATTTACTAGCAAATTTTTAAAAAATTTAAATGAATATAGCCGTTGATTTCCACGTGTTCTATTGATTTTTCTTATTTGTGTAAATTATTGTAAAAGTATTAGTGTGTACTTTGTTAAAGTAAATTAAAGTACACTGACACTATGAAAAAAAAATAAAAGACTTAATTTAATTAAGTCAAATACTGATGAACGCCCATGACTCGCACGCAAACCTGAGGAAGATAAATAATTAATTGAAGTCACATACAAATTTGGATTGACCTTATAAAGGTGATTTCTGCGCGCTCTTGTGAAGTATATGGCAAATGCCAAATTTGAAACAAAATTTTTTATGACGCAAAAAATTCTTTTTATGACGCAAAAAATTCTTTTTATGACGCAAAAATACTTTTTATGACGCAAAAAATTCTTTTTGTGACGCAAAAAATTATTTTTATGACGCAAAAATTCTTTTTTAGATGATTTTTCGTAAGATTCGAACTTAATCAGATTTGATGAAACATTTCACATGGTAATTTGCTATTAAATTGCAAGTGTAATTTACTAATAGTAAGGGCATGATTCTCATCAGTTCCAATCAAAATTTCGATCCTAAACTGCATCGGAAGGAAGTATTGCGAAAATTTTATTTTTTGACAATTTTTTTTCTAATACAAAGTGGAGTACTTAGAAATTTCATCAGAGTAAACATTTTTGTGTTTTTTTTTCATAGCAATTTTTGCTCTGTACCCCCCCCCCCCCCCCCCTGGAAAATTCACATTTTATTAATTGATTAATGGTTTGAACTTCATTATGAACACTTAATCATAATGATTAAGCTATAGTGAAGCTTTTGATCACATTTTAAACAAAGAATTTGTTGTAATTGAGTCAATTTTTCAAAAAATATATTCAATGTTTATTTTTAGAAAATGCTTGATAGTGTTAGTGTGAATTCAAATTTAACGGCAAGATTGCTGTTCGTCAACCCTGACTCAATACCTATCGTCTCTTAAGAACCCCCAAAACCTATGAAAATCTGATTTAGAACTGCTCCTCATTTGCAGAAAAGATAAAGAAAATATTAAGTCAGTCTTTAAGAGTGCCCTTTTGGTTAAGTTTATTAAGCACGCGGATAATTTAAACAGAAGGAAGATCAAGAGCATCAGAGAATATAAATGAAAATTACTAGGTATAAAACATACATAAATTGTGCAGCGTAAAAATGATAAATTCACCACACAAAGTATATAAATTCGTTTGGTTTAAAATGCAATTTGTTTGACTTCAAGTTGATCATAAAACCAATAATTAGTCGAAATCATATATCAAAAAAAATTCTTTAAAAAGCTAAATGACTTAATTCCTTTATGCTTTTAAATGCATATCGATTGCCAACGTTTGTAAATTAAGGCAAATCGTGCTCTCTCGCTAGTTGTTATGACTGCAGTGCCTTAAAAACTGAAGAAGAAGGTGTTAAGAAATTTTAAAGGCTTAATTGCCTCCCTATTTTTGCATGCTGTATTTATATTCTTGCTTTAAAGCCTTCAGGTTATCAATAAATTTAATTTTTCAACATTAATTTTCTCAATATCTCTTTAAATGTAAATAGAAGAAAAGAACAAGGCAGAAGAGAAATGTGCCGCAAAACATCATTTAGCAATAAGAAGTGAAACAATGATATATTTTATATATTGTAAAAAGTAACTCTGTTGTGCAGTAAAAATTGTCCTCAAGCAGTGGCTCCGCACTTTTAAGAAGAAAATAATGTATATCTTACAACTGCAAAATAATTAATGACATTCTTAAATGATACATAAAAAATATGCGAAAAAAATTCTTTGTAAGTCTTTAAAAGAAATGTTAAAAATTAAAAGAAGGAAGGAATGGAGTTAAGGAATTTAAGGGGATCAGATGCTTCATTGAAGTAGATTAATTTACTCTGTATTGTTTTCTTTTGAATTACAGCGGAGTTTCAGGCTATGTTGAGTAATTAAGATGTTAAGCATTTTGTTCTGAATCAGGCTTTCATACAGTTAGTGAAACTTACATTAGGTTGGAGATTAACGATTAAGGACAGGAATGTAATAGGAATTGGGAATTGTCATTTGATAAATCTAGCTTGTTATCTGATTCATTTCGGCAATGAATGCTGATTGCCTAGCTTTTAAGTTAATCTAAGAACAGGTGGGTTCGATTCCCACTTGAAGCTAATCTTCCGTTCATTACAAAAGATATTGTCGATTAAAGAAGGTTTTTCAAAACGACAATCCACTGCTGTACAACAGTTTAGGATTCAAACTAGTAAAAGTATAATTTGCAATCAGTTGCTCAGTTTAACATCCATAAATCTCAGTCGCCAATTACTCAATTCAGCTCAATCCATCATACATAGACATCAGGCTTTACTGTAAATCCAAAAAGTTAAACATTTTATTCATTTTTACAATAAGCTCATCCAGTGCTCGAAATTATTCAAATAACTCCATTTTAGCAATTTATGCTGTAATGACTTAAACGGCCTAACAGTTTCAGTCCCCGTTAACCAAGAATCGTTCCCCCTAGTGCTATGGATAAAAGTAATCGCTTAAGAAAAAAAAAATCCTCATCGTCATAACTCAATTACACTCTCTATGATGCCAGCAAGTAAGAATCTCATTCCATCATGTAGTCTTGAGGAGTAAGAAAGAAAAAAATTGTATTTTTTATGCCACAATTCATCATTTTCGATATCTTTTTACCTCTTTCATACCTCGGAACATATTTATAAGTGTTTATGAAGATGTTTAATATCCAAATCTTTCTCTCACTCGGTGCTTGTCGCTCTTTCAACAGCAATAAAGAAAGATCGCTTTGGCTATGAGGGTCGTTCACTGATGACGTCCATACTTTAGGGACGGGGGTCTGAGATTTTGTGAAAACTTATAAGTTTCCATGAAGATTTTAAAGATGAAAAGGGATAGATGTTACTATAAATCTCATAATTAGACGTCACTAATGAACGACTCCAAAAACATTTTTTAAATAAATTCAAATGAAAAACAACAAAAGAAATTCCTTAAGAAGCAAGCATCGGCAGCAGCAGCGCCTTATAACATATAATATGCAATCGCCTGTGTGCTGTTATGATTAATGGATCGATATTTTGAACTTTGTTGGCTCATGATGTTTTATGATGATGGACATATCGATAATGTTACCATGCCATGCCATACATGCTCTTTCTCTACCCTATACTTTATTTATATGGTGTCTTTGACACAGCGCGCAACAAATTGATTGAAATTGCTCTATGTGTGTGCTATAATGCACTTTATGGACACTCTTTTTTTTCCTTCTTTGTGTGCTGTAAGGTTCAGACGAAACAGAAGAAAATAAATAAAATATTGAAAGAAAACCTTAAAAGAAGATTAATTGCCTTTGGAAGTTAATTGCATTCTATCACTCTCATGTACAGATAAATTGGTGATCAAATCCACAATCTTTGGACACCTGCAGAGTTCCTAGCTTATCCTTACAAATGAAAAAAAAAATATAATCAATTTATTTGAGGTATTATAAGCAAGGATAATGAAGAATTATAGGAATATGAGTCTAATTGAATGTTGATGATCAGCTTTTTTGTTATTCAAGCAACACCTTAATGTCTCACTTCCGCTTTACTTTCTTTTGTCTCACTTGAATTTTATAATTAATCGTCATCATCTTTACTATTTATTTTCACTAATGTGTCGTCGTCATTAGAGCCCAAAACTTCATTATGGGAACGGAACATCCATGAAAAGGCAAACGAAGCATGTTTGGATATCTCTTAAATGTTGAAATTTATGATTAATGTTTATTGCATATTTATGCAATGTGCTGATGTAAAAATAAATGTTTGTGATTTTTTGAGGTGCTGTGTGAATGATATTGATGATGTTTTTGGTATTCTGCTGATTTTTTATGGATATTTTCAATTCTGGCACTTGATCAAGCTTGAACTGTTTTATTTTTTGAATTGAAATGGTTCCAACATCCAATGGCAAAGGTTCAAGAGTGCAAACAACCAATTAAACAGGTTGCTAGGATTTAGATTGGTGACTTAGTGGTATAAACTAGTGTAATAAATGTTTCTATCGAATTTTATAATTTGGTTAATCTAAACTTAGGATCTAAATCAACACAAGTTGGCTTCAAAAGCAATCGTGCTGCTGAAACTTTTGACTCAAATATCAACTAGTCATTTATCATCCAGTCAAAATAATGAATATTTCAAGAACACAAAACTTCAACAATCCTAATTCCGACAAGACACGACACTATCTGATCAACAGTTGATCAATAATCCCATTCAATTTACATAAGTACTTACTTTAAGCTCTTATTGTTTATTAATAATGCGTGAAATTAATAATTTAGTAATTTACTGTAATTTAATATGAAACAAAAGCATACA
Organism: Chironomus riparius; assembly: GCA_917627325.4. NCBI lineage: Eukaryota > Metazoa > Arthropoda > Insecta > Diptera > Chironomidae > Chironomus > Chironomus riparius. Next base: position 38,792,163 of record OU895879.1, read on the forward strand.
GCAGCTTCATTACACACGAACCCTTATTATGATCTATTAAGAAATTATCCTTTACAATGGGAAATCCTGCCTTTTCAATTATTTAGATTTTTGAATGAATTTTAGTTTATTTCTTAATGAATAATTATAAAGTAGATGAAATTATAAGTTTGGTGATGATCATGAGGGGATTGGATGGTGGATGAAGCGCCTTACCCTCTAAGGGTAAGGTAAGATTTATATTAGAGGATCTCAAGTAAAGCTGCAAAATACAAAAGCTACTGTTCAGAGTAAAATAATGGTTAAATTTAGCATTTTGCAAAACTTCTCAGCAACACGCTATTGGATAGTTGAAAAATCATGTAACATGAAGTCGCACAAGCGCAGGTTCGATTCTCACTCGTGACATGTTGTTATAAAGTTTAGTATATTCTTTGAGTATGTGGGAAACTAAGGTCGGTTCTGCACCAAATTTGGACTACATCTTGAATGTCATTATTTCTCTTTGTCCTAATGTTAATAATCATCTAATGATGAATCGTGATTTCGTGATTCTTAATAACCCAACTCCAATTCTGATTCTTAACTCACTAGCAAATTGAAGATAACTTCAAAAATATTGACAAAAAGCACTAGCTACAACTCATATTCACACCAATATCAGCTACTTCCCAACATCAAAAATCCCAATACTTAAATTATTATCCTCTTTTGTTTTCTAATCAACAAGCGAGCAAGCAGTTAGCAAATAAAAAGAAAAATATTTTCATTATGTGAGAAAAAAAAAATCCCATTTAATTGTCGTTTGCCATGAAACTTATATCTGTGGTTAATTTTTCAATAAAAACATAAATCATGAAATGTGATACGTTCATTTGCTATTTATTTTTCGCATTGTCCTTTATAGCTCATTATGATATCGCGTCAAAAATAAATTATATTCAAATAAAAATGATTATGAATGAAATTCAAGGTAGACATGGACATGAAAAAAATAAATAAAGGAAGAAAGAATAAAAGCGGAAATGTATTACGCCAGTCGTGGTTTGTTTTTACAATACACAACACAACAGTTAATTGTAGCACTGGTTATGAATGATAAAAGCATGTGTAATGCCAACTGACAGACACAGGATATAATTATTATTATTATTTCTATTTTCTTAGTTGTCACTTGCTTGATCAGCCATGAGTTACATCTTTCTCTTTATTCCTATTCATTGATTCAAAATTATTATTTTCATATTTATTTTTTAGCAGCATCATCGTCGTTAACTTAACAATGCTCATGCACTCGGGTGGTGTTGTAAGAACTCGAAACTGTGTAAACTGCATGGAAGATATCTAGCAGTTGTCATATGTATGCTCATTCAATGTCATTGTCATATAATGAGTTTGGCAATTATTCGCGCTCACTTTGCCATGCAGATGCTTAACAAATTAATATTTTCATTCCTTCATACTTTCTTAATTGTGCCAAAGACGATGAAATTGTCAAAACCGTTAGGTGATATTGCTTATAGGCTGATTAAAGTTACTCAATTTAGATAAGTTAATGCAAATTATAATGATGATGATGATCATGCCTTTTTTGAATTGCCAAAAAATTACACGTTTTGAGTCAGTCTTTATAGGGAATGTTAATATTAGAATTAGAGCATGAAATTGATCACATGAACACTTAGCTAAGCAGATACGTGATGAGGAGATAATGATATCTTCTTTTGCAGATATACAATGTTTTTGATCTATAAACATTTGATATCATATCAAGATTGATAAAAACCTTTATATGAAACTGACTGGAGTGGGTTTTGAACTTTAAGTTGCTGCGTAGCATCAGCTTTGACACCACAGAAGCATATTTACAACTAATCACTCAGAAATTTCTTTAAGTTAACGAAATTTATCTGAGACTATGGTTAGGGCCGGTTTCTGATTAGCAAAACTTGAAATTAAGGCAAATCTTCTTGTAGCTTCTTAAAAGCTTGCTTGAAAATTGTTGGTAAATTCATTTAAACACTATGTGTATCTATGATACAATAGGTTCCATCATCGATCCTGCTCGTCGCACTGTGTAGTAACACATCTCTTGGCTGGACCCCGCTCATCACATTATTATTAAGTATCTCTATCATAGCTCACATGCTTAAGAATATCTCCTCAGACTAAAACAATAATCATACTTCTACTTATGCTAGAGACCAATAGATTCACTTTGAATAACCTAAATGCTTACTAAGTGGATTAGCACACACAAAAAGCCTTTCTATTCATAACAACAATAAAATTTAATTAATTTTTTAAAGATATTTCGACAATTGAAAGTAATCATAAGAAACAATTTAACCTCCTTCATCATAAATTTTCTAATGTACATTCTCTTCCATTGTAAACCTCTTTATGTTCATCATCATTACAATTCTTCATTACAATTTACAGCAAACGGTCATAAAGTGCTTTATTTCGAAACAAAAATCGATTTACGATCAGCACTTTCATTCAATTAATTTTTTTTACTACTGGTACGGCTGCAGCAGCAACCAGCCACAATAGATAATTGTTTGTTGTAAGCCATGCTACATGCCATACTGTTGTCATTACAATTGTATTGAACAGAAAAAAAATGGAAAAATCAAATGGAAAGTAAGTAACAGAGCATTGAAAAATGGGTATTGAATTGAAGATTGAAAGAAAAAAAATTTAGGCAAATAGAAAGAGACGAAAGCAATACGGCAGGAGAGGTATTAGATTAAATCAACTGAACTGAGGTATAAGTGAGAAATTTATTTTGTATTTATCCATTGTTGAACGACTTTTTTTTCACAGCTTTATGGTCTAAATCAGATCAATAGTTGTTGAATGAATGAGTGACTGAATTCACATTATAGCACTCACTCAAAAAACATATTATTTTGGAAGGTCTTTGCACAGTGGAGTGACGACGAATGTGAAATGAAAAAAAAAAACTTTCGTTCGATAAACATCTCTCATTCCTTTTACAGTTGTTGTTGACGCACTGATGCATGATTTTGATGAAGATTTCTTGGATATACAAGCTTAAGAAGGTAGAAATTATTTTGAGAAAATATTTAGACTCTTTTTTTTGTGTTATTAAGTACAATGATGGTTTTGTATAACATTTATGGTTAATGCTCAATACTTTATGCTGAATGATTTCAAAGACATCAACATCAGTCAATCAATCAATTCTCTTTTTTTCGTCTATAAAATGAATGAGAATCGAAATTTAAAATGGCTTTTTGGAGATTTTCAACGGGTTTTTGATTCCGAATAATTACAATTAAAAGTATTTCTTTAAGTGCACCTTAAATACCGTCAATTATGTGCTATAAAAATGAATAGAGTTAAGCATTTGATGGAGATTTAATGAAAGGACTTTTGGGGGTGATGCATAAATGACATTCATCTAATAGTCTAGTGCCTATTAATCAACTATGAATCTAGACGTGATTTATATACAATTTGCAATTCACGAACCATTAAAACCTTGAATGATTGATATTTGCATAACTGACGTTGCGTGAAACTTGTTAAGCAATTTTAAATTGATCAGATTTTTAAAATAAACTGCCTTAACATGATCTGTGCTTGATCTGAATTCCTGCAAATTACTAAGTGATATTTTGGAATTTCTGTTTTTTTAAATTTATTTGTTTGCAGCTACGATCTTTCATTGTCCTGTGTTTTCTTATTAAAATTACCATGGATAAATTTAAGGCATTAATGTCCAGAAATAATAATGTCAACAAAAGATTTATTTTTGCTGCGCAATGATATTCTATTTAGGAAAAGGGCATGAATAACTAGAAATGAATAAGCAGGCAAAAGAAGGAATCCAGGTGAAATTTGAAGATAATTTTCATATTTCTTCATTATTACTTTAAAAGCAACAAAAACATAAATAAATAAATAAATGAGACTGTATCTTTCACAAAAGTAGTCTATAAAACTTTGTTGAAGGAAGTATTTAGAAGAAAGAAATATTGTGGTGACAACAGAATCAAAGAATGATCAATAATCCTTGCGGATTATCCCTTAAGTAGTAAAAATAAATAGCCCACAATTCCATTCATTCAAAACATCAATCCCTCAATCTTTTACTAAGTTTTAAGTAAAGAATAAGAATAAGAAAAACTTTCTTTTAAGGAGAAGAAGTCATGAAAGAGAAATTTTGTGTGTGTCTTTTTAGCACTAAATAGAATTCCAAGGAGATGAAGAAAGAGACAAAAGGCTACCGTACAGAATAGAGTTCAAAATGATTTTTGCTACCTTTACACATAAAAACTTTAATTTAGAAATGATAGGATTTCTAATAGGTTTGCTGAATCTTTCGAGAATTTGAACGGTTAAGACTTTAGGACAATGGTAGCTTCTAGAACAGGACACCCTAGTACCCATAATCGTCAGTATGTCTAACGTTGAATTGTTCCTAAGGAAGGTCAATATAATACATATGGACGATTTTGGCTCCTGGCTTTTAGTACAGCTACTACTTTTAGGGCAGTTTGTTAAAGTTTAATTAAGATTGAGCTAGGGCTGAGTTGAGATCCGAATCTGCTACTTGTTTAAAGCCTCCAAGTTACTCCGTAAAGTTTCAAACTTAAGATGCTGTTCCACATCTAACCAATTAAGTTCTAAATCACTAATCTACCACATTACTGATCCACACCATCTCGAGAATATTCTTAGTCTTTTGAATCCCCAAATTAAAACCAAAAGCATCATAATGAAAAATATAAGAATCATAAACTTCTTAACGCCCTCATGAGAAAGGTCATGCAAAAAGTAGCAACATCAAGTAAACGGCAAGAGAAAGAAAGGCATTTTAATGTGTTTATAAATAAATCATAAAACGATATTTTTTACGGATTTTTAATGCTCTGGAAGTAAAAGAATGCTTTTCAATCTTTTTTTGTATTCATGTAAAAATAATAATAATAATTTTCAGTAATTGATCATTCACCGGATACTCGGTTTATGAAGCGAATGGCAGTGAGTAGTAGATGAAAAAAAAAAATCAAACCTCCATCGCTTTTATTTAATTTTCAAGCTTCCTATGTTATAGTGTATAGTATGTTTCATGATATTAAACGATTGGTTGCACAGAATACTTAATTGAGCTCAATTTAACGGAGCTTTGATTAAATCATCTCCTCAATTTGTCGTTTGAGACTTTATTTCTATGCTTTCTCACATTCTCGTGTATGTGTCTTTTTTTTATCAATTTGTCCTTCACAATTTTTTCTCCTCTTTTTCTTTTATTCTTCTTCTTTCTTTCTGCTTTTCATGCATTTTGACGACTGCTCAATTAAAGATTTTATTTTTGCTTGCTGTATTGTACAGGCATGAAATTTGATATACAGATGAACAATTTGTGGATGCTCATGGAAAATAAAAATTCTTTTTATTATTTCATTGAAATTAATTTTCTAGGATTTCGGGTTCGTAGACAGTTGCAAAAAAAAAACTCTAAATTGATGATGCTTTATTAACAGATTAATAGAATTGTATGGCATGTGGATGTAGTTTTAAACATGAATGTGAGGGGATCCAATATGTCTGAGTAAAGGCTTTTTGATTTTGAAGAAAAGTGCCACAGACAGCACTAGAAACTATTCCTTGGAGTGTGTATCATGCCATGGTGGGTCTTGATCAGAATCACAAACTATTTGAAACAATTGAAAGGATTTGGAACTTTAATAGACTTCTTAACTACGCATATGCCTCAAATAATACTTAATAAGACCTTTTATGTCCTATTTTTGTGTCTCGAATAGCTGCAATCTTAATGATAATGCTTTCAACTGACTATTCATTGGTATTTATTAAATAAATTTTTAATCCAGTGACTGAACACACTCACATTACTCAATAATCGATAGTTTATGCTTTCAAGCCACAAATAATGAATCGTTGGGTCCATTTTCTCGAGTCTCCTAATGTTATACCCAAGAACCTAGCTTCAGCACCAAACATATGTCTTATTAAGCTCTAACTTGATAAAAACCAGCTCAACCACAAACAGCAGTAGCCAAAATTAACCGCAATTCACAAGAAGTCATCAACAAAACTTCAAAAATCCTCACTCCACAAGACACATTCCCAAATAAATCATAATTTAAAAAGTGTACGAAAGGAAACGTTTTATCAACATCACGAGACGTGATTTAAGGGTTAATACTGACTCCTATACATTTGAGGCTATACGAAACAAGGAATAAAATTTCAAAAGTAAATAAAAATTAGGAAATATACTGCAAACCAACTGCCTGCCTTGACTCTCCTTCCTTTTATATTTTTTCGACTGTTGTGTTATATAACCAAATAGCAGTAAGGAACAGTGGCAGAAAAGAAACATGTCGGAATTTAATAAAAATGCAAATTGACGAGATTTTTTTTATATTCACAATCTCTCGTGCAAATATAAGGCACGCACAATTGATTGCGTAATGGAAGGGAAAGAATTCGTTTAAACCTCCAATGCTTCTTAGTAGAAAAAGAATATTTATGAGATGAATTAAAAGTTCCGATATAACATTTTAAAACAAAAATTTTATGAATAATTTTGGGATATAAGCAGAATGATGAATAAAGCATCATAAAATTTATTATTATTGTGTATAGATTAATTAGAATAAACGACAATGTCGATTTATTTATGAATTAGTTAATCATGTTTTTTGTTCTTCACTCGTCACTGGCATGCGCATATTGAGTGAGAGATTGACTCAGGGCTGGGTCATTTAGCATGAGTTGGATCATAAACAACTGTGGAATGATATTTACTAGATCTTCGGCTCAAATCTAGAGCTACAGTTTATAGTTAAATCTGAATCACTTCTTTTATGACATTTCTGTCTAGAGCCTACAAAAACAGGCTGTGTTCTTCATTTGCAGTACGTATAATTCTAAAAAATTTCTCATACCCAGTCTCGAACCCATGATCGCTGTGTCTGTTTTTCAATAATTAGGTACCGAAGTCATAAACCATTCAGCCACTGAGACACTTCAGCTCACACACTAGCATTAGAGTATTTTTATTCTTATCCAGAATTTCAGCTCCAAATTCCTAATTTTTGAATTCGACACCTCCAAAAAAGTTCCAATGCCTTTACCTTGTAGATAACATCCAAGATATATGAATTGATTGTATGAAATATAAATGTGAAGTGTGCAATATATTTCGATATAGCTCTATATGTGGTGAAATGAGAATGATTACCCATGAACATGCAATAGGTAAATTTAACGAATATCAATCAAACTTGTGTCTTTCATATCAGACATGAATTATATTTCATAATAATTTTCACCATTAATCGCATCACATTGTTTGATATAAAATTAGATTATTTTTTCCATTGTTGCCGTACATTTTGCTCATTTTCTCACACATTATTGAAATTAATTAAATGCAGCACAGGCAAAGTACCGATATATATCTTAGGCGCCAACATTAATATTTTCTGAAAATAATTTTCACTGGAATCATGATTTGATGGAATGCCATTGAAATAATAAAACGTATAAAACAACTCAACATGCCATCACAAGAGAATTGAAATGAAATATTTAAAATAAAAAAATAATATCTCTAGAAAAAAAACATGAAAATTTTAACGCCATTCATGTTGGAATATATTCGATGTATCACTTCATTGGAAATATAAATCATGTATATAAATAATTGATCACTTTGTCAAAAACGCAGAAGCGTAGTTGAAGCTAAAGGAATACAGAAAAAAATCGTCATGTCATTGCCATAATGTTTAATATATATATTTGTATAGTGGCGTGTATATTTTACAAGTGGGGGTCTTCGATTTAAATAACTCCATTTTTCAAAAAGTTAGGATTAGGATTAAGAAACGTAACAAAAATCAGAAAAATACCGTACCAAGCTTACCTTGGTTGTTAGACTTCATCAACAATGATTCAAACCTAAGACCCCCGTACCAGTTTTCTTCTTTTCCAGTATAAAATTTCCTCTCTCTTTTTCCTAAAAGTATACACACTTATTATTACTATAATAATGATTTATAAGCAGGGATTTTAAATGGAAACCTTTTGTTTTAACATTTTGCATATCATGACGTTTTAATTTCGATTGGATTGTATGAATGGACATGATTTGTTTTCTGTTTGGTCATTGATTTTTCGTTTCAATTATTTTGTGGGTTTGAGCTAAATTATAATTTTTTGTTGAGAATGTTGGGGATTGATTAAGAGCTGTGGATTAATGTGACGCAGAAAATTAGTGATTTTTAAGAGTATGTCAAAAGTTTAAAGAAATAGGACTTCCTACGAACTTCCACAAAGTATAAATACCAAATTATCAATCTATAGTGTCTAATGGCTATACTTGAAGTCTAATTAGTCTTGGTATAGGCTTAATAATGCTAGTTAAACTGATTTTCAACATTATAGTCATTCTACATATCGCAGCTACATAAACGATTGTCCTAAACAGCTCATCATGGAAATTAAAGTCATGTGGCCACAATATGCATGTTTTCGGACTCGTCTCATATAAATGTGTCTGAAAATAAGTCAAAAGAGCTCCACAAGCCCTACAAAAATTCAATTTAAATTATAAATCAACGACGGACACTTAAAAAAAACTAGTCCAAACTTACTGCTTTATCCAGCACCCCTGAAACACAAGCAAAATAAAGTGATTATTTAAAGCTAGCCAAAAAATATTCAACAAAGCGAAAATGCTAAATTTTGAGCGGTCGACGCCATATAACCATTACAATTCCGCTGTGAAATGATCTCGTTGATGGATCTAAATTGGTATATCTTCAAAAAAAAGCCTTTACTCATTCCTCAAGTGAATTTCATTTCAATCTTTTGTTTCATTGCCTGCTTTCAATGTTTGTTTATTTTGTTGATTCTCATTTCTTTTACTGTGAAAGATTGAATAGCTATAAGCTCAGACAGAACAAAAGGGCTTCAGCAGCAGTGAGTAAGTAAGAATAAAGGAGAATGATAACTGAAAATTGAAATGGACCGTGGAAAGAAAGAAAGAATTGAGACGTTAATGATGATGTCAGCAAAAAAATTTGATATTTTCATCTCATCTGTAGCTTTTGGATGTGATTTGCTTTTTCAAATATTTATAATATTTTATATATATTTGATAATTTGGACGTCTATCATGTGTGATTGTTATCGCTCATTTGTTTTCATATTTGAGGATAGAGATTCATTTTTTCTTTTTGGGAATCGATTGCTGTCAAGGTGTGGAAAAATAATTTTAAACAAAAAAAAAAACGTATTTCAAACTATGAAATCAATTTTCTTAAAGATATTGATAGGATTCGAACCTAATTTATTTCATATTCACGAAGATGATGTGACTCTTATAGATTAATTCCAATGAAGTATGAAAATTGTTATGACAAAAATGGCAAATAATTTTGTTTGATTTTAAAAAGAAATTATCTCATGATCCACATTGCCATACCATGACTAAACATGATACCTCATCTAGGATCTCATAAAATTAATCCACATTGCCTTTTAAAACAACCTACTTTTTTGGAATGTGCTACGCCAAGATAAGCAACAATCCCAACTGTCCGTCTCCATTAATTGACCATTAAGGCTTCTTTAAAAAGTTGTTTATGAAAGAGCATTTTTTGAATCATGTCAGTCAAACATTTCTATCCAGGCAGCTGCAATAATTATCACCTCACCCCTTGTGTACGAAAGTATATGTAGATCTGTGCATTTATATTTTAATGCCGATGAAATCTATATCTATGTTTTGTGAAACTATCATCATCATCATCATCATTGAGGCTTACCTCGATGGTTTCATTTTACAGTAAATTCCGATTATAGATTTCAACATTATTTTTTTTTTGTGTATAATTTTGGTATTGAATAGAGCAGAGTATAAAGGCAGTCAGTGAGTATACAAAAAAAAATTATATACAGTAAATACTGAAAATATAAAAAGTATATCAGATCAATAAATCACCCTAGCATAAACCGTAACTGATTTTCTTTACGATTTGCTTTCTCGCTTGCGTTCCTTTCTGGATTGGCTTAGAAAGAGAAGAAAGAGAAATGTGCGTTGTACATAGAAAGAGACACGCCTCATTTGATTGACATTATTATTTTTGTTATTATTACAATTCTTTCTCTTTCTTTCCTTCTTTTCTGCTATTCTGGATTTTTTTTTCATAAAAATAAAAAATTTCAAAGTCGAATTGATTTTTTCAAATTTAATTTTTATTTAATGCTTCATAAAATATTCCTATAATAATTTTTTAATTTCTTTTTTGTAATTTTTTTTCATTATTCTTTTATTCTTTTCTGTTTAGATTGCATTTTTTCATTATTTTTTGAGTGAGTTTTTCAATTTCTCATAAAAATTTCTTGTACTAATAACTTTATAGTTGATCTGTGAATATATCCACAAAGTCAATCTGAAGTTTATCATTATTTTGTGTCTAAATTTCTTCTTTTCTTTCATTTCCGCTATGGGAAAAAATTATTTAAATGTATTTACAATTTAGGGGGCCGGGGGTTCATTCACTTGTGACGTCTGTACTATTAATTCATATCATCTCAAATAAGAGCATATCTCACATTTTGGAGGTTAAAAACCCCTCTAATAAGTAAATTCCTTCAATTCCAATTTTTACAACCCCTCCCCCCTCTCATTGAAGTCCCCTCAACATCACAAGTGACTCTCCCCTTAACATACAAAATTATCATTATTTTATTTTTTTACGCATTAACTTCTTGCGGTAGTCACGAGCTTTCCTTGCCTCTCGATGTTGGTGGTGAAGGTGACTCAAATGGTCGATGAAGTTGACTCATTTGTGATATTCTTGCCAGATGTCCACCATTCAGTATGTGAAGTGAGTGATGCTTTTGCGTCGGTAGAAATGTCTGTCCAGGAATTGTCGGGCTTGATGATGTCGTCATGACATCACTTGATGCTTGAGATGCTGACGATGTTGAGTTAATGCGCGTGGGCGAATTTATTCGTATTCTCAATGGAGAGATTTGTGTTGCGGCTGCTGCTGCTGCTGCTTGTTGATTTAAGTGATGTTGAAGGAGTGTCTGATTTGCACTTCCATTCTGCTGTTGACCGTTTGCGACACAAGCTGCAACCATAGCTGAGATAGCTGCATTTTGTGGTAATTGAGGTTGTGGGCGAATAAGACCGCCTGGCAAGCTATATGCTGCTTGTGATTGTGAAATTGTCGTTGAGGTTCCTGTTTGTGATGTCGATGGAGTTACTCCAATCGGTGGTGAATGAGTTGGTGATCCATTCTCACCTATTCGATAAGGCATTCCGGGTAGAAATTGTCGATTAAATGAGTCTGCGAATGGAACATAAAAAAAATATTGTTAAAAATTTTTGAAAACTTTTGAAAATTCAAAAATTTTAAAATCGTTAAAATTTTCAAATTTTTTTTCGAGCATTTTTGAATAAAAAAAATTATTCAGTATAAAAGATGTCTGTTATACTCACTTGCAAATCCAGCAACATTAATGTGTTCACCGAAACGAAATGACTGAAGCGACGCAAAATTGCGATAATCTTTCTCACCACGTGAATCCCTGTGCTCCTCTGCAAGTCGCTCTAAATCACGATCATTAAGTCCGGAACTTGAATTAGGACTATGTTGTGACGTCATTGACGGTATGGGTGAATGAGTACCTAACGATATATCTGAATCACTATCGGAATCTGTATCTGCTGAAAGTGTGGGATGCAAATGTCGTCCACCAAGATTATTAGAGTTATTTCCTGAAAGCGGCGGTTGATTTAATCTGTAATTATAGAAAGGAACATACATATTAGATATCAAGGTCAATTTGCATTTGAGAGAAAATAAAGTTATAATGTCGATGGCTCAATATAACAAAGGAGGAGATGATGATGATGATGGAAAAAAATCGATACCAAATTGCCAACCAGAAGGTATATAATTTAACGCTATTATTGCCGCTGCCGTTTGCTACTGTTACTACGCATAAATTTTTCTATTTGACTAAAGATGAAAGGGATAAAATGAAGGGGGATAACAACTTGGTGAGAAAAACAACTAGATGGGAAATACAATTTAGAGGGCAAAACAATTTGGTAGGGGGATACAACTTGATAAAGGGTAAACCACTTGAAGGAGGAACATAGTGGAAAAATAATTGGCAACTGAAAGGAGAACAATATAAGGGGAAAAAATGATGAGAAAATTTTAAATTTTCTTTAAGTTTTGATTATATTAAGTTTATTATTACAACTTAAACTTCATGGTAATTTTTTCCCAACAAGTTGTTCTCCCCCTGAATGAAATTTGGATTTCCATCATGTTGTATCCCCCTTGATAGAATTCTTCAATCAATTTCTAAAGGTTGTGTCAAATTTTAATATAATGCTATAAATTCTTACAAAAAATTCCCAACAAGCTGTTATCCCCCCAGAATTTTATTTATTTTTTCACATGACTATAATAATATTTGAGAAACTGAACTGAACAATAGTAATGGTCGAGAATCTCACACCACCTAATCAAGACGAACCCCTTTTCAATCCTTTTTGTGAAATAACAAAAATATTTACTAAAATCATTCTCATTCTGTTTAATCAACTGTGTATCGTTGAAAAAAAAATATTTCGCCTTTATTTCAATCGGAACCTGGTTAGCTGAAATGATGAGACATTTATTTTGAATAGAAAATGATACGTTACGATGGTTAATGAACGAAAAATAAAAATAGACGATAGGGTTATAATTTGATTTTAGTCAGGTCCCAGAAATTCAATTCTTCTATTGACTGTCGAGCATCCATAATGTTTGGCTACCTGATGGCGACGAATAGAATTGATACAACAAACAAGAGGACAGAAGTGAATCGAAACCACTGAAAGTTTGTCTTGCAATTAAATACTTTTTTTTGTATCCGACATCATCACTAGAAATGCCTAAAGACTAATAATAAGGCTGGAGAGATGTTTGCCAGATGATGATGAATGAATGAAAAAAAAAGAATATTTCATGTAAATATTTACAGGTTCACTCAAAAGGACTTAGAATGCCTCTTAATTGTCGCGCTATGCATCTACACATCATGTGTGTATGTTTGAGGTTAAACAACGAAAAAAAAGACAACGAATTAAAGTGGAATGTTTTTATTTATAAACAATGGGATAGAATCTCTTATATGTCTCAAGTGTACATAATTATGAGACTAAGAATAGGAGAAATACGTATAAGAAATGTTGGTAAACATGTTTGATTGACTCTTGAGTGTTTGCTTCCTTTTGTCTTTGATTTTTACTTTTTTGGGCACTTTTGGAAGTTTTTTTTTGTTTGGAATAAAGCAGCCATTTCTATTGTTTTAGAATAGCTGTCGCGACAAGTAAATTTTGAGTTTGTTGAGTGCAGTGAGCTGGATATCTTGCTACCGACTTTAATTTCTTTAAAGATGGTTGATTTAAGATTCTTTGAAATTGTAATGGCATTTTAAGTCTATAGAAATTTATTTATTTCTATACATAATCTTTCAATTTATTTTCAAAATTTAAAAGTTTAAAGGTTTTTAGAAATTCAAAGTTTAACGGTTTTCAAAAAATTGAATTTTGCTTATCTTGATAAAAAGTTTTTCAAATTTTAACCCGTTACAAAACTTCTGTAGATTAAATTAAAAATCAGAACTACTTCCGATACAGCCACATTCTCACAAGAAGAAAAACTAATCCACAAGCATGATAAAGAAACAATATTCTTAATTCCCATAGGAATCCGGAGATGAAATCTTGACTATTAACATTGCAATATCATTTATTGATTCAACGAACCATAGAAGAGGAAGAAGAACGAAGCAAATCTAATATCAATTAGGAAATGCACACAGCACAGTACAACATAGTCAGTCAGTTTACCCTCATGAACTGAATTTCATTTGTACAAATTGTAATGTGATAACTTTACATCATCATCATGTAAAAATGTTGAAATCAGTTTAGGGAAATTCCCTTCAATTGTATTTCCATGTTGTTGATGTTGCTCCTATTAAACTTAAATTATTCTTTTGGTTCAACTATTAAATAAAATTATTATTCAATTAGAAAATAAATTTAAGACAAATTTTTGAAACATGAAACTTTATTTCAATTTTCAAAAACGAAATGTGTTCATGTAGGATCAGAGCAGCACACAATGGAAGTGATTTTAATTCCTCGTTCACCGTGTGGTTAGACAAACAAGATTGTGTAATGATAAACCACGTCAAAAATATCACAGATTATGTTGAGATTATTTTGATATTTATACTCAGGTTTTTATAGAATCAAATATTCATGTTGCATTATTGCTTCATATTTCCTTTAATCCCCCAAATATAAGTATGGATGTAGAAGGACTGGAAATTCAATTTATAGATCAACATCAACATTTTTATTTCTATTCTTACAACTTGAGAGCGATTATAGCATCTTTTGTCCATATTATACTTCAATTTCATGTCTGCCTACTTTCAATTTCCTCCATCGAGGGTCACTTAAGTGAAGAAAGGAAAACATATTAAGGAATAATGTGAAAAATTCAACTTGAAGTAAATTAAATTTATTGAACAGCAATCAATGTCCCTTTCCTGAATCTATTTTCACATCCAATTATTGATCAATGTCAAGTATGTAGGTGAGAATTTGGGGATACATTATTGGATGCGTTCAAAAAAATCTGGATTTGAATTTTTGGAATCCGTTAACATTTGAATTTTTGAAAACCGATAAAATTTAAACGTTCAAAAGCCGTTAAATTTGGAATTTTCAAAAGCCGTTAAAGTTTGAATTTTTTAAAACTGTTGAACTTAATTTCCCTTTTACTATAATCTAAATAATGTATCAATTCACTCCATTTTCACAGACTGTCACCTCAAAAACCGACCTACACGTCCAAATCAAATTACAAATCACCCAAATCACGACTATCGATTTAACATTTTTGCTCAACGTGACTTTTGTAGGTTGAACAATATGAGACAGGGGAGAGCTGTCGATTGAGGTGCCTTGAAGGCACAAAATCTTTTTATTCAAATTTTTTTTTATTATCTACATCCTAACCTCATTATCAATGTCCTTTTGTTCCTATGCTATATAGCATTACAAATTGAATTATTTACACATGCGTGACGTCCAAAAAAATATACATGAAGCCGCAAATGAAAGTATAAATTTCGACTTTATTACTCAGTTATTAGATTCACATTATAAAAAGTTATCATCATAGCTATAATGTTGTTTGAGCAGCAACAAAATATTTTTTTAACTCGATGAAAATCACAGAAAATGAGTTTTACATAAAGTCGACATACAGTAAGATTGATGAAGGAAGGAAGATGTCAAAAAGAGAAAATGGCCTCGAGGTGAATTTCAGTGATTGTATCACAATGAAAAAAAAAGAATCCTTTCGCATGAGAGGACACATCAGCAAGTTAAATCAGGATACAATGTTGATTCCTTTTCTCTTTAACTCAATGACAATGGGTAACTGGAGTTTATTTCATTACTATGCTTGTGATATTCATGTATGGAGGAAGTAAAGAAATTGGTTTATGATGAGAATTGTTCCGTTTTATGGTTCTTATTTGATTATGATTTACTTTAAGGTGGATTTTAGGTTGTTGAAATTGTTTTGATTTGTTTTTTGTTTGAATTTTGGGTAATTTTGATTGAGTTTTTCAAATAATAAATTTAAACCCCCTTCCAAAAAAAAATTGTAGTTTTGCACCCCCTTTGGATTCAGAAAGTAAGTAGTTTTGTACCCCTTTAGATTCTAAAAAATTCATAGTTTCAGACCCCTATCGAAATTTTTTGATTATTCGACAACGTTCTTGAATTTCAAATTTGAAAATTCCGTTAAAACTCAAACATTTAATTTCCGTTACAAAAAAATAATTCAATATAAAGAAAAAATGCCATTCCTTCCAGCATTCTAAGTTGTTTGTCCATAAATCCACATCAACAAAATCCCCAACATGCTACAAACTTTCTATATTATTAAACATCCAACAAAGAACTTCTCAATTCCATTCCGTAGTAAAACAAAATTACAAAAGAAAAACCCAGGATCAATTCTTGATCTCAAAGAGATACGAAATTCGATTTTCAAGAAGATTACTTTTCCTCATAATGAAGACGATGATGATGATGGAATCAAATTTACTTGCATTTTTCAAAGAACTGTCTGTTCTTACAAGTCTTTTCTTTTGTAATAAAAGTAAATTAATGTTTGGTTAAGTTTGTTCATGCACACACATGCTTTTTTGCTGTAGATTGTAAAGGATTTTCCATTGGATGCTGATTGATTCTCAAGTTACAGTGTACTTGTACATTTGCAACTCTTTAATTTAGGTCAGAGAACAGTAATCATCATGGTCATGCAGAGACTGAACTCAAATTTCAAACTGTTTATTGTTTCAAAGGATCGTCGTTGAGGAACCCTTCCGCATTATATCCATTGAAATTTGATTTGAGTTCTATGCAAACAAATTGAAACTTAATGAAGTCACTTCCATTCCTTTTTCTTGATAATGCCACCCTATACTTATACATGATGTATATACATCAAGATCCCGGAAAAAGGTAAATGAACAAATCCTACAAGAAACAAGGGATTGATATCTTCATCCAGGAAAGCATGTCATGTCAATCTAAACTCCTTTTTCAGTATGTAGATCCTTTAAACAAACATTTCTTATTTACTTCGCATATTCTCGTTCATCAGTTCAACTCTCATCCGATTTCACTTTGTAACAATAACAAGAACTGCTACAATAACATTTATGCTGTATCTAACATCATCATCATTCATTTGTAACGCGAGAAATTGAACATTGACGACGTTCGTGTACAGATACAAATGTCACTTGGCAGCTTAAAATTACACGCTATTTAACCCTCAATGGATGATTGAAAATAGATATTTATTCATTGAAAAGTAGAGCTAGTCGAGGGTGGGATGTCTTCCTTATCATGATTTTTGCATCTCGACACACACAGAAATTTGTAGCAATTATGATTGAAAAATAAAATTTATGACGATAGACCTTTTTGATCGATATTTTATTTTATATTAGGACGGGGAAGTAAAAATTTTTTACTTCCGAAATCTCCTTTACATCTCAATTTCTTTTCTGATGAACGATAACAATGATAATCATAATGTTCATAAATGAATAAATTTCTTGCTTTCTATGAATTTTTATTGTGGATGCTGAGGGATTTGCAACTGTGGGATTATGATTTGGAGGATGAGATTTCTGCACTGGATGTTAACATTAATTTTCAAACTTAGTAATTTTGAAATTTAACTTGTTTTTTAAGGGGTTTTTGAATGTTGAATATTTAACGGCTTTTAAAATTTTGAATATTTAACGATTTTTAAATTTTGAATTTTCTTACGGATTTAAAAAATGTTCAATATTTATTGGTTCATAAAATTTTTAAATATTTTGAATATATTTAAAAAAAGGCCCAAAAATTCAATAATTCCAACAAAATTAAATCACAATAGCATTACTGCACACCCCGTGTCTTCATTTAGATGATCCAAAACATTTCTTCAACGCCTATAGTGTCTGTACATGTCGTCCCCTATAAAATTATTTTGACACAACAATAAAAATTGTATATTTTTGCGCCTTTCACCCTCGCATCTACACACACCTTTAATGTTGGATAATAATACGCAAATACTAACTGACTGCATAGTTTACTTTTCTCCTTCTCGTCTTATTTCCTTTTATCGTTCACTTGTAATTTCATTGTGTAACATTTTAATCTTTTTAAGAAATTCTGATCTTGTTTTTTTGATTATTTTAAATTGATGTTTGCTTAGAGGGTCGACTAAAGCTTTTTAGCTGCTTTCTTTGCATCTCTTTTAAGGCAATATTTTCACTTCTTATTATAAAGACTGAAAGGATTTTCGTACCAGAGTACTCAATAATGATGGGTTAAAATTCATGATAAAAACACGTGTAATGTCTTAGTATTACATCACAGACAACGAAATGAACATACAACAATGTGAATATGCCGTGGGGGTGAGGATGTTAAATAGATATTAGGTTGCTCTTGATGATGTACATTAGTCTTTTGATTTTCTGATGTTTTTCGCATGAATAACTTACATAATGTATATTTAATCGCATCGTTTACACCCGAAATTACTCAAATACAACAGAATAGACAAATTAATGAGTACAGAAAAAGAGTTGTTGTTGTGCTGAATGTCGAAAAAAACTTTTAAGTTAATAACATTATCGTATTTCAAGTTGGCTTCTGACATACGTTAGACTGAGAAGAATCACTGTCGATGATATTCTGAGCTGTTCTGATTTTAGTGGGGTTAGCAACTTTAAGTCATCTAGATTTACTGTAGAAGCGGGGTTAGCCACTTCAAGTCATCAAGATTTACTGTAGAAGCGGGGTTAGCAACTTCAAGTTTTCTTGTAGACTTAATAAAATTTTGAAATTGTGAATTAAATTTAGAATTTTTGTCCATTTTTTCAGCACTATAACAGCCTGCATTTCCCCTGCTGCACTCAACAATAATAATAATCTGATACTTTTTCCAAAAAAAAAAAGATTTCAAAATGATTCCTCTGTATCAATCTGCCGTTCTAATCTGTTCTCTTTACTTTTTTCAAAATAAACCAGGTGGTCGCATTATTCGAAAAGCTTTAGAGTCTCAAAAAAAAACGAAGTGAAATAATGAAAAGGTCTTTACTGAGTGATTTGATACGATTTTGTTCTTTCATATTTTTTTTTCATCTCAATCAATTGTTGTAGCTATTAAATTTTTAATCTGACATTAATAGTTTTAGTGTATGTCTCCAATGTTTTCAGTATCCGAATGATTAAACTTGCATTTGCTTTCATCTTTGTTCTTTCTTTTTACAGATCAACTTTTTTTTTCACTTCTCTCACACTCTTAACTTGATATTGATGAGTTACAGGTTTAAATTTTATTTATTGCTGTTTCTTTGTTTAAATGAACGAAGTGAGCGATTTTTTGAGATGTTGTAATTTTAGGACTTTTTCAAGGTTCTTAATGAGGCATGTGAGTTAATCTTTAAAAGGCATACACAGAATGCTTATGTCTTATAAAAGGCTTTGCTTTTTGATTCTGAGAGTTTTGATTTGAATTTGCCTTGACATGGAGAGATGGTTGCGTTAAGTTTATGGGATAAGATAGTCTAGTGGGGATCCATAACCTCAATTTTCATCAAACCTCTATTCCAACATCTCCAAAATTTATTACAAAACATAAAAATCACGTGCAGCAAACTTTAATAAATGAAAATTTCCAAATCTCCCATTCATAAATCAGGTCTAATGATTTGCATTTCAAACTGCATAATGAACCTTCAAAAAAATATTCAAACCTGGTTATTTTATTTAATTTTTAAACGTTTCCTCATTTCTCAAATGCTAATTTAGTTGAAAATTTAAATATATATAATATTATATAGCTTTATAAGGTTCGCAACATTGAAATAATTTATTTCAATTTTAATGAAATAATTCACTTTATTGAGTCATAAAAGGCTCCTTCTTATTCTGTTTTATATCGTATTAAAGTGTAAAGTCGAATCCGACAATAAATTTTTCTCAAAATTAAATTATAACCTGTTAATGATCGCACATAATTTGTTATGGTATTAAAATAATGAATAGTAACATAAGTGGATATTGGCAGGGATGATTTATGGCGCAGTTTTAGAAAATTATTGAGAATTTTTTGAATTGATGCATTTGTAGATTACACCTTATAAAGAGGCTCATGAGTGAATTAATGAATACTAAAGTTCTCGGTCTGTGACGGGATTCTCGGTAACATCTACGCCTACCCAAACCTCTACACCTTCTTCACCTGTACCTGTTACCACTTTGAATGTTCGCAATAGGGTTTACTCGAGGGGAGATGTCAAGTATTTACCAAAAAGCCCACTACTGGTTCGCGCATGCTTTAAGAAAACACTTCCTTTCCAACTTTTAGTAGTTGACACACTAGTTTATTGTGTCCATAGTATGAATAACACTGTACCTAGATTTAAACAATTACTCCATTCATTGAAGCAGCATTTAAGCAGTAAAAAATTAAATCTAGTCAGTCAAAAAGAGAAATTGATCGCCAAACCGCATCTCCAATCAAAAAATTCCATAACAAAATCAAGAAATGAACAGTAGCGAAGAGGAAATCGATTTCATGACGGTTGTGAGTTGGAAATTAATTAATTAAACTTGAAAACAGCATTCACAATTTTTTTAAATTCAATTTCACACTAAAGATGCTCTTTAAGGGGTCATAAAAGAGTTACATTGCTTCTTAGAATTTATTTTATTCAATTCCCAAATTATTTTACACTCCAAAAAGTCCAAATTGCTTCGCTGCACAAACATTTCCTTCTCACACACCAATTGCATGAAGAAGAAGTAAAAGGCAGTCGAAGAAAGAGAGCAGTAAGTAATAAATTATGATATGTTGTTTTCTGTATTGCTGATCAGGAGTTATGCTGCTTCTCTTGCGTTTAAAGAATTTTAGCTCACTGTAAAATATTTTTTGCATCCACTTCTTCTTCTTTACTGCTGCTTTACTTTGCTATGCAGAAATTGCATTTAATATTATTATATAAAAAAAATAAAATAAAATAATAAAATACAGTAGCATGAATAAAGTTGTTGTCTGTACCTGCGCACGATCAATTCATTTATGGAATCGGAAGAATAAAATTTAATGTCAATCGCTGGTTTTTTTACCTTTTTATAATGCACATTGGCATATTTTTTTTCGGAGTGCGTAATGAAATTAAAAATTATATTCAGGGATGTTGTCAGTGTCATGTCCAATAAGCATCTACATATAAAATTACACTCGTCGTGCTCAACATCTGATAATGTTGCTCGATCGCGTTAATAAAAATAACATTTTGTGCTTTAATGCTCGACGCTCGAGTAAAATATACACAAAAAAATTTTTATGTGTTCAGATATTTACAATAATTAAAAATGATAATTGCAAACAGAAAGAGAGACGACAAAATCAATAAAAAGTTATGACTAAGCTGCTGACTGCTTAACGTATGATATTTCTCTTTACATTCGGATGCCTTTTTTTCTTTAAATGGTTACATTTGTTCTGAGAATTTATGATTTGTGGAACTTCAGGACCACTTTGGAGATGGGTTAAAGTTTAATAATGTCTATAAAGGCCAACTTAAGATACCTACAACTTCCTCTTCTTCAATGAATTTGGGGTCTTAACTGATTAAGTTTTATGATTTCTTGATAAAACAAAGAACAAAAATCACCGAATGAGCAGAATGAACTGAACCTTATGGTCCAATGACAAAAGTCTTCTTTAAGGCCACATCGTTCTCATAAAATCTATCAACCAGAGCTATGATGCACAGTAATATTACATCAACTGCTTCCAGTAGTGCCGAATTCAATAAATTGTAATTAATTTTTATTCCACTCAATATTCCGGACAGTTTAAATCATAAAATGTAATTTGTCTCCATTTTTTTGCCATTCACGTGATGCAATGTGGAGCAATATGTTTTCATCATTTTGAAATGCTCGGTACCGAAAGTAAAAACATGAATTCATTGAACTCAATGCATTTGAAATAAATTGCAAAAGCACAGAAACAAAAAAATAAATTTGAGCGTCTTCAGAAAAAGAGGCACAGATTGTTATGTGTTATTATTTGCCCATATAATATTGCATTTAATTGCTCAAGCGCATAACATTATTTTTGTTTCCTTCCTTTCAGAATTACAAAAATTCCTGTTACGCGTCTTTTAAGAATCTTCATTGAAGTTTTAATTTCATACAATTAACGATGCACCGAGCATTACAGATGTTAGTTAAGTAAATAAGGCATTTAGTTTTACTTCATCTATGAAACAAAGTGAAAGAAGCACTCAAAGTAAGGCGAAAAACAGGAAAAAAAAGATGAAAAATTATTCTTGAAATGCAACGCAGCAAAAAAAAGCAAAAAGAGAAGTTAATGAAGACATTAGCGGTGTAAAGGGCTTTATGATGTTTTTATTGTTGTATTTAACTGTCCGAGTGATCATTTTCAGCATTCCTAAACGTACAAATTCTTTGTCTCTTATCAATTTTTTTCTGCTGCCTTCTTTTCCTTTTTCCTCTTCTTTTTATTTATGAACATTGTGCTCATTGCCATTAGCACAAATAATTTCATTTTATATTTATTTATCAACATTGTTGGATATTTTTATTTATGATGAAAGTTTTATGCATTGACGTTGGATGAGTGAAGATATGTGCAATTGATGTTAATGCAATTGTTGTTGGTCATTTAGTCAACTTATCATTATTGCGACTGTTTTCTTTTGTAAGACGATATAGCTTGGTTGCTGATAGCAATATTGTTGCAGGTTGAAGACTGTGGTGTCAGTGCAGAGTAAACTCTAGTGTATCGAACCATGTAAAGGCGAATCTGCAAGTGTGATGGTTAGGCCTCTGTGGCCGAATGGTTAAGCAACATACCAAAAATCTGCAACCCTCTTTTGGGAGGACGTGGGTCCGATTCCCACCATAGACTGATCACCCAAACCATTACATAGAGTGTTGTCGGTATGAATAGATTCGTACAATGATTAGGCATTACAAATTCAGAGATGGAGACTTAGTTTGGGTTCGGCAGATTTTAAGTTGGACAAAAATCTAGGCTAAATCAAAACACAATCAATATGATGCATTTAAGCTTGCATCTAAGCTTAATAACATTTTGAATGGTCTCAATCCTAATTCAAGAAATTTGCTAAAATTAAATCTTTAAGTTTTGCACATAAAAAATAATTATAAAGTCAACCTATCCAAGCCCCCCTTAAAATAGAACAATCTTGTCCTTATTCAGAACAATAATTTCATTCCAGTAACCCCAATAAAAATTATTAACAATGACAATATAAAAATATTTTTTTACCGAGGGTTCAATTAAGTAATTTCATTATTTCAACGACATTATTAAGTCCTTTAAATAAGCGATTCTCACAAATTCTTATTTACTTTGTCTTATGAAAATATTTTTTCATCTAATCACAAAGTCAAACGTGAGAAAATAAAGCTGAATAATAAAAAATAATTTTCGTTGATAAAAAAACATGTTTCAATTTCTTAAAAGCAGTTCAAGTGTCCTCAGCCAGTCAAGTTTATGTGTTGAAGTATTCATAAATCGATATCGTCAACCCTCTTGAAAATATTTATTATTACATTTTTAGTCTTTATTCAGTCAAATTACTCACAATATTTACATTTACAATAAAAAATTCAGTTCCATTTTTATTCGTGGAGAGTTCAATAAGGGACAGGAGAATGCAGAAATAAGTCAATGCAGATCTTGTGATTTTTCTTTCAATTTTAAAATTTTATTGTCGTGAAAAATAGAATAAAAGAAGTCATGAGAAGCAATTGTGATAATTTTATGAGAAAAGTCAACAATTTCTTGTTAATTTTTTTTTCAGGTTTCACGTTTCTTAATTTTTTGATGATGGACGTAGCATAATTTTTAATTTTATGAGTCGAGGGAATTTTAATTTTCTTATGAAGATTTTTTCTAAGCATTGCAGACTGAAGGAATTTTTGAGATTGATGATTTTAAATTCAGTTTTTAATTTAATAAGACGAAGAACCGTGTTTTTGGATTTAACATAGGACATATTAAGAATATGACTTGAGTATTAAGATTCACAGAACCTTGTCTTTTATTGAGATTCGAACCATTCAAAATGGTTCTTTATTATAGTCTGTTGCCTTCAAAAATAGATTTGGTTTGACTGGCAAACCATAGCCAGCTATAAACGTTATTTTAGAGGCAACATAGATCAAACGAGTCTCGAACTTATGATTGTGCATTTTCACATTTTCAGGTATCCAGGCAATAAAATAAAACTCCACCTATCGACTTCAGGCCTCAAAAAAAGGTTTGCAAATATTACAAGCATGTCACATTAAACTCTAAATTCTCTAAAAACTCTTTTTAAGAAAAATGTAAACAAAATTAAAAAATTTATCAACAAACTGTTTGATTCCTAATCCTAAAATCCCAGCCTTTCATCTTCCCCCTTTTTTTGATGTTCACTGCAATTTCTTCTTCCATTCGTGAGCACAAGAAATTAGGTTAAAAATTACAAATAAACATTCAGCATGAATTTATCGATTTCTTTTCACCTTTTCCTTATTTTTATTTGAAGTTAAAAAGCAGCAAAAAAGCGCAAAAAGAGAAGGCGAGAATCTTATTAAATTTCAATTGATGTGCTGTGCTGTGCACGAATAAATTAATAAAAAAAAAATAATTTGCAATTCAAGTGTGAAAAAAAGCAGTAGCTGAAGATCATTTGCGTGAATATATGTTGGAATAAATTAATTATAGAAACTATATTTCATCAATACCTAACGTACTTATTTTAATTTGCTACAACACAAATCATTTCATGCCCAAAACATTTGATTCATTATGCACATAAATTAATTTATGCTGTATTAAGCTACACGGAGAAATTTATCATGATTTTACAAATGAGAACCTTTGTGTCTGTGTGTTTAAGCAAATGACCTAAATTGCTTTTAAAGTGCTTATCACCATCTTCATCACTAACATGCTGTGCCTATGTCTTAATAAGAAATATCATTGTTTCTAAAAAAATATATAAAATTGATTTTTTTCGTGGAAATAAGTTTGATACTGTGATCAATTATTTCTCAGATTCCGCGGCTCAAAAAAAGGGGAGATTCATGATTGAAACATCAAAAAAAAGTACGAAGAAGAAAGAATCTTTTTGAAGTCAAGAGATGAAGCAGAAAAAAAGTGAATTTCTCTATTGATTTCACAGCAGGAAGTAAGCATTTAAATACAATCATATTTACTAGATTGTATTCTTATGTTGGTAATTTACACGTTTTTGTGTAAATGAATATCACTAAACAAGGGTCTAATGAGAAATAAGAAAAATTCTTCTGCAAATGAAATCTGAATGAATTATTTAACTTTATTAATTATTAATTTCATTTCATCACCATCATCATCAACTTGATGGGCATAATCACAAATGAGGAAGATTTGTGTCTACAAAAAGAAGTAATAATGTGTATAGGAAGAGAGAGATTTATTTGGATAATATATTTTCACCACGTGGCAGCAGTTGAAGATGAACGATTATGAACTTCCATCTATCTATTCAAACAAGTAATCATTTCCCACTTTTTGTGCTCATTCAGACTGAATTTATGGGTGATCGAGTAAAATTTTGTTCTTATTCTGGCTTTGTGTCTTCTTTTTTTCAAGAATTATTGAATTACTGTGATCGATTGCTCAACGTGCCCTAAGTTTATGCACTTTCACTCAGGTTTAGCCTAAGTGATTACTCCTAGAGTAAGGCGAGCATTTATAGATGACATTTAGCCAAAGAAATGAGTATCCTCTGATAGCTCAGTAGTAGAAGCATTTGAAAAGATATTGTAGGACATGAGTTCGAATCCCACTCAAAGAATGTGAGTTCTAATCTTGCTTGGCATCCATTATAAAGAGATATTCTTTATTATGTTCGCTTTTAGATAATATAATATATTTAAAATATATTTTTATAATTTAATATCTAGAGCCAGTTCCTGAAGCATCCTAGTCTTGAATATAATTCAAAAGTCTTATACTTTGGGGTAGAAATACAATTGAAGTGTCACAAAAGTAGATGTGCCTAGAGTTGCCCTAAAAACCGTCCTCAAGGAGCTAATTTCGACAGATCCTCATCTAATGATTTTCATCAAACAGCTACATACCAAACCAATCCTTCAACAAACAACAAATGCGCTCAAAACCCTCATCAACCTAGTCAATATCCTACAATTTCCCATTACATGTTCTCCTAGTCACACACATCACACGTATTAATTCATATAAGAAATCATAAAGACATGAAAATTACTACTGCATATTCTATTCTCTCTTAGTCACTCCTGTTTGAAATGAAAGACATTGTATGTGCACACAAATACCGTATTCTTTACAGGGTTGAGTTGAGTTCGCTTTATCTTCATCAAAAAATCTTTAATTTTTTTTTTTATTATTCCAACATGAAAATGATAAATTGGTGTCGCTCATAATTTTCATTTCGTATAGACAACAGCACATACTTGCTGACGCGCGGTCGGTTAAACTCGGTAAATGATTGTAAAGCATCATTATAATATAACAACTTTTTAAATAAATCAAATATAAGTCTCACATTATTATTGTGAATAAATGTAGACATATTTTTTTTACTGAGAAGTTGAGTATATATACACAGATATACCGCAGATGTGACAAGGTAAAAGCAAAACGTACGATTAAAATCTTGACAAATGAATTGCTCTTTTATGTGTTTTTTTCTCATTGCAATTTGTTTCTTTCACTGATGCTGATTTACTTTTTTGAAGAAAAGATGAGAATTTATGATGAATCTGTGTCTCAGTTTGTGAGTTTGTGCTGAACAGAAAGGAAATGAGTTGGAAAAATGGAAATGGAAGTTTTTTTTGCTAGGAAAAAAATGTGTGAAACTATGAGCGAAATATCATGAAATGGAAGTGTGAGACTATAGAAAATGAGTAGGATGGTAGATTTCCCACACTTAGTGGTAGTGTCCGTGTCACTTTTGAGTACTCAAGCTGGTTTTTAAAAGAGTTGAGTATTATTTTGTGCATTTTTTCGTAACTGATCAAGTGCTTGCTTATTGGTGCCTTAGAAACTTCACTAGATTTTAAGGGCGTAGTCTCTCCAATGGCTACAGACTTGATAGTTTTAGTCCACAAGTTTTTTTTTGAATTTGCTGTCAACATTAAGATTTTTGACTTAAAATTTGGCAGTTACAGATTTTTTGAGAAATATAAAGAACTTAAGGTGCTAAAGGATCACAAAACTAAAGCTTTTCTTATTTACTATTGCTATTGTTGACTCTATAGACCTTTTGGAGTTATTCGCTTGCGACTTTCATCAAAAAATGAATTTTTTAGACACAAATCTCTAAGGTGGTTTTTATGAGGAGGTTTTTGGAAGTTCAAGAAGGTCAAGGTCCACGTTTCTATCTGATTAGCTATCTTTTATCACTAATTATCAATTTAAGAAGCATGTTATATCCAAAAGACCCCCAAAAAAATTAACCAAGCCAAGACAATGTCGATTCACAATTCAGATAAATTCTTTCACAGCCTCTCCAACTTCCTCTCTCTCCATCAAATTATCGCGCCCTCGAAAAAAATTCAACAAGTGACTCTCGAAAAAAAAAAATGTTCTCACAAAAAACCAATTAACGATGATATATCAAAAAGGTACAAAAATGATGAATTAACAAATTCTCATTCTCATCGCTCAAGGCTTGTATTCCTTATAAGTATGATTCATCTTAATAAAGTGGATGTTTTACAATGTCAACTGCAAATTCATCATACAATGAAATTGAAAATAAAAATGAAAATTGCAGATCAGAATCAGAAAGTGCATTAATAAAATTATATAAAGCTTCTCGATCTCCTTGACTTGAATGAGAAATAATTTTATATCCACTTACCATTAACATAACGGTTATAATTGAGATTATCGATGTTACTGAAATAATTGAAAAGCAGAGCTCTGAAGCCTCATCAAGAAAAAAAAAAGACTAACATTCAATAATTTTAATTTATCGACGAAATAAATTGGGGTCGGAAAGGTTATAACAACTATCGATACACCCACTTTGCTACTTTTTTTAACGCTGCCCAGTTACTTATATTGTATATATTTATCGCCTCACGTTATGACTTAATTAGTCAAGTTTTCTTTAATGTTGATATTTCTTAGACATTTCTCTTTTAACTTCATCGTCATCACTGTTGAATTTAACACAACTCATTCAACTCATTCATCAATCAAAACACTACACGACTGAACTACAAATTGCTTTGAGACGAATAAAGGAGATATGAAATAAATAAGAAAAATATTTATTGAATTGATATGTGTCTATCGTGAGCAGCACTTAGTCTGGGGGTCTATGGTTTAAATAATTCATTTTTTCTTGAAAACTATTTGGAAAAATCAGTTTTTAAGCAAAAAATCCGTTAAAATGTTTTTAAAAATAAAATAAAATTACATTCAAACCGAGGACTCCCAAATAAACAGTTTTTAAACCCATCCAAAAAGAAGAATTTATCACCAATAAAAATCAATTATATTTCAGAAAAAGTTTTTGGCTACTATTGTGTCTTTCTTGACGATTTAATTTCTTAAACACACATCAATGCACTTTTATTAAATGGCATTTAATTTCCTTCAATCTCAACTTTAACTTCCTTACTTGATAGAAAAATAAAAAGTTACTAACAAGAATGGAATTGCTGAATCATGACTCATTCTGGTGCATGAAATGTAGAGCTTCTAGTCATGAAGTCAAATGTCTATTATACAGTTCGACATTTAAGACTCAATCTTTCGTCTCAAGTGAGGAAAGGAATTTTATAATTCAGTTTTATGGAAATTTTGAATGATTTTTGATTTTTTTTTCGGAATGTGGTTAATTAAGTTTGAGGGTTTTGGGATGACGTTTTGTGGGATTTATTGGATTGGTAGATGACTTGACTAATTGGTGAAAATCGAACATTTTAAGGACTAAGGTGATCATATTCATCAAAAAATTGGTTTTTGAGTACCATTTCTGGTATAATCTACGGCAGTGGTTCTCAAACTGATCAGAGCACTGCACATAAAGCTTGAACCTCTAGTTTCTATCTTAACAAGTGGAAATTTTGACATAGTTTTTGTAATGCTTTTGCAATAATGCCACGACACAAGAGTGAGTCGTGGAGCTTAGTTTGAGTAACACTACTCTGGAGATTATAAGCTCAGACAGTGTCTATAAATGTCAAGAACTAGTTACATGACAAATCATTCAATAATTTCAGAACTTAATTATCGGAATTGAGTCATTATATTTTTACCTATAATGATTGGTAATGGATCTCAATTTAATTCGTATGACTCATGAATATTTCCATCTACATCTCTTAACTAGTCATTCTTATTAAAGTAACTAAGCCATAGTTACCCAATTATAATCAGAACTTGAAAATGTAGACGAAAATATTTCCAAAATTATGGAATATATGCTAGACTATTAATTTCTGCTGAAGCTATACACACGTTTAATTCGTTCACTAATAATCCACTTTAAATAGTTGAACAAGTGTTGAATAAAAATATATGTCGGATTTATGATCATAATTATCCTATTCCATAAACACCTATCATAAGAAATTGTAACGAATTTTTTTTTTTTTACTTTATTGTACACGCATTTTTTTCGCCTATACAGCTAACTGATTTTGAATAATACACAGGAAGTATTTATGGAATTTTTTTCAACCAAAAAAAAAGAGCCCCATCATCATCATCGTGGTTCCGAATAATGACTCGAAATGCTTACTAACTTCTTTTTGTGTTAACACTACACATATAATTACTATTCAGACATAGAATACCATTCCATAAATTCCGATTATAATCAAAAAATATAATATTATTATTTTCTGTGGTGTTAATTTGAAGATTTTTTTTATTCATTATTAAAAGGCGAGCAATTTTTTTGAAGCTCGAAATCGAAGCTTAAATGATTGAGATCATCATCATTATTAAATATACATATGTAGACAGATTGCGATGATGATTGACCGTCTACCACCTGATTTTTTTTTTTTTTGCAGATTTTTCCATCCATTCGAGGCAATTGAAATTCGATCTTTTAATTGAATACACACGCATACGTGAAAAAAAGATTGATTTTTAAACTGACTGTACATTTATCGCGAGTTGGTTATGCAAAAAAAATGTTGCTACTGTGGAAATCAAACATGAATGTTCATATACAACAACTGTTACATGAATATCTCTCTTTCGCGCATTTAATTTAATATATTAACAACAAAACCAGTTTATCAATTCAAGAAAAAAAAAAAAAAATTATTAAAAGAGATTTCAATTAACCTTCATTTATTAATGTGTATGAAGGAATAAGAAATCTCTACTCTTGTCTACATCATATATTATTATATCAATTTTCATTTGATATGAACATATTGAGACAAGTAATCGATACCAATATCTCTTAATTTTATTTCTCTCCTTCGTCGTCAGAACCGTTCCCTTCTTTTTATTGCTTTTTAATATGTGACATGGCAATCAAAACTGCTAACACAAAACTTGAAGTGAGATTTTTTTGGATGGGTTAAGTTGATTAAGGCGCATAAGGTGGTTATTTTTTGACACAACCAAATGAAGAGTAAGTGTCTTAATGGCTTGATAATAACGAATTTAGATAAATGGTTCAAGCATCACCTGCTTGAATAACGTGTGTTCAAATCCTACTAAACTAGATTTGTACTTTTAAACTATAAAGATATGTCAATTATGATAGAATCACGAATAATCCTTGTTTCCTTACGATTAGGCTGTATAATTGCACACTATTGAGCGGGAAAGTCCCGCCTAAGCTCAGCTTACAATTGAACAGCCTCGTTATGATTTACAATCCATTGCCTAGTAATGAAGCAATTAGCAAAAAGCAGATGAAAAAGAGCTGTTGATAATTATAGTACTACACTTGGAAGCTAGTAGCTAGCGATAAAGCTACATATACGATAAATAAGGTATAATAGAAGTCATGGCTAGCGAAGTAAGTAGGAAATAAAACACAAGGTCCATTTATTGAGCCCCATTCTTTTACAATTCACCTGCTCATACCCAAACTGTCCAAACATCTCCTAAGAATCGTCTAAAAAATCTTCCACTTCTTCTTAATTACTCAATAAACGAAGGAGTTAATAATTTTACATCTGAATAATTATTTAAAAAAAAAATAAAATTAAATATTTTCTCTTTTAAAAATTCATGAATAAATAAATAGAGTGAAGAGATAATTTAATACGCACACATATAGACACACACGACCTATATCAGATTTCAATTACACGCTTCAATTTCACATCAGACATCATATATTGCAATATAGCTAAGGTATTGCATCCAAGAAGAAATTAATCATAATTATTAAATATTATTTTTTTTTCTAAACAGTATCAAACGCAAAAATTTCCACGAAGTATAATAGGCACAGCTTGAGAATACATCACAACGATTTTTCTGGTCATTATGCATCAAATCATGTATGAAATAATCACATGTGACATTGATATTTTTCTATGTTGTATTTAAAACAGTGGCAGACTAAAACCGCATCACGTTATAGTCACAAAAAAAATATATATCTTTTATGGGAGGTGCGCGCCATCAACATATGAATGCCATACATGATGGATAATATTAAAAACGAGAATAGAATAACTCTTTTAAAAGAGATAGAGGAAGAGAGATGGAGGTAGACACATTGTGACACAGTGGCAAAAATCTCTTTATATTCACTTGTAACTTGATATTCTTATACCTTTATTAAATAATCACTTTAATGAATTAATTGTTCCGTAAAAATTATTAGAAATTCAATATATTTGCCAAATGTGATTTATTCACTAAATGATTTGATTTTTGTTGAAGTTTAGAACATAGAATGGAGGCTGATAGATTTCGTGAGAATTTTTTTTTTTTTTGCGAAACATACGAGTTGATAGATGCGGGACAAGATCAGATAGACGGTAGTTTTATGTTTAAGGCAGTGATTCTCAAACTTTTTAGATCGCGACGAAAACAAGCAATTTATTTAGTGTCGCTATGTTTACTGTAACATGCCTGAAGTTCTAACACACTAGTGCCTAGTAATATTCTAGAGACACACTAGTGACACACTAAGGACACACTAGTGACACACTAGAGACACACTAGAGTCACACTAGAGACACATTAGTGACACACTAGAGACACACAAGAGTCCCAATAGAGACACACCAGTGATACACTAGAGACACACTAGAGATACACTAACGACACACTAGAAAAAATTTATTTTCATCCATTCAATGCTATAAAACCAAAATTACACCCCAAAAAATATCCCAACAAATGAGCAAAAATTACTTAAATTACATCCAAAACAATCATAATCGATTCAACAATAATTAACACATAATTAATCATATCAATCTCTCACAATTGTCAAAATCTATGTATGGTAATAAATATCAGATTGAGAACAATAGTCGAGAACAATGAGCTGACGTAAAAAAAATTATAATTATCGCTAGGCGAGAAACTAAAGTATTCTAATATGGTCATTAATTCTTGTGTATATGTTCAACCACACTAGCTATTTTCATTTGTCTCGGCGATTCTTTTTCGATAAATATTATGAAATGGAACATATAAATTAATAAAATAAACCAACAATAGAATAAGTGTGTATGTCCCTACTTCTCTTTCTTTTTTTCCATTTATTCATTCATGCAATTTTCGTATTAATCATATTTCCATGTATTCAGAAGTTGCTCATATAATGTAGGTACGATTGCAGATGGATGTAAAATGAACAAATTAATTTATTTAGTTGATTTAAAATAATGAGAAATTGTAATAAGTGTTCTGGGGGTGAAGGGGTGTAAGAACGATGGCTGTGTTCGAATCCTATTGAAACCTTTGGCTGTTCCCCTGGTTTGGGGCCGTTCAATTATGACGTCCGAAATTAACGGTCATTTTTCAAAAACAAACAATGGATTTCCAGGAATTTCTATTGTTCTTTTCTGTTTGCCCCCCCCCCCCTGGACGTCATAATTGAACGACCCCTTTCTGGTTTGATTTTAAATGTATGACAATATGGTTCTTCTGTGTTAAAAGTGCCTCAAACAATAGACCAAGTCCACTTCTTCTTGATATGTCACTAACCTCCCCACACCCGCCCACCCCCCTCGTTTCCCGTTTAATATAAGCAATTTAAAAAAAATAAATCCGTTAAAAAATAATTTCAAAAGCCAGTCAAGCCAACAGCATTAAAACCAAAGAATATTTAAAGACGATGATTTTATTGAATTTTAAGCATCTGAATCGATGATGATGATGTTGTTGGAAGTAAAAAATAAAATGTTTTCCCCGAATCAATTGAGAAATCAGAAATGCTTGTAATCATTCAGGAGAGTAGAAAGAGAAATAAAAGAGTTAACAAGCTAATAAACATTTCTTAGCAGCACGCTTTCCAATAGATGCAAGTCATCATGTCGAAATACTTGAGAAAACATACATATTGAGATGTTTAAAGTGGGAATCTGTCCAGACATTGGAAATGATTGAGTATCTCGACTCTATTGCAATCAATTCCTTAAAGTATTATTATATTGTGAATGAGTAAAAGGTAATAAATGTGATAGCAAAAAAAAATAAGAGTTGGAGATGTGGACGTCTCGGTCATGTAATTAATTTTTTGACAAGGTCACGCTATTATCACCACAGTTATATCCTATTGGCGCCATCTAATAATTTTCTCATGATGATTATGACTATATCTATGTTTATTTATTTATCCATTCGAAAACTAGCAAGCTAATAACAATTCTTTTTTTGTTATATCCAGTGTGAGAAGGGCCTCAAGAGGCCAACACTCTTTCTATTTGATTTCTTCTATCGTCATCATCATTTCGCGTTTTATTTTCATCAACATTCTCATTGTTTTTATAATACTAAAGTGGTTTTAATGTACAACGAGTGGCACTTGTGTTGTATGAGCAGTAGAAAATTATAAGCAGGGGTTGGATGATATTCCCTCAAGAAACAGAAATAATAATAATATTTTTCCATCATCGCTATAGGCATATTTCAACTAAAATTGAATAAAGTACTTTGGACAATAAATTTCAGGAACTTCAAGAATTCTCTTTTGTATTAAAGTCAATAATAATAGAATTTTTCAGACTGCACAATATGGTAATAGGTTTATCTATGAAGCAACTCAAAACAATTGACACGGCACTTGAAGAGAGCAATGGAAATAAAATTTATTCGAGTAAGTTGAATAGAACTTGTTTTTGAAATAATATTGTCGTTATGATATTGACTGGGAATTTGAGCTGAGATATGGCGAATTATTTCGCTAGGTAAGGGTATGTGATGGGGGTCTGTGGTTTAAATAATTGGGGTTTTGACTTAAATTTTTTATTTTTAAGAAAGCAAAGTTAAGTTTTTCCGATTTTTTAATATGATCTCATAATGACTCATAATGATTCACATGAGAGAATTATTGATAGCTCGATTTGTAAAAACCTATTAACCTAAGGTTAATAGAACTAAAAACTAGTTTTAAATGCTCCTGCAAATATTCCTCACTTTTATAATCCAATATAGATCTCAAGCAAGCTTCACACTTCATAATCCCCTCAAAAACCAAATAATTTCATTTTAATAGCACCGACCGAAAAAAAAACTCATTTGAGAACACATCTAATTATAGAGTTTAAACGGATCTTAAGCATGAAATGTCGAACCTCCAATTATTGGCATTCAGCATAGCCAAAAGTCTTGTTGACTTACTAAAAATATTATTCACATGTCATAGAGATGATCGGCTTCATTTTGAAATCAAGAGGATGATGATGATATTTTAAATATAGACGAGAAATATAAAAAAATATATATTGAGGAACACTTTGTGTCAAAATTGAAACAAGCAATGCATTTGAAAAGTTACACAAGAAAATCCATCAAGCACACATGAGACAGGCAGAAAGAAGGGTTACTGAATACGTACATCAATTATGTGAGAGGAACAGAATAAAAAAAATTACATTTCCTTTGACAAATTTCATATGTTCACTGACTGAGTCTGTTTGCTCATTCGAAATCAATTAGGTTATCTTAAAAGTCGGATCAACTCGACACAAATGAGTACGTAAATGATTCAGTTAACAATAATTTGTCACTTTATTACAAATATCATTTGCGCTTTGCTTGAACGTAGTCAGGAACTGCTTTTAATAGAAAAAAAAAGAAATTTGTTCGACCGAACGCCACACATTTTATAATAATAATATATTTTTTAATGTTCATCGCTTGCGTCTTGCCGCTAACAGCAAAAGTTTATTAAAGAAATGGCTTTTAAATGGCCACAAGAATTCTTTTACTTAATACACAAAGATTATCGTCGTTAAATTTATGCGCGCATATAACTTAAAGTAATGAGTAATGAATATGTAGTGGAAGGATGGAAGATTTTTGTTAATACTTATGCATTGTTTAATTTTATGATGGATTGGTGATTCTTTATTTTGCAGTTTTATAGCTGCTCTGGGAAGGTTTTACACTCATTGAAAAATTGGATCAAATTAAATGTTTGTGATCGTTAAATTAAATTTTATGGAGATGCTATTGTGTTCTGTTAAGTTGTTGTGGGGATATTGATGTGAATTCCTTATTAAGGAACTCACAAATTGATGTTTTAGATGTTAGGTTATTGCTGACTCAAGTCCTTTATAAAGAATCAATTACTTTGTTGAAATCAAGTAAGTATCCCAACAATTTGTGTCTAGTGCTATTCAAATCAGAGTTATTACGATTTCTAATTCTAATTGACAAATTTTAACACTTCATTAGCTGGTGATTCAAATTAATCCAGTTCAGATAAAGTTCAAATGTCAGAGAAATGAAAAATTGTACTTCAGAGTACCAAAATCAGTGTTCGAATCCTAAGTATTAAAAATACAAAAGAGAATTAATTCACAGTCTTCTCTCTCAAGCAATCCTTTTGTTAAAGAAAATGTAAACTATTGATTTTCAAACCACAGATTCCAAAATCTAAAGTCTCAGCAAATTTTCATCTTCAAATAAAATGTCCAATGGAGAACCTGCCAATCCAAAGATCTTAATACATTTCCACACATTTTACTTATCGCATTTTTAAAAATTATCTTAATACACAACACGAACTAGTGTATATCACATGTGTGCACATATAACAGCAACAATCATAAAGTGACTGATTCTACATTAATCAAACAGTGGGAGAGAGATAGAAATGAAAATTATTATTTTATAGTTTCGTAATGTCTTTTCATTCTGCTTAAGTATTTAAATCCATCAGATGATTGAGATGTCAGTAATATGGATATGAGAATGAGAAGAGAGGAGATGTAAAGTGAAAAAAAGGCGACTTGTGGTTCTGTTAAAGATTACTGACTTCTTTTGATCATATAATTTTCATCCATTATCATTCAATGCCTTCATTTTATACTTTTTTTTCTCCAGACAATACGAAAAGGTATCATCTGGATATGAAAAGATTACTGCTGTGTAGCTCATATCTGTGTCTGTGTGATTTTAAATTAAACATCAACAGCATCGATAAATCGATTGGTCTCAGATATGAAATAAAGCACCGCCAAATAACTCGCGGAATGTCTCAAAAGAAATAATTTTTCTATCACGTCTCAAAAAATCCGCATGAAATCATCTCGCACAATAAATGATTGCATTGTTATCGAAAGAAATTTTCATATATGATATCCAGTAGTTTAAATTGCTCAATTAATAAAGAACGTAACCTCTAATCAGTCTCAATCGATTCTCATTTAATTTGAAAAATGAAAATTGCACATACGTTGTGTAATTAAAGGCAATTAATGAATTTTGATTGAGATCAACTCACATTTGATTTAAGTCTTTATTGCTTGTGGGCAAATTACTTTCCTCCACCATAATGAGTGATATTAAGGTGTGAGTGGGAAGGTGAAAGAGATATGTATGTGCAAAAAAATTTATTAATGAGGAGGATTGAGGCTTATATGCTCGATTAGATTATTATTGGCATTTTAATTTACTTCTGTTCCCGAATGTCAAATTCTTAAAAGTCGTTAAAATTTTAAAACATCAATAAATCTCGTAAAAATTAAAATTTGAATCTCAAAAAGCAGTTTAACATTTGAATTTTAAAAAGCCGTTAAAAAGATTAAAAAATTAATCCAATAAGTTATTAATAAAACTCTTATCTCACTCATCAAACATTACTACTGCAAATTTTAATTTTTCATATACCTCTTCTAGCCTGACTGCACACTACATAACCCATTCAAGCATTTACAGTCAGCAC
Source organism: Chironomus riparius (assembly GCA_917627325.4). Classification (NCBI taxonomy): domain Eukaryota; kingdom Metazoa; phylum Arthropoda; class Insecta; order Diptera; family Chironomidae; genus Chironomus; species Chironomus riparius. The sequence goes on from OU895879.1 coordinate 38,829,255, forward strand.
AAGCAAATCATATCCCCATTGAAAGTGAAACAGCCTTGAAAATTTCATTCATTCATTCATTCTCGTCCTCAACGTCTACGTCTCTATCCATTTCGAAATTCATTCACATTAGACTTAATCCATTTTAATCCTTAACAATAATATAAATAAATTATAAATCAACAGAAACGGAGAAAGAAGGAGAAGCACTAATGCGAAAAATATTGCATGTTGTCCCTGCATTATTAAGATTTTTTTTTCAGTTCTGACTATTTGTAAAATGTATCAATGGATAGTTGCCTGCCAAAGTCTCAAAAAGAAAAAAAAAATTAAGGCATGGGCATATGTATAATAATCCGGAAATCAATAAAGCTCAATGCATTTTTGTTTTGGTTTTCTTAACTATAATCCAACATAAATATTATTTTAGGGTTCGTTTAAGAGCAACAGCAGCAGCATGGACAGAAAAAAATAATCGAGTCGCCTTTCCATTGAGCCCTTTTGTTTCTTATGTGTTTGTATTTTGTGGTGACAAACATTAAAATACGATTATTGGACTGAAAACAAAAAACTTGTTGCAAACTTGCTTTTTTCTACTCGATTTACTCTAAAAGAAGGAATTTGGCGCATTAGACGTAGCATAAGAAAGGTAAAAATACTAATGGTGACGATTAGGGAGGATGTTTACAGTAATGTTAAAGATTAAAGTAATTAATATTTTTTTTCATTCATTCATTCATTTCTTGTGCATCGGTCTATAGCTTGTGAATAAGAAAAGAAAAACAGAAAAAAGAAGGAACAAAAAAAAATCTCGTTCCAAATTCAAGTCTAATCTTTAACTAATGATTTTTAAATACATCAACTATTGTAACACTTTGGGAAAAAGAAATGTTTTTTTTTATACATGTTCTGCATTGGACACATTTATGAATGCTCATTAGTGTGACGACTTTATATGCTGGAAAAATAAATCTAGCCGAAGTGTTGAAGTAATTATGTGAAAAAGAAGAAATAATAATTTCGATGCAATTAACCCACATCCTTTTATATAGAAAAATATAAATGTATACAGCATTGATTTGTCAGACATATCAGAACCTTTCAAAGAAAGTGAGTTTTATACGGTGTTGTAAGAAATCTTCATTAATTGGAACCGGTCGATGGAATTATGATATTGAATTGTTGATGACTTTCTTTAGTGATTTTTTGAATCGATCTAGCCATTCTAAGCTTTAATGTGGTTTGATTCGATTTTGTCTGGTGCAAAGAAAATCAAGATCTCCAAAATCTTCTTTAACTTTCCCATCCGAAACCCTCCCTGGCTCCTGAATGACATTCAATACTCCAATACAAGATCTTAGTGACTTTTTTTAATTAAAATACTTTTAAGCACCCCCTTCCCCCAGCTACGTTCCTAATGTGTTATCTTTAGTCATAAGACCCGCATCTAATGCTCTTCTGTTCCCCAATTTTTGATGCACGAATGATTGTTGATTCTCAAAACGTCTTAAAGAGGCAACGCTATAGCAAGTTATAGTTCTCATGCAGCTTTAAATTTGAAGTGCAATCAGCCACAACTCAACAAATATGAGCCAAATTTCTGCAATATCCCACCTTTAAAATATTTTTATACAATTTTTAATGACACTTGAAAATCCACAAAGGTGTAAACTGCACAGAAAAAAATTATTATTATATTTTTTTTTTCATCTTCTGACTGCAACGTCTCTATATCACAATTTACTGTATCTACTTATCTATTATATATTTTCTTTTTACAATAATAACAATAATCAAGAGCAGTATGTGGTCCATACAAAAAAAAGTTGTGTATAAGACACTCAGAATTTCATGAGTTAAGAGAAAATACAGAACAAAAGGAATCATCAAATAACAACAAAATGTCCAAACAAAAGGATGAAAATAGAGCCATAGTGAATAGAAAAAAAGAGTTTTTTTTTGGTTTGAAACCGCAATTTTCACCCGTTGATGAAATAATAATGAAGCAAACCCGATCGATTATTAATACATCATGAGAATGATGTTAAGAATGAATAGAAGCAGTTGATGCCTCAATAATTAATCAATGAGATGAGAAGAAAGATGTTCTTACACATCTCACATTTTGTAGTTTGCAAGATGAAACAAGACCGCAGCTTTTCTTATGTAATTATACGCCAAACTAATTAATTATTATTTTATTTTCTTTGCGTACTCATAATACACACACATGTGCTGGTTGGCGGCATTTGTAGGTAATTGAGATATTGAGAAATAAAATAAAATCGCGCAATGAATAGTTGATGAGCCATTAAAGGAAATAAAAGCGCTTACCTGTTCTTTGCGGCTGCTGCACGATCACGCTGTCTTCGATTTTTAAACCAATTGCCAACTTGTGTCGGTGTTAAGCCAGTCGCAGATGCCAATTCCCGTTTCTTTGTTGGATTTGGATAAGGATCTTGCAAGTACCATTCACGTAATAAACTTCGTGTGCGCTCTTTAAAGCAATGCGTTTTCTGTTCACCATCCCATATTGTACGTGGCAGTGGGAACTTCTTTCTCACGCGATATTTGTCGACAGGACCTGTAGGATTAACATCATCATTTTAATTATAAAGCTATTCTATGTGTTGATGACACTTTATGAATTTATTATTATTTACCTAGAGGTCGTCCTCGTAATTTTTCAGCTTCATGATAATGTGCTTCTAACCACATTGCTTGCAGTTTTCCATGCGAACTCTTTGTGAATTTATGTCGTTCTAGTATTGCATATAGTTCTCTGGAATGAAATTTTTAAGTGTTTAATGAGAATTTTTGGAAATTTTCTTTTTTTCATTCAAAATTTATTTTAATTGATTTTAAAAAATTTACGATCATTTAAAGCTTAAAAATTTATTTAACGTCTTATTTTGATTTACGGAAATGATTTGATGAAGAAAATGAAATATTTGATCGAAACCGTTAATTAACATTTGAGAGTATTGTAGCAAAATGTTTAAAAGAATTTAATTTGAATCACATGATTAATTAGAAAAGTTGTAAAATCATTCATTGTGAATGAAAATAAAATTTCTAATTCCGCAATATTTTTTAATGTTAAACTTTTTCATTTATTAAACTGGCTAAATGTAATTATTTTACAATTTTTAATTAAATTTGTTTTGATTTGATAACTGGTTATAAAATTGCATTATGCAAAACTTAAATCATTTTGAATTTGAATATCTTTTAAAGTTGAAGAACTATAATAATTTTCAAAATATTAAAATTTAAAGATAATTTTAACATAACATTAAAATTTATTCCAAATTTTTGAAGGTTAAGATTCTGAATAATTTTAAAAAAACTGAATCTTATAAATATCTTAGTTTGTATATTTTAATAAAATCTTTTAAAATTAATCAATGTTGTTTAAGTTTCAAGAAAAACTTATTTAAAGGTTGCAACAAATTTACAACAATTTCTTAAATTATTTTCAAGGCGTAGAAACTATCCCAAATATCCCATTTATCTCATATATCCCAAAAATATTCGACCTGTTTCACTAAAGTGGATTATCCTCGATTTCGGATTATCCACTTCAGTTTTTTGGAAATAACTCCAGACGCTTAAGGTTATTAAGAGATCTAATGTGTGATCTGGTTTGAGTACTTTGCTACTTAAATTAACATATACTTAGAATTTTTATATCTTCATTAGTTTGAGAATTATAGCAAAAATCGAAGTTAATCTACTAGATTTGGCTAGAAAATTGAATAATTAATACTTCTTAACGAAAAGTAAAAGTTTAAAGTATACAGAAATTTCAGGCATAGTTCACTCTATTATAATCCAAAATTAGAAATACCACACCTCGCATAAAGTTTAAGATATTTACAAAAAACTGATTTCGAATAATCCGAAATCGAGGATAATCCACTTTAGTGAAACAGGCCGATTGAAAATAATCCCTGTATGCATTAGAATTGAGATATCCCGTCATAACCTGAAATTACACGTCCAACACACTAAGGATACGTTGGGATATCTTTATTATCGTGCATTAATGAATGTGAATGTATATATATATATATATATATAAGATTGGCGTTAATAAACTAAACTAAACTAATGCTCAGGAATTTTTTGAATATTTTTGGGATATGTGGGAGAAATATGATATTTGGGATAGCTTCCACGCCTTGATTATTTTGCACAAAATTTTTTATTCTTAATTCAAATGAATTTAAAAAATTTAAATGTAATCCTTTCATCATAGTTTATGCAAATCACAGCAGTTTGTCTGCTTTAATAGTCTGAATCTTAAACTTTAATTCAATAACTTTGAATTTAATGTTTATTGGTTATTTTTTTTTATTTATTTAAAGCTGAAACATATTGCCAATCAATTGAGAAAAAGGAACCAAATCCAAATCTAGTACAATTTTGAATCATCTTCTGCATTTCACTAAACTTCACAAAATCTTCCAAACAAATTCCAAAAAAAAAGGAAATTCAGAAGCCAAAAAAAAATTAAAGCTCATTAGGCCACTTAAATTTACTTCTGTATATATACACATAAAAATACAGAATCATAAAAAAATCTGTGGTAAATAACAAGATAATGATGGCTTACGTTTTCATCATCATCACAATACGCACACATCACTCCTTATTGAATTTCAAAAATGAGAATCTTCCTCGAAAAAATAACAAAATTATGGAAATTAATATAATCATCAAAAAAAAGAAGAAATTTTAAATTTTTTTCTCATCTTCATTGCGAGTTGTGGATTTAAGACAGTGAGCAACAACCATTTGGAAAAACAATTATGATCCATTTAGCATTTAATTTGTGGCAATTTGATTCAATTAATTCTTTTATAAAAAGTCTAGAGATGAATTTATGAATATTTTTTTTTTGAATTGTAAATTAAGTAAAAGCAGAAGCAAACAGCAGAAAGATGAATAATCGGATTAGATTGGGTTCAAGTTTAAGTGAATTTAGAATTTTTTCTTTTTATCATTTGATGATTTTTTAAGGTAAACTGAGCAATTTTCTGTAATTACACAATCTTGAACTTAAGGAACCAATTTAAGTTAAGTTGTTTAGCAAAATGAGTGCGATCAGGACACAACTTCTAGATTATTTTAACTTTAAAACACAAAACTGAAGAATCAGCCATAAAAAATGTATTACAAGTCTACAGTTCAAACTCAAAGCTTGAAATTGACTTATATTTTGAATCAAAAAGGACAGTTGACTCAATTTGACTTTATATAAATAGTTGTGTTCACTTAAAGCTTTAGTAACACTTAACTCTAGTTCAATCACTGAAAATTATTGCTAATCCTAATAAAGGAATAAGCTTTCAAATTCTCAATTTTAATCTTATAAAATTAATTCTAATTTTGCAATTTTCCAACTTCAAACTCAAATTTTTGATTCATAAAAAACTTTCATTTCATAAAATTCACTTTAAAGATTCTTCACAATTATCAACACCAGCATGATTTCACTTTCTCTTAATTGATTTCCAAACGCAATTTAATAAAAAATCATTTCAGAAAATTAAAGTTTGTCAATTACCTAAAGTGTCCCGTGTGATAAGCAACAACAGCACGAGCTCTTAGTACAGCTTCTGATCGATCTAATTCACTAATATTCTGTAATAATTTGTACAGGATATATCCAGGATTGCCAATAAATGAATTAATTATATTATTATTATGTCTATCTATTACCGGATGTGCGACGGGAAGGCTCCAAAGAAATCTAGCTAAGCGTTCAATATCACCCGATTCCTCTAACGTTTCACAAACAGTCGCAACTTGCGATGCTGTAAAATTTAACGTAGGTAAGGCGAATAAGGGACTAGGTGCTAAAATTGGATGATGCGGGTGACTGTGAAAGTGATGCGGCTGATGATGATGTCCGTAATGTGGATGCATTTGAGGTGAATTTGCTATTAAATTATTATTATTCGCACTAGGTATATTATTATTATCATTATTATTATTGTTATTGCCACTATTATTATGTCCACCACTCAAATTCACTGAAACAATATGAGGCGGTGGTGATACGGATGAGCTTGGCGACGTTGAATTTAATAATGTCACCGATTCCTGAATAATTGATGATTGTGGCGATATTGATCGTCTTATTGCAGTCGGAATGACGATCGCGTTATTTGGGCCAACCACGGCCATTTGAATAAGTACTTTTGAGTTCGGAGCAATTTTTTAAAAATTTAAATTCAAATTTATTTTTTTTAAAAAAAATTCTTAATGTCAAAAAAGTTGTTTCAAGTTCCACTTCAATTGAACTGAGATAAAAACTCAAAAAATAAATCACAAAAATTCCGTCTCTTCATTTGACGTGGTTCAATAACTGTACTGATGAGGTCACTAGAAGAAGCTCTTCAACTAATTGTCATATTAGTTATGCAAATGAATCACTGTGTGCTCCTTAATATTTAATTACACAACATATTTAATTATTTATTCGTACATATCACTTACACATGGACTCTATGTGTACGGATACTTATCATATATTATAATTATTTGTTATAGCTAATGCCAATTGGCAATGTAACTGAAGAGTATTATTTGAATTATTCACGCTTATTAACAAATTAAGCTTCTTTAATATATTTTTTTATATATTTCCACAATCTTTCTCGAGTACGCAAACTTCCGAAGGAAATGAAATTTAAACTAAAGAGAAATTATCGCGGATCCACCGAAATTTTACACAACAAAAAAAGAAATGAATATTTTTTTACGAGATAATATATAATATTTTTTTTTTCACGAGAGAGCGACACCGAGCACTGACTTAGCGGAAGGGTATTTTTCTACTGAACTTCTTTTCTCTTTTTTTGTTTATTTACTTTTGCCTGCGATACGAAAAGAAGTAATAATAACAATACTAATACGACAGTAGCTTACAACAACAATTCATCCTACTTTACTTTTCTTCCATTTATAACCGCCTCCTTCTTTGTGCTGCTCATACACAGTGAAATATTTAAAAAAAAAATCATACAAAAGCAAAAGAAAATTTATTAGCTTCGAAGCAAAATGAGAACGCCAATCACCATTTTGAGGGGTGTTGCCTTTAACTTGCTTCAACTCTATCTCATTGGTTCGCTCAATAATGTGCTATCTCTTACACAACACAAAAAAAATATTATTTTGTAATGTATATACGTCAGACTATGTGTATGCTATGATATGTTTCACTCATTTTTCTTATACTCCATGTCAGGGATTAGTAACTTCGCTTACTCATTATTTTAAGACTTTCTTTTGTTTTGTTTTTTTTTTTTGAGATATCTAAGGCTTTTTTGTGCCTGTAAAACAAAAATTCCCTGATCCCCCAAAAAAAATTATTTTGACTTCTGAAAAGTACATAAAATGAACATCCTTATTTACCCTGAAATTATCCTCTAAGAAAAATAAACACTGACAAAAAACGAAGCTACACACAAAAGAAAAGAAAAAAAAAAAAAAAACTCTCGGGTATCATTGAGTTGATATTCTGTGGAAGGTATAATGTTCGAAGTTAGAGATATACCGCCGTCTCACTTGCACACATTTAAAGTGATATGGGCAAAAATTATACTTTGTTGATCACAATTCGTTATGTACCCGGAGAGAAATAAAAATGTTCTTCTTCTTCATCCTCTCGCTTACTCGCCTGAGATGTGTATATACAAAGTCTTTTTTTATTTCCATCATCATCATCATCAACAATATTGGGGTATGTATATAAACTCAAAATGTTGTATGGATGGATAGATATATCTGATGATGAGATATAAAAAAAGCTTTTTTTTCTTCTTTTCACTGAAAAGAGATCTCTCTACTCTATCTCTATATAATATGTTATATTATTACTCACTCACTCGCTTGCTGTATGTATCAACAGCATATCGTTTTTCGTTTCGTTTCCATTTCGATATGATGATGTTATTATTTTTAGGCGTCAAACAGGAATTATGTCATCAGTATTTTTACGTATATATATTTTTAATGGGATTGTATACCTTTAAATTGAACATATATTGTTACTCTTGTTATTTCCTTCTTTTTCATTATTACTTCTCTCATTCTTTGTTGAGTTGATAATGCCATCATTTATTTGTACATATACTCAAATATATTCTTTTTTTGATTCTCTCTCGAATGTAGATTAATAGATAGCTATAGATAGATGTGATGAAATTGAAAAAGGTGAGTTTCAATAAGTTTTCATTACACTCTATATTTTATTTCTGTTTGCGTAAATTGAGATGTATCGAATGTTTGTTTTTTTTGGCAATGTTTGAAAATCTTTGAGGATAGTTGGGATGTATATTGGGGGTGATGATGGTTGTTCCTTTTATAGATTGAATAGAAATCTTAACTATTTTATATGTTTTGCGTCTTAAACTTTGATATGAACTGACTGAATTACATAAAATCTATAATTGGAATCAGTGTTGCATTCTGGCCATTTGTTTGGATCAGATAAATTCTGAGACAGAAATTTCTTCATAAAGATCGATTCTACATGAAGATAGAAAATCTAATCTACACAAAGATTATTTCTACATAAAGAATCTGTCTACATAAAGATTCGATGTAGATGTCTACAATTCTACATTCTTCTCTGATGTAGACCTGGAAAAAATTTAAAATTGTAGACATCTACATCGAATCTTTAGACAAAAACTATTGAAGAATCTACATTCTTCATCTAGTGTAGACATCTACATTTGCAACACTGATTGGAATAAATTTTTATATAAAGAATTCTGAGTTTTTATAAATAACATTAGATTGAGGTTTATTAAAGATAATTAATATTCAATCTTAGACTAAGGATTAAATTGAATAAAATCAAGCATATTCTATTAACTATAGTACACAATTCAATCTAACTTGGTATTTCTCGTATTTCTTATAATATCTAGCTTATTCAGTTTTAAACAAATGAATGGAATTTATCAACTTACATTTGATTATTTTTGATGATTGTGCTTATAATCATCTTTTGATCACTTTTTCACACTGTGTTTTATATTTGATATTTATGAATTACTGTAAACAAATACATCTTTATGATAAAATGTGAGATTTTCAACTGATTTTATTCAGCTTTATGATTGCTGAAATCATTTATTTTAAACTTTCAATAATTTTCTGATCATTTTGATCAGTTTTGAATTCTTGTTCTTAAAATGATCAAGGCAATCATCGAATAATAATTAATAAAAATCAGTTGAAAATCTGGACTCAATCTTAAACATAACACGTAAGTTGAAATAAAAATATATAAATATTGAAAGAAATAAGACAGGTCTGAATCCCAGAATAGCCTTGAATCTATACCATTTTAACAATTCTTCGAATAGTATTCAACATTTTGCATAATTGAGATGGTTTATATTAAAAGAAGATTTGCAATATTGCAATAGCTAGTTTTACATTAGTTCAAGTAGTTTCTATACAATCACCAGGTAGAATGTGATTGAATTCGCAATTTAATTAGCAAAAATGATCAAATATCCAAAGTCTTCTTAACCATCATTCATAAATGACCTACATATTCATAATAACATCACAATTTATTAAACTAGTACTTAGCATCCATATCCCAACTTACAAAACTTGTCTAATCTAGCCTCAATAATGATCCGTGGTAAAACTTTAACTCGAACTTCGAACCACAAGAAAAAAGAAAAACTTTATGTTCAGTTATATATTTAATAATGAAGGGTAAACGAAAGAGTATATACATCGACATTAAAGTTAAAACAGTACAAGATGAAGAAAAGTTTTTAACTCAATTAAAAATTCACAAGCGCTAAATAATGTTTACAAAAGAGCTATAGAAGAGCTTTTAGAAGCGAGTATAAAAATATTTCATACCCTGACGATGACGAAAAGTTCTCAATAGTACATATACTAAGTTTGGAACTCTTTTTACTCCCATCTCATCATACTCATTTAAATATTGTTTCGAAATAAATGACAATAATCATATAATCTTGAATTTGAGATACTTGACGATTGTGATGATGAAGAACTTCACATCAGCTCATGAAAATAATAAATTTGAATGCTCAGTTTCTTATAAGAACAAAATAGAATGGTAGAAACCTCTAATCACACTCACAAGAAAAAAAAAAGAAATCATGAAATTTGAAAATAACACATCAATCAGAAAATTATCATCTAGCTCACTCACTCGTTATACTCATTCTGTATAATATCGCTAGAATTCAAGAAAAAGCCAATTTATCGATAAGTAATAATTTCTTGAGCGTTGAATGGAAACAGCCAATTGATGCCTTTTCAAAAAAAAATAAATAAATTTGGGATTGTTGTGTGTATACATATCTATCATAATTCCATGGCATCAAAACATAGTCTTGTTCTGTTTTGTTATCTGATTATATTTGATGGGATTTGATGTTGGTCCTTAATTTGGCATATTGTCCTTATAAATGTTTGTTGATCAAAGAAACCACTCTTAAATGTGCAAGCTAAGAGCCTTGCCTAGACTATATATGTTAATTCCTAGTACTTACTTATTAATTTCGATGGTCCTACAATATCCATAGTACATGGATTTTAGTCTTAAGCAGTGTTGCCTAAACTGTGTGTCACGGCACATTGGTATGTCGTGGAATTTTTTCGGAAATAACGCGAGCTGCATGCTGTGTGCGACTTTTGTCATGGCTTAGCCCTAAGGTGTGCCGTGACTCAATAAGTTTGGACAACACTGATCTAAAGCAAGACTTTGTTCTTGCATAAGATACAGAAAAATAATCTTAGATGCGCTCAGACCTCTACTCAACATCCAGTCACCAACAATAAATTCCAACTCATTTTCTTCTCTTCTTTTGATGCCTTTATTTTCTGTTAAATCATTCTGTTAATTTCTCGATGTTTATTTTGTATGTTGTGAGGCTCTTTTGTGTATTTTCAATTATCTAAAACCTCAAAACAATTTAATTATACATACTTTAATTTTTTTTACTATTTCTATTCCATATGAGCGATGTGATGTCTTGAAAACAGAAATGAAATGAAATAAAGAAAAAGAAACTGAATATGATAGATTAAGATTAAGTGGGATTAAGTTATATTTTGAAATGTAAAAAGGCTAATGGATAATGGTCAATGATATGATGAAAATGGAAATGTGAGAGAATTTGTAGTAGAAAAATTAATTAAGCATAAATTGTTTTGGGTTCAACGGTGAGTAAATATCGAAGCTATGAAATTGGAGGTGTGTATGTTTTGTCCTTATTAATAACCAATTATGAGATTTAAGCTGTATAACTATCACAATGTAATGGATGTGTTGATTATAGAGTAGATGGACAAGTAGTTTAGATGTAGAAATTAGGAACGATTGAAAGTGATTGATTTATGTAAGCCTTTAAAATCAAAAATTGATAACTTCAAATAGAAGCAATTACTGATTTGAGTTTATTAAGTCTTTTGATTTATGGCATGGGACTTTTCTGAAACGTTCAATTAGCTCCAATTTTTTTGCATTTAATTTATTGAATTTTTTTTTGCGATTTGGTGGGAATTTTTGCTGACTTCAAGGATTTATTTGGAGTATCTATTGACAGACATAAATTTTGAATTTGAACTAGTTTTGCTGAAGAATTTAATTAAATTTCAGAAGTGAACGTGATTTTGCTCAGTCATACAGTTCGGAGCTAATGCTTACTGAAGTCTTATAAGAGAATCTTTCGTAAATTTTTGAATAAATCTTATTTACGTCACTATTAACAAAATTATGACAAATTACAGAATTGTCCACACATTTTCGAACATTTTCTAATTTATAGACACCGACTTTTTGAATTTTGAACCCTCAGCACTTTTCCAACCCTAGCAATAATCTTACATTACTTACTCTTGTTACGCAACAGTACATATTTGACTAGTTACATCAGAAATATTTTCGCATTCAAAATAAGCCCCTAAAATAAACTTACAACATTCGCTCTTAATACTTAAAATTCTTACACCACATGTCCTTATATGTAGCTACAAAGCTATGAACACTTCTTCCAAGAAGGAATAATAAAACATGGAAAACTCTCTCAGTAGGACAGGAATGCACTTGAGACTACAAAATATAAGGAAAATAACCTTATCTCAAATCAGCTCAAGTCAGCTTCATCCAAACTTCATAAATTGATATTCAAGTATTCAAAGAAGGTCTAAAATAAATTTTCTTAAGAACTTGTTCATATTAGCCTCAAAAATTCTAAAAAAATTCATTCCTAATTAGAATGACTACATAGACATCCATCAACATAATAAAATTCTCAAAAGTGAGGATTTCTGAATGGAAAATAAAGTTTCTATTCGTCCGATGTGTGTTTACCAATTAAGTTGTTTGATATGCATAAGAAATTGAAATGTTAACTAATAATAACTTAATGCCTGTTTCACATACCCCATCATCGTCTTGAACAACAACGCGTTCATTGTGGGCATGTTATAGACATAGACACAAGGAAACTAAATGAAATTTCATTTCTACAAAGTCATGTTTCAAGTAGAACATTGAGCTCTTAGATTTCAAAATTGATATAACATACAATACATAAAGTTTATAGAGTTTGTTTTGAAAACAGGCAGAACATTAAACAATCGAATCAAGTAAAATAGACATCAACAATTTTCAAGGGAATCATACAGAGAAAAAAAAAATCAGATAGAAAAATCATCTAATAACTTTTTTTTATACATTTACTTCGTTTCCATTGTTCATCGTAATATTTTGACAGATGCTAAGAATACAAAACTTTTTACTTCTTTCTTTTTTACTCGTGTTATTCATGACTGACCATTAAAAAAAATTGAGAATGATTGTAAAGAAATAAAACATATATAATATGAAATGATAATTGAATATACACAGCACATACAAAAACCCATCAACTCAAACGGCTACTGAATTGAAGCTTTTTAATACATTGTTGGATATTTTTCAATTTCTAAAATCATCTGAATAACTTCGAATTTAATAGTTCTTTCTTGATTGAATGCCTTAATTGACATTTTGAAGTATTTTAGAAGAATTTTCTGACTCTACAAATTAAATGATAGTATCGCAAAAATTAAATGTATACGAGTTCTCATTGTGCTTCGTATTTTAAGATGCCAATAGATGAGATGTGTTAGGAATGCTTGTAGACTTTTGGATTTCAACTACTTCAATTTGAGATTTTTCAATTTGAATAAATTTAGTTTATTCTTAAATGATATCTGATCTTTTGATAAATATTTAATGATTCTATCTCGGGATTCAATGTCTTAGGTATCGTTTGTAAGTTGCAGTAAAAGAACCAATTGAACCTGACTTGACATTCTTTAGGACTATATCTAGAGTAAAGGAGGCTTTGACAAACTATGACCTTAATCCATATGATATCTTTGAAGACCCTTTGACATCGTTAGAGACAGATTCAGATAACACAAATTTTCGACAGTCCAGGTAAATGAATGACGTGTAAATGATTAAATGATAGAAAGTCTTTGTAAATAAGCGTAGCTCCAGATCCATCCTTTATTTATTTTTTCTCGTGCTGTGACTCATTTTCTCTTTTAATTTTAAAGCGCAACACTATTAACTGCTTCCCTTCATGAGAGGTTTAGATTCCAGATCCCTTCAATCACACTAAATCCAAACCATCATAACTGAATGATCAACCACTGAGTATTCTACCCTTAACATCTACAAAACTTTAAGATTTTCCATTTTAAAACCACACTCGGAATCTAAAATTTCTAATTCAATATCCATCCAACCTTAATACGGAGAAGGAAAGCCAAGTGTGCGTGTATATATAGGAAAGGAATAAAAGAAAATAAAAATATATTTAAGATAAGTAACTTTTGTAAAGTAAGAGAGTTGTTGGATAAAAAATTGAATTCGAAGATGACTGACTTATAAGATAAAGAAAAGAAAAGAGAGAAATAAGAAATGCTTTTAAGAATAATCCATGTATTTTTTTTACTGAAGAAAGAAGATTTGTGCATTACCGTATTTTGAATTTATTTAATGGATTTCTTTTTTTATTGATGAAGAACATTGGAACCGACGGTTGTTGCAAAAAAAAAAACAATTAAAATAGTAAGCTAGGAAAGTAGCTTGTAATCAAATTAGATTGTTACACATGCTTACAATAATATTATATTAAATGATTTATTTTAAATACATTTTGAACATATAAAAAATTAGAAGAATTTTATCATTCTTCCTCATCCACACGCTCGAGTCTTTCAGCAAGCATTTCATCCTTCATCTTCCAAAATGCATAAATATGGAGAGAACTAAGAATGATATATACAAGCAGCAATATTGATATCCCAAATAGACCAAGTACAACTTTACAAATCACTTCGATAGTTGCTAAAATAACAGCCACAATGTTGATAATGCAATATAGCTTGAGAAATGGAGGAATTTCCTGCGAATATTGAAAATTTTATTATGACTTTACATTCAAGTATAGAGAAAGAGAATTTTGATTACCGTAGGGTCAATAATAAGCGAAGAGCAAATATAATAATTTGAAATTGAAGCCACAATGTAAAAAATAAAACTTACAATTGTGAGCATAACTGTAGCGGAAACTGCAAAGAAAATTTATCAGTATTGAGATTGATTAACGCCAGCTACTAAAACTTGTATATAAGAACATTAAAGGCACATGACTACTTACTAAAATTATCAAAATCATCAGATAATTTATCCGGCGATTCTTCTCTTAGACTTTTTGTTTGTTTATTTGTAACGATGATATCAATCAATCCAAGGAATATGTTAAAAGTGCCCATGAAAGGCGCAATATAGGACACAACATGTGATGTATCCATTGAAGAAAAATTCTTTGGATTTACAAAAATATGAAATCAAGAGATTATCTGTTTTTATTGACTTTATTCAGTTGATTCTGATCAGTTTTCTCTAATTCACTTACCCAAAAAAGAATTGTTGAACCTTGATTATTATTATTAAGGATTTAATTAATTAATTTAAACTTTGTTTACAAAATCACAACAAAATGTTTGGAACTACCACAATTATCCTTATCAAAGATCAAGCTGGATATTTCTCACCATTTTATTTTGTAAACAAACTTTGTTTTGATCATTTGCTGTAAATGTATTAAAGACAAGATTATTGATGAGATTTTGCATAAGAGTATTGTAAAGCAAACACGCGCCGAGTGGCGCCTAGATTTGTTATTTTAAGCATCTCATGAGAAAGTTAAATAGAAGAAATTGAGGACTCTAAATAAACAAATGTCTTATGTCATATTTTTTGAGGATCTATTAAGAAATGTATTTTAAAATTCTCAAAAATTTCCGTCACCTTTCACATAAAAGACACAACAAAAAAAAAATAAAACCCAGAAATTCGATATGCTAAAAAGTCATGATCTGACGGGGATCTTATTTTCTTTTCATAGAAATAAATCCACTATGCATTAATAACCTGAAACCACATATACATTAACGCTTCCTACTTATTTCCATCCATCCCTCAAAAATTAATCCCTATAGCTTTTAAATGAGGAAAAGTATATACAGCAAAATATAAAATAAAATCTGTTCCTTCATAATAATGTTCCCATCACCATCATCATCGTTATAATCATTGTTAGATACTGCTGGGTTCAAGTTATGGACTGTTGAATTTTGGATGGGATAATTTTGGCTTATTAAATGAGTTGAGGGACTAGGTTCATGGCTGCACTAGCTATAATAGTATGTAATGAGCCATATATAGTCGTATCTGGGAAAATAAGACCCATTCCATACCTAAAATAATAAGAAACTCTCCAAAAATGATATTTTGAAGTTACTTCAAAACTATTCGACATTTCCGTTCCTTGGATCTCATAGGAAAGTATTTAAGAATTTATGTCAAAAGGGCATATGAAACAAATGGATGTTTATGTTGTATTTTGAATCAATCTCATTAAACATAACACATTTTTTATACATCAATACACAAAATATTATGTAAAGTTATGGGGTTCGTCTATCAATTGATACGTCTACACAATAAAAAATTACATCTAATGTTTTTTTTATTTACTTTATTTTATCCTTTATTTCGCATTATAATACGATTATTTGATACAGTTTTACATTTAAATTCATAAGAGTGCAATTTTCTCAATAAAATATGTGTGAGTGTGTATGTTTGTGAATGTCAATGAATGAAGGATAAAATATTTTCATATAATATTCTGATTTCTAATGAATTTTTATTAATTCTGTCAATGTGGCTTGTTGTGGTTTGGAAAACTTCCGAAATTTCTGTACAGTTATTGGTTAAAATTAAATCTCAAGAAAAAAAATATCATCCTGACAGAGTACATATGTATTTAGGTTAGGTTTTGGTACTACAGTTTAACAGTTTACTGTTCAAATATGTTATCCAGTTGTATATGAATTTCTATTATATAACTCTTACGGAACTGACTTTGTTATAGTAAATTATCTTGGTTTTATGATGCTTATCTAGTTGTTCTTGCTCTGATGTGTTCAAAACTAAGATGGTATTAGTTTTTTGAATGACTAAGGTCTTAATCTATTTAATTTGAGATTCGTTCATTGTTTAAAATTTAAGCCCAATTTTTGGCGCCAAAATTTATCTTAAATTCATTTTGATTCTAATTTGGATAATTAAACAATAAGGATCAAGAATTCAACTAGAATTAGTTCCACCAATGCATCCTAGATAGTTAAATTTACTAAAGTCAGCGATCAAATTTTTATCCTTCAAATTTTGTGATTATTAATTTCTTAAAGTCTTTATCTATCGCAATACTTTTGTTTTTCAATATTTCAATTTTCATTAACTGATTTTTTTCTTCTTACTATTAGAAATAAAGAATTAAAATTAGATTGTATTTTAACTTTAAGACTCGTTATTAAAAAAAATGTCACAATAAAATAGTTTCAATATATCATTGAACTCTAGCTGTAGGAGTAAAAACTTCTTTTTTCAACACCTATAAGTTTCATCATGTTTTCTTTAATAACTTTTTGTCTATTAAAAATTACATAAAAGTTTTTTTTTATATCCTCATATATGTATAAATAAATACTTTTTCATTTTTAAATATATTTTTTTATTATATAATATCCTCACAAAAGAATGATATGATACGATATTAGTTAAAGTTAACCGAGCTTTTTTTGTTGTCTTTAAATTAGCTAAAAGCTGCTGTTAAAACTAAAGATTTGAAAAAATTTTTTTGTCTTCACATTCGATTCTGTATTTGCATTTGATTATGACCGATTCAATCTTTAAGTCTGTTTTACAAATTATAGAAGGTACATTTTAAAATATTCTGCGTATATTGCTTTATATTGAAGTATTTTTGGATACTGATAACTTATTTCTTTATTTATTTTTTTGAAAATTCTTTGTGCCAATTTAGATCTTGGGAAAGCGAAATATCTAATTTTTTTTTACCGTTTGTTGCTATTTTTATCTTCTTACTTAAAATTTCTTCATCTGAACTTATCTACTTTTTATTTTTTTTAGATTCTTTTTTTTAAATATCATTATAACACGTTACAATAGTTTTTTTTGCTTTATTTTAGTTATTTTCATTTAATCTTTTGTTTATTTCAAGGCGTGGAAACTCAGGATTAATCCTGAAAATCCCAAAAAATCCTTGAGTCAATAAATATGGAAATGTGAAATCCCTCTTAAATTTCTGATGCATTTGATGAATAACTTCGGGATTCAAAAGGGATTTAACATTTCCATGTTTATTGGCTCAGGGATTTTTTTAAGGATTTTTCAGGATTAATCCTGAGTTTTTACGCCTTGGTTTATTATTAGAAATCAACAGAATTTCTTAAAGGTTCATTAATGTATGAATAGGTAGGGTAGAAATTGTCTAAAGGGTCTTTGAAGTTAATGTTTTTAATGTGGAAATATTCTTAACTAAGATTGTATAATGATATATAAAGGGTCCTCGATTAACTTTCGGATAGAATACTGTGTACAACCTAATTGCAAAACAAGTTGGATTTGATCGAAATCGAACTTGCGACCTCAAAAGAGGTTATCTCCGATTACTTAGTCAAAATTCCCTGCCATTGAGCCACCGAGTTACATATCTCACTACGACTATCTATCATATACATACCGCGAGCCCAGAGGCAAATCTAGACTTTCCATATCTTCAAAAACAAACCAGATAATTATTATTCAAATCATAGACCCTCAACTATCTTCTAAACTTAATAAAAATCATCGAAAAAACAATCTTCATGTGAATCAATAATCATGTGATATTAACAAACCAAACTATGACGTCATTCCCTCAAATGGCAGCAAAATTCAACATAAGAGTGTTCAATATTCAACAAATAAAAAATGATTGATTAACAGGATAATCCATAAAACCCAAAGAGCCTTCAGACAATTTTTGTTCATAGAAATATTTTAGAATTTAAAGAGCATACGAACCAATCATGAGAAAAAGAAAAAGAGAGCATTTTTACCTTAAATATCATAGAGATCAAGCTATTAAACCTTTTTTGTTGCTATTTTTGCGATTTAATAATTGCTTCCATAACCATTTGATGGCTGCTGTTGTTGTTGTTGAGCAAATGGATTTGATTGTCCTGGCACTCCTAGATTTCCACCAACTGTCGAGTATGTTCCATATGATTCATTTTGTTGATTTGTTCCCATATCGTTTAGACGAGAACTCGAAAGTGCTCCTAAAAATACATAAATGATAATGTTTTAGTAAAATGTCAAGAAAGAGAATCTTAAAAAAGATAGGAAGAATGAAAATTTTACTTGGAATCGGATTTGATGGGACGCCATGTGGAGCTAAGTGACTTGTCTCCTCAGCAACCTTAAATTAAAGACAATCAGAATTAATTAATGAATTTAATTGATGCTAATTGAAAAATTACTTGATGAGGATCTTCTGTTGTGGGTATATCAGAAATAAAGCCTGTGTCTTTACGATAAAAGTTAATAAATACGAAGGCGACCAGCACAAATAAGCAAAATATTCCATATCCTCTGAATGTTTGTTTCGAGCCGAAGTATGTCACAAATAAGCCTGTTATAAACAATTGTATTTTCAATTATTACGTCTACTTTATCGTGTCATGAATTAATTTGAATTTTACCTCCAATAACAGCACCACAACCTCTTCCAAAGCCATGATGTAAGCCTTGTAATACACCTTGAGCACTTGTTCTGTAATTAAAGCGATATGTATAATTATTTTTAAAAGTTTAAGTAATGTGTATGTGTCAATCATACCTTAAATGAGGTGGTGTGTTGTGTGAGATATATGAACAGCATGCAGCCCAACATGCAGCATGTGTTATTCCTTGCATCAATTCGAACGGTAGAACCCACCATGGATTTCTATTAGAATTGATTCAATTTAATTAATTTACAACTTTAAAGGAATAGATGAACTTTCAACGAACCTGACCCAAGAGATGTACAAGAATCTGATGCAATTTCCAAACAATCCCAAGCACAAGACCTTTTGTGAGAAAATAAAAAATATTTAATTTAATTTGCGAACATGAAAAGACGACAAAAAATTTTCATTACTTTTACGTGACCAATTTGTGTAATAAGTCGGAAACTGAAGAAGTATGCAAATATTTCACTCAAGTGGTTAATAACTGATGCGACGCCAAATAATGTCGGTGAACCGCCATAGTCTTGCAAGTGCCAGAAGAGGAATGTAAATATTAAGCCAATACCAAAGCCCATGAGCCATGCAACAAACAAGAATGATGCACACTTGAGATCCTTAAATTGCGTAAATACTAAGATCCATTCAGGTGTTTGTGTGGTCAATCGCTGTGCAAACATTTTTGTCTGAGCTCCCAATGTAGGTGGTGGTGCTTTTTGTTGTGGCAATGATACACCGCCTCCTGTAGCTAATGATGGGATTCCTAATTGTGTTGCCAATTGATTTTGCATTTCATCCTCTTTTGTCAACACTTCTGCTGGTTTCTCTTGGAATTCCATTTCTTCTGGATGTTCTGGATATTTAAAGTTTATTTGTGTGGCAGCGAGTAATGCAGCAGTCATCGATACTGCGAATGTCGCAAAACAGATTGTATAATTTTTCTCTTGCTTATTTGGTCCACATGGATGATCTGGAAATGAAGTTGAATGATCCAGGGCAATACCAACAAAGAACATAGCAACACCCCATCCTAATGATCCAAACATTCGTTGATGTCCATATCGATCAGAATCCTCACCGAGAAGAGTTATGACAGCTGAATCAGCAAGTGTTATAGCTGGTGCTGAGAAGAATTCACCAATGACAACAAGTAACATAAGAAGGAAGAATGCTTTCTGGATATCGTCTGTTTGATACACAATACTGCTAAAAAGTGGTGATACCCAATTTCTTTGCTTTGAATCATCATAATTATTGGCATAGCTAACACTCAATGGAGAAACTCCAGCTTCAGAAAGTGGACGAACTGCACGTCGTGAACGTATGTGAACTTCATTGTTAATCGGATCATCAATAAGCTCTCGTAAATTGTCAACACTTCTCTTTAAAAGTCGTGGAGCTTCTGGTGTTCTAAGTTCATAGTAAGAGTCATTATATTGCGTTATACATGAGGTCGCTGGTGGTTGAATAAATCCAAGAGGCAGTGTAAATACAATCCATGCTGAAAGGGATGCAAGCAGAAGAACTTTACCCTTCTTCGATTTGTCTGCGTAGCTTCCCCAAAATGGAGCTGATAAAAATTCCACAAACGGACGTGATCCAACTAATAATCCACACTGCAATGGATTCATACCCATTTGTTTGAAATAGACACCCATTAATGGAAATAATGATCCAAAAGCTGAATAGAAGAAGAAGTAAAATGTTTTTACGGTCAGCAGTTCCTGATCCACAGATCCACAAAGCATTTCAATAATGTCATATCGTCCACGAATTTTGTGTGTCGATTCTTTGGGTTGTGGATATCTGGAAAATTGGGAAATGATTAATGGAAAATCCGTTGAGCAAGGCAATCAATCAAACTTACAGATTGGGATCTACTTCACCTTCAGCCTCAGGATCAACCATGGGACGGACGACTCCACCATAACCTGATGGTGGTCCACGCTGACTTTCGTCATACCCAAATTGATTATCTTCTTCATATCCACCAGAATATTGCGTATATTGTGCCATTTTTTTTTAATTTTAATTATTTAGCTACTTAACAATTAAAAAGGTTCTCAGCTGATATTCACAATGAATTCTCAGACTATTTAATTATCTTAGAAGGTCCTTCTACTTTTAACTTCCTATACCTTTCCCGATGTGCAAAAAATTATATAATTTTTTTAACGTTTAGTTGCCTTAACTAAATTGATGCCATTTTTGACACGAATTTTTCGTCAATTACGTGAAAATAACACTTATAATCCAATCAGCGACTATCACAATTTAATTTTATCAATTTTGTAAGAGTTTAAAAGCTTTAAAAATTTATCAAATTATAGATTTTCTTACTGAAAAAATTCACTTTTTACGAATCCTTCCAGTAATTGATTTTTTTGGTCTTCTATTGATATCAACGTTTCTGCTTCTATACTGCTGTATGAAACGTAAAGAGAATTAGGATACAAATTTTCTCATGAGTGGCAACACTAAAGCAGATTGAATGGCGCAAGTGCAAAGAGGAAAGAAACTTCCAACGAAAGGAAAATGTGAAAATTTATGAAGAGAGAAGAAACTTCCATTATTACATTTAAAAGCACGTGCGATTCTATTGGAAGTAGGATAATATTATTTTTTAGATCATTTAATTTTGTTTTTCATTTTTATACTGGAGATTTGCTAATTGCTGCCTTGTTGTCTCAAGTCGTTCGAGTAGTGCAGCCTTATCCGTTTCACATTGTGCATTTGCCTTCTCGGCATCGCGCAATACATTTTTTAATTGATATTTTTCCTCTTCATTAGGCACAATTGAACGATATTCTGCATAGCATGTGGATAGCTCTTTCTTTATATTTGCATTATATTGGATGACGGTATTGATGAAATTATGTGACGTACAATTATTGCCCGATAGAAATAGGAATCTCAATTGCGGAAGCTTGTCAAGGAGGATTGTCGAGAATGCAGAAATTTTGTTATTATTTAAATTTATTCCCTTGAGATTGAGATTGTTGACGAGCAAGCTCAATGAGATAATTTTAATCTCATTACGATCCAGCCAAATCCAGGTCAAGGCCTTCAACGGCTCAAACGTTTGTTCATCAATTATCGATATTCTATTATCAATCAAACTCAATTCCTTTAATTTGTTCAAGCCCTTAAATGCCTCAACATTAATATTCGCTATTTTATTATGTGAGAGGTCGAGATACTCCAATTTAATAGCTTCAACAAATGTGTAGGCGTCAAGTGTAGTTATTTTATTTTCATACGCATGAAATACACGCAAATTCGAGGCATGTTGAAATGATTGTGTAAAAATATTTCTCAATCCCACCTGATTCATCTCTAGGACTTCCAAATTTGTAAATGTAAAGAACATATTCGGAACTGTCTCAACATTTGACTCAATAAATGTAATTTTAAGCTTGTTGTATGCAATGTCATTTGTTGAATTTGAAAATTTCAATCCTTTCCCGGATATGTAATTAATGTTCGTCAATACGCATGTTGTAAATTTATCCTCAAATTGAGAGAATGTTGTGTTATGTCTCACTGTACACTCATACTCTTGCTCATTCGCTCCACTTATTAAACCAATTGAACACCAAAGGATTAATAAACTTTTTAATCTACAGGAAGGAACAAGAGAACATTAATTGTAATTAATTTTTTGTTGCATCCTAAAACAGTCAATTGTCGTTTGAAAAAATCAATAATATCTCACAATTCCATATTTATAAATGTAATAATACAGCCAACTATTTTTTTTAAACTTTACTATCTTAGGTCTTATCACGTCAGCGTTTCAAACAGAACTGAATATGGATTCTTCCGAATATTTAATTTAGTCTGATAAGAATTTTTTGTATTTGTAACAATTGAAATGACCCTAAAGCATAATTAAATTCAAACTACTACTCTTAGTTCCGTCGCAACTTCTTTTCATAGATTCTATGTGTGTGATGACTTAAAAACAACACTATTTAAAAAACAGGGTGACAACGATTGAGATTCTATGATGACAGGGTGACTCAATGTGATACTATTTGTGTAGGGTGACCAAAAACATTGGTTTGAAATTCAGTCAAGCTGTTCTCAGGAGACTCAATGAGAGCTATCATATTATGCAATTGTGCTTGACATTATTATTTAATTCAGTTATACTTCCTTTGCGGGGAAATTTTGTCGGAATTTCTACTAATAATTTGATATTGGCAGTTCGAGTGATTTGAAGGTTAATCAAAAAATGGACCAAAGTTTTTATGCTGGAATGTGTTATCGAAATTCCAAAACTTTAATCTTGCACCCACTCATTCATAAATCACGAAAAACAATTCACAACTTCCACAATTCTTTAAATTAAGTTATCTCATCACATTACCTGCTACTAATAAGCATGTCGCTCAATGAACTTCTTTATAGTAAACAATCAAATTCAAAACTGACACAGAGTGAATCTCATTCTAAACAAAATAATCTACACATGCTAAAATGTCGTACTTTCTATTCCACATTACACGTTTTTATCATTTTCATTCTTACTCCTCATAACTATTTAAATAAGATTAATGCGGTGCAAATCTTCTACTAGATTAGGGTTACTGGAGCTGCTCGTGGTCGTGGGATGTTTGGAATTACAGTTGCTTATGTGGCTACTTAAAAAATGTTACTATGTGAAGGTTAAGTTGAAATAGTAAGGGACTGCAGCTAGTCGTCATCAAGCTGTTATCTAGTCATTAAAAATTCTATGTCCACAGCTTGAAATGACATTCATGTTCCGCAGCATGTAGCTTTTGGAAGCTTTATAAATAAACGAACCAAATATGTTTTTGCATCATATTGCCTTCCCCCTCCTCCCTTACCAGCCTTAAAATTAAGCATTCGAAGCTATCAGCGTCATATCTTCTCAGTTCTGTTATATCATTCCACATCATCCCCTAAAGTCATCCAGTCACATGTAAATCTATCATGTCTAATACCAATATTAGAGTCTTATGCCGTACAAATTTGTTTGATGATGAGACGGGATGATTTATATGGATTTAAATTTGCAATGTGCATCATCAAATTGCTCCTTCAAAACTATAAAAGCTACTCACATCTGACCGTGAAACTAGTTTGATTAAAGTGATTCCGAGAGCGAGATAAAAAAAAATATGAGTAAAGCAGGTGCAACATTAGTGGATGTTAGCGGTGAATTTATTAACCAGCACATCCTGCAAAGTGATAATAACAAGGATGACGATGTAGTTGATGTCAATCAAATTCCAGAATGGTTGAATAAAAGTTTATTAGAGGATGTGCTGCATAAGCATTTTAAGACTAAGGATGTACGAGTCAAGTTCTTAAAAGTCATGCACTGCGGCGGTAAAGGTGAAAATTTTGCATCTGTTATGTATCGTGTTGGAACTTACTATTTCCATCAAAAGAGTCCTGAAAAGATTGAATTAATTTCGTGCATCTTAAAGACGCTTCCACAAACTGATATGGCGCTTGATAAGCTCGGAAGTGGAAACTACAACGTACAAAATAAGGAAATGATTTTCTACCAAAAAATCATTCCTGAATTTGAAGAAATTCTCAGGAAAATCGGGGAGAACGGAAAGACATTTCCAGGTGTTATGGCTGTTTATCTCGATTTAAGTCTTATTGTTCTTGAGGATTTAAACGTGAGAAATTTCGTTATGGCTAATCGACTTACAGGATTGGACATGAATCACGTCAAACTCAGTTTAAAATGCTTAGCTCGAATGCATGCAGCTTCAGCTGTTTTACATGCAAAGGATAAGAATGTCTTTAAGGATTTTGATACTGGATTTTATACAAGAAGAACTGACGCGTTTCATGTGTTTTTCAAGTCAGGCTTAGAAGTTGTAGCTAAAGAGGTCGAAAGTTGGACTGATTGGAATGAATCAGCATATTACGCTAAGAAATTGAAGGCATTAGTTCCAAACTTAATAGAAAATGGACGTAAAGCATTTGACTGTGAGGACGGAGACTTTAATTGCCTCAATCAAGGTGATTTATGGACGAACAATGTAATGTTTCAATATAACACCCCAAACAGCCCATCAAAAGCAGTGATTTTGGACTTCCAATTCTTCTTTTACGGTTCAGCAGCACTTGACTTGCATGTAAGCTTACAATTCATATCTAATCACACACCCAAAACTTATCTTTTAATTGCTTATTATTTTACAGTATTTTCTTTTCACGTCTGTACATGATAGCATGCGATTAGAGAATATGGACGAGATGGTACAATTCTACTATTACGAAGTCAAGGAACTACTCAGTAGACTCAATTATGATATGAAAAAATTCCCAACACTACAAAACTTTCAAGTTCAGGTGCTGAAAAAATATTTCTATGGTAATGACCTTATTTCTGTTATCTATGTCAGATTAAATCAGCTGTTGCTCTCAATTTTATTCCCAGCATTTTCCTCTTGCATGATTACATTCCCAATTCACATTTGTGAGGATGAAGAGGCTGATTTTGAAGCACTGATGAGTACAGATGCTCGTTCTATTGGATTTAAATCACGTGTTTACGCAAATCCACGATTTAAACAAGTTGCTATGAAGATGTTACCGATTTTTGACAGCAAAGGCGTTCTGGATGAACTCTAAAGCTGATTACTATGTTTATATATGTCACAAAATTAATTTATTGCACTGGAGTCTTAATCTATTAATTAATCATGGTTGAGGGGTAATTATAGCAATAAATTATGGGGTCTTTCCAAAAATAAGTATAAGTATTTGTACATCACAACTGAATGACCTTTTTATTCTGGCCAAGCATAAGTTTCGTCTCAAAGTTTCTTTTAGAAATTAAATTTTATTTTACATAACTTTTTTCTCCTATTTACAATACAAGTCGCAACACATGACTAGTTATGACACAAAATGGTAAAAAGCAACAATAACATCGTATATTTAATAATAAGGTGGCTCGAAATGTTTATCTCAAATATTTAAAAAAAAACTTCCGTTCTCGCAATACTGATGAATCATTGATGAAGCTTATTAGGCTGAATTTTGTCTAGTCTGATAAGTTAAAGCATTCTTTAAAGAAGTGCTCGAGTGAATGGTATAAATGGGGACGAACTCCGGCTAGTGAATGATCTTCATCGGGATATGTCTGTGAATTTATTCAACAAATGACTTTTAGGTCCACAAATAATAATCAAAAGTTCTACTTACAATTTCTTTGAACTGAATATCACTGCGCTCCAAAACTCTGGCAAGAACCATACCTTGCTGGAAATGAACATTATCGTCTAAAGTTCCATGCACCAACATGTACATTTTATTGTGCTTTGTTATGTTTTCAACAAAATTTGTCATGCGAGACGCATTATAAGCTGTTGGATTTAGCTCGGGTGTCAGCATGTATCGTTCTGTATAAATTGAATCTGAAATATCCAAAATGCATTAAATATGAAACTTAAAGAATCTTCAAAAAACTTACCATAAAGTTCCCAGTCAGTAACAGGCGCTACACTTGTTGCACATTTGTAGACCTTGTTATCTCTCATTAAACTCATTCCAGACACATAGCCTCCGTACGACCAACCTACATAATTAAATTTTCTATTTAAAATATTATTTTAATTAAACTGAAGTCAAGCCTCACCCCAAATTCCAGTTCTTGTTGAATCTAAGTACGGATATTTTTCATGCAACTTCTCAGCAGTTCTAACTTGATCTTCGACTTCAACTGTTCCTAAATTCTTGTACAATGCATGCAAATGCTTATCACTCTTTAGTCCACTTCCTCTACCATCAATCTTTACATAAATTATGTCTAAACTTGATGCTAGATAAGTTCCCCATTCAATTGAATAACGATTTGTGACACTTGATGAATCTGGACCTCCATAAACTTCAACAAGCATTGGATACTTTTTACTTTCATCTAAATCACTAGGAACTATCATCATTATAGACGCGTCTGTCTCATCATCTAATTCAATGCTATCGTAAATCTTTCTTGGGACTTTTTTCTTATAAACAAGATTCTTAAAGTCATCGTTTTTCTCAACTTCCATATGATCTGCTAACACAATTTTATCTCCTTCTATTTTTAGTGTATATAAATCCGCACGAGGTACATCAGGTCCTCCACTATTAATAATTAAATAGCTTCCACCTTCTGACACTTCCGCACTGTAATATGATTGTCCCTCATATAATTTACATGTCAAACACATTGGCAGTGCTCCATTCACATTTTTAATTGCATATACATGTTGTGCCTTAATGTCTTCTTCAGTATTTGCGGTATAAATTATCACGTTGTTATCCTTATTGAACTTTAATATTTCCGTAATAATATACTTTCCAGATGTTCTATTTGATACAGTTCGATTGTTTAAATTCAATACTTTGATGTGACGATAGCCATCAGTCGATCCGATAAATATCATTTCAGTTCCATCACCATTGAATAACGGTGCAGTGAAGAATTCAATCCATCCTTCAGTTGTGTCTAAAGTTAAAAGATCGACACAATTATTATTGGAAGTGCACTTAAGGATAAGTCCACGATTTTGAACACGGTCCATCCAGACTGAAATTAACTCGTTTTCATTTGCCCATCCAACAGAAGTGATAATATACTCATCAGCTATTAAGCTTACTGGTTTTGGAATTTCTGGCAAGCTGTCAGGATTTACACCATTTAAAGTAACATAAAACAGCTTGACTAATGGATTTTTTGCTCCAGCTTTTGGATAGCTAACAGGTATCATCTCTGGGTATTTGTACTGTCCTGGAAGTCCATAAATAGGCAATGTTATGGTTGGAACATTACTATCCACAAATTGAATAAAGGCAATTTTCTTTCCGTCTTTTGAGAACCAAGTTGCAGAATTTGACGAGAAAACTTCTTCCTCATAAACCCAATCAGGCACACCATTAACAATTTTATGTGAACTCGACAAATCTCCATCTTTAGTGATTTGAATAGACTCAGCAGTTGGTGATGGTTTGTAGTAAATATTAAACTTATCAACAATAATTAACGATGAATCTGGTCCAAATTTGACTAATCGATAGATAAAACTGTCATCTTCCTCCGTGATTTTCACATCTGTTATTGTTTCTGCTGCGATATCAAATATCCTCCAATTAGCAAAGAATGAATGACGATAAAGCTTAATTATGTTTGTTGTAAGAAGGATGTACTTCTTATCTGGCGAGAATTCAAAGCTATTTGACGTCACAAAGCGCTCATAAATGGTGGAATTTGTTCTGACTCTTATTTCTCGAGTTTTGGAATCGGCATTGTAGATGATGAAATCGCCCTGAAAATAAAGTAGTACTTATTTTAATAATAGAGCACAGCAATAAACATTAATTCGAGTTATCAGCAATTTCTAGTAAATGTTGAGACATATTAGTGTAATATAAATAAATAATAATGATTACATTAACATCGAAATAGTGAAACGATTTGTCATCAATCCAAGTTCCATTAAACCTTCTAGGCTGCAATTTTCCTTTAATGATGTCATCTAAAACTATTTCATCCAGTTTATCTTCGGCAGATTTGTTTACAAGAAAGACAGATAAGACAATAGCAAGAATTACAGCTATGGCAAGTATGCATAATCCACCGAGTACAAGAAACTGCCTCTTACGTTTTGCCGATCCAATGAGCTCCTAAAATTAGATAACATTCTTAATAAAGCTGTATAAAGCCTGTAATCATATCGGTTGATTGTCTTCCACTTTCGATTGGGTTATATACTGATTAATAATTATCAAGCAATGAAAATGAATTACAGTAAAAACAAGTTTTGGATCTTCCGAAATAGCTATTCATCAAGCTTGGTACTTTTTTGCTATCAAAACGAACATCCAGTTTATACAATTCAAACATCCAATTATGTATATTTTTTTTTTCCTAATTGTATTATAAAGCTAACCACATTCATTATAATAATACAAGCTGTAACTCATACCCAACATATAAATTAGATTGCAGAAAGCTTGATATGAAAGTGAAAGCAATTGAGCCGTGAAAAGAATTTTTTAATAATTTTAATTTGAATATGTGTGGTAAGTACATTTGTGAAGCAATATCTCTGCACCATCGCATTAATTTTCTTTTATATTGACGCACTAGACTATTTACGATAATTGTTAACACTTAAAACACGGATAAATCTACTAAAATTAATAAAATTGTTAAAACCACGATTATTGTTGCTATTTATAATTTAACAGAATTTTGGATTTTGAATTTTATAGCAACTATTACAATTTTTTTATAGCAAAACCCTACAAATGTCAAATTTGTATGGTTTTGTAATTTATTTAAATTTTTCAATTTCGTTAATTGATTTAAATATAAAGATTCCATAAACTCAATTTGCATGATATGTTCACTAGAAAATAGAATTAAAAATTCCAACATTCCAAATTATTAACGCTCAATAATTCTGTTGAATTCAACATTTTAAATGATTTTTTCAAGAGTCCCATAAAGCATTTTCCCGTTCCTATCAAATTCTATTTCAAGAGTTGATAATTGTACTGAATTGTACCTATGTACTGATACTGAAACAACCGAATTCTTATTCATCAGATTTTAACAAAAGAGCTTTATCGAGATATTTCTGTACTTTAATTAATTTCTATTTTTGTAAAGAATTGAAGTAAATTATTTATGCAGCATAGCAAAATTGTCAGTTAAAAACTAAGCGAGATCTATTATTAATTTGAATAAATTTTCATAAATAATTTCTTGATGCATTTAAAAATAGCTCCCAATATTAATTAC
The DNA here is from genome assembly GCA_917627325.4 of Chironomus riparius. Lineage (NCBI taxonomy): Eukaryota > Metazoa > Arthropoda > Insecta > Diptera > Chironomidae > Chironomus > Chironomus riparius. The sequence continues at coordinate 38,859,244 of OU895879.1, forward strand.
ACACAAGATCACTTGCATTATTTGTTGATCCGATACTTTATTGCCATGAAGACTATCCGAATGGATGAAAATAATTTTTTTAAGTACCTGATCGCTCTGTCGCATTGTTTCAAGCGAATTGGAAGTAGTCATGCTGCCAGTATTTAAATTATTTGTTCTAAGCTATTAAATAACTTTGAAGATCACTATTTATCCTAGAAATAATAACAATAGCTTAGTTATTATCGGGAAAAAAGAAGCGACACTATTGTTATATATATCCACTAAGTACAATTACAAAGCACTAGTCATTCACATGACAGTCGACAAATGACTAACAAAAGCATCATGAATGAAAAGCAGTGAATATCGCAGCATTATTTTCGATTATTGTACTCTCACTCTCTCACATTTATCTCCTACCTGGCCAAGAGTAAGTTCGGAGCGTACACAGTAAATTTATTATTCTCTCACATCTCATCACACACATTGTATTTTCCAGTGTACACTTTACTCTACATTGTGAGGGATACCCATTTATTATTATAAGAGACTAATTTGTTGGAGAAAAAAAAAATATTTACACGAAATATTAAATTCAGAGTCGATATGTGTGTACACAATAATTAAAGTTGACATAATCACTCATTGGAGGAACTACGAAGAAAGAGTTAAAAGAGAATTTACATCGACAATGAAATTGATGAAAGTCATAGGAAGATGATTAATCATGTTCTCAAAGTGAGCAACTGTGATTTATTAGTCATGTTTTTGGTTCTTCATGAGAGGAATAATATACTTCTTGGTCAGTTGGGTTTTGAAATCAATTTAACGGCTCTTAATTGTTTTGAAATCCTGTTGTATGGTTTTTAAAAGCTCTTGAAAAACATTTGAATTTTATCTTTTATATGGTTCTAGCACATGTTTTCTATTGCTGTTGTATGGTTTTTAACGTGATTTTGTACAGTTTTTAAACACATTGTTGTTATATGGTTCTTGTACGGTGTCTCAAATAACTTGAATGGTTCTCAAACATTGCTTTTATGAGGTTCTAAAATATTGAAATTTCAGTTTTAACATTTAAACTTTGAAAGACATTTTCGTTCAGCAACAAAAAAAAAAATCGAACAAATCCAGTTATTAATTATTCCACTCACTGATCTTCATTAATTCAAAGAATATGCTTTATCACTGCTGCGTAAAAAATTCGCACATGACCACCGCGAGTAGAAAAAAATATAACAGAATATCCAATAGAAACACAACTGATTGTTTAATAAACACGTCAAAAATGAATTAAGATGTGATAAAAGCTTGATTTCTTTTAAAAATTAACTCTTCCTGTACCGTGATGATTTTCAAAACATTATTAACTTTATATAACACATGTATGTTTGCGGCGCAATCAAACTTCCGAATATATTAAGAATGTTTAACTTTACTTTCTCTCTCGAACAAAATAACAAGCCAAACAATTCAAATTGTGAACGTAAATCAAGCCACGTGATAAAATTATTATTTCTGGTCAATAGACCTTCACACGTTCGAGTCTATAAATTTGTTATCAATTAAATAACTCACCTCGTAAGACTCGGCAGCAGCATCAAATCCATCGATTCTTACCATTTTAATACGTTTTCGCTTTCGTCTTGATCTTCTTGGGCTATTTCTGATTTTATTTAATGCTAGATCCAATGAATCTTCTGATTCATCTGAGCTCAACGACGAACTAAAATCATTTTCATTTTCATCTACTTGTGGCTCTTGTGAAAGTATTTTATACGACGACGTTGAAGCTTGAAACATTACTTATATATATTTGTGTAAATAAATTGTTAAATCATGATTTTTCAAAAAAGTTTTATGTGTATGCGCGGCTGATTGAAATTATAGGCTATAAAATTCACTTATCCATAAAGTTTAATAACTTTTACTTTATAGTCTTAACTTTCACACTTTAAACGATCATCAGAACTAATTTTTAACAATTTAAAGCTTCTAAATACCGACTTTAAAATTTATTATCAAGCTAGTGAAGAACTTGCAATACTCGTTCTTTTTTTTTGTGAACATCCACTCACATTTATGGATCTCTCTCAGTTTTACGTTCAAAGCTATAAGCTGACAGATTCATGATTTTTCTCACAAAAAAAAAAATATATACACAAAGAAATACAAGCGAAAGGAAAGAAACAAAATAAAAAAAAACTTTCACTAAAAATCTCTCAATTCATACTTGACCTCTACAATATTATATCTTTTATGCTCGATAGAGTAAATCTTCAATCTTCAAAAACGTGATTTATGAATGACTATAAATTATATTGTATTTTTTATTACATATAAAATAAGATATTTTAATTTTAATTAATTTGATTATGATCCATTAGATGTCTCATTATCATTCCGACTCATGCTGCCGCTGTCTTCCTCTTTAATCGACACTTCTCGCTCAAAACTGACTTTCTTATCAATACTGGATGTTGAAATTTTCCGTCCTTCACTGGCTCGTCTCTCAGTTTCCTGCTGGGAATCAGCTACTAAGCTTGCATTGCTTATGATGACAGACACCTGATCTGAAGTTGGTAGACTGACGATAATTAAATCCTCTTTACTGTAGCTATTTGTTACTAGGAGCTGCTCTAATCGCATAAATGAGCCTATTATATTATTCTGTTGAGAGATACATATAAATAAATTAGTATAAATGACATAATTATACAATTTGGGGAAGTTTTAATGACTACTTACTCTTATCGGCCTGAATAAAATAAACTCTGTATCTTTATTGGACAAATATAATTGCATGGAACGTTGAATGGATGAAAGTTTGCTTTTAATATTACGTATCGATTCTTGAATGAATGGACTAATTTGTTGTGGCGATGCCCATGGTGTTTGTCTCAATACCATATTCGATGCCGGCTGTTGCGATGAGGCTTGTTTTAATAAATTCTGTGCATTTTCTATAAATGTTATTATTGGTCCAACAAGTTGCTTCGTTGCATCTTTAATGAACTGCTCGCATGATATTTTTAACTGTCTATCAACGTCTTTGCGGGAGTCTAATAAGTGCTCTAGATGAGAAATAAATTAAATGGCTATTAAAGCACGTGACGAGTTAATTTTCTAACGGAAATATTTAATTTGGATTTTCTATCATTGTGTTAGTGTGTTTACAAAAATATATAAATTTAATTCTGCTAATTTTAAGATTATAAATGACTTTTAGGGGTAAGTGACTGCTGAAAGTGCTAATTTATTTGTCATTCTTGGTCATCAAGTGATAATATGACTTAATTTACCTCTAATTACTTGATAAAATTTTAAATAATAATAATTCACACTAATACTAATGCAACATGAATATCCAGCAAACATCCAAATTGTATCGAATTAAGTTTTTATTACCTTTCACTTGTGGTGTGCCTTCAAGTAGAAATTCTAACAAGGCATTAGTAGTGCCAAGTGCAAATAGTTGCTTCCTCTTTTGTAAAAGTTCATAAGCTGCAGTTTTCATTTTGCTAAAATCCAAGCTTGTTTCCTTCATCGTAAAGTCAACACGAAACGGTGCTATTTGCTCGCGAAGAATCAACAAATGCTTAATTTCAAACAATTTACCGTCAATGCTTGATTTATTAGTTGAAATGGATAATGAAGCAGTCGCAAGACTTTGTATGCAATATGAAAGTGCTTCCTGACTTAAACCTTGAAAAATTGGACGATCGACACAACGATAAAGACGTGATAAACATACTAAAGTTCGTCTAACAGTTGGATACCACATTCCATGTAAATCAGCGGGTGAATTTCCTGTACGCGATTTAAAATGCTGTTCTACTTCAGTTGATGTAATTGACAGCATTGAACTTCTCGAGTCTGCCCTTTTCAATGGCTGTTGATGCTCTTGTAAAGACAATGCAATACTTTCCATCATTTCAAGTTTCTCTGGATATGCAAGATCACCTGCTGATGGATTATATTGTAAAATGTCAGATTGCAGATAAAGATGTGCTCTAAAGATTAATCGTTCCTGCACATCTTCCAACATTTGCTGTATTAATTGACCAAAAGCTTCGAGTGCCTCCGGATTGTGTGCTACGTGTTCATCAAGCATTTCTACTCGTAGAATACTGCAAATTTCAGCTAGTGTCTCTAAATGATTAATATGTACGATGAATGGTCTAATAGAGTCATATAATATTGTACACAGTCCTTCCATATATGAAGTAAGCTGTGCACTCTGTACGGAAAAGAATTGATAAAATAATCTATATTCATCTTGACAGATGTGAACTAAGAAGGTGCATGAAGCTCGAAATAAAGCACAGTGATCGCCTTTATGTTTAGCACATAAATCTTTGATTGCACTGTCAACTCCAGAACTCATTATTATTGCACGCTGTGACAAATAGAACTGATGCAATTCGCTTAGTAAATTCTCGTACTCGATGTTCCTTTCGAATCGTTTCTCAACAAGATTTATGACTTTTTTGACTTTTAACGATGACGCTTGAAACTTTCCATAATACAAGGCAAACACTGCTTCAGATGTCTTATCTGTAATCTTGAGTTGTTCTTTCACGGACGAACCTGCTTTGGGATTCAACACCTGTTCAGTTGCTGTCAGCAGAATGTGCGTGACATAAGATTTTATCATTTGAATTGCTTTTAGTAGACACTGTCTATATTTAACTAAATAAGTAGCACTTTCTTTGTACGATGGCTTAAAATAAAATTATTTTTGAATTATTTAGGTTTAAGGATGATTGATGAAAAACTTACATGTTCCTTTAAATATTCCATGCTATCGTCAATATTGACAATTATTTCGGAAAACTGTGGACTTGCTGGTGAAAATGTTGGATTCTGTAATCGCTGAATTAGATGTTCAACTTGTGTAAAATGCTTTAGTCGTGTCTTAATATCATCACTAATTTGACTTAGATGTCGTTGCTCTCTTATTAGGTTTTCGCTTGCATCATTTAATGATGACGTTTTTGTATTAACAAAGTTATATTCTGTAATTAGCTTGTCTAGTCCAGCTATGCTTGTGTCAATCTTTTAATTATAGTTATTATTCAATTATATGGATTATGAGAAAGTAAATTAATTACTCACTTCATTTAATAATGCATCACATTGCTTCGTCTGATCTTCTAAATGTCTATAGTACTTATGGTACACATCATCACTTCTGTCATCGTTTATTTCCTCTGTTTTGTCGAACCATACTAGGAATTTTGGTATTGATTCAATGACTGGAATTTCCGTTGTCTCATCAGTAGATTCAATTGCAACATTCTCTCCCTGCATGAATAATTAATGAGTGACCGGAAGAATTAAAAAGATTTTTAAAGGAAATACCTTGATTTTCAATGAATTTGAATTTATTTCTTCAATCTGATTGATAATGCTTAGCTGGAAGTCATCTAGCTTAGCCAGTGGATCTGTCTTATCATCCCATTTCTTTACTTTTGCATGCAACACCTTCATATTCTCCATAACTCTAATTAATTAAATTAATATTTATTTCACAAATATTTTTGACTTGTTTTCACTCTAGTCTCAAGCCCCACCGACATTTTAAATACTTTTTATCCGTTATTTTACATTATTTTTTTTTTTACTTTTTTTGCTGTCAGTAAGCTACTTAAGTCATCAGATATCATATGAATACTAGGTTTGGATTAAGATCATTATGAATTAAACATTAAAACACCATTATTGACAGTAATAAGCAATAAATTTCCTTTCAATATTGTAACGTTTAAAATATTTTTACTTTTTGAAGCAGGGGATTAACAACGATAGGACAGGGGGATGTAAAACAATAAAAACGGTGAAAATTAGAGAATTGAAAAGATGGCTTAAAAAAATTGTAAATTCTAGTGTAATTAAGCTATATATAATCAATTATTTGTTTTAAAAGCAATTAAGTCACCTTTAAGTATGATTTAGTGTTGGAGGTGTTGATGCAAAGTGTGGATAAATAACCAAATTAATGGACGACACATAAAAGTTAATTTCATTGCTTCAAAAACTTTATCCGGTTTTTATTAAGTTAAAAAATCAATAAAAAAAGATCCGTGCGTGAATTTCTCAAATATCATCGTCACATTTTAACTATTTATAAGCATAATCAATTAGTATTTGGATATGGTGCGTTTTATATCGAAAATATAGTGTTGAAAAAAAATTGAAATTGAAAAAAAAAATGTTCATGAATGCCATATTATAGAAGAGCAGGCAGGCAGCTACTTAAAAAATGAGAGAGAAAAAATTGCACATAAAATATAATTTTGAGGCACCTTGAAAATTTTTCAAGAAATTTGATGGATAAGGCACTTTTTATGACTTAATGTACAGCTTTCTGTGTGGAAATTGACGAAAAATGGATGACAGGGAAAGTTGAAAAGTGATGTAATATATTAAAAATCAACAAGACGGGGGTGCATGATTTTTCAAGTATATTCATACCATACGTACAGTCGATAAAAAGTGGGAATGTTCGCTCATACGAAACAACCCAAGTTGGATGTTTTATTATTTATTTTATTTTTTGAGGAACTGATGAAGTCATGTAGTCATTTTAAAAAGTAAACACTTCCTTGACTTTCCATATTTTTATTTATCATGACAATATTTGCGCATTACAACATAGAAAAATTGGATCTAGATAGCGATTCCAAGAAATTAGCTAGACTTCCAGCAGTTCTGGAATATCCTTAGAAAAATAGCATTCAAAATTTTAAAAACATTCTTCAAACATATAGAACATTTGTTCTTAATAGAATGAATAAAATTAGCACGGAAAGTAGTTTTTAAGAAGCGCTAGAGAAGTTTGTTGCAAGAAAGAAAAAAAAATTATATGAATCATCATCAGAAATCCACAGTTTACGTAGAAAAAATATATACATAAGTAATATGAGTGTGCAGGCAATAATGAAACCGTTAATTAGATATTGTCCATAACTCAACAGATTCATTTCTTCAAAATAAATGTTAATATTGAATTAATCTGAATTACGCTGATTACACTTAATAATCTTTGATTTTTCCCTTATCCTCAAAATTATATTTTTATTGTGGTGTTTTAAAAGCAAATATTTATTTTTTCTCTCTCGATTTTTAAATTTGCTCGTGAAGTGATAACAAATTTATATATTTTTTTGATTACAGCTACATATAGATTACGACTACTCCATTGCTTAATTGTTAATCATTTTTTTGGTGTAAAATAAAATAAGTTCGTGAAATAAAAAAGAGAAAAGACAGGCAAGAAAAAAAAAAGTATAAGATTTAAGAAAAAGAAACAATCGTGGTGTGTTGAAAAAAAGGAAATTGCAAATACCGAGAAGTAAAGCAACGAAAAGAAGTTTTTTTAAAACTAGAAAGAAACAATTTTTAAGAGAACACAGAAGAGAATAATACATACGAAATATATAATATAATACAAGAGTAAAAGAGTGATGATGACGAATGAACACTAAAAAAACTAACATGAGGCTCTTATTGGCTTCTACCATAAAAATTCTTCATCAAAATTGAGAAACGAAAACAGCAAAAGTAATAGTGTGGAAAACAAGAAGAAAATCTGGAATTTCGATTCTCAATTTTTCAACTTCTTATTCTTTATTTCGCTAGATTTAACGTGAAAAAATATAATAAAACAAAAATTAACAAATTGGTCTTATTTTGACGACAGCCTTTTTTTCGCTAGTTCGTGCTCAGTAAGTTTGAACCAAGGCGAAAAAGAGAGACAAAATTTTACATCTGGATTTGGATTCATACTATGCAACGAAGAGATCAACGTGACATGTCTCGACAACAGCAACCAGCAAGGTAAAAGAAAAATATGCATTTTTTTCGCAATTTGTCTCTGCACACTGCAGAATATTGTGACGTTAACTTATGACTGTGAGTGTATGCTCGATACTATAATTTTCGTTGTCAACGATAAAGAGAGAAATCATATGAATTAATCGCTATAATTTACGTCACTTTAGTACTTATGTATATAATTTATTATTATGTGTAATGCTTATAGCCCAATCCCAATCAAATTTCGTCAGATGGTTGCAACTCGAGATGGCTAGAATCTCTTGAAACGTCTTAGATTGTTTGCATTCTCATTCATTCATTCCAAAATAAATACAAAAGACATTAGGGTAGTAAGAATAAGAGCGAGAAAAGGGGGAAGGAACAAAATAAAGCATGAATGAGACATGTCTCCTAAAACTGAGACAAAAATATGTTCAAATCAGTTTTAAAAATAGGAATTGATAATTACACAATTTTTAATATAACATCAGTGAGTTGAGCTCCTCTCATCTATTTTGCTTTTCTTTTCGTTTCACGCTATATTACTTACATACTCATTTCTTTTCTCTTGACCATGTTCGTAATGACGTCATTCTTCAATTCTGGTATAGTAAGTGGAATTGATTGGAAAGTTCAATGTGAAAAGAGATATAATAACGTGCATTTAATCGCCTAGTAATGTTTTTGTGAGAAGAAGCTTAAGACTTTTTGTTTTTTTAAACTATATCTATATGAAAAAAAGAGTGAACAAATATTGATTAATCATAAAAAATTGGAAGTTTAAATATAAAGGCATGAAGAAATATATAAATGCATATCAATCATTTTCATAGAAAAATATAAAAATCCCTTATCATCGTTGTTTACGAAAAAGAAGAATAAAAGAGACTTTGTCAGTGGCTGTTTGTGAATAGATTACCCAACGTTTTGAGTAATTTAAGTCTATGCTAGTGTATAATATATCTACTATGTTTATTTACAAGTAGAATCATTCAGAATCTGATGTTTACCACGCCTTTACAGACGTGTGTTTTGCATGACTTGAATAAAATTGCATAAATTTTTTTATGCTTCTTTTTTTTACCTCTCTGCGAGTGCTTATTTGAATTTGTGGTCAGTTTTATGTGTGCTGAGAAACTATTGACCTCAAGATAATATGTTCTACATTTTTATTTGTACTTGTTTGAATCATCAGCCATGAATTCATGCTATTCGTCACATGCTGTATCATGTGAGCAGTTTGCGAAATTCTAGTCATATATAGTGGAATCTGAATCAGAACTTACTCTGGTTCGTCATTTATGCCTTCCATCAAAATCTAAGCTTTTAGACCTCGCCTCGCCTAAATTCTATACTGCTTCTCAACATCACTAGTTTTACTCGAGATAGAATGGTCAGGATGTTGGGAAAATAAAAATTATATTCTCAATTTCCTTTATCTATTGACGATACTGTTGTCTGCTGTTATTATTTTCCACTACTTTAATTAAGTGAATGTAAATTTAATCAAAGCACAGCACAGCAGAGCATTAGTGACTGTGTGAATACAAATAAAAGCGATTAAAAACAACCTTATTAAATATATAAGACATAGATATTTTTACTCGATATCGTCCTCACACGTGCTTTTAAGCGAATGGAATTTACTTAATTATTTTTTTCTGTCTATCGTGCATGCATGCTTACGTCAAAAGTTGTATTGTGTTCGAAGCCTCAAAGTTTTTCCTTCATTTGTTTATTTAATTTCTCTATGTACACTAAGTATCGTGTAGTTTCCATTTATATATTTATTTATTTTATTGACTGACCATACATACATGCATGCTTTTACGACATAGTAAGAAAAATCACGTTTTTTGTCGCGACTTTGTGCGTAATATAAACACATCTTTAAAGCATAAAGAATGAAAGTTCAAGGTCAATTGTTTGTTATCACATCACTTCAATTAAGGCAAGAGTGAATCTCATTTCCCCCAAAAAATAGAATTTGTGAATAAACATGATAAAAGTAACTTTAAGTACGAGAACATTTTTTATATCTTCGATGCTTGCTTATTATTTATGTGATTTATATACATAAAAAATAAATAAATAAATGTAAAATTTTATGAAGTACGAATAGTCGTCGAGAGTCAATTAAGTTTTGTGTTTCGTGAAAACATTTCTAGCGAATATTTTCTCAGTTGATATATTTCCTTGAAAGGAAACAGTTCTACAGTTAAATAAAAGAGGAAGTTTTGCGTGCGCCTAGACTAGAATCAAAGAAATTCGTGTATTAACAATAAAAAGAGAAATAAGACTTGTGAAATGAAAGTGAAAATTTTGTTGTTAACAGCCACAAATCGATAATTAAAATTTTAAATGCGTTTCAATCTATGGTGGGTTTTTGTTTTGGTCGACAACAACAACAAAAATTCAATTAATTAAATTAACCCAAAACTCTAATAGTGAAATTAACAGTAAATGAAATGAAAAGTAGACGCAGAAGTGTGTGATAACTGTAATATAAATATACACATTGTTGTCCTTCATCTTCATTACATATTCGCGCTGAATTTATATCTATTACAGGCCTGAGGAAGTTTCCAATTTTTCTCATTTTTTATATCATCGCTAAAGTGAACTAAAGGCGTTCAATGAATATGAAAGATGCTCGTTTTATAGTCATTCGTTAACTATGTTATATACTCAAATATATATGCGAGAGAGATGAGATGTGAATAAAAGAAATATATATTTCAATTGCTTATGCTCAAGGCTAATGTTCTGATATACTTCAAAAAAAAAGAAGCAAAATATTGTTGTGCATACACTCACAGACTTTTCTTTTGTTTTCATACTTTTTTATTTGCAATAAATTGTATATAAATTGAGAATATCATTAAATAAATTTGACAATATTATGTTGTTGTTATTTTTTCAGTGGTGCAAGCGGCTCAGGAGCACAAACAGGAGCTGCACAACGTGGCGGATCATCAAACATGTATTCAGCTCGACACTCAGTGAGTTCGACAAGTGGTGTCCTTATGGTGGGCCCAAATTTTCGTGTAGGGAAAAAAATTGGTTGCGGTAATTTCGGTGAATTAAGATTGGGTGAGTGAACTTTTATATCCATATTCGATTTTTGTTTTGTGTTTGTCATAAAATATTTAGTTCGTGGAGGAAGCTTGTTTAGGAATGTACAAAAATAAATCAATACTTTGATGTGTTATGTTTAAGGAAACAAGAGAAAAAAGAAGGAAAGAGTCATTTGTGATGTTACGTCGATGCAATTATCATTATTATTGTTGCTACTATTTGCTGCAGCTATGTTTTTTTTTTAATAGACAGTTTTCATATCAAAGAAGACTTTCTCTCGTAAGTGCACTTTTATGTTGCAGTCACTAACGATAACTCGTTTTGTAATATTAAAAGAAATATGAAAACTATATAAAATGGCAATGTAAAAGACAATTTGCTTACAGTTTCTATTAAACAGTGCAAAAATCATGGTCGTCTTTCAAGATTTACCCCAGAATCGTATAACGGACATCCTCGATAAAGCATTTCATATAAAAAATAATTTTTTTGATGCCGGTAATGGCTGTATTTTGCCCCAAAAATATCGTGATATAAGTGAGAAAGTGAAAAATCTTAAGATTCGTGATGATGACGTCTTCTTATGCTCATTTCCTCGCACTGGATCAACATGGATGCAAGAGATTCTATGGCTCTTGGGAAATGATTTGGATTTTAAAAAGGCCGAAAGCACACTTCAGCAGGTCTTGCAATAATTTTTGAAAATGTCAAGTATATGACTATAATGTACTTCCTTATCATATTATCGTTTAGATACGAAGTCCTTTAATGGAGCTGTCAGCAATTTTTTCGGACAATAAGGATCATGTTGAGTGGCTAAAGTAAATATTCTCTTGCCTGCTCACTCTCGATAATAAAAATAAATGTAAATTATTACACCCCCTTACAGACAATATTTGGATGGAAATTCTGTCGATTATGTTGATGAAATGGAAGGACGTCGATTTATTAAATCACACATGCCATGGCATCTTTTGCCAGACGCTTTAAAGTCAAACAAAAATGCAAAGATTGTTTACACAATGCGTAATCCAAAAGATCTGGCCATATCATTCTATCACTATTGCGTATTAGCACATCGAGTCAATTGCTCATTGGAGGAGTTTTTGGAAGTATTTTTGGAAAATAATTGGCCTTATGGCAACGTCAGTAAACATATGATTGAGTTTTATAAGCGTCGAAATGAGCCAAATGTGTTAGTCATAAAGTATGAGGATATGAAGAGAGACTTGCCATCCGTCATAAGAAAATGTGCCGAGCATTTGGAAATTAGACGTACAATAACAGATGATGACATTGATAAAATATGCGATTATGTAAAATTTGAGAAGATGGAGAAGAATTCGAGCGTAAATTTGGAATCGGTAATATTTAAAGATCCGATGATGCGCGAGAATGTCGACATGAATGTATACAATAAAGTTAAGTTCATCAGAAAAGGTCAAATTGGTGATTGGCGAAACTTTTTAACACCCGAAATGAACGGAAAATTCGATAAGTGGATTGCAGATAATTTTGATGGAACTGACATGAGTTTTGAATATGTCTAAGGCAATATTGCCGTTAATATTATGTTGTTCATGTTAATAGCTATTATGATAATGTATGCAATGCAAGTATATAGAGTTTCATGTTAAACATAAAGCAGTGAGTGCTGTATTATATGAAAATTTGCTGTCGACACGGATATGCAAATTTTCATTCCTTTTTAGCGCATTTTCCTTTGATGGAAATTTCTCTTGTCTACCTGTCTTTCAGTCTGATTCCATTCATTTTGACTCAATTAATAATCTCTTAGTTTTGTGAATTTTATGCCTGGAAAGTGCGCTTTAGCTGATAACAGGTGACCACGCCTGTGCTGTTTTCTCCTAACGGGCTGTTCACGAATGACGTCTATCCAAAAACAAGATTTTTAGAACTTATTTCACTAGTCACAAAATTTGTATGAAGAAAATTTTCTTTTGTTTGAACTGTCACGAAACTTCATACTCTCTTCAATGTTAGACGTCATTTATGAACGCCTGCATTATGTTTATCTATGGTAACAAGTGTATTGATCAAAAAAAATAACTGAGAACTAGTTAAAATAAAAGCATTTTTATATATTCATCATTATGGATTACGGAACTGAAAGAGAAAAGTAAACGAAATGAAATGAGGTCAATCCATAATGAATGCCTGATTTTTCGCTCCTCACATTCTAATAAAGATTCTTATTACTTTGAGTTTGACCCCATTTGACTCTTCCATTTTTTTTTTTTTTCTTTTCGTCTTGTGATAAATTAATTTTAATATTTTCAGCTAATTTATGCTTCCTCCGAAAATTAAAACAATAATCATTTATGTATGCCGAATAATTTAATTTAAAAATATATTTTTCTTTCTTTTTGTTCTAATTTTTCTCATCATACAGGAAAGAATCTATACAACAATGAACACGTAGCAATAAAAATGGAACCAATGAAATCAAAAGCACCGCAATTACATTTAGAGTATAGATTTTACAAACTTTTAGGATCACATGGTATGTTTTAGTCATAGTTATTTTCCATAAAAAGAAAAACTTTTAATTTTACAGGATATGACTTCTCGAAACTGTCCAAAATGAAAAAAGTTTTGAGAAAAAAAAAACAAAAGAAAAACAATTAAGCATTTCATTTTTAATTATTATAAAAAAAAGTAATAATAATATAAAGTTTGAGGAGATTTAATTAAAAGAAGTAGAAAAATTAATAAACTTTTCCACATTTCCGTTCCATCAGAGGGAGTCCCGCGAGTATATCATTTAGGTACTTGCGGTGGACGATACAATGCTATGGTTTTAGAATTATTGGGACCATCACTTGAAGATTTATTTACAAGTTGTGGACGAAAATTCTCATTGAAGACTGTTATCATGATTGCTAAACAACTCGTAAGTGCCAAAAACAAACTCATAACCAAAAACATTTTTTTTTTAAATAATCTTAAGAACCAAAAAAACCAATTAATTAAGGAGCTGTGCATTTTTTTAGTATAAAAGTTTTGTTATAAATTAGTTGAATTGTGCGTTTTTTGATTATTATTCTTCGATTGACAGTACATATATGATAAAAAACATTGATATGAAGTTGGTTTGAATGAAAATTCGGGTCGGCATTTTTATGAATGTCTACAACACAACAACCAGTAGATTTTACTTTTTTTTTTATTGAGTTTTGTGTTTCGCTCTAAAAATAAGTTTGTTAATTTGAGAGAGAGAGAGAGAAAAACGAGTGTTCTTATTAATTTTTTATAGTTTTTTTTTCTTTGCTGTCGATTTTGTTTTGTTCCCCAAAGTATTGTTAACACAACTCTTGTTTTTATTGGACAGAAAACTATATGGGCAAATCAGTGTCAGAAATTCATGAAATTTTTATTGACAACTTACAACTTTTTTCAATTAATGATTTTCCTGAAGTTTCTTTTTTTGTAGAACTTTTTGAATTAAACTTCAAAATTCAACAATTTTAGAAAAACAACGACTTTTTCAAATTCAAATATTTCATTGGAAACTGGAATTGTTTCCAATGGAAATTTAACGTTTTTAAAACATTCAAAATTCAAATGTAAATTGTATGAATATGCGAATATTTCCAGTAAAATTCTAATTGGAACCATTGGAATATTTAAAATTTTTCCAAGATAATATAATCATTCAAATATTAAAGCTTTTAAAGTCAAAATATCTTTTAAAATGTCTTGTTTTATTTGCTTTCATGCGTAGTTTAGTGTTTATTTGCAAGATATATTTCCAATCATTAGATTACACAATCTTATCAGTTAATTTGTCTAAATTAAGGTGTAATTAAAGGGAAATTTATAAAAAATACCAAATATTTCTGGGTGTGACATCGACTCAATGAAGTCTATTATTGATTTTTGAATTGTTCAAAATTTCATGACATTCTCGCCAAATCAGATTTGTCCATATTTGATTATTATAATTTTTATAACTGTAAAAAAAAATTAAAGCTTTTATTATCAAAATATATGAAAAAATAACTCTTAACAGTATATATGAGTATGTATTATAATAACAGTAATTTGCATGGATTGTCAATGGTCGTTTAATTTGTTGTTTAATTTTGATTTATTTTTTATTTCTCTTTAATTAACTTTACTGTAACAATAAATAAAAAGTTTTTATCCTTTAATGCCAAAAACAAACAAAAATGATATAAACTCAAAGAAAGAATTGATTAAAAGTTTAAATGAGTGCAAATCGATATTATTCTACCTACAGTCCACAAAAAATATATAAAAAATTTAATTGAAACTTTTCTTTTGAATGAATTATATACAGTTTTATTAAAAATTCAACATGCATACTATTATATATCTTATACTTAGCCCATATTAATCGTAGCCGACCCGTAGCGTAGGCATCGTCGATAAGCTAGTAATTACAACTAATTTTTTTTGTTTAATTTCGCTTTGTTCAACCATATTGACAATAGTACCGAATAAAAATGTCAACCAAATGTTAAAAAGAAACGTTTTAAAGCTACATCTCTAAACAGTTGTTTAGTAACCATGACAAAAATCTTCAAGAGGACCAAAAATTCTGTAATGAGAGAATCGACGAGTAAATTGAGATTTTTTTATAATGAATGAAATGACTGCTGAATACATTTTTTTTGTTTCTTTTCCTGTAGATGATTTCTTTTATAATCTTATAACTTTTTTTTTCTTTTATTTTTGATTATTTTCATTTTTTTTAATACATATTTTTTGTTGACATATATCCTTCACATGATATAATAAAAATGTGTATAAACAGAGGGAATTCCAGATATTTACTATTTTGGTCCATGTGGTAAATACAATGCACTCGTAATGGAATTACTCGGTCCATCGCTTGAAGATTTATTTGACATGTGTGGAAGAAGATTTGGGTTGAAAACTGTTATCATGATAGCAATACAATTAGTAAGTAAATTCGCCACAATTTTTTCATGGCAAATTAATGCTTATATTACACAACACCAAAAAATCAATTAATTAAGTTAATTAAGTAATAATATTTCCATTCATCGTACTAGATATGATTTTCTTCCTATAAACTATCTCAAAATTATTTTATATATTCCTTCTAATTATGCTACATAAAATATATATGATTTTTTTTAATTCATGTCACTCTATTTTTGCACTTTAATATTGTCATATAACAAAAAGATTATTTAATTCAATTAAACAATAAGATATGGCTTAAAAACTTATGTTTCTCATAATACAACAACAAAAAAAATATTACACTATAACTCACTTAAAATTAAACAACAAAGAAACATCACAAAAACAATATTAATAACATAACTCATTAATCTTGTGGTACTGTAGGTAAAACAGCTATTTAACATCCTCTTTATTATCCTCCCACCTTCATCATCTTATCTCTCTCCTTTGTCATTCATTGTTACTCCCTGTTTGACGCATATCTGATAATAATCTAGTGATTGCACGCACATCATCAAACTTAGATAATAAACTTATTGTAGAAATTATCCTTAATTTTTAATTATGATTAAAAATAGATTTTAGTTTTTGCGATGGTTTTTAGATTAGATTTTGGATGTTGCTTTAGTCTGTGAATAATTATTGTTATTATTTACCCCTTTATTCTAGGCTCAGACACTTTCTGGACAGTGATTCTATGCTCAATCTCTAGAAATCTTAATTAACTTAATATTGAACTTAAACTGTCTTATATTTTGTGATAGATCTATGACTATTGAGAGTATCTGAGCCTCGATTCTTCATCTAATTTTTCATACAATACAAACATCTAATAAATTGACTTTTTATATTATCATGACTAATTCTTATTTATTTCTCTTTTCCGTATTGCAGCTTCATAGGATCGAGTATGTGCATAGTCGACATTTAATTTATAGAGATGTTAAGCCAGAAAATTTTCTAATCGGTAGAAGTTCAAATAAACGTGATAAAATAATACATATAATAGGTAAGATTCATAATTAACTAATCTATTATGAGCTCTGATTACAATTATATAATTTTTCTTTTATTTTTTCATGTTCATTTATCATCTGCTATTGATCTGGTGCTGCTGACAGATTTCGGTTTGGCCAAAGAATACATTGACTTAGACACAAATAAACATATTCCATATCGGGAACATAAATCGTTAACAGGAACAGCTCGATATATGTCAATCAACACTCACATGGGTAAAGAGCAGTCAAGACGTGATGATTTAGAAGCACTTGGACACATGTTTATGTACTTTCTACGTGGTTCACTCCCGTGGCAAGGCTTAAAAGCCGATACATTAAAAGAACGATATCAGAAGATTGGTGAAACCAAGCGAGCAACTCCAATTGAAGTAAGAATCAAGTAAAATAATTTTGAACTTTAGTCTTCAAGGTTAAATGAAGAGATTAAAGCCTCTGTAATATTTAATTTTGATTTTTTGCAAATTGGATTATACGCAAATCCTCGAGCTTATCAAAAAAAAAAAAAAAATCACTAGAAGTTGATGTTGTCGTCATCGAAGCCATACTAATAAAATTATTTATCACTTTAAAATAGGTATTATGTGAAAACCATCCAGAAGAGTTTGCGACATATTTACGATATGTCAGGAGATTAGACTTCTTCGAGACTCCGGATTATGACTATTTGAGAAAGCTTTTCCAAGATCTCTTCGAACGAAAAGGCTATGTCGATGATGGAGAATTTGACTGGACGGGAAAGACAATGGTGAGTTTTAAATGCAAAATTTGGCTATTAAATACGCTATAACATAAAACATTAATTCAAAACTTAGGAAATTGAAAAGAAAATATTGCAATTGTCGACATGATATTCAAGATCTAATCAAAATAATAATAATTTCCAAGAAATGCTATTAATTAATCCAAGAGAATTATTCATGAAATGTTTAAAGAAATAAAGAATATAATCTTTAACAAATTTTTAATCCTTTCTCTTCATCCATCCAACCAACGCACGAAAATAATATTAAAAGCCAAAGAACTTTGAAGCTCTGAAAATTTTACGAAACGCTCCACCGAGTAACATTTTAAAAACGAAATCTCAAAAGGTGAAAAAAAAAACAGCCACAAAATATATAGTATTTTTGTATCGATTAATCGTAGGCTTGTGTTTCTTTATATTCTAAAAATACAATATAAAGAATTTCCCTTGTACTTGTGGTTAGAAGCCTTTGAATTCGCCTCCTATTGTTGTTGAACTTTTATTACATATTTATAGCCAAAGTTATTACCTTAACACTCTGTAAATTTTCTTGTCACTAATCAAGAAATCATTTGTTTATTGTGGTTCTATTTTCTTCTATGTTATAATACATAATAATATTGTATATCCTTGCATCCACGCAAACACACTCACACACACACATCGATGCCTCGCAGTCAACGCCAGTTGGTTCACTACAAACGGGACATGAGGTCGTTGTATCACCGAATCGTGATAAACATACACCCGCAAATAAGGTAAAAACATCATTCTTTAGTAGATTTCTTACATGTTCATTTAGAAATTAAGTAGAATTTATTTTTGATTGATTGGATTGAACTATAAAGTTATATTATATTCCTACGAATTAAAAACTTGTGAATTAATAATAATAAATAATGATAATTAAAAGCTATAATCAGAAAGAGAACTGATAAGACAACAAACGGATAAATCTTAAGAAAAAAATAATCATTTCATTGCAAATGTTTAGAATTTCTTATTATTTTAATATAATTCATTACTTTAATAATATAGCATATTACTGTTTCTGTATTGTTTTTCCTTTCTTTATTGATTTGCATAATTCAATTTTCTTTTATGTTAGTCCAAACTGCTATTAATTTAATTAAAGCATGTTTTTATTTCGACTATATTAACGAATTTCTTTCTTCTTTACATTTTTTTTGTTTTTGCGTTTGTTGTTACATACAATAATACAAAATATTTGAGTATATTCTAATGCTTATAGAACATGCGATACATTTTCTCGAGTGATTGAAGTTAGTTGAAAGCGATTAACCGCAAAACTGCAAATTAGCCTCTTTTTTTGGTGGGAATTTTCTTCTGACTTTTAATTGCTCAGATTTGGAATCTTTCAATTTTGCTAATTGCTTTTGGTTAAAGTGAAATGAATTTTGTTTTCTAACGGTTTTTATATATTCAAATTTTATGCTTTTTAAACGTTTCTTTAAATTCAAATTTTTATATTCAATTTCCAATTAAAAACTCAAATCAGAAATTACCGTTAAAAACTGAAAACCCTACTACAGTTTTACTAATTTATCAGTCCCAAGTTTAATAGCTTTCGGATGACCTCAATCACTATAACACACTTTTTTGTATGACAATCCCCTTTCTCTCTCGTTCTTGAGAGATTTATTTCCCTTATTTTTATGTATTTGCTGTGAATGAGAATAAAATAAAGCAAACAAACAAGCATACAGACAGAGATTATTATGATCCTTGTGTCTGTCTTGAAAACGTTAACATAATTAAATGTTTATCGCTTCATTATCGAGTCCACTTAATAATTAAATAAGCTACATAATCAAAAAGAAAATTAATTTTTTTTTGTGCATTTATTGAAATCCAATATTAACACATAGGAAGGTGAATTTTTCGATTATAATGATGATGACATATACGAAATGGAAGATACAGTTTACATTCTGAAGGTTTGAGTTCTATCCAAAGCTACAAAATATTCTCGGCTAGCTTTACAGACATAAAATATCCTTGCTAGTAAAAATTTCATTTTCTTTTTTCATTTTTATGCCCATCAAAAATATATTTTTTGTTTGTTTCATTTCATTGTGCAAATTATTCAAAACACCTTTCTTAGAAGTGAAAGAGTAAAAGAAAGCAATAATATATTAGAATACATCACGCTTGCTAGCGACACAAAATGAGTCTACTTCCTTATGAATAATTCATTTTAATAAATTCTATAATGGATGAATAGTAGCTATTTTCGTGATGCTCGTCGAGACTGTAGCGACTTTTATTTCTGACTCGCGTGTATTTTGCGAATGTAACAAGCTTATAACAAGAATGCTCTAAATATGACAATGTTGCTACTGCTCATGACATTGTGATTTCTAATAAAATTAGTGGCAACAAGCATGACTCAATTTTTGGGATAATTGAGTTAGTGAAGTTTCAAAAGAGATTCACAGAATTTGGGCTTCAAAATGATTTACAGTTTCGCATCGAGAATCGTAAACTTTGTTATCCAAATGGGACATGTTTTAGTCTGGAAATGGATTTTAATGGTTCCGGGCGTATTGAGTCATATGTAGGCACATCTGCCAGTATGAGGGTTAAGCTACACTCTTTTGTAAGGACGTAGATTAAGATTCCCATGATATTACAGAATGTAGGGCAAGAGGTCGTTCACAAATGATGTATTTCATATAAGAGGGTTCTGAAATCATATCTTCGATGCACATCATGTTTGAATGACATTAGAAGTTACAATTGAGTCCACAACTGATCACCAAGAAGCTACTAAAATTAAACTGCAGTTTCAGTTACTCAGCATCCAATTTTCAGACCAATAACATCTTATATGTAGCAAACTCAACTTATTTAACGTAGAAACTCATCATCAGAGTAATTTGTAGTTCACTTAAATTTAAAGCTTAGAGACAGAAACGAAGACATATTAATTATAATATATATTTTGTTATTTATGTATAGAGATTGTTGATTATTATTAGTAAACATTAGTTATTACAACATTAAATTAATATTAATACATATATGACTTGAAAATATATTTATACACTCTCTTCTTTTATTTCTCTTCTTCTTCTTTTGCGCATATTAAAAAAATCTCACTTACGATTTTGATTGTTGTGAAAATGAAAAAAAAAAATAAATCCTTATATTTTTGCATTGTGCGACTATATTTATGACCAATTATTTCCAATGAATCTTTAATACTATAAAAATATATAACGCATATGGACACATTCATCATCTTTTTATTCCTATGATATCATGAAATACTTCTCATATCGTACCGCGCAATGTGTCACTTAAAAACCCAAAACATTAAATGCTTAAAAAATTGCCGATCATGATGAATTTGATAAAATATGAAAATACAGACAAATAAGGGAGGTGTTGCATGGCCCGATGTGCCAGCGAGTAAAGGAACCTTGGGTAATCTGACGCCTGCTGAGCGGTTAGGCGGAAGTGTGCAGGTACGTTCATAAATGTCCTCACAACTCACTTTTTATATCTACTCCTGTCTATTTTCTCTTCTGTTTTATTTTTTATATGTTTTTTATACTACATACTTTCTACCCACCCGTCTACTTACTGTTCTTATGTTTCCTTGTGTTTCTTTCATTAATTTTTCAAACAACATTTCATTACATTCCTTTTTGTGTTCTGTTCTGTTCTGTTTCTGTTTCACGTGTGTGAGAATAAAAATTCATCCACAACACCTTTTTAAGAATCTAATTGAATCCACTTCTAATTGATTCCATTTGTTGGAAGCTTTATCATTTTCCTTTCTTAAAAATTCTTCTCTTTCTGTCCTTGTTTTTTTTCTGCACAAACATCTGATCTTCAGTTCTTTACATCATTTTCACGATTTTTGGACTGAACGACATGAAGCTAGTGCCCTAATGACACTGAAAATAATTTCATTCGTGACTTTTGTGTCTAGAAAGGATGTCAAGTGACACTCAAAACTAGCTTTATGTTGTTCGGGCTTACATTCTACTTTGGTTATTAGAAAGTGACTCATCCATTCATTGACATTGTTGTTTGTTTCCTAGCGTTTTGTGATGGAAAACAAGAAAACAGCGAATTCATACACATTTATACATAATATTGTTGGGGCTTTCAAGTTTTGTGGTTGCTGGATATAGTTGAAGAAGTAGTCTGTAAAGAGTCAATTTTACCGGATTTTTAGAGTTTGAAATTTAACGGTTTTCGTATATGTTAAAAAACATGGTAATACTGGAACTTTCCAGTGGAATTTATTAAACATCATTCCAAATTTAACGATTTTTTAGATTTGAAAAATAACAGATTACCAAAAATTTTAATTATTGGAAGACTGGAACTTTCCAGTCAAAAATCATTTAAAATTTAACGATTTTTTTACAAATTTCCAGTGAAAATTGAAAATTTATTTCAATGACTCCCGATTTTGGAAGCCCCATCAAATACAAATTTACATACATCCCATATATAATATAATATAATTTGTTGTTATGTTACTTACACTGAAAAACAGACACTTGACATAAAGGAAACTTTATTACTTACAATTGTCATTCATTATTATGTACTTTACCCTTTAAATTGTATGCTAACCCTTTCTCTTGACAAACAATATTCCTACTACTATCTATCTATCATTGACAATGAGTGCAGCTGACTATATTATTTTTGGTCTGTTATGTTCTACTATTTTGCCTTGATATGTTCTACATATTAATTTCAAGGTACTTTGTGTGTTCTTTTTTGGGTAAACTAATAGTCAATTGCTCCTTAGCGAGGAGCTTATTTTATTAGAAAACAATTTGTATTTTTAAACAGCAAAAAAAAAAACCAAACAATTTTTTTAGAGCTATAGACATAGCATTGCTACCATTAGACGATAGAATTTATGTTTTAATTTTCTGTACTTTTTTAAACCTAGAATATTTTTTCTTAAAAATCAAACTAGAAAACAATGGAATGTGAATTGTTTTTGCCTTTGGCTTAGACTAGTGACTTGCCTTGCTGTACATATATTACAAATTGAAAATAAAATCATACAAGAATGTAAAAATAAATTAAGCATGAATCAGAAATATGCATAGAAAGTACCAGATTGAAGGCTAGCATAGTTTATAGACTGCTTCTTACAAATAATAACGCATATAGGGCATGAAATTCCTTTTTTTACTGCTTTACTCTTTGTCTCTTTCTCCTTCCTTTATTTCATGTTTATTTATTAATTCTCAATATGCTTTTATTGCTAAATAATGTTTTTTAACACGATTATAAAGTTCATTCATTAGGAAATAAAGAAGAATAATCGAATCATGGTGAAAAGCATTGAGTTGGAAAAAATGATTTTCCTCATTAATTATTAAAACTTTTATTCTTTCTCATCATCAATATTAAGTTATCCTATGATTTTAATTTTAATTCTTAATTAGACGACGATTTATTTGTCACACGGAATTGATATCTGACACACAAAACACAGATTATTGACAACTAAAATTAATTTTGGTTCAAGGATTTATGTTACTTTTAATTTTAGTTCTATGTTGATTCCATTAAGTTCTTCTTTTGAAAGAGTGGAAAAATTAAATCTGTTGTTTTGCGGATGTTGAAAATGAATTTTTTCTTTCTTCTCTTTAAATTCTACATTTTTGCATGACATATATTCCAAAATAATATTTTCTTCATGATGAGAAAATTTATTTGTATTATGCGACTAAAATTTGGAATTTTTTTTCTATGTGAAATGATGTGGAATGGAGGAAATTGAGGATTATTTAACACGAAACAATGTTGCTGTGGAAATTTTCTGTTAAATCTGAGCATTTTCATGTTTTCTGTTAATAATTTGTCAGTTTTTATGTGTGGCTTAAGGTCTTAAGATTTTCTGTAAAGGATAGCTCGCAAATTTGGTTATTTTAAGCTAGTTTATGCAAGTTCAGTTTGAAACTTAAAACATTTCAAAGTGATCGAAAATCCTACAAAATTGTAATTTTTAAGCTTATATAAAGTTGCAAACCAACATTAATTCTCGTATTAAAGAATAAAATAGCAATTTCAACATCCGTAGCGCAGTAATTAAATGTGGTGTGAAGGAAAGAGGCTCATACTTTATCATGAAAATACACATATAATAATATAAATATAAGCTTAAGCAAACAATAAAACGATGAATATAAACCTACATCCTTTAAAATTATTAATATTTATTTTTTTTTAAATATTAAACTCAACAATTTTAAGTGTTAGAATCGTCTACCGTCTTTTTTTAGAAATTAATAAACCTAATATCACCAAAATAATAATAATATGAAAGAATAAATTTGTGCTGGCTTTATTAAATTCTTTATGTACGAAATAATTCACAGGTGGTAAGCTCAACAAATGGAGAATTGAATGCTGATGATCCAACAGCTGGTCATTCAAATACACCAATAACACAGCAACAAGAAGTCGAAATGGTCGACGACACAAAGTAAGTTGAATAATATAAAGTTTTGTTATTTTTAGAACCTGACTTAATGCTTTATGAATTCTAAATTGTAGATGTTGCTGCTTCTTTAAACGGAAGAAGAAGAAGTCACCAAGAACAAAGTGACTAGAGCAAAAGAGTCCCGATCGCGATCAAGCTGTAACCCTATTGAAAGCAGCATCGCACTCAAATTCGCGTCAGTCATGCCTCAATCCTAGTCAGGATTTTATTCAAGCATCACAGCATACAATTCGATATCCATCGGCATCTGTTTTAACATCAACACCAACCAACACACCTACACTTCCAATATAAATTATTGATGATGAACGACATAATATTGAAAAGTTTAAAACAAAAAAAAACAATTATTTAAAAATAATTATAATAATATTACAATTTATTCAGTTTTCCTCCCTTTCTGCTTCTTTTTCTTTTTGATTTTAAATAAACAAACAACAACAAATGAGATAAATCGTCAAATTTTAAGTAACATAAAAAAAAATGAAAAAATTTACTAAAAAGAATGATGAATGTAAAAAAATATGTAATTGTGGACAGAGCTTTTTGTGCGACACGAGAGCTTTTAATGAAAGCTTTAAAAAAATCTTTGTTTACATAATTAAGTCTATTATTTTGATCTTTCTGTTATTTATGACTCTAAAAGACCTTTGTTCGTTAAAAAAGCTTCTAAATGTACATAAGTTATGATTTTCTTAGTGCACTAATGTGAAGTGTGTCTAAATTTTATACTAGAAATAAGCTCAACGGCTCTGTCCATAGTTAACATGCATGAAAAAAAAAAAATCAATATGATGATCAAGATACACGTAAACAATATATTTTTTAATTTAATTGTATTAAAGCTAGTGATTATAGGCAAGATAACAAAAACAAAAAAAAATACTATCAAGTCAACAGGGGGTCGTTCATAAATGACGTCTATTATAAGACGCTAAGATTTTGTGAGACTTTAAACAAAAGTAGAATCTAGTAAGAGTTCTGATTGACGTCACTGATGAGCGACTCCAAAACATGAATGCGAAATTTATTCAACAATGAAGGCAGCGTTTAATAGCGTGAGCTTTTAGAGAAAAAAAGCTTCCTTATTGCAAGATTTAAATCTACAGTGTGTGCTCGTGTGTGAAAGTTACAATTTTATTTTAATTCAATTCCTCATTTTCTTGTTTAATTTAATTAAAAGTGAAAAGAAAGATGAAAGAACTCAGTAAGAAATACTTTATTGCTCCACATTCTTGTAATAATCCTTTAAACAGCCATTTAATGCATTTAAACAGTTATCATTTTCATTTTTATAGACGCAAAGATAATTCTGGCTGCATTAATAATATAAAATTTATTGTAAAAATCACACATAAAAATATTTATTCCTGATGTTCAGGTTTAAAACAATTTTTTTTAAAAAAACAAAAAAAAATATTAATTTCAATTTTAAATGTGTAAAAAAACAACAGCAAAAACTATAATTATATATATTTTAATTTTTCAAATTAAAATCAATCAATACTTAAGCCACAAGCTCATGAGTTATTTTTTAAATAAATTATCATTATAACTATTATTCATTAATATCAATTGATTATTCATTATTTTATGTTCAACTCTTCATAATATTGTTGAGAAACTCATTTGAAATGTTAAGAGAAAAAAATACGCTGATATTTTTTTAAAAAAATTACTTTTTTTATTTTATTACAATAAAATATATATGAATTATATGAGGCAACACAAAAAATGACGAAATCTTGATAAACAATTTGTAGCTAGACATTTTTTGATGTAAATAATTGAATAAAAAAAAAACACATAGTAAATGCTGAGTAATAAAATGAGAAATAAACCTTTTCAATAGTTTATAAGACAAAATTCATTTGACAAGAATGAAGGAATTTCCAATAGCATGTTTTAAAGATTCAACAAAAGATCACTGATACATTTTAAAATAATCCGATTGACAAAACCTTTAAAACAGAATTTTGAATTTATGCTTAAAAACCTCACAAATGATGTCAATATTAACATTTGTATGGGTTTCAATTCAAATTTTGATTTAACGGTTTTTTAATATATTTTTTAAGAAATTCTGAAAACTTTAGTCTTAATAAATTTTCCATTTTCCTCATTGTTTATCCATACAAAACGAGAACTTGCATGCTTTCATGAACAAAAGAATATTCGTTTACACTCAGTCCATTTCGCTGATTAAGTTAATTCATTGAACAACGTTTAAATTTATTTTTCCTCAAAATTCAAAGAAAGTTATATGGATATGCCAAATATTGCATAAAGAATAATTTGTTTCGGTTATTATAGAAATTGTACGATAGGCACACGAGGATGATAAAATTGTTGTTTCTTTTTATTTCAATATATTAAGAACAGTGATGAGTTCATTTTTTTTGAAGATGATTTTTCAAAGAAAAGCGTTATTTTGAATATTAATTAAAGTAAAAAAGAATATAAAATTTAATAGTTTAATTGACTGCGCTTTTCCCCAAAAGTACTTTAAGTAAAACAAAAATAATAATGAGATGAAAAGGAAAAAGTTGTAGTAAAAAACATTCTTTTTTAAGTTGTTCAATTTTTTTTTGCATACGATTTAATTTAATTATTATCAAGATAAAGTTGATAAAAAAATGAAAATTAATCATTAAGATGAAATGAAAAAATAAAAAAAAATAAAAATTACAGTTTAAATTCATAACTTCCTTTTGTGTCCTTCATTTTCAGAACATTTAAAATTAAGCTTTTGTAACGGTTTTCAAAAATTCATAATTTATGTTTTTGTAACATTTTTCAAAATTTCAAATTTCAAAGCTTTTATAACGGATATTTAATCAAAATGCGTCCTGAAAACGTTGTTCTCAGCACATCAAATCCAGGAAATTTTCTTTCTTGACTAATTAATGCCTTTTTAAAACTTTATGCTCTCAAAAAAATCCAAAAATTTGTTTCTCTTTTGAATTCCTCTTACTCTCAAAATATCGTAGGTCAGTTTCATCTAATCAAGAAACCTAAACTCAAAAATAATTAAGCTCAGTCTAAAAATGTTGATTACAAAAGTCGGTCAAGTTTTGATAGTTTGTTCTTTAATAAACTTTATTGCTGCCAACAATTATAGATGCTTCTATCAGCATGTCTTTGCACATTATTTTGGAAAGAAGGTAATTTCGTGTGACTTTGTCAAGGTAAATTATGGTAAAGACGAGTCATTTAATGCTGTTCCGCCAATCGAAGCTAAATGGAACTGGACAGAGGGTAAGTATAGATATTAATTACATTGGGGTCGTTTAAAGGCTTTTGAAAATTCAAAATTTAACGGTTCAAAATTCAATTAAAAAATCATCCAATTTATGCTTAACGTCATTTCTGAAAAAAAAACCCCAACAAAACAATGTAAACATTTTACAACTTCCGTTTGCAGTCTACGATTATGACGACTTTGAGAATTCAGTGGTTCAAGTAAGCTTTATCAATTCGTGGCTTCACAATGTCCCAAATACAATATTTTCAACATTCAAAAATCTTCAAGCATTTAATGGATCACACATGGCATTAAAGGAACTGACTTCTCTGTCATTCAACAAGGCTGATTATCTACAATACATATTCCTTCAAAACAATCACTTGACTGTCATTAGGGATCACGTTTTTGTGCATTGTAAAAATCTAAAAAGTCTCGACTTGTCAAAAAATCGAATAAAGTCGATCAGCAAGAATGCCTTCAACTCATTGGAATATTTGGAACAGCTGAACTTGTCAGGAAATAAAATTAGAAAAATTGATCATGACATATTTCAGTCATTAATCAGCATGCAATATATTTGGCTGAGTTATAATCAGTTACAGGAAATGCCATCGAATTATTTTAAGGAACAGAATCAAAAGCTAGTATCGATTTATTTAAATAACAATAAATTGACGGCTATTTCTCCTTATGCATTTGAGAAGCTTACTCATCTAAAGTTTCTATTCTTGACAGGAAACAAATGCGTTAATGCTGATTTTATGAATTATGAAATATCCAACAATGTTGGAGTCAAGTATGAACTTAAGCACTGTATCAAGGCATTCCGGAAGACACATCCTGATGAAGAAAAACGTTTTAATATTACAGCTAAGATTAGTGATATCAAAGAAAAGATGGAGCTATGTAAAACCTCAAATGATAAGTTACTGGATGAAGAAAAGTCAATGTTAGATTCTATCCAAAAACTTAATGAAACTGAATAAAATTGTGTGTCAAACTTCCTATCATTATTGATGTTTTGTTTCTTTTTTAATAGATAGTCATGCTTAATGCTTAACTGTTGGTATGTGTCTGTATTTTTTTAAACGGTTTTCAAAAATTTGAATGGGTTCGGGAGTTTTGGCGCGAAAAAAAATAAACAATAATTTCAGTGAATTTATAACTTTTTAATTAATTCTAAGTCAAATCTATGAATTTCATGTAGTTAAACAGACAAGACAGTTGTATAAATAATTAATAATTAAGAAAAAGAAGCAGCCATAAAATGACGATGTCAAAAATAGTCAAAATTATCATAAACAAGTTCGGTGAATGTAACGGAGAAATTAACTTGAAGGATTGTACGTTAATTAACTGTGTTTATCTAAATTCTAAAGGTACTGCTTAAGTTTATTTAATTAAGTAATAAACTAATGTTCTTGTGTATGTCTTATTTTCATAGAAATTAATAAAATTACTAATGTCCTGAAGTTTATGTTTTCTAATGAAGACACCAGCGATTTGGAGGAACTACAGCTTGCAGACATAAGTGATGATGCTGAATGGTATGTATTAGTGATTAATCTATTGAATTGATAGAGAGTAAAAAATACAATGAATTTTAATATGGCAAAAACTTACAATTAATATAACTACAAATTCCTTATTGCAGCCCATTCGTCCAGGCACACATTAGAACAGTCACAGATGACATTTGCATCCTGAAAAAGTCGTACAACAATGGAGTATTCATTTATGAAGTAGATGGAACTGAATCGACACATCATGCTTTCCAAGTAAAACTACAGGAACACAAATGTCTGTTCACATTTACAACTTACCTTTCTCCAAAAACCATTGAATCTCTTATGAATCTTAATGACACATCACGTATAAATTTAATAGAAAGCATCTGCGGCAATTCTGAACTGAAAATGCGATATAATCAGCACAAGACGAAAATGGGGGAACTAGAAATCTCAATGAAGATGCTAAATGAGCACAAGAAGGAATTTTTCTCAGAAAAGAAGCAAGAAAAGCTAAGAATTGAAAATTCCAAGAAAATTAAGAAAGCAACAACTGAGTTTGAGAAGGCATTCGAGCAGTTCTCACTAATGAGACTTTACCACAATGAGAAGAGAATGAACGAATCTATTCCTGAAGAAATGAATGCATTAATTGTCAACTTGAATGACGTTATTGCTGAATATAAAATTAATTATTTAAAATTTAAAGAAAGTTTAAGGAAGAAAGTTGACATTGAAAAGGATGTCTGTGAATCAGACATAAATCTTAACAAATTATTCTACAATCTAATTGCTTATAAAAAGAATCTTTTGACTTACAATGATGAGCTTGAATCTATTGACCTTCAAAAGAATTTTGCAGATCTTATCGATCATGAATGTGCTAAATATAAGACTCAAGTCGAAGAATCGTCTGAAAAGCTTCAATATTTAGATAATGCTCACGTAAATTATATTGACAGCATAAATGAATATTCAGAACTAAGGAACAAGTTCTTTGAATCAAATTATGACTATATGCTGTATATATCTACAAAAAGACAAATTGATCAGCTCCAAATGAGCAAGGATAAAGCTGAGAAGAATAAAATGATTGTTAAATGTCTGCTTAATGAAAATACAATGTTTAAGGAACAACTGAAGGTTTTAGAGACAAATGAAAAGGAATTAGTTAAAGAACTCAATATTTCAAATGGTTTGATTAGTAAGCTAAAGCCTGAATTATTGGAAACTGAGAAATTCATAGAGAAAGCAAAAAAGACAATTACTGATAAATTGATACACAACAGCTATGATTTAATTGACATCAAAAGAATTGAGCAGAGACTTCGTGACAAATTTTCAGACTCAATTATTGGAATTTTATCAGAACTGTTTGATGTCAAAGAGTTCAATGGAATGACTGTCACAAAAACACAGATTCAAAGCTGCTTAGGCAAGTTCTCAAATGCTATTGTCGTTGAAAGCCCAACAATTTTAAAGGAAGTCAGTAAATATTTAAGAATGCAACAGAATGAACAAATTTCCATAATTTTAATGCCTCAAAAATATTACAAACCAGTAAATCCAATTAATTTAAGGAACAAGGCACTTCCAAATATCAAAATGACTCCAATTGAAAGTTTCTTTGATCAAACTTCCGATGAGATTAAAACAATTTTAATGCATATTTTGGAACCGACAATTGTTTGTGACTCAAAAACGCACGATGCTGTCCATAAAGTCTTTAATCATCTGGGAAAAAGTGTCAAAGTTGCTTCTTTCGTCGCTTCCGTTTCTTACATTCCAGCAAAATTAATTAATGCTCATTCGACACTTATTAATGATGTAAATGTTGTGGATCTAGCTAGAAATGTCAATGAATATAGAATAAAAGCTATTGACTTAAAATCTGATCTTCAGGTTGAGAATCACAAGTTCTTATTATCTGTAGGACGTTTAAGCAGCATAAAGTTAATGATAAAATTTATGAAGGAAGTAATGGCACGCAACACAAACTGTATTAATGTTTTGAATAAGAAAACTGAGAAACTTGAAGAACTTATCAAAATGCTTGACGACGATAATCATGCTAAAGTTGTGAAAAGATTCGTCGAACTTCGTGCTAAATTCAAACCTTTGTTGGATAATCATTATCGTCAGTTTCGTAACAAGCATAAAATACCGAATATTGAGGAATATGAAGCATTAGCACCAAAACTCTTTCATTTTGCCAGTAGTCGTAAAGCTTTGCAATACGAAATTACAATTTTAAATAATCAGATTGAAACTCTCTCAAAAATGCAGTCAGATAAGGATTTTTATGTCAATGAGAAGGCACAACTTGTAATGACTGTCGAAAATACTAAATTGGAAATAGAAAGAGCAAGAATACAGCTGGACGAAGCAAAAACTTTATGCCAAGGAAAATACACAAAATGGATGGAGAAAATTATCAAAATTGTAACTGAAAAAGAAAAGAGCACTAAAATTAACGATAATTTGAAGGCTATGCTGCTGAAAATCTGCAGTGATATGAATGAGAAACGGATGTTGCTGAGTGAAAATTATAAGCTGTTGAATCATGTTTTTGCAAATTTTGAAAGGATATCGATACAAGATGGAACCTTACTGTCACAACTAATTTTTAACAATGACACCAATGAAAGCTTTGATTTAATTACATATCATCTTCAGCAGTAAGTTGCTATAAAATTATAACATATTTTAAAATTTGAATTTTACCGGTTTTTTGAGATTCGAAAGTTGTTTCTTCGTTGAGTTTTTTTGATTTTTAAAAAGCCGTTAAGTTTTGTCTTGCTACTAAAATCAATACTTACATGCTTATAATATTAATCTTCCACAGAATCCAACCAAATTATGACGTCTTAAATGATGATTTGAAAGACATTAATAATTTTAAGAAAGCCTCTTTTGATCTGCAAATGACAATGAGCACCTTAAAGAAAGCCTTGAATGATTTCCCTCTAGATTTTGGAGGAAATGAAAATGAGCTGGCGTCAATTACCGTGAAAATGAACAACTTGTCAATTGAAATTAAAAACACAAATAATGAGTGTCAAAAAGTTTTAGGGACTTTAAGGACTGTCACAGAAGATCGAAACAAGCGATTCACGGAATGCCTGAATATCATAAACGATGAGATTAAAAAGTTTTGCAGAATCACAACCAATGACAGACTTTATGGAGAATTAATGCCTGTAAATGAAAGTGAGCCTTTCCTGGATCTTCAATATTGCTGGCAATCTGGAAGCGGAACTGAATTTGTTGATGGCTCAAAGCCAAATTGGGAAGCAGCATTAGCTTTTTGGCTAGGCGTTGCTAGGTAAGTTTTAAATGTGATGGCTTTGCTTAATGATAATTATTTGATTCCTTTTTAGATACAAGAAGCAACATTTTGTGCCATATTTTGAGACGTCTTGCGAACTACCGATTCTTAAAGCTATACAAAAATACTCGAATAGCACAGAAACTGATTTACAAGCTATGATCTTTTGGAAGACGAAAATCGATGCAGACATGTGCCATTATACAATCATGAGATTCAAAGATAAAATTAAAATCAACGATAATGAAGAAGAAAAACGTAAACTTGATATTCTTTTAAATTCTTAGTTTTAGATTGTAGAAAGTACAAGTTTTAGGATATTAATAAAAGCAAAGTTTTAATCTTTAACGAATTTTTTGAAATTCAAAATTTAACAGGTTTCAAAAATTCAAATTTAAATTTTTGAACACTTAATTCAAATCTCAGGAAACCGTTGAAAGTTCAAACATTTATTTTTATAAGCTTAATAATCATAATCCTTTATTCAATGCATAATATAAGGCACAGAAATGAAATATTTTTGATGTTAACCTTTGTCGGTTTTAAATCAATCGCTTATATGAGGGTGTTTAAAGTAGTTGCTTGAAGTGAAAATGTAATTTATAATGAGATAAGCTTAAGTTTAACTGAAATGATTGCAAATAAAAGACAATAAACATTAAATGACAACAGACAAGCTGAATAGTTTTTAAATAAAATTTCTCTTTATTACTTGCAACAAGATTACTCATTAAAAAATTGTTGATTATTATTATAATTAATTTTTGCACAATTGAATATAACGGGAGAAATTAAGCTTAATTACATAGAGGAAAACAAAAAATATGATAGAATCAGCATTTAATTAGATTTCTATTCTTTCTCTTTACACTGTTATAAAATAATAAAGGTAGTATCGAATGAATATTAATTTTTTCATATTTCTCTTACAAATCTTTAAGAATAATAATTTTTTTTCGTCAATTTTTCTTAGTCACTTAGAAGCTCCTCATCATCCAGATTAACATCCGACGTATCAATATTCTCATCGATCTCCTCATCAAAATCAAATTCATCTAATGAATTTTTCCTCGCTTCATCCGGTACCGTTTGATTTGTGGTCACAGTCGACGGCTGTGCATCATTTAATGTTACTCGTTTAACAGATTCTACTAATTCACTAGTTGTGGCATCGCCATTATTTGACGGAGGCTTGTCTGTTTTGGAATACTGGAAACTGCCTTGAAGCTCATTCTGATTCATCTCATCCATAGAATTTCGTTCTATATTAAGTGGAATTTTTGTGAAATAATTTGCTGGCAATAATGATGGTTGTTGTGCTAGGAATTGTTGTGTTTTGAGTGAATCTTGGAATCCTGGGAATAGATTCTCGTATTGTGTTGGATCAGCAAGACTCTGACCTGCTTTTTCATTTATTTTTCCCAATTCTGTTTTCCATAAGCCCAAAACATGTGAGACTTTATCGGGAAGATATGTTCTGTAAATGGTAAGAGATGTTATTAAATTGATGTTAGCTTCCGCGTGGAACACGGAAGGTGTTTCTTTATGTCGGTCAAATTTTGTCACCCAACATACAGGTCCACCGTTTATCCAAAAGTAATGATTTATATGTCAAAACTTAGCCCTTGTGGTCTAGTAGGGCGGAAATTTAGGCGCTTTGCGTGAATTTTCTTAGTTTCGAGATGTACTGTGGGTCCTCGATTTGAGTAGATTCGATTTGAATAGAAATATTTTTACCCACCAAAATATTCGATTTGAGTAGATTTCTTTTTGTTTTCTTCGATTTGAATTGTTTACAAAACAAATATTTTTGACAAAATCTTTTCAGATTGTTTTTTTAAATATAAATTTTAATGCAACAATCGTGAACTAATCATATTGATAGAAAAATCGATAATAAAATTACAAAGTTAATTTTAAAAATTTACAAAATCTATATAAAAATAACGGTTTTAAAAAGTTAAAATTTCAAAACCTTACAAATTGTTCGGTTGAAATAAGATTTGTAAGGTTCTCATATTTTTGATTTGTTGAAAAAACATATTTATTGTGAATTTCTGTTAAAATTACATACGAATATGCTTTAAAATAAATTAAGTTGTCTAAAACACAAAAGAAAAGTTAAGAAACGAGGTAAAATGTACAAAAAATTATAAAAATTTTCATTGTTTTGATACATTTTTTTTGGACTCTCGAACAAAACATGTGATTTTGTATGGATTCCTTGCCTCGATTTGAATAGATTCGATTTGAGTAGAAACATTTTTGGAACAAAATAACGGCTCAAATCGAGGACCCCCCAGTAGTGAAAATAGGGTTTAATCTGGTGGATTAAATATAAATCAGTTATATCTTCTAATTTTTAAAACCATTTTTTCCGTGTGATATCTTAAATTAAAGGTAATGAAAATGAGAATAATCGACCATAAAAAGATTTTCATTTTATTTGGTTTTGGGTGGGTTTAAGAAATATTTATGTTAATCTTGATTAATTTTAAACCGGATTTATTGTCAAAAAATCGAAATTGTCAAAAATGCATTCAAATAGCTAAAACCACTTATGATTCATAGAAATAAATGACTTAATTTTTTTGTTGATAGTAGCTGGTCTTAATCCAGTAACACGGATTAACTAGAGCTTATTCTCCATCTCCATTGTTAATCCTGACTTATTTATTGTATTGAAATTATTTGGAAAAAATAATTGAAAATAATGGAAATGATAATAAGTAATTATTTATTGAAAACACTTATTATATTCACACATTGTTTTCACGTGTGAATCTTTTAGTTTTGTTCAGATTGTAAAATCAGTTTTTCGAAGAGATGGAGCAAGATAGCTTAACATGTCCAAAGATTAAAAAAGTTTGTGCCTGAAATTTCACATCTTCTGCAAAAAACAGATTTCAAATTTAGATCCGTGCTGCTTTATGGAAGAGCTTAATTGTTTTTGGGCAAGGTAGGACTTGCTAGCTTAATACCTTCAAACATAAGCTGAGCGAAGCTAAGCTGACTCGTCAAGCTTTTTACTTCCAAACATAAACTGAACGCAGCTCAGCTGTTTCGTCAAGATTTATGCTTTCAAATTAATTGGTCTTCCCACAAGACTTTTGATTGTGATATATAAATAAGAACTGTAATCTAACATAAGTCAAACTCGGAAGCTAGTGACTTTCTACGTAAGTCGTGTTTTTTAAACTTTTAAATCCTAGGATTTGGTTTACATCCGAAGATTAATTTTAAATCCTTACACTAATGTATGCCTATTAAATTATCAATCAGACATGTCATGAAAACTCACCTTGCAAACATAGCAGCTTCAGGAATGCGATTAGTTTCAATGAGGACATCCAAGCATTCATCGAGTTTATTTAACAGCATCATGGACATAAATGCAACATTATATTTTCCTTGTGACATTGCGCTGTCTTTCAAGCTATGCAGCATATCCTCGTCGCCAGAACTTGATGCAAGCAAAAGTAAGCCACCCAAATCATTAGCTTTAAGTAGACATTCTTTTACAAGTTCCATTTTATTTTGAGTTGTGGCAATTTCAGCTAATTGTGACCATTTTTGTGGACTATCTGATTCTCTGGCTAACTGT
Source organism: Chironomus riparius (assembly GCA_917627325.4). Classification (NCBI taxonomy): domain Eukaryota; kingdom Metazoa; phylum Arthropoda; class Insecta; order Diptera; family Chironomidae; genus Chironomus; species Chironomus riparius. Next base: position 38,895,067 of record OU895879.1, read on the forward strand.
AATGCCTTAGTTAAATCACCAATTTTAAGTGCTAAGTCAAAGCAATGTTCAGGATCGGTGGAAACTTGTAAAGCTTGTTTCATGAAGCCTTGCTTTTCTAAGAAATGAGCAACTCGTGTACGATGTTCTTTAGGGATTGTGGGAAGTACACGATCAGCGATATCAAAATCTCTCCGCATGACAGCTGTCTGATATTCAAGAACAGACAATAAGAGACTATAGCTAGTTATGTTGAGTTCCTTATCTCCGAGATATAATCGATTTTCTTTCGGCACATAACCAAGGAGATACATCGTTCTATCTAAATGAGATACAGTGACAATTTCACCGCCAACATAATATTGAATGCGATTAACGCTATTTGTGTAAATGAAGCAGTCTCCAACCCACAATCCTGTCTTTACACTCTCATTAACTTCACCAAGAACTTCAAATGCAGCTTCAATTCCATCTTCTTCAATTGATCCTTTTGTTTCAATTGTTTGCTGAATTAATCCAGTATCGATACGAAGAATAAAATATGAATCATCAGTTGCCAAACATATTAAAGTTCCAGTTTCATTCCAATAGACATAACGTGGCTGAACTTCAATACGACGAATGAGCTCAAGATTTTCCCAATCATAGAATGTCAATCCAGACGATGTTTTAACGCCCAAAAGATATCCGCCAAAAATGCCTTAAAAAATAGGAGTGAAATAAAAAGATTAATTTAAGTAACAGTCACGGAAAAGTTAACGGAAACAAGCAAAAAAGAATAAAATAGCGTTCATGATCACCTTCTATAGTACAACAACAAAGCGGGGGGATGCGTTAATAAAAATTTAAAAAGGATTCAAGTTAGTGTTAAGCAAGCAAGCAATAAGCTAATTTGGTAATTTTTGGACATACCTTCAGCACCGTAATCTGGAGTAAAGCTTTTTCGTTCCTTAAAGTTTCTGAATAACTTTACAGCTCCACTGTTTTCACGAATTGCATATTCGCTACTTTCAAGTGCCCAAACAAATTCCTGTGCTGATCCAAATGCTTTATTACGTAAAGCCATAGATGTGTAAATGATATATTCGCCATCACCGCAAACAACAACAAAACGACCATTTGGATTATGAGCAATTGTTTGTGGATATATTTCACATGCTCCCATATCTTTAACAACAACTGGAAGTCTCTCACCGTCTTTTACTATACTGCCTTCAGGCAATGCCTTTAAATTAACTTGCTGCATCTCGCAATGTCTAGCCCAGATGATTTTACCACCGTTTATATCCATTGACATTGCCGGTTCTTCACGACCGACTTTAATGATTATTGAACCTTCATCGTAGCCAAGACCAACATTATTTGTTCCTCTCATACATGCAATTGTCCAAACACGTTCAAAGCCATAATTTAATGATGTTTCAAGACGACACGTTCCTGAATGCCAAATTCTAACAGTTCCATCTTCAGATCCAGTTAATATAATTGGTAATTCTGGATGAAATGAAACAGCAGAGACATTTTGTGCATGTCCATCGAGTGTCTGTACGCACGTCTTATTTTGGTAATCCCAAATTTTGACCAAACGATCATCAGCACCAGATATCAAATAAGGCTTGTCGCCTCCATGATAATAATCTACACAATTAACTCCCTTTTCATGTCCCTCGAGAGTGAAATTAGCTGTATTCGAGCCTAATTGCCATACTTTAACAGTTCTATCCAATGAAGCACTTGCAAATGTATTATTATCTTTTGGATTAAACACAACTTGCATCACATAATGCGAATGTCCTTCGAAAACTCTCTGACATGCCCAAACTTTCTCCCAATTCCATAATTTTATCAACATGTCATCACTGCTTGTGAGAATGAGTGGTTGTGTTGGATGAATAGCGATGCATCGGACATAATCTGTGTGTGCTTCAAACGAGTGAATCTTCTCTAATGTATTATAATTGAAAATCCGAACTTGCATATCATCAGAACCAGTAATTATCCAATTTTTTCGCGCAACAAATCGTGCACATCGAACAGGAAGGTCGCAGACCTATAGAATATTATCAAAATTAATAACTTGACTGATTAGAAATAGGATAGTCTACATACCTCAAAGTCCTTAACCATTTGTTGGTTTTCATAATTCATGACATGGACATGACCATTGTATAAAGCACAAAGCATCCATGGCTCTGTCGGATGTAAATCTACTGACTTAACACGATCTGATCTAGACGTTAAGCGTCTCTTGATATCTAATCGTAATGGCTATAATAGAGAATTAATACAATATAGTACATAAAATTTCGTCAGTTTTTCTTGAGACATTTAATGTTGATGATGTGGAATAATTTTTAAGCAAAACTTTTCATCGATTTTTTTGGTGTAATTCACGGAATATTAAGTTTGTTTCTATCTCCATCGATTAAGACATGCTATATCTCCATAACTTACCATTTTGTAACACAATTATTAGTTTAATTCACTGTAAATTATCAATTTAAATATAGACAGATAATAATTTTTTTTGTTGAATTTGTTAGCACTCAATCAGCATGTTAAAAGTTGTTATTTGACTGAATGTCTGTAATTTAAATTTTTGAAAACCGTTGCTCATTTCAAATATTTTTTGACAGTTAAAATAATTTTACAACATAAAAGAAACTAATCTTGAGTCTCAGAGGCTTACTTTTAATGTTATCATCATTTTTATTTCTAAAACACATTTTATAGCATTAGATACATAAAACAAAAAAAAAAACTGTTTTCAATATAAAATCTGCTCGCATAATTCTCACTTATCTTTCATACACTTGTTTATACTTGTTTTTTTTTTCATCGATAAAATATAGAAAATATAAAAAGGAAAATTGCATATTTTCTCTGTTATCAAAATGCTATTTCTCCACTATAACCGCAATCCAATAACTACGAAACTATCATGTCGTTCATGTTGAGATTTGCTGTTTTCATGGAATCATTAATCTCACGTCTAAATATGCTAAGGTTTTGAGTGAATCTGTCTCGACTCTTCGTCAGGAGATTCCGTTCAACTCCTGTGAATTAGAATTAGTCTATAGATGTTCAAACTATGTTGATTAGTGTGACTCGCTTACCTTCCATTAGTATCTCAAATAATCGCGTCATTTGTTGCTGCTTATCGAGTGGCTGTGATCTAATTATGTTATCACGCAATTGTCTGCCGAATAATTAATAATTTAAAGCAAGATTAAGTATGAAAAATAGAAAGATCTTACCGGAAATAATCCTCATAAAGAAGAATCAGCACAAACAAGGGCCGTGACATTGACCATTGATTTTTACAATCTTCAAAAATGACTACGTTGAGCAAGGTCGATAGGATGCGTTGCAAAATCTCTGGATGTCTCTCAGTGACTTCCAAAAACATATTTGTTTCCGGTTCCAATACTTGTCTCATTTTCTTCGTTGGGAATGCTTGAGCTGTTTTTAATTTAAAGAATGCAATACCTTACATTAATTTATTAGAATATACAAGTTAGTCTTTAAAATATTTCATTCGCTTGGCTTACTTTTCTGCTTGAAGATATACGACAGAATGTTATCCAAGGTAACACAACATCCAGATATTATCATTAAATCTGAAAATAAATTCAATTTCTAGTTAATCAGTAAAAATAATGTAGATTTGAACTCACCTAAAGCATTTAAGCCTTCCGAAATACTTTCTAAAATGTACAGGAAAACTGTTGGCTCTAAAGTGGATAAAAACTTAATATGGTCTTGGGCTAAACATTCCAACAATATATAATACGAAGTGCTAAGTTTAGGGTACTCCTGAAATAAATTAATCAAAGTTTAATGTCTCGATAATATTTAAACGGATTTTGAGAATTCAAAATTCAACGGATTTCAAGAGTTTGAATTTTTTTTTTGATAATTTCATAAATTTCAAATAAAATTCGACCGTTAAACTTTCAAATTAAAATATGCTCACCAATAAATCCTTATGCGGAATGGATAGAATGAGTTTGGCAGTGATTGACATGACTGAATCGAAAGCATTGTCCCCATACAACTTAAAAACACCTAAATTTACATAATTTCCACATAAAATTGCTTTGAGCATTAAAAAGCAAACAGAAATTCCCTTAAATCTCATTTGATAAATTTGATCTTTTGGTACATCAATGTTCAGCACACGATTTCCATAGCAGCAAATTAATTTGGAAGTTTCTCGAAATAGCAAATAACCATTTGGACTAGAAACGTCAAACACTAAACGCTGTGATCTATTTTGAACGAGTTCACCAAAGAACTTTAAGACAGGCGTCGTCACCGATGGATCGTGAGCCCAAATCTCTACGGCTCGAATCAAAATTGGTGAGTATGTTGGATAAATCCAATCAAAGAACATCATGTAGGGAGCTTTTTGATTAAAACTATAAGCGAGTCCTCTAATATCGCGTGCTAAGCCAATCAATGCACTCTTCACCTGCTCTCCCGGGTCTATACTATTCATCATTACCTGACCAATTGAGTCAAATGCATCTACAAAATAATATATTAAAATATAAGAAACAGTTTAGAGCACTTTAACTGTAATTACTTGTAAGTGGGAGCATAAATGTCTCAAAGCTAGCAACATCCTCATTTAGGTCGAGGATCAATAGACGGCCTAAGCAGGTGTAGAATATGCTTCGACATCTTGAATTCGTCATGTTTCCAGCGCCAAGGAATGAAAAGTATTCACTCTGTGAATAAATAGACACAAAGTTTATAACAAAGAAATATAGAGGCAAACAGTCAGCAATCTTACTGTATGATTAGCGAGCATGAATTGAATTTCATCGAGTTTGACGAGTCTTCGGATCAGACTGTATGTTAATGTGAGGTCATTGAGAAGATTGAGAGTTTTGCGAATAATTAGTTCAGAATTACCCCAATATTTAAGGTTTGTGATAATCTTGCGACTAATCATGCCAAGCAGCATCATAGATTCATCACCAACTCCAAGAACTTCTGCTAAACGCTTATAAACTTTCAATTTTTGTGTATGTTCATTAATGTAAATTTTTCGGACCATTTCCAAGAAATTCATGAACGCAATTTCCATTTTTTCAAACCCTCCTTGCGGCAAACGTGAATCAGTAACACTCATTAGTTGTAAAACACGAATAATCAAGTCACCATCTAAGCTATCATGCTCCTCAGTTGCTGTTGAACATATTCGTCCACCAATACAGCTTCCAAGTATATACACAAGCCATGTCAATTGATTATTAACAATTTGTAATTCTATAGAACTCGGTGAAGGCATCGATAGAATTTCTTGATACTTTGCTGCCGTCTGATCAAACAATTGAAACAATAAAGCACACGTCTTTTCATATTCACAACGTTCAATTGTTGATAATTGTTCTAATTGCTGAACTACCATTCCTAAATCATCCAACGGATCATCTAAATTCTCACGAACAATTGCGGTAACTGCGTCCAATCGTGATGTTATATAGGCTTTGACTACTTCCGGCGTGTAAGTATTTAAATAGTGCGGCTCTTGTGCTTTTACATATGGAACAGACGTAACCATTCGCTGCCATAAAGACAATAAATAATGAACACTGTTTGGCGAAAACTGCCAAATCTGAAGAGAATGAACAGTGAATTTGGCAATGAGCTGAATAGCTTCTGCATAATTATCGACTACGACCAATTCTCCAAGCTGATAATTTGACTTTAATCGAGCTAGAAGGCGACAGAATTCATGATAATTATTTGGTTCGCTTAGCCCATGTGATGTCTTTAGAATCTCAACAGCGCCAGCAACAAGACAATTCAGAAACTTGATGCGCTCATTGTTACTGAAAATAGATCGACGAATAGATGTTATTTGAACGAGACATGTTAAAGCTAAGCTCGAAATTCGAGGCGGTAGAATTTGATAGAGGTCAAAAAATAATTTCAATGAATCTTGCTCGAGTAGAGCACTTCGCCAATTTGTTGGCACTTGAACTGTCGTCATATCATCTGTTGATTCATCCGCTGACGTTCCAATAAAGTCAAAACTGAGGCAGTTCTTTGCTAGTTGCAGTAAATCCATGATTAAGCTAATAAAGAAATGAATCATTTGTGCATAAATTAAGCTACTCTTTGTGCGCAATTCATCCTTATCATCGCTGGAACTGAATACAGTTTACCACACCCCAAAAAACATACTAATAACCAGCGAAGAAGACATAAATTACGAATTAAAACAAATTGTTAAAGCCTACCCTTGTTGTGTTTCGTCTATCAAATTGAGGCTAGTACTGTTGTCTCGAGCACGAGCAAGCAACTCACAGGAGAGGAGGAAAATATCAAAAAGCTGCGTATCACGAAATGAGCATGCTATCTTACGATGTCTTGTAAATGATAAGTTTACATCCATATCGGCAATTTGATTCATTTCGCTAACAAGTTGGGATAATATTTTTACTCCAATCATGCAGTGCTCGACGCTGCCTTTAAGGAACTCTTTGACATCCTGATCAATTTGGCGAAAAATCATTTCATCTTTATACGAATCAAACCATCCATATTTGGTTATTTTTGCTAAAAGAGCTATTAATGCTTGTGTAACGAACGTTTGGAGGGACCGTGTTGCTAGGTAGTTGAGAATATAATTTCTGGAAGAATAAGAATTTTTTTATCAATTCAAATTTTTCTTCTGGTTCCAATTTTTCTCGAGAAGTTTATGAGATACTTACCGGATATCTACTCTTTGCTGTAAACTTAGTCCCTGTACATTTCTAGAAACGAGTTTTGTCAATGTTGTTGCTGCTAAAAGCTGTGCATAAGCAGAATCACCTCGATCAAGTAATAATTGACATTTATTTAATGCATCCGGATCTTCGAGAAATTCAAACAGAATCTTTTCAGCTTTAGCTCTAATCAATGGATCTGTGCATTCATAGAATTGCTTGCAAAATAGTTCCAATTGTTGTACTTCCTGCATTTTTTAAGAAAAATAAACAAAAACAAATTTTCGGTGAATGAGTCTTTTTGCACAAAATTAATTTTAGTTGAAAAATACACTTTTTTATGAGAAATATTCACATCACTCAACGTATCCATCTAGCTTATTGTTCTATTAACACAATTAAATCGCCAAATCTCTTCTAAATAGCCTAATTTGTTGATAAAATTAATTTTTCATCATTCTACTCACCATTGCAGAACTGTTTTTTGGGGTATACAAGAGTTATGAATTTTTCACAACCGTTAATCTTTTCAGGTCTATTTTGAGTTGTTGTTCCTCAAAGTGGTTGATTCTATTTGGACGGAATACACTATCTATTGATTCTCTTACTTTATCTTAACTGATTTCAATTTGTTTAAGTTTGTCTTTGTTTTTGGAATTGTATGGTTTTGAGTCATTTTTTTGAGAATTTGTACGGCTTTGAGTCACTTTTCAAGAATTTGTACGGTTTGAGTCACTTTTCAAGAATTTGTACGGTTTTGAGTCACTTTTTCAAGAGTTTGTACGGTTTTGAGTCACTTTTTCAAGAATTTGTACGGTGGAGTTTTCTCCCGACCTCCGAACAACGAGGTTGTGGAATTGTCAATTTTCCATAATTTAATTATTTACGCGTAGGAACCAGACAGCAAATATAGTTTAAAGTGCATACAAATAACTAAGGAACAGATTAACAAAGGAGAAAACTCAAAAAAGTCGCGATTTAGTTAAATTTGGAGAAACTTTTGAATTGAACAAAAAAGGTGCAAATTTTTGCACATAACCAATACAAAATATAAAACGGAATTGATCATCATCAGAATACCAAAGAACATTTAATTACATTGACAAATCAAGATCGGCGGCAGTTGTGAGGAGAATCAATTGTTTCACGTGGGTTTTTTGTGTTTTACCAACAATCGTGGACAAGAAGGTTCTATCATAACCATAACCTAGACATTGAATTTTGTTGGAAACGGATTATCGTCAATTGTGAGGAGAATTTGTCTCGCGATGGGTTTTGTGTGTTTACCCATATATCGCGGGCAAGTTCTAACAATCAATTGGTGCTGACTGGATTTCAACAAATCAACATTGACAAACAGGAATCGATCATCTCGGAATACAGCAGAACATATTAATTACAGATCACAATCAAGACATAACAAAAATTTGATTTTTCTTTGTGTATATTTGTAAATTGAACTACCTGGAATTGTGAACGGTCTTTAAATAGCAATAAGCTGATGGACCATAATAAAGTTAATTAAGAAGAAGAAGAAGAATTTGTACGGTTTTGAGTCACCTTTTCAAGAATTTGTACGGTTTTGAGTCACTATTCAAGAATTTGTATGGTTTTGAGTCACTTTTCAAGAATTTGTACGGTTTTGAGTCACTTTTTCAAGAGTTTGTACGGTTTTGAGTCACTTTTTCAAGAATTTGTACGGTTTTGAGTCACCTTTTCAAGAATTTGTACGGGTTTGAGTCACTTTTTCAAGAACTTGTACTGTTTTGAGTAATATTTCAATAAGTTCTACGACTGAAAGTCGTTTTTTTGAGCAGCACAAATCACAGAGTAATTTCCTCGAGGCTGAAATTCAAGTAAACAAAGAAATAAGAAAGGATATTCGATTTTTTTATTTCTTCTTTATTATTTATTTTAATTTTAATACATTTATTTATTTTTTTAACAACTTTCTAAATAAAGCTATTTTAATTAATCAAATGAAAAGGGAAATAACTATTCTCTTACGATGATTTTTCATGATTTTTCCAAAAAAAAAATAAACATAAAAATAATAATAAAAAAATTTACAATTAGTAAATTAACTCACTTATTTTCTATTCCATTTTGTCAGTCACTTCGTGCTAATATTTAAAAATATTCTTTTTTTATCATCATATATTTTTTTCTGTAGCTTTTATCATTTAAAGGTTTTCGATTCAATCGAAGCTCAAATGAATGAATTGTAATATAAAGTTTTATTTATCGAAAGACAAAAGGGTGTTTTTTGGGGGGTAGGGATGGGAGGTTGGTAATGGAGAATTGAAAGAATCATTTAATACAATTATCGAGTGACCGAAGAATCAATTAAAATTAAATATTTATTTAATTAGCTAACACTTTTTTCTTCATTAATCCATTCAAGTCGTAATACTAACGCCTACAAAAATGTCACTAAATTTTTACCTCATTTTTTTATACATTCATTTCGTTAATCTTATCAATCGTTATCTCATTTTGTTTATAATAAAATTAAATTTCATTTAGGATTCATTCATGTGTCGGTGATGATAGCAAGTTACTATATCTTTTGACAAACGAAGAAAAGAAAGAAAAACTGTTTTTTTTTTATTTATTTTAAATTCATTTTTTTTCTTATCACTTGATTAGGAGTTTTTCTTTCATATTGTATTATTTTTGTCGAAGTTGCGAAATTCATTCAGAAAAGAACATGTCCAGAAACCCATACAATTGCTTTCTAACTTAAGAGTCGTCAACAAGTTTTTAATTTTATTTATAATAAGATTTTCAAACATAAATAGCTCAATACTTTTAGGTTTTCGTCAAATGGCTACAATCTACTCGACTAATTGCCAATGGTTATTAAAAAATTTCCTAGGATTATTTGAAATCATATACAATTTCAGGAAGTAACTTCAGATTTATCACGTGTCTCCTTGCCAATCAAATTTTTTGTATGGACTTTAACTTAATAAGGTTCTCCAACATAAGGTCATTTGAATTGGTTTCCGAAGATCATAAAGTACTTTGAATTTGTACGATTTTTTTAAAAAGTCGACATTTTGTACTGCTTTTCATCCAAGCCAAAAAGAACAATTGTATGGTTATTATTAGTTAAGTTGCACAGTTTTTCAGACACATCAAGTCCCAATCAATCTCACATCTACGACTCTTATTTTTTTTTTTGATTCAACATTAATTTATATATACGAAGAAAAAGAAATTTTGTTGTTTTTTTTTTTTCATTTTTCAAAGTTAATTATTTTTTGTTTATCATCTTTGCTGTTGCTGCTGTTATATATATCTCTTTTTTTTTTGTTTGTTGAAGCTATAATCCCGATTGTATAAGTGTGAGTAAGTTACAATATGCAACAATGTCTAGAGCAGCAACTGCTCGATCCACCTTTACTTTTCTGTCTTTGATCTGAAAGGAGATTGAAAAAATTGATAATGTTAAATAAAATAGTCAATATGTGTAGATGATGATAAATTAATTATTAAGCTTGAATGTCGTTCGTTTGCAATCTAATAAAGTAGTGGACATAATCGACCTTTGATGTGAATTTGTGATAAGGCGCATTTCCACATTCAGATTTATTGATTTCCCTGTGATGTGATTCTACAAGGAAGTGTGCATAATATGAAGCCAGTTAAATGACGTCATAATATTTATTATAAAACTGCGGTAAAACAATTGAAGATTACCAGTGAAATAAATCAATTCAAGGATATAATATATAGTCAAGGTCGTCGCATGAATATTACACGACATTTATCAAATTGTCCATAAAGCAATGCTTTGCCAATTATTAGCGATAAAGTGTTAGAATTAAATTAGCAAATAGCAAAAATATGCAAACCTTGTGAGTTCGGTTCGGGTAAATTATCACGTGGAACTAGATGCATTACGGTTGTTTTCCCTAAAGGAAGTCCCAACGCTCCTAGAGTAACATTGCAATGTAAGAATCGGCCTTGATAAATAAGTCTCAATATTTCTGCTTTGTCAACTGCTTCATTCTCCCAATCTATAAAATTAAATAATATATACACAAGCTTTAATAATCTATATTATTGATGGACATCCAAAAAGAATGCTTACCTTCTGGCCATTGATCAAAAACAGTTTTTGCTATTTCTCCCGCAGAATCTGATGGACTAAATAAGAATTCTTTTGTTTTGCCGCTCACTAATATCAAGCGTAAATTAATCTGTAAAGACACAATATAAAAAAAAAAAAATTTATTGATTAGCACTGAGTGGGATCGAAAGGTCGTTCTTTAATTATGGATTGATTATTATAGACAAAATCAGCAATAAATTAATTTCAAAACAGAATTATGTCATTAATTGTTGTTGCTACTGTCTGTGATTATAAATTCTTTTAAAATTCATGATAAGACTTTCGTGCTATAGCTACGTAAAATGTTGTAGAAAATCATGTAAAATCGTGTTTTTGCAAGCATTATTCGTTACTGTCAACGATCTCATTATCAATGAAATACACACATAAGGAAGGAACGAAATAAAGAAAGAGAATACGAAACAAAAATGATGATGATTAAAAACATATGACTGCATCGGCTACAACGTCGATGAATGTGAATGTTTAGAAGCTTTAAATTAGGTCAAATTCATTTGCTTTTTTCTCTCACTCACTCACTCGGACTCTTTTATTTGGTCGATTACATCACATTTTTCAGTAAGCAACAATTAAATCGTTAAAATTGATATTGAAGAATGGACAATTTCCAGTGAGCAAGTTAGGAACGCAATGCTGCTGCTGCTTGCTTGATTTCTATTTTAATTCACAATTTTTTTTCTTTTTTTTGCAGTAAAGTTTCACTTTGATTTTTCCGTTTTCAAGGTTTTAAAGGTCAGAACATTTTCAGTATATTTACAAATTAAATTACATTACATTTGCAACTCTTTTCGTTTTTTTCGTCGATTGCACTATTTTTTCACTTCTGTCGAGTTTTATGGCTCTCATTTTGTCAGGTACGGAAGACAAGCTAACAGGTTTCGACATTAGTCAAAATATAAACATTTTTGAGGTGTTATTTAATGCACAATATTATTTTCGGTTGTGTTATCTCCTAAACTTTTACTGATTGGTTGCTTCGGCATGGCTTAAAAATGTCAGAGTTTATGAAACATTTTTCTGTGACTTACACAGAGTTACAGCAGATCGTGTTGATTTTTTTTTCCTTTCTAAAAATATTTGTGATAAATCAAGTCAATCAATTTCAATCTTGTCAAAATAGATTTGATTCAACAATTGACTGATGAGTCTTGGGTAATTAGGAGTTCATTGTAAGAATTTACATGGGGACTGTACACAAGTGATAAATCATTAAGGGAATGGGAGTTTTGAATCTTTTTCATCAAGCTATTCTCTCAAACTGTGCCTTGCGACACTCTTATGCCCAACTTAATTCTTAAAAAATAGAAAATGGCAAGTTGCTTGCATTAAAAATGGTGTTTTGAGCCAAACAAAAGTTTTTGCCGCGAATCTTTTAGGAAAATGGCATTTTTTATTGATTTTATAACACAAATTGTCTTTAATTTGTGAGTTTGCGAGGTTGTTTAGCAGTTTCTCAATTCCAAAGCTCTCCAGACACACCTGAGCTACTTTAACAACCAAAATTGAGGTCAAAAACAATTCTTTTGGATATAAGTGTGCCATCAAATCTTCAGAATTGTGTCTAGCATGTCTAGTTTTAAAATCTCTTACATAGTAGCTAAACATTCTCTGCCTTTGACATCATTCACGAAAAAACCCAAAGAAGGATTTGAAAAAATGCTTCACACTTGCTGTGCAATCCAAAAATGCCTCGCATGCTTGCTGTAAAGTTTATTTTAAAATAATCTCAGCGTACGTAAATGAGTACATATGATCCAATTTAAAGTGTAGAAAAAAATATATATAAAATAACATAAGAGACCTCCTTAAAGATACTTAGATTCGTCGCGTGTGTGTATAAATAAGAATTTGTATTAATCAAAATTCATCTTTTTTTTTCTCCACATAACGCGTACTGCACTTTATCGATTTTGGATATTTTAAAAAATGTAAAACAAACGGAGCAGCTAAAGATATTATGTATGGAATATGAATATATGAGTGCAATGGGAATTGTGTGTTATGTTTGAAGAGGTACATTTGCTGTTGCCTTCTTTTTCTCATCTTAATTCACTTCCTAATTCACATATACACCAATCTAATTTCATAACAACAACCATTATGTGTTATTTTTGTGGCTGAAGATTGCTGTTGGTTCCACAATAATAAATAAAATATAAAACAGAACGTAGTAAGAAGTAAGACGAGTCAGTTTCAACTTTCTCATGCTTCAATTCTAAAAGATCTTTCTTTTCTTCATTCTGTTATTTTAGTAGAGCACTTAAAGGTGCTCTTAAATTTTTAAATAGCAATTATAAGTCGTACAAACAATAAGAACGAATGGATTTATGTTCGTAGCTCAAGAATTGCGCAAATTTTTTTTTCCGTTCCATTCACTCATTCACAATTTTCAAATTAACAAAAAAATTATGGTGAAGCGAGGCTGAATCGCTATATTCACACTGAATTAAAGTTCACTTATATATTAAGACATTAAATAAATTATCTTCTATGCTGTCCAAAAAAAAAAGAAGTTGGTCTATATTCTCTCCGTTGATCCGTTAATGGAAAATGATCGGAAAATGGATACTTTAAGTAACAAAAAAAAAAAAAAGAGACTAATAGCACTTAATACCCAAGATATCGGGACTTGTGTGAATACGAAAATACACATAGCGAGTGATGAGATATGAAGAAAAAGAAATACAAAAATATTTTGGTGCATAAACTTGCTACGTTTTGTAATATATGTAGACAAAGCAGAAGAAGATTATTATTATGATTTTTTTTTTCATATTTCTACTATGTTAAGGTATGGATGGTTCCTATATAGAAGTACATTTTGGTAATTTTCTTTTGCACAACATTTATTTTTTTTACCTTGTCTGATGGAATCATTTTTCTCCCTTTTGCTTTCTTTTCTTCTCGTCTTGTGTCTTTTTCCTACTATTGATTGTATTGTCTGGATCCAGAAATATTTTTTTTTGCACTTTATGAACTTTTATAAATTTTATTTTATGGCCTTATTTATTATTTTAATGTGTTTCTTAGTGACGAACGAACGACTTGAAAGGAGGAAAACAATATACACTATTTTATTTATTTATTCATTCATTCGTTTGCTCTTTTCCTTTTCAATTTACTATATTTAATATTATTATATTATTATAATATTTAAAATTGATTTTTCAGCATTTTCAATTAACACATCCAGTCCAATTTATGCTGTATTAAGCCTTTATGGATATATATATATATTTTTTTTTCAACAACTACTTGCACTGGATCTTTTTTTTACACAATTGTCTTCTTTTAATAATAACATGGCGAAGAAAGAAAATTTCAAACCAATTTTTCAGCACTTTTCCTCACAATTCCATCACTTTTAGCACTCTATTTCCCTATTCTCCTGTGTCTTGTGCATTGTAATCTCATTTTTAGGTCTTTCTAATCAACTATCAACAAATTAAATGCAAAATAATGAAAAATGAATTTAGCTCAACTATTTTCTTCGCCTTTCTGTGTATTGTCTTTTTGTATGTAGTAAGCGCGTTTGTCTCTAGCTAAGGCGAATTGCCATTAATTGCTACATCCTTCTATACTCGTCGTTACTGTCTTATAAACCTTTACATTTATTTATTTTAAATCATATTCACACAAAATTTTCAATTTTTTCTGATTATTTTTTGCACTTGGTTTCTTTGTTTACAAATAAATCATAAAATTTGAATTTTTGAAAGACGTTTTTTTTGAAATATTAAAGATTTTGGTCATTTTTCGAATGGAGCAACAGTTTTTAAGAAGAATATATAGTATACGGCTCTTATTGATTAACATGCACATGAATATGAGCATTTAATTAACTTGTAAGACGTTTTAATATTCAAAAGTTCTTAACGGTTTTAATATTTTTGTATTTTTCGCCCCAATTTTATTTGTTATTATTCAGCTCTTTAAAATATACAACATTGTGATTTAATTAAAAAAGGCTGCTTTTGCGCACATTTCTGTTTTGTTCTGTTTATATTTGTGATAATTGACAATGTCGGAATCTTGGGATGGTGAGTAACCAGCAAAAAAGACACTAGAAAGCATTAAAAAACATTAATATTTATCTTGTTAAGATCTGCGTAAAAAATCTAGGAACTTGGAAAATGCCATTGACTTAAAGCTAGTCTCCCTTAGTAAAATATGCTCTGGGAATGTAACAGGAGGAGAATCGAGTCCATTAATATCAAGCGAATTTACATACGATACAATTAGTGTCGAAATTAACGATATGTTGGCAAAACTAAGTGAATTGAATGACAAAATGACACAAATTAAGGCAACTGGAAATGCTATGATGCATACACAATCAAGACATCGAGATATTCTTAATGCTTATCGAACAGAATTTAATAAAATCACACAAAACCACAACATAAATTTGGAACGAGAAGAGCTTTTGAGAGGCAGTGGACTTTTAACGAGCAATTCGTCAACGAACTCACTCAGCCGTCGTGATATGTATTTAAAAGAAAGTCAACATATATCAAAGTGAGTAATACATGAACACAATTGATTCTGTTTCTAATTGTTTTTGTTTTTTAAGTTCCCATAATATGGTAAATGATCAGATATCCATTGCAATTGAGACTCAAAAATCATTAAAATCACAACGCAAGGCTTTTAAAAAGATCCAAAATCGATTCAATAATTTGGCAAACGCTTTTCCGAGAATAAACTCTTTAGTTCAAAGAATTAATATCAAAAAACGTCGTGATTCCTTAATCTTAGGACTTGTTATAGCTGTTTGTACACTTCTTATGTTACTTTACGCATTTCATTGACTGAAATATGAACATAGAGGCATCACACTTTTAATTATCAAATAATTATCTAACCTTTTATCATTTATCTTCCTTCCGAAAGAATCATAATTTATGTAAAACAATTTATAATAACACGAATAAAGTTTAATTTTCAATAATATTACTGACTTATGTTTTAACGACTTTTTGAGATTCAAATTTTATGTTTTTTCAGTAAATAAATTCAAAACAAACAAAACGAGTAAAATCGAAAAATTAAATAAATTAGGTAAATTAGTGCTCTTATCAGTATAATTGTGCTATTAACCGCTCCAGGAACATATTGTACACAGCAATCAAAAAGAGTTTGATTAAAAAACACCTGTAATCGACATAAATTTGCATAATTTATAAACCATCAATTAATTTTTTAATAACATTTATATTTTGAAAATTACAGATTAAAATGTATAAAGGCACAACTTTAAGTGATACGATTCAAATATTCCCGCACTTCTTCGTCCGTGCATAGAAAAAAAACATCATTCAGACTGTAAAATTTTCACGAATAACGTTAATCTGAGAAAAGTTGTAGTCATCGCAAGTTTTAGTGATTTTTCGCAAGAGATACAAGTGCTTAACTTGAAAGTTTGTTATAATGTCACTCATTGAAACAGAAAATGTCTATTTATTCATTCCAAATATCATTGGTATGTTAATAATAATGAATTTAAGAATCATAACATGAAATACGCAATTTTTTGATTTTTCTTCTTCCTTTGAAAAACTAAAGGATATGCAAGAATCGTCTTAGCAGTAGTGTCATTCTACTTTATGCCAACAAATTATGTGATTGCAAGTTGGTGCTATATCATTAGCGTTTTATTAGATGCATTAGATGGACATGCAGCAAGAAAATTCAACCAATGTGAGTAAAAATGTTCTTATCTTGCATGAATGACTTTATTTGTACAGTAAAAATCGATAACGCTTAGTTATGTCATAAACAATCAATTAAACTGGATTATCATATATTTATTTAGCCACAAAATTCGGTGCTATGCTGGATCAACTGACTGACAGATGTGGAACTATGGGTCTTCTTGTTACTTTAAGCTACTTCTATCCAAAGTACATGTTTTGGTTCCAATTATCTATGGCAATTGACGTCGCATGCCATTGGTTCTATCTTCATACATCACTGCTTCAAGGCAAAACTTCACACAAATTTATTGACATGAACGAAAATCCAATTATGCATATTTACTACACAAATCGTACAGTTTTGGGCTTCATGTGTCTCTTCAATGAACTCTTTTATGCTGCTTTATATCTCCTTTATTTCACTCCTGGGCCAATATGTAAGCAGCTCATTATTAAGTTTAACATTTTCATGACTAATTATTGATTTATTTTGTAGTCTTGGGAGTTCCATTCTTCAAACTACTCGCAATCGTTTCTGCGCCTGTTGCAATTGTCAAAACATTAATATCAGTCATTCACGGTGTCGTTGCTTCAGTCAACATCACAACAATTGATACAAAAGATCGTGAGGATGCAAAGAAGAAGGACCAATCCAAAAAGAGCGAATAAATGCAATTACGACGTGAATAATCAGACTTACTTCTTGAAATTTACTCAATTTAGATGTCTTCTTTAATGTTGATGTACTAGTATTATATTAATGGGTACAATGAGAGCCAAAACAAATGAATATTCCATCTCGTAATTTTTTATTCCATTTTTAATTTGTATTGAGCATAGTTTATTGTACCTGAATCTGTCAATCATCAATCGTTTGCGTCTTTTTAGGGAAATTCTTGTCAGATTCTTGCATTATTTTTCGTGCGAGATTCAACTTAATTAATTTACGAATTTATCATGTTATTTAGAGATCAAGTCTCTGTGGAGATTCAAGACTAAAGCTGTACTTCAAAGCAAATGATTGTTTTTATTACTTTATTTATTCAGCGTTGGCCAAAAACCGTTAATTTAAAGTAAAAAAAACTAGCGGATATTTATTGTTTGAATTAATGGAATGCTTCCAGTGGAACGAAAATAAATTTATAACGGAAATTTCATATTTAAATGATTGGAATAACTCCAGTGGAAAGCAACTGAAATTTTAAATTATTGGAATATTTCCAATAGAAAATTTAAAAACAAAAATAACGGAAAAATGAATTTACAAGCCAATATAAATATTTATTTGATTGAGAATCTGACGAGACTTTCTCAAAGAGCAACTTCCTTCTTTCCTAACTCATGACAAAGAAAACAATCTCATATTTGCAAAAGAACAGAGATAATCGACAAGATAAATAAAGAAAAAGCAATTCTTTATTACATTAACAAAGAGAATTCCTGCGAAAAATAAATATATATTTTCGTATCTAAACTATTTAAATTCTATTTATAATATAAAGTAAAAATTTCTTGCTCGAGATTTGCAAATTAATGAAAATTTATTCTTATTCTTTTGTTAATGATTATAAATGTGTAGTGTGTAGACAAAAAGGGAATTTAGAATTTGAGGTGAATGTGGGTTACAAAGTAAGCCAAAGGAAACTAATTAATTCATTCAAAAAAGAAAACAAATTTGTTTCACTAACGTTGGTTGACAGTTCTTAGTGAAATGAAATAAATAGCTACTTAAAGAAAAATAATTATTATTACTGATGCATGTTGTAGCATAAAGCTTATCCAAAATTTTATGTGGCTGAGAAGATAGGAAAGAACATGAATTGTAGCAAATATTTATGTGTGTATAAACCACTGAATTAAATAAATGAAAAAAATAAAATGAAATGAAAGCAATGAAAATTTATCCCTTTAAACTGCTCATTCCGGCACGCATAATTTCGTCGACGAGAAGCAGGTTGGTGGCAATAACGGTACAGGAGTTGAGGATTTGCTTCTTTACAATATAATTGTCAAAGATTCCCAAATCAACAGGTTTACATGGTTCGCCAGTTGACAAATCAAGACCAATTGGATCAGTTGATAATTCAGCTTCTTCCTGTAATTTTACAATTGTATCTTGAGAATCAAAACCAGAGTTGACTGCAAGAGTTTTTGGAATAACGAGTAATGCATCAGCATAAGCTTGGATAGCTAAACGAGTCTTTCCTTTGACAGTTCTAGCATGATCACGTAACTTGAGATTAGCATGAATTTCAAATGATCCAGCGCCGGGAATCAAACATTTGTCATCAAGTGTATTGTTAATAGCACGAAGACCATCACGAACAGCATCCTTGATTTGATGTAAAGTATGCTTGTTTGGTCCTTTCATCAAAATTGTAACAGATTGTGGAACTTTGCAGTCCTCAACAAAAGTATATTTAGTTTCGCCCAAAACATGCTCGTAAACGACACCAGCAAAACCGAGATGTTCTTCTTTGATATCATCAAATGAATTCAAAGCAAGTCCTCCGCACGCTAATGCCAAACGTTCCATGTTTCTCCTTTTAGCACGTCTCAATGCCATGATACCTTCTTTTGCCAACAAATCAAGAGAATTTGGATCGATGCCCTTTTGATTAATTACAACAAAACTCTTGTTTGTGCCGTCACACAACTTCTTCTTTAATTCGATGACTTTTTGAACACGTTGGATGATGAAATCGCGTTCAGCAAGGACAAAATGTTCTCGTTCTTCAGCTGTTTTGTAGAAGAAACCTGAATTGACTTCTGTCTTTTCATATTCCATTGAGACATTACATGTCAAAATGTAGGCGTTTTCTAAGCGTTTAGGCATATCAGGATGACGAGAACCGTGATCCATAACAATACCTTTAACTAATTGAGTATCAGTTGCTGACTTGTGCTGCATTTCCATAATCTCAACCATATGAAGATCAACTGACTTGTCATCATCCTTCTTAATCGTTAAAATTGCGTCTACGCAGACGTCAGTTAAGAGATCAGCTAATTGATTATTCAACTTTGTTCGTAATGCTGTTCTGGCAATATCCTGCAAGTTCTTACGATTAATCTCAACGGGACGTTTCATATCATCAAGAATCTTTAATGCTTGTAGACGTGCTTGATCATATCCCTCAGTAATGATTCTTGGATGTAATCCTTCAGCAATATAAAGCTCTGCTTGCTTCAAAAGCTCTCCAATCAACAAAACAGTTGATGTAGTTCCATCGCCAGTAATGTCATCTTGTGCTGTACTTGCTCTAGCAATCAAACTAGCTGTTGGATGTTGAATTTGCATCTCATGCAACAATACATTTCCATCCTTGGTGATTTTGATATCTCCAGCACCACTTACAAGCCTGAAATAATCAATAATTATATTATTTTCTAGAACATTCTGGATTTTATAACCTTAATCATGAAAATTTGATTTCGCAAAGTATATAAAAAGGCATTAATCTCCTGAAGTTATTAAGTTGCTAGGATATTTGGACCTTATTAATATGATTTACATTCATCAAAAGTTGAGAATCAACGGATTTAACGAGAAATTTAACATTACATTTTCATATGCAATACTCACATTTTCAGTGTTCCTTTTGGACCTAAATTTGTTTTCATCACATCCTGGATACCTTTTGATGCCGTGATATTGACACTAAGTGCCTGAGCAGCACGAGCAAACTCAGCTTTTGGATTGAGGAGGGAAATTGCAGCCATTCTAATTAGATTTCTTAATAAAATTCAAATTTAAAGATTTGTGACTAACGCTTAGAAAACAATGAAGAACTCGTGAGGAAGTCACTGTGTATTACAGCGCTTTTTTCGCATGACTCATTATCCGCAAGCTTTATGCTCAATGTATTATGTTTATAATGTGTATTACATGCTTAAAGAAGCTACTATTATAGGAAATTGACAGATTAAACAGCAGAATAATTTATTGTTTAAAATATCATTAATTCGACCAGCAGATGATTAAAGAGGTAGGACAAAGTGAAGACAATAGCTTAATAAGGCATAAAAGAACTGCGTAGATGACTGCGGCTCGATTTCGAGAGTTGGGCAGTTATTTTTCTATCAAGAACTACAGTACCGGCATAAAAATATCGAATTTTCTTGGAAAATCGAATCGAACGATCATAAAATAAACGATAATAGACTAATAAGTGTGTAAATAGTCTAAGTGATAAGAATGACACAATGAAACAGTGCATAAAAGCATAAATTAAGCATAAAATTTTTTATCTCGTCTTTTTCCAACCAATCACTGAATGATGTCACAAAAAATTACATTGTGAGTGCCTAGCCAAGAAAATTAGTACAATAAGTGGATAGAACTCGCATAAAACGCGATGATTTAGTGTTAATAGCGCATCAACATATTTATTTCAATTTAAACTTTTTAACGGATTTTTGAATTTCAAATTTAATGTTAATTCATGATTACTTACCTATGATCATTTTCTCATGATATGTTTTGCACTCAATAGCTTAATTAAAGCTGAACTAATGAAATAATTAAGATTTTATAAACATTGAGCTTCGAGTAACATACAAACATTTGTAATCTAATAGATAGCTAGCTCTATAAAGTAAACAAAAGTTTCTTCAAGTTTGAACGGTTTTCAAAAATTCAAAACAAAGTTTTCAAAACAATTGAGGTTAAAATTTTACAAAAAATTGCTCTCGCGAGAAACATTTAATTGAAGCATATTGAATGTGTTTTAAAGGATGAAAATAAGAAAGTAATGTGCATAAGGACCACATAATATTGAAAAACATAAAGAAAAGCATGTAAACATTGATTTTAACAGTTATCAAGGAATAATTTTACAAAAAGATACAGTAAAGATCCAGCCAAGCCAAAGTGACAAATTTATGGCATTTGTGTTGACAGGAACAGGCGAATGATATTGTGAGTACTGCCCAGCCGAAAAGTTTAGTACATTGAGGAAAAGAAAAAAATTGAAACTTGAAAAGGATGAACTAAAACAGAAAAATGGATTAATTAAGTTCTAATAAGGTGTTTTAATTGCTTAAAATACTATAATCATAAACTTTAGATTCTAAAGAACATTAATAGTGCGAAAATATATAGTGGGAGAGTGTTAAAAGTGAAGAATTAATTTTATAAAACTTTTCAATTTTTTATTTTCATTTTTTCTGCCCAAAAAGAATTCTTTTTTCGTCATTTCTGATTCCTCTGTATTTTTCGATGAATTTTTATGAATTTAAGTGTGTAGAATTTTTTAATGGCTTCAACTAATGAAAGTAACTCACTATTAAGCAGTTGTAATGATAAGTCAATGAGTAAAAAACATTTAAATGAGCATGAAGAAACAATAAAAAGTGATCAAATGGCATCGAAAAAATCATTATCGAACGATGGAGAGGTGAGTAGTGAAAAAATATAAATTTTCTCATTTTTCTCCCATGAAAATGCATTGAAATCTTGAAAAATATAGTCATTTTATAGACAATAAGCAGCAAATCAAAGGGTATTTGTGGAATTTTCATGACGAGACAATTTTTTCATGTCCAATAATTGCACATTTCTTATACGAAAAGAACAAATTGAACTTTTTTTCGCCATATTTTCTTTATATTCTTTCTTCTTATTTTTTGTATGTCGGAAAGTAGTAAGTCCACACGTTGAATTTCATTCTAAATGACTCTGTCAGTTTTTCATCGGTCAATTTGATGAAATTTCGCACTAATCAGCTTTCTTCAAACGTTATATTATGTGTCAAAAAATGAATAATAAGGAGATATCTATTAGGTAGATATTAATGGCTGAACAGAGAGGAAAAAAATGAAAAATTACTGAATTGCGAGACAAAAAATAAAGTTTAAATCAATTTTTCCATACAACTTCCGATTTTATCTAAACCATAATTATTAAAAAATAAAAAAAAATTCACAATGTGGTCAAAGCTGGAAGTTTAAAAACAATTATTCCCTACGAAAAAGATATATTTTTTTTTCTTTCTGTAGTCACCAGAATGACTTTACGAACAAATATATACACACTGAAGTTCAGACATATACATTAAGAAAAGGAAAAAAATAAAGCAGATATGAAGAAAACGAAAGAAGAAAAAAGTTTTATGTGTAAAATAAAATATGAAAAGAAACTTATCACACTACTACAAACTAATTAATGCGATCTTCCAAAAAATAAAAGAAATATCTTCCAAAGATTGACAATTTTTTTCTCTCCTCAAAAATATAAGTGCGAGCACAAAGTCGTCCGAGTATCAATGTATTGCAAAAACAACAAAAAGAAGATGCAATTATCATTTTCGCATTTAAAAAAATTATATATTTATATTTCACATCTATTTTATTTATTTATTGATAGGAGCAGATTGCTAGTATGGATGAAAATGATTTAAAGAATTTATTGGATGAAGCATTGACATATAAGAATCCACGAGATGCAAATGAGAAAAGTGAAACTTTCAAAGTAAGTCAGATGATTGCATCATTTCTCTTATCAATTTGTCTGTAGATTGTATTGTCTAAACTTCTTCTTGCGTTTTAAACGGCACCAGAAGTCCTATGATGCAGCATAACCCCTTTTTATTATTTTTAACGGACTTGTGACTTTGCAATAATTTTTTTTAAGGCAATCACTGAATTGGTTTCATAAAATTTTTTTTAACCTTTTTCTTTAGAATCGATGAATTATGAAAGAAATTTTAAAAATAAAACGTGATAAAACTTTTTTTGCAACAATCTCATGAAATTGAACTGTCACACAACTGTCGCGTGTGTGTCGTCACACAGTCAAAATTCAAAAGTCATCATTGAGTGACTTAAGTGAATCATGAGATATTTGAGGAATTTACGTCATTAATTTAGGATTTTTCTTGTACTTGAGCAATTAATTTCATCACGATATATTTTCATGTATGAACAAAATTGAGCAAACAGTATTCTATGTTGTACAACATTCGTCATGTCAATTGAGTTGTGTTTTTCGCCCAGTGAGTGATTTTTAATTGCAAACAGCATTGCTAGCATTTTAGTGACGATAAATATTGCACGAAAAAGTAATAAGAATGTTAAGAAATTGTGTTGCGCAACAGTTGAAGAACATAGATCGCTGTCGCATGACTGTCACTTCTGATTTATAAATTAAAGTGATATTTGGTGCCAGCAAAAATGTTAAATATCACATGAACAAATGTGCTATGCTAAACAGTTTAGACACCACAATAAACCACAAAAAAAAATAGTATTTATAGCATGAAATATAAATTAATCTGCATATTTAAATTTTCGTTTTTTTTTAAATTAAATTTTTTTGGCTTATTTTTTGCATGAAATTATTACCAAATATAGCGTTTACTTCAGAATGTGACCGAAGAGGAAGAACATAAAAGGAAATTTGAGAGCAATTCGCTTCATTGGAAGGCACAAAGCAATTCACTACAGAATCTTCTTGATGAATCACATTATCAATTACAAAATCATCAATCTCAAATCTCTAGTAAGAAACATCAACAAAGACGTAAAAATTCCACATCTGTATCGACGAGACGATTAGAAGGAGGAAGTTTACCAGTTGACATGCATCATTCATCGGCCATTCAATCACCACCAGATCAGCCATTCTTATCAGAATTCAAGAACAATAAGAAGCGTAAGGAGAAGCAACAAGCAAAAGATACTGTGATTGATATGCTTGATATTGAGACTGACGATACTAGAAAATCATTTCAGAAATGTCTGGATCCAAAAACTAAGGATGTGAGTGCCAAATTACAAAACCAACAATAATTTTTTGATACATAACTAATTTAAATGTATTTATTTATAGACCACAACATACCAAGACGGCATGATTGAACTGAAATCTCTTCATGCAAACCGCGTTGAAATGGAAGTTCAAGATCAATCATCTTCCAAATTCACGACAGCTAATAGCACGCCAAATACAATAACGACAATTGCATCATTGATGACGGGTAATCCAATTCCAACGATCATGTCATCTAAATCGCAAACAGTAGCATCGACAAGTAGTGTCGATCAAGTCATACCATTTTCAACGCTCGAGAAACCGAAATCATATCAACAAGCCCAAACGATGGATTATTATAATCCATCTACAATCAATCATAGTAATAATATTCCTCTGACTGGAGGTGGCTCATCAAATTATAGCTCAACTTCTTCTGAAAGAAAATGTGCTGGCGGTGGAGTTATTGATCAGCAAGCATTGCAATTGCCATCTGGAGTAGCCGTTAATAGTGTCATGGATCCCAAAACATTTTCCTATCCGAAATTCAAGACAGGGGGAGCAACTGTAAGCTTGATTAATTCCTCAGCGCATTTTCAAAGGTGCTATTTAGCACGCGAGTTTTGTCTGTCCAAATAGCTTTGGCTAAAAATATCTAGAATTTAAATATAAAACGTTCGTTATCTGAACTGATTTACAAACTTTATTCTCTTTTTTAGCGGAGAACGAAAAAGTAGCTTATTAAATCACTTTGTTTGTTCTTGTGATTTGATCAAAAACTTTTTAACAAGATATTGTAGAGAGCCCGAGCTCTTTTGTTTTATTAGCTCAGTTTTATCGAGTTATTGGACGATAAAAATAGTTTTGAAGCGTGGAACCTATCAAATAAAGTTTCATACAGTGTAACCTGTTACATTGTTTTCCAGTACCTCTGTAATATTTATATAAACCGTTAACATTTGAATTTCAAAAAACCGTTGACTGATCAAGTATTTCAAAATACCTAAATTGGTTATTAAAAATTCTCTATTTACTTTAATTAAGCATTGTTAATTATTTGGCATGTACAGTATAAACTTTATTAAGGGTATCTTAATTTTTAAATTAATCTTTTGCTCTTACACCTTAAATTTCTAATCAAATACTGATTATTGAGTCGAGAATGCGCTGAAGTCCCTCGATCAAGAACATGAGGACTTTTGTAATTTTCTTTCTAGAATGACAGCTTGCGGCGAATTTTCGCACAAGTCGATATTTCTTTAGTTCAATCCCCATTCCTTCTTCATTGCTTCCTAAACTACTTTATTTAAATACATACACATATATATATATATATATATATATTCTAAAATCTAGATAGTATCAGTGAAAATGCGCTTAATCTGTCCGTTTGGCTTATAGATTTTTCCATAAAAAAGAATAGAGAAAAAACTAATTATTCCATTTTTTCCGTACCTTCTTTTTAACCTTAGCGTGATGATGTTAGTTCATTAATTCAAACGACACCATCTATCTTACCAACAAGTCATTCATCCACAACAACAAGTAATTCAAAGGATAGCAAAGCTTCTAAGAAGCGTACAGCAAAATCGGAACGAAATGAAAAGAACATTAATGTTCAGTCGATTGAGGGTTATCGTGGAAACGATACTCTTGAGGAATTGCTTACTTATATTGATGGACAGCATAATAATGACGGAAAGGGTCAAAAGAATCATCCAAAGAATGGTATTGTTTCAAATAATAATAATAATAGTAATTTAAGTAATAATAATAATAATAATAATAATGATAAACAAGCAAATGAGCAATTGTTAAATGCTGATGATAAGAAGAAGAAAATGGTCTCAAAAAATAAGGAAAAGATGAACAAGTTGAAGAAATCTAATTCAATGGATGAATTATGTTCAACGGGACGTCAACAGGAGAAGGAAAAGTCTTCTGTCGTTAATTGTGCCGCCGTAGAATCATCATCATCATCATCAACTGCCAATAAAATTGTTCAAGACGTGACATTACGTTCAAAGAATAATGCTAATAATAGTAATTCAAATAGTAACATGACCAGTGGTGCCAAAAAAGTTGAAAATAAAACGGATAAATCACAAACGAAACGAAATGAGCGAAGATCATGGGGCACTGAAGGTTTATGGCCGGATACATCAGCAGCAACAAATAATGATATTATTAACTCATCGATATCTACAAATACAGTCGTCGTAGCCGCAACAGGTAAATCCTCAGCAACCGAGAATCAAGATGATAATCAGGAGAATGAGAGTAGTTCTAGTTCGAGTTCAAGTGGAGTTCATAATCTGGACTTTATAACTTCTGATCCTATCAATACGACATCTAATTTCGAAACGATAAATCCATCAAGCGAAGCCGATAAATTTCAAGTGGTAATTAAAAAGAAGAAGGTAAAGAGAAAATCTAGCGAGAATACTGACTCAAAAAGCTCTGTACAAACGACATCGAATAATCTTCAAAGCTACGCTATGCGTCGTGACGGGAATTTTCGAGCTGGGACCAAATCGAGTACTTCAAATAGTAATAACAACAACAACAATAATAATAATAATAATAACAATATGGGTGAAAACAGTCGTGCCGATAAGAATAATGCAGCAAATAAGAATCCATCGAAACAAATGAGTCAAGATGCCAAACAAAATTCAATTGGTAAGAATCGTAGGAAATCCACTTCCTCAATGCCAGACGAAGACGGTGAATATTCTGACGGTGGCGATTCCGTGCAATCATTGCCAATTGAAACGACTAAACCTTTATCGTCACTTCTTTCAGCTCCAACTAATAACAACAATACAAGTGCCGAAAATTCAGGAAAAACGAATAGTAAGAAAAATAATAAATATGATAATGCATCAAATATCGCTTCAAATCCCGTCGTCGTCTCACAAATATCGCCTTCGCAACAACAAATTATATCCATTCAACAGCAACAACAAAAACCAACAACATTCTCATATGCTGATATCGCAAAAACAAACACAAATAGAACGAATAATAATAATAACAATGTCATACCGGCATCAACCGAAAAAATGTGGCCTTCAATTTCATCATCTTCATCATCAACCCACCAACATAATAATAATAATAATAACGTTAATGATCCGTTTGCAATTTCTAGTTTTGATGCCATCAGCAGTAGAGATAATAATTCAAATAATACAAATAATAATAATAATTTAAATAGTGTAAGCAACACTGCTACAAACTTATCATTATCTTCGTCGTCAGCAACCAAACAACAACAAGTTATAGTAAATCAGCAACAACAGAAATCGACACCACAATTAAAGAATACGATGTCGTTCCCAGAACTAGTCGAAAGTAATAATAATAGGAATAAGCAACTAAATAATAATCCATTGGATCTGACATTCAATGGAGATGCTACACAGACTGAAAAATCATTAAATGGATTGGAAAGAGCCTTCGACAACAATAATAATCCTTCGACAACTGCAACAACCTTCACCATAACACATGATCGTCTAAATAATATTAATAATAATAATAACAACGCTAATAATGCTAGCAAGATATCATATTCTCAATCGTTATTGGAAAATCACAATCAGGAGATTGATGCAAATGGAAATAACAGCAGCAACATTAACACAAAATTAGAAAATGCAATAACTGTTGCAACAACAGTCACGTCAAATAACAACAGTAGCAACAAGAATACATTGACAAAGTCAAAGAGTGTTGATCACAACAACTTATCAATTGAACATTATCCAGCATTAGAAAAGACAAAGCAGACATTGAGTGATGTTTTATCGAAACCAATTGAAAGTTTATCAAATAAAGTCATGAAAGTTAATATGATTAAAGTTCAGCATCAACCGCAACAACAGCAAATACAATTGATACAAAACAATAATCCGGGTGTAAACATGATGAGAGCAACTGTTGAAACAATAAATGTAAAGGATGATAATGGTAATGGCACGAAGAAAAAGAAGGATAAATTGGCTCTTAGAAAGAGTACTTCGACAGTTTCGACATCAACGATGTCATCGAATCAACAATATTCCAATAATCTTCAGACAACACAAATTAGCAACAATATTATTAGTAGTAATAATATTCATCATCATAGTCGTCCAGCAGTCATAATCATGAACGACTGCGAAAAAACAAGCGATGGTGAGCTTGGCATAACGTTTGGTTTTGACATAAATGAACATTTATTATTTGGACATCATAATGGTGATGTAGTAATGGCTGATATGGATCAAAGCGTGGTAGAAATGAATTCAACTAATAAATATGATAAAATTAAAAATAACAGTAATTGTGATATTATGAATACTAATTTATCAAGTAATACAATTAATCTTAATAATAATTTAACAAATCAATCGTGTGGATTCGAAATTTACGAGAATTTCATTTCATCGCCGCCACAAAGTGTCATTGATCATTCACAGCAGCAACAACAACAAATGATACATCAAGTTACAATCATTCAATCATCACCCAAAATAAATTCTAGTAATAATAATAATTCGGTCAAGGAGAATTCAACAATATTATTGGACACATCAAATCAATCATTAAATGATTTAGGATATATGTCATCATCCCTCATTACAAACTCAACGACATCACCTGCCAATCAAAAATTATCAAATGATATGCAACAGCATCCGAATAGTGATAATGTTAATCAATATGAAAACGAGTTCGGTCACCAGACATCTTCTTATCCTAATTCTATGGATTTAAAACAACGTATGAAATTAGATGAATTAGTTTCACGATTTGTATCACCTGAACCTGCAAAGAATTTTAATTACGACGAACTTGTCACATTTGTTAGTGAAGGTAAATATCCCTATTACTTTATTGAGTCGCAGTTCCTTAATTTGTTGCAACTGTTGCTTTTTTTTTGTCTCGTTTTAGAATGGACCAAAGTTGAGAGGAACGGTGTTTACTTTAACGGTCAGTAGTGACATAATCGAGGATTGTTCATCATATTAAGGAGAATAATAATAAAAAAAAAATCACTTCATTGTTATTTAAATAGGGCTTCAATAAGAAATATTAACAAGAAATTAAGATTAAAAACCATAAAAAAAAACTTTAATCAACGTAAAAATGTAGAAATTAACTTATGAAATATTTCATCATGCTAGTAAATACTCTTGGAATTTTCTTCGCCTATTCAGGATAATGTTTATTGATTCGGTGAGTAATTTGTTTTTATTGGATTACATTTGGCATTTTTTGAAGTCACGAGCTTTTTCATTTTGATTATTCATGCTTATCGTGATTCCTGGATAGAATTTTCTAATTTTCGACAATGAAACCTTTTATGCGGCTGCTTGTAGAGCATTTCATGTAGCTTTAAATAGTAAATTCTTGGAAAAAATGCCAAAATAATCGAAGGTTACAAATTTTTTATGGCTTCTTCAAACTGGACAAAAGATTAAAGTCGATCCGATTTGAAATTGGGCTGATGATGAAAACAAACGAAATCGGAAGTTCATGAATAATTTACAATATGTCCAACATTATAAAAGTTTCTTTCGTATGATTAATGAGCTATATCGTCTAATAAATCATTGAATATTGCAAGAATGCTTAAAGCGATTTGTTCAAAATGGACATTTATCACATAAAGGTCGTTTAGGCTTGCTTTTAGATAGAAATTTGCTATCAATCTAAGATTTTTATGCAACATTAAAGTTATATATCTGAAGGCTTACATAAACAAAGTCTCCGAAATCATCACAATTAGGAAATATCAAATTAATCTCAATAATGCTGGCCACTTTATTAGTTTGATGTTTCATTGGACCTTAAACTCCAACCTTCACCCAAAATTCGACTTTATTTGCTGTAATTACTGCTAATTAGTACTGAACATTGTCATGACAACATGAGAAAAATTGTGATGTGGACAACAGCTTGACTTTAAAAAATGCACATTTGACATGACTGCCTACATTAATTTATAGCTTTGCACTTGTTTTGTTATTTAAATGTTAATGTATTCTTATTTTCTCTTCACTTCTAGATGATGTAGAACTATATCATAAAAAAATACTAAATTTAAGAAGGAAACGAAATTTAAAAACAAAAAAAAATAATAAGAATGTGTCCGAGAGTGATTTAACAAAAAATATGATTCAAACTAGATTTGAAATCTAAATGATAATGAAAAAAAAAAACTATTTGAAAACTAAAAAATTGAGAAAAAACTTACTTAAGAAGTGTTTTGTGCATAAATTAAGTAAACATTCAAAGGAAGAGTTGGAAACATTTGAAATAAGGATTGTGCGAAAAAGATGAAGATTGAAATCAGAATGGTTAGAAAAGGATATAAAAATGAAAATAGTTGGTTATTACATATAAAAATTAGCTAGTTCTTAAAAATAACAATAACTTTGAAGAAAAAAAAAATCCTTTAAGTAAGTAATAATCGCTAAAGTATGGTGCAACGCGTATTAAAAATAATAATTATTATCATGTGTAATTGTGTGTTGTGCTGTGTCAACAAAAAAGAGCAACGAAAGCATCTAAATTCTATTGCAAGTAGGAACGAACTCATGGATTGAGAGTTATGCATCCTTTTTAACGAAACATCAAAAATGAAATATGGAAGAATAGTCAGCATGAGCTCATGGATTTAAGCAAGACACGTGAAAATGTGATTAAAAAATTTGAAGGGAAAAATGTACGAAGAAAAGAAAAACTGACATGTCGGTAATGTAGATTTTAATTGATTTTTCATTTTATTTTAAATTTGCGAGAAACTTATAACTATTAAGTTAGATTTATTCTCTCTTATCTCTGTATCCAATACTTTTTTTACAATTACTTTATATGTATGGTCATATCTTGTTGTAAATTCTCTTCTTTATTTCTGCCAGAACGAATGTTTAAATCTTAAGATAATCTTCAATTTGTAATCTACTTTACGAGTAGCATTTAATTTCCCACTTTCGACAATTATTTTTTTTTCATAAAACAACAGAATCATAAAATAATAATAATAATAATAATATTTTATATAAGATCAATTGATTGGGCTTATGAGAATGGAAAACAAATAAATTTGAAGGATGTAATTAGAATAAAAATGCTTTCTTCTTTTTAATATTTTTATTTTTCATTAATAATCACATTTATTTATTGATGACACTAGTTGTCAGTGCATTTTGTGTAGCTTTTCATGCAATATTCTGCGTCAGTGATGAAAATGTGATGAGTATTTTAATTAGTAATGTCTTATGTGACGAGGATTGAGCAGTTTCGATATCTGAAATTGACAGAAAGATGCAACTTTAA
This sequence comes from Chironomus riparius, assembly GCA_917627325.4. Taxonomy (NCBI): domain Eukaryota; kingdom Metazoa; phylum Arthropoda; class Insecta; order Diptera; family Chironomidae; genus Chironomus; species Chironomus riparius. The sequence continues at coordinate 38,926,690 of OU895879.1, forward strand.
TGAGACAATTGGCATAACTCAGAATTGTACACAATTGATTGTAAACAAATCTTTCTCAAAATAGCTAAGGTACACTTCCGTCAGTGCTAAGACCTTGAAAAGAACAATTTATTACACAGCATTCATATGTTATGCATGCACTAATGTAATTGTCGATTTAAAATGCAAATTGAGAGTTTAAAGAATTCATCGCAATTGATTTAGGGATTTTTAAACGATCCTCAGCAGCGTAAATAGATTAATCGAAAAAGTAGAAAAGAAAAGTTAATCCTTGTCTCAATTTCAGACAATAAATTACACTCATTAAATTTTCATCGTGGCTAAAAAATCATGATGAATGAATATCCGTATGAAAATACGCAAAAACACAAACAATTGCCATTTGGCATCAATATACATACTCGGAATGATGAATGCAGTATGCAAATGAAATTAATGATTATTTTAATTATAATCTTTAATTTCGTGATCTCTTAATGAATTGGTTTTCATTGATCATTGTTGAATGCAATGATGCAATGCAAAATGTGAAGGTCTAAATTGTGATAAGAGATTATTTTCTCTGTCTTGCAGGCGTCGTTACATTGCATCATCAATATAATAGCTCTTGATGCTTGAAATAAATGAAATCTTTCTTGATAATTGTGCGAAAAAAAAAATTTCCAAAACAGAGTTGTGACTCAGTCTGCGGCTTCATTTTTTTTTTGCTGTCCTTTTCTGTCTGCTCTTTTCGTAGAACACATTAAATTTGATTAAATAATAAGGATATGTCTTAGCTAGTGATTGTAGAATTTTAGGGTAGATCCAAGGACATGCCTTTTTTGCTTACAAGTGAACAAGTAACTTAAAAGCTAAAGTGATTGGTATTTATAAAGTCAGTAGAATGCAATATGGTTAGGATAAGATTCTCTTAGACACAAAACATTGATTTTTCCAGTACTTTGAAATAGTTTTTAAATTGTCGTTAGAGAATTTATTGCTGCAGTTTATCGTAAATGTTGTGAGCATTGTGTAAATCCTTGTCATATCCAAATGACTCTTTCGAATGATTCGGCCTCTTGTAGGAAGCGAACCCACGTTCTTATAAAAGTAAGATTTACAGAATTATGGTCTGTTGCTTAACCTTTCGACGTTAAAGATGTCTTACTTTTGTAGTCGCAGATTTAGCTTTACATTATGGGTCAATACCAGGGACCAAAATGAATGAAAAAAATCTGTGATGAAAAACATCATTATTTTTGATGATGAAAAAAATTATGATTTTTTTCATTTACGTAAATTTATACGTAAAATTTCATCACGTAAGAATCATTTTTACGTAGGATTTCATCACGTAAAGCAAAAAATGCAATAAAATCACACCAAATGAATTAATAGTGGTAAATAATAAGAACAAGAGATAGAATAGATTAGTTGCTTAAAAAACAAGTTCATGCTTGCTCAAGTTTGCTTAAAAAACTTGAGTAGAAACATTTTATTCGTCATTTTTTGCTTTGCGTGATGAAATTCTACGTAAAAATGATTCTTACGTGATGAAATTTTACGTAATAATTTACGTAAATGAAAAAAATTATAATAATTTTTTTCATCATCAAAAATAATGATGTTTTTCATCACAGATTTTTTTCATTCATTTTGGTCCCTGGTCAATACCCTGGATATCACTTTGCTCAGACACAGCACACTTGTCCCAAAATCCAAGATTTTACTCAGTAATAGTCACTTAATAATCATCTCTTCTGATATTTGATAGAACATACATCACTGTATTATTTCTAAAGATTACAAGCACTGATAGGATTGAGGTGATAATTGAGAATAAACGAATTAAAGTTTGATCATTTTTTAGCTAGAGATAATTCCAAATAGCTTAAAAATAATAAAGTCGAGCAAGACAAAGTCGAAAAGTGACAAAGCTTTAGATTCTTTTCAAAAATATGAATTTCATTCAACAACTCTGTTTTCCCAACAATTTTAAGACACATGACACAACCTTTACTTGTTAATTTATAGTCACGGATGATACTAACTGATGAATGCTGTGAATGAGTCCATTTTACTTTAAAAAAAAATTAGTCATCCGAATTATAATAAATAAATAATTTAATCCGCACGCGATGTAGATGTCCATAAAGGAAACAAACAAATCATCAAATATAAATTTAAAGTTAAAACTCAGCTGCAAAATAATAAAAAAAAATTCTTAGGTACTAACAATGTTGTTAGTTGTTGCATAGTTGCATATAATAATGGAAAGACGAATGGTAAAGAAATCTTATAGATTTAATGAATATCAAAAAAAAAATGAAGAAAATTAGTTATTAAAAAAAAAATACCTACCTTAATTAACAAGAAATAATATTGTCATAAATATGTAAATAAGTGGATTGAATATATGAACATTTTGAAGGTAAAAAATATTGTCATTTGAAGAAAAAAAATTAAAATTTGTTATTGTTTTAAAGTAAAAAAAAAAAAAGATTTGCAATAAACTTTGACATGTGTTTCAAAGCTAGATCTCAATATGATCCAAACATACAAAAAAAAACTATCTAATAAAAAAACAAATTAAATGTATGAATTCGAAGATTTATGTTAAAATTGATTGCACAAAAGTGGTGAAAATGGACATGAGACAATTAATGTGAATGTTACCAACATCATAATTACGAAATAAGATACATAACCCTTTAAAATATTAACGACTGATGAACATTTATTACACGCTTATGGACATTTAAACTGCAAATTCATAGCAGACACTCATTTATGTATTAATTACCAAAATCATGAGGTTTTTTTTTTTCATGTTAACATCCAATTTTTAGCTGTGAACTTTTTTTTGTCTCAATATTGACACTTCATCGCCACTATCAAACCGCAAACATGCTACATACGAATTTGTGTGCAATCAATTTTAACAAGTGAGATGAAAAACATATTAAAAAAATTATAAAGGGAAACAAAAATTATATATTGTACTATGAATTTGAAGTTGTTTTAGTCATTCTTGGAGTTTCTGGATAAGTTTAAGTTTGAAAAATTGGCAGATTTTACTTTATACGGGGTTAGACTAAGTCAAACCTAGGTTTGATATCTTTGATTTTAAAGGAACCTTAAATTTAAGTCGAAATTTCTGGGTTAAGGACCAATGATTGTTTATCAGACGATTTGGTTTGAAAGAGACTATGTTTTATTGATACTAAAGACTTCTCAACGTTACAGATGGTGAAAATAGAGGATAAAAAATGTAAAGGCACTGTCTTTGTTGCTTTTGCATGTTTATTGCAAGAATTGTTGAACAAGATTTTTAAAACTACGTTTTATTGTCGCTACTTTAACGAGATTATTAATAGGAGTTTTGGAGCTTAAATGAAAATTAGCTTTTATTTCAATCTTGGATCAAAATAAACTTCGAAGTCAAAGTAAATATGTCCAAAAAGAATCAAAAATTAAAAATCGAATTTTGATCATGTTTGATAAATTCTGATCAAACGTGATTTTTTGATCTATTCCACCAGTATCCTTGATTTCGAATCGTGATTACTGAATCAGTGTCGACTTGTTAACCATAAAAAGCAATCAAATTATTTCATTGAAGGAACATAAGACTTTGCTAGATTTCTAAATTTGGCATAAGATCAGCATGTTGCTATTCTGAATTTTACAATGCTTTAATGTGGTTACAACCTGATTCTTAAATTCTTTAATTAATTTTAACAAAAATCCGCTTTTTAGATTTTTTAAAATTAATTTAAATGTAGAAAAAATCTAATTATATTCAATTCTTAGAATTAAAAATGCGTGCTTCATTCTCAAATGCAAGCCATAAAAGTTTGTTCTGAGAATCTAAAAATAATTGCTTTCAATAAACTCTGAACAATTTCAATATTCAAAATTGCTTCTACGTTCGTAAATTTTCAATAAAGTATAAACATTTTCACCAAAAACTCTGCCAATTATTTTTTCAAACAGAAACACGGAAGCTCGAAGATATAAATTCAATTGACTAAAATTTAATTTCATAAAAAAACAAATTTGAGAATTTAAACAAACAAAAAACTCTAAAATGGAAATTAAAACCTTGCTCACAAGATGAAAAACACACAAAAAATGACTTTTGCATAATTTTATCCTTAACCTCCTGTCATGCATAAAAAGAAACAATAAAAGATGATAAAAAACAGTTGTTTTGTTTTAATCGATGCAAAAAATGAAGATGAATAAAGCCACTGAAAATAATGTTTTAAATTGAATAATGAAAATAACATTAAGATCAATGGTATTTAATTAAATGTTGAATTAGTAATAACAAGAGAATCCGTGACAACACAAAAACATAAAATGAATAATTGAATAAATGCATTAAACTCAAATAATTTTTTTCCTATTTTATTTTTCATAAACAAGGAAGAGTGCAATCTATAGATATCTACGTATTGTTCAACTTCTGTCTTAATAGCTGATAAGTACTTTTGAATGAGCAATTATTAAAGTGAATTTGAAAGTAACTCATTTTAAAGGAATTTGAAGCTTATTAAAGATATTTGAATTGATGAAATTTGTCTATCGATTTTATTAATATATGGAAAGTAAGTTCTAAAAATCATATATATAAATTGATTAAAATTTCAAAATATCATTAAGTCACAGATAAAATATTCAAAAGACTTTACAGGACATTAGGTTAATAATTTCAAGTTTTAGAAAGTCAGATCTAACCTAATGTCGATTGTTGAAACAGTTACTTTAAGTTCTATTCGTAGGGGGCCGTTCAACATGTTACAATTCACAACCCCCCCCCCCCCCCCCTGAACGTTCATAATTTATTTTATTTTGATAATTTTTTATAGGTATTATGACTGTATTTTAAAGTCTTGTAAACCAGTTTTCTATTGATTTGTTACTTTAGATAACAAAAACTATGTATTGCTTAGCTATCAAAAGTGATCTGGACATTCATAAATCATTAAAAAGGTGGAAAATTTAAAAAAATGTTTTTGGTGTGAATTTGTAAACAAATTTTTAATTTTTTTCGTGAACGTGACCCCCCCCCCATGTTACATTTGTTACAATTTTTCAAACCCCCCCTCCCCCCTAAAATGCGACCGTAATAAGTGAACGGTCCCTAGTGAAATTTCCTGCACTTTTGTTGAAAAGTTGTGGTCAAAAAACATTCAAAAATACAAAATTACAAAATTTTTCTTTAATTAATGCTGTTTGATATTCCAATATGATTTTAATAGATTTATTTAACGTATACTTAATACTTTAGAACTGTTTAAAAAGCTTAAAAAAGCTATATAAAGTTTGAATTAGAGGAAAATTTCGTTTTAAAAATGTCAAATATTTTTGAACACAATTTTTCAGATTTCGAAGAATGTTGTCCTATGTGGCTTAATTGGTGTACTTTCGTAATACGAGATTCAAAGTTTCGAGAATCAAGCTTTGTTTTTTCTCACCACTGATTTATAAGACAAATGATGAATCGATTTGGACACTCTGCATTCAAACAATACGAGTTTTTGGCGCTTAAGTATACAGCCACATCATCATAGATATGTCAAGAAAAAATTGGCGACACATTGAATTAACAATCGTGCCAAAATAAGTGTCTCGCGCCAAACAAAAAGTTCTAGAATGACTAATTGTGAATCGAGTCAAAAATGTTGACGATAATGATATTTTGAAATATAAATTGATTTTTCCTGCAATATCAAAAAATTAAAAAAATCAAAAATTAAGTAAAAGAACCATAAAATAAATCAAATTTTTCGTATATTACACAATAAACTATTTATATATATGTAAAGTCTATGAATTGTCTCTTCCAAATAAATATAAAAAATCTGACGCAAATAAAAAAGAGTTAAAAAGAATAGAAGGAAAAAAAGTAAATTATACATACACAAAAAATAAAATGAAATGAAAAAATATACTAAACATAAATGAAAAAGTAAAATAAAATTAAATAATATATTAAAAAATTAAAGCTTTTGCTTTTGATGATGAAACAAAAAAAAATATAAAAGTAAAAGGAATGATGTGTGTATTTAAAACGTGAAAAAAGTCAAAAAAATTGAAATAAAAAATGATGAAGTAAATAGACAACAAAAAAAATTATATTATGAAGATGAAATGATTTTTAGAAGCATGACATGTGTTTTTGAGAATTTAATATAGAGCTTGTGAAAAAAAATGAGTAAAAAATTATTGTTTTCAAAAAACATTTACTTATTTCTGTTTCGAAGATGAATGATGAATAAATTTAAATAATTAAACTTTCCGCCTAAATGATTGTAAAAGGAAATCATTATTAATGATTTTCATTTGACAGAGTATCTCTAGTGATTAGGCATTTCTTAACATTATGAAAAGGAATCATTACCGTATATTTTAATTCTGTTTGAAGTTTCTTTTCATTTGAAGTGGCAAAGTTGGAAATTAATTATCGAAATTGAAATTACTTTTGATGGAATCGAAATAATCTTATACATGCGGTCGTATATAAATGACGTCATAGGTAGGTCAGGGCTCAAAAAGCTTTATAACAACAGATTTTTTTGGAATTACCGTTTTTAAGAACGATCCTAAGTGAAATTTGTCAGAATCAACTCATTTTGATCAGTTTTAAATTCTTGACTCTTGTCTTTGCACCAGGAATTAGACACGAGGTTGCTAATTAAGATCTCTGGTAACTTGATCGGAATTCTTATTTTAGATACTAACCTTCACTAAGTTTTTGTGCTTATTCTAATTTCCAATAAATTTATTTTAATATCTTAACAAATCCATATAATTCATTTCTGTCGGAACATTTCATTAGAAAGCTAATTTCCGAATCCTTTATTCATATAATAACATTTTGATCAAACTTAGTCTTGAATTCAGGATAACAAAACCAAATATTAATGCCGATCACATGTATTATTAATTAGACATAATGCAACCGTTACAAAGTCATTTATTGCAATTGTTTATTATTCTGATTTGATTCATTATACTTTCAATTATCCTACACATCCTAACTACTTCATTTCAATACATCCGAGACATGAAACAATCAGAAATTCTTCTCCCAACCTCGCATATCTCATAAAATCAATGAAAATCAAATGTTATATGAATGAGGTCAACTTTATTTATGTTTTCAATCAGTTCCTTCACTGGATTGGGAATATAATAAGGCATAAATAATGGTTTTCGATATCCAATGAACCTTTAAAATTGACTTTAATTTACTTCCAAAATGTTGAAAAAGAAAAAAATAAATCGATAAAATTAATTGAAATGAAAATTCATGTCTATCAAGACTTCTTATTCACCTATTTGGAATTTTTGTGTGCATTGAAAAGCTTATTGCTTTTTATTTTAAGAAAATCATAAATGAAAGAGATTCTTGAACTTCTTTTCAAAACTAGCTCAAAATGAAAATCTTAAACTTCCTGCTTTTCAAAATCATTCGAAAGGAAATTTTCAATTTAAAACAAAACTTTATTAAATTTTCTGTATTCCTGTTTTTTATTCTTCTCTAATAAATGTTAAGGAAATTTTAAATTCAAAAAGGAAATGGAATTCTCAAGATTTTTCATTGCAGAATAGTAAATTGATCAAAATTGTGGATAATTAAATCAAAAATAATTTGAAAGCTCCAAATTCCTAAATATGCATCAATTCAGCAAGTTATTTGTTCCTTCTTGGTGCTTATCCATCAGCTTTAACCTTCCAGCAGAATCATTTGAATTACGCTGTTAGGAAGCTGTCCACGTGGCACGTGCTGATTATATTGCAAAAAAGTCTAAAACCTTCCAAAGTTTTTGAAAAGAGATTAATTGGGTTTTAAAACTTCCAACAAGCTTAAATATGTGGATATCCAATTATTCCTGATAAAGCTTTTTGTTAAATGCGTAAAAGAGCTAATTCCAAACGTGAATGCATAAAGGCATTCTGATATAAAGGATGCAACATATTCACTGGATCTCATTGGCAACATTCATTTGCAATTGTCTTTACGAACAGCCAAATAACAGACAATTCTTTGAATGTTGTGCAAGCTTATGCATCCAAAATCCACAAAATATGGCAATGATAGGCTTTAGATATTTCATCGAAGAATTTTAACTTTATGCCTACCTTCAAATGAATAGAAACAATTCAAGCATTTGAAAAAAAAAATCCAATTACGAGTTTAGTACTTCCTGATTTTTTTGTTGCACTTCTTTTAATCAAACAATACAAACTATTCATGCAATAAAGTTATCGAAGGCATTTCGATCGACTCGAAATAATTGAGTGTAAAATGAAAAGTAAATTAAGAATGAAGACAAGACTTTTTAGTCATTTCCAAAAAAAAAAAAAAGAAAAGTGATTGAAAAGTTCTGTCCTGAGTGAATATTAAGTGAGAGTATGGAAAAATTGTTGTTGATTAAAAATATTAAGCAGGTCATTTTGTTGCACGGATATAATAAAATAAAAACAATTTGAAGCAAAGATGGTCGAGTTGTGGAAAATTTATGATAACGAAAAGATCCACCTGAGGATTCGTATCAATAGGGAGTAAACTATTTTTTAGCAATTCTGATTCTTTTCAGGCTCGGCAACCAATTTTTAGAAGTTCAAGATCAGTTAAATCAATGCTAGAAACTTTTTTGTAAAACCTTAAAAATTGCAAAACCTTTATTTTGAATGGGCTAGGTGGGAGCTGAACTAATAACATGATAGATGAGCAGTTGAAGCTCCTTCCTTGCTTGAATATATTAATCCTTTACTCTTGATTGTAGTATATGCTCCCAAAATCAATACTAAGTTTTCTTGGAATGTAGAAAACTTAACGAACCTGCCAAATCATCAATAATCCATAAATGAATCTTTAAAAGTCCAAATAACGCAGTTAATTAATGAAAATCCAATCATATTTTTTCCACAACTCAAAATTCACTCTTGGCTTATTCCTTAAGAAGAAATGTGAAAACGATTAATTATTTTATTATTATAAAAGTTAAAAGCTTTCTTTTTCATCATCATATTCTTTATTTTAAATTTAAAGAATCAAGAATGAACAATAGAAAAGAAATCAAATAAAAATGAAATGAAATTTAATGAAGAAAAGAAAAAAAAATGAGAAAGAAAAATGAAAAAAAAATTAACAGCAGAAAAAAAACTTTATTGTAATGCAAAAGGCAGAGAAATATTAAAAAGAAAAATAAAAAAGTCGAAAAAATTAACTGCTTCTGTTTTTACTGATTTATGTAGTTTGTACTTGTTATTCCTTACAGGATTTTAGATGTTTTAATAGAAATTGAATTGAATAGCTTCGATTTGAAGTTTTCTGAAAGGAAATAAAATTATTTTATGGCAGTAAATTGACTTAGTGATGTGATTGACATTTTCCAATGAGGTTGGATTTGTGCTTAAGTTTTTTTCTAAAGACTCAGGATAAAATATTTTCTTGGTTTCAGTTTTAAGCTGAATAAGTTTCAGAATATACACAAAAAAGCAAGGCGTGGAAACTCAGGATTAATCCTGAAAAATCGTAATAAAATCCCTCAATAAACATGAAAAAACCCTGATGCATTTAATGAATGATTTCGGGATTTTAAGAGTATTTCACATTTTCATGTCTATTGGCTCAGGATTTTTGGGATTTTTCAGGATTAATCCTGAGTTTCCACGCCTTGCAAAAAAGTAAAATATGCGTTCAACAAGTCAAAGAAATTCTAAAGTTACTTCAACATAATATAATTAGAATTAAGCTAATCCGCGTTAGAATCGATGATTTATTCAATGAATCAGAGATAATTCCTTATCGGAATTTTACAGAAGAAAAAACATCAAATTTTAGACTAATTGGGAAATACAGATTCGAACTTGACTTGATAGACGATCCATATTCAAAACTGCAATGGTTAGACATATTCGTCTCCCAATTTTCCTAGTGTACAGATTCAACAATTCATAATCGAATGACGTAAATTAAAAAGGATCGTTTCCCGAGCGGCACAAAGGTGTCATATGACTGACACCTGCCACCTTGTGCCGCTCGGGTTTGTATCATCAAAAGCATATCCAAGATTACCATTTATGTCACAATATCAAAATTCATGAGAACTTTACCACTTGAAAAGATTTATGTGAATGTATTCTACGATTACACATGCTGAAAGCTTCAACCAACAATTAAAAATTCCAATTAATATAAGAACCAAAAGAATTTTTAATTAAACCTTTAATTTATGACAAAAGCTTTATAAATGAGATAGATGGAAAATGTCACATCAGAAATGATTAATATTCATCATGTAACAAAGGTAATATTTTGATATCCCTCGAAAAGCCACGATTTATGTAAAAAATTATTACATCATCATTATGCATGAATTAATGTCATCAACTTTATTATTTTACCATTTATGATGCGGATGTGCATGATTGTGATGCAATGGTGTCCAGCCATGTGAATGATGTTGATGAATGGGTGGATTCACGACAACAGGATGAGGAATAAAGTGCGGAACTGGTCTATCGACAGGTACAGCGTACGGCTTGAAAATTGGAACTGGCACCTGAAACAATTTCGTAATTAATTTCTTACTTCTTCTCTTTTTTTTTGTCGCTTAATTAAGCATCAGCAATTTTATTTGCTGCGTCTTCTTGCACAAATGGAAGTAAAATAATAAAGTGAAATCAAGACAATGGAAATTTTAATTTCATTTGGGTTGGCATTTGTAAATTGAATGGGAAGTTAAGAGAATAAAAAAAGTCGTGTCAACAAATTACTTCCATTTGCATAAGTGCAGCTAAAGCTTCTACTTGGAGGAGATGTGCTTTTAAAATTATTGTAAGAAATTTGGTTTTGAGGCTTGATTGAGCTTTGCTGACTTTCTCGATTTGACTTCAATGTTTAGAATTTGAAGGATATTTGGAAATTAAGCATTGAGACAAGCCTAAATCTAAAGACCAGTGCTTGTTTGTCGAGAAACTCTAAGAATGTTAAGTTTTGTAATTTAAAGATTGACTTTAGTTTCATCTAATGTTTGATAAACAATAAACAATCGACACATAATTAAAAGTAAGCCTTCACATGTGGCATTATTGTGTGTCAAGTATGAATTATAATCAATTGTATTGCAGACATTAAGTAAACAAATGAACCACATAGAATGTTGTTTATAAATTTTAAAGTGAGTGAACACACAACTAGAAAATTCTGAAATTTACACGACTTATTAACATTTATATAAGCAATAAGTTTGTAAAGTTTGAAAGTTTTTCATAAAGTCATTGCTGAGAAAATCGAAAAACATTAAAAATTTACATATATGAAATGCGTTTTTTACCCAAAATCACTATATTACTTGCCAATTTTCCAAAACTTTTCTAGCCATCATATTGAAAATTTAATAAGCTTTATAAAATTACAATAGGTTTCATAAAAAATGAGGGAGAAATTTGGAAAATAAAAAATTTTCTAATTGTGTGTCCAGGCACTTTAGTAAACTATTAAATTCATTTGAAAATATCAAACTGCTGCTGTTAAAGCCTCAAAAACAATTTATTGAAACTTGGTTAAATGGTTTTCGATTATTAACGTTTTGTAAGTAACAAAGTTGGAAAGACAAAATAAAATTCTTGTTTGATCAATTTTTTTAAAAAATTTGACGCTGTTTGACACAAAATTTATATGAATAAAAGCACACGTGGAAGGCATCAACATATTGTTTAAAAACAATTATTTTATGCACAGGAATCTCGTGTCATGCTCACAAAAAAAAATTTTTTGATGTTAAATCCCACACATGCCACTTTAACCTGTCAATTCAACAGGTTATTTATCACAAATGTTTATAAACACTAAAAATTAATTCTACAAAATATTCTTGATGACTTTTTGATATGATTGTTTTTTTGTCATGAATTGTTTATGAGCCTGAAATTTACCGTCCATAATGAGTTTGTGGGAAGCTTTATGAATTTAATAAACATATTTGCAACAGCTTTCCCAATAATTTTATAAACATAACAACTGCAATAATGCAACATACCTTCACTGGATACGGATAAGGTATTGGAATTCCAATTTTTTTCGTAACTGTTGTGTGAAAATGAGCACCTAAATTGACTGGATGTGTTGCTGGAGGATGATGGGGTGGTAAAGGTGGTATATGTGGTTGCGAATGATGGTTATGATGATGATGATTGTGTGCATAATCATCGTAATGTGGACCATATCCATGATGTCCATGCACACCAAAGCCAAACACGCCACGCTTGTCCTTTTTCGATGATGCTGCTGTTGAATCCTCATTTGTGGTTACTGATGGTGCTATTGTTCTATATTTTGGCACTGTTAATATCCCTGAATTAAGTGTAAACACTGTACACAAGACCGCTAATCCCAACTGTAAATACACTCAAGTTCGATTCATTTGATTTAAAATTTTCAAAATTATTCTCATTTTACCACCAAATTCATTTTAAACTTTTCCGTGTATTTTAAACTGATTTTTGTAAATAAACTAACGACTCATCATTTAATTAACATCTATTTATAGGTTTTCCATTCTTGTTTTACTCTTGCCATTCCCATTTCCCCATTTGTTGGGAATTTTAAATTGCCCCCCGCTTATTTCAACTCTTATTTTTATTAAAATAGCTAAGATCATTATTTTCTAGCTTTATGCATCCATAGCAGTATAGTTCAATCTTCAACCGAATTGTTTCAGTATCAGTATTAATTCAAATGTAAGTTGGAAGCTTTGACTACTATCAACAATTTATCATGTTAGATCTTAGTTTAAAATGTTGTTTATGGTATAATATTTATGACACAAACTACAGATTCATTGACAATCTCCTATGTATAGTTGTACCAACCTTAATATTGAACTTAATCTAATCAAAAATCTTTAGATCTAGATATGGAGTTGAAAGAGTGTGATACGCTGCAACTCCGTGCACAAACTCAATAACTGCTTTGATGAAATTTCTTCTTGGAGTTGACAAAGAAAAGATAAAGCAGGGATACTGAAGAGTTGCCGAAAAAAATTGATTTGCTAATCTTTAATTTCTAATTTACGAGCTGATCCTGGACTTCACAAACATCGTGTTGCGAACCTTTTATTTTATAATAATTAGCTCTTTATGCTTTTAGTATAGTAATAATAATTAATTTAAATAATATCAACTGTATTTCCATTTTAATTTTAATGCATTTAATTAAAGTTCATTTTATTTAAATTATATTCAACTAGCTAACATATGTTTTTAGCAATTTAAAATGAATAATAAGAACCAATTAATTGGTATTTTTCAGGACATAATTCAATTTTGTGTGAATTAATTACATTGATTGCAAAATATGTTAATTTTTCATTATATTCGTAATTAAAATTCAAATTGGAGTTGGAGGGACTGGGTTGGCGACTGCTAAAATATTAAATTAATTTCAATGCATTTTTAATATAAAAACTTTATCAGAATTTGATTTTAAATTTATATTTTTTAAAACGTTTTTAATAAATGCCTGCAAGCCTCAAAGTTTACGCAATCTTTTATTTTATTTATAAATTATGAATATTGACGAATGTCATGTTAGATTCTTATGACACATGTCTTTCTTATTTCAATCAAATGCTCTTCTTATTATTAACATACATTTTATGCTTATTCAATGTCTCTCGATGCCTGAATTTGATACATAAACAGAATTATCATAAGCTTATTAATCTATTCTATTATGAAAATAAGACAGTAAGATTGTCACATAATAAGAAACATTATAGGAAGGATATTAAATTGTCAATTAGAATTGAATGCAATCTTATAAAATTTCAATTAGAAGTTAAACTACAAAATACGATTTTCTTTTGAGTCTAAATTTTTTAAATCATCAATTCTGGTAATCGAACACTGAAGTGTACGCAATTGTAAAATAATTACATTTCCCCACTTTCGAGCATATTTACGACAATTAAAGCTTTTAACGTTTTTCCTGCTAATGACATGAAAATTGCAGTTCAAGTATTAAGTAATTAAAGTTCACCTTGCCAATGTCGAACCTCAGTGAAATCGAACACACATATTGAGCACGCGATCAATGGTAAGAGATTCTGTATCTATAGTTAGAGACACAAAAATAAATGATTTGATGAGTAATTTTAAGAAGCTTTTTAATCATTAGAAATGGGATTTTGGACTTTTGTTAATTAATTTTCAATTACTTATAGTCTTTGTTGTAAAAGCTGATTATAAGCTTCATCTACAATTGAGAGAGAGTGTAGGAGCAAGAAAGTACACGCGCATGAGAAGAACAAGGAAGTATACGAGCATGAGATAATATCTCATCAATAATTTGATACTAATTAATGCAAGGAAAAAGATTGTATTGGCAATAATTCTCAACATTAGAGTTTACGAAGCGAAAATGATACATCAGATGAGATTAATTGTCCAAAAAAAAGACTTACGTAGAAAGTCACAAGCTTCCGCGTTTGACTTATGTCAGATTACAGTTCTTATTTATATATCACAAAACGAAAAATTTGAGTATCGGAAAGAAACCCAATTCGGATATATTCACACCGTACCATCAAAAGCCTTGTGGTAAGACCAATTAATTTGAAAACATAAATCTTGACGAACCAGCTAAGCTGCGCTCAGTTTATGTTTGGAGGTATAAAGCTTAACGAGTCACAGCATAAGCGACTATAAACTCTTACCATAAAAAGTCTTCATCGATCAGATGTTAACGAACATTCTATAAAAGTTTTTAAATTTTTTTTTCATCAAAAGTTTAATTTTATAAAAATCACAGTAAACTTTTGTTTTAAAAAAATTCGGAAGAAAGGAAAGTTTTTCGCTTTTTCAGAAGCAACGGCTGTTCCTACCTTGCCCATACACAATTCAGCTCTTCTATAAAGCAGCACGGATCTAAATTTGAAATCTGTTTTTTTGCAGAAGATGTGAAATTTCAGGCACAAACTTTTCATCTTTGGACATGTTTAGCTATATTGCTCCATCTCTTCGCAAAACTCGAAAAACTGATTTTACAATCTGATTGATTAAAGGCTTTAATAAAAGTTAGAGCAAATATAGTGTTTGTATGGAGATTTCGTGAAAATATTCCATCAAGCACTGCGGTCTCAAAAAAAAAGTTCATGCAAAGCGCCATAATTTCTGCCCTACTAGAAGACAAGGGCAAAATTTTGACATATAAATCATTACTTTTAGATAAAATGGTGGACCTGTAGGTTGTGTGACAAAATTTGACGGACATAAACAAACACCTTCCGTGTTCCACGCGGAAGCTAAAAAGTTAAAAAATGCAATTTAAGGCATTTTTGGTTTTGGTCATAGTAGGCTATTTTCAAAAAAAATATCAATTTTTTATCTATATTAGCATTCTTTATTATTTATAATACCTAGATATGTTTTATAATGCAATTTCAAGCATTTTTGGTTTTGATCATAGTAGGCTATTTTCAAAAAAAAATATCGATTTTTTATCTATATTAGAATTCTTTATCATTTATAATACCTAGATATGTTTAAAAATGCAATTTCAAGCATTTTTGGTTTTGATCATAGTAGGCTATTTTCAAAAAAAATATCAATTTTTTATCTATATTAGCATTCTTTATTATTTATAATACCTAGATATGTTTTATAATGCAATTTCAAGCATTTTTGGTTTTGATCATAGTAGGCTATTTTCAAAAAAAAATATCGATTTTTTATCTATATTAGAATTCTTTATCATTTATAATACATAGATTTGTTTTATATACAATTTAAAGCATTTTTGGTTTTGATCATAGTAGGCTATTTTCAAAAAAAATATCGATTTTTTATCTATATTAGCATTCTTTGTTATTTATAATACCTAGATATGTTTTATAATGCAATTTCAAGCATTTTTGGTTTTGATCATAGTAGGCTATTTTCAAAAAAAAATATCGATTTTTTATCTATATTAGAATTCTTTATCATTTATAATACATAGATTTGTTTTATATACAATTTAAAGCATTTTTGGTTTTGATCATAGTAGGCTATTTTCAAAAAAATATCGATTTTATATCTATATTAGAATTCTTTATCATTTATAATACCTAGATATGTTTAAAAATGCAATTTCAAGCATTTTTTGTTTTGATCATAGTAGGCTATTTTCAAAAAAAATATCAATTTTTTATCTATATTAGAATTCTTTATCATTTATAATACCTAGATATGTTTAAAAATGCAATTTCAAGCATTTTTGGTTTTGATCATAGTAGGCTATTTTCAAAAAAAATATCAATTTTTTATCTATATTAGCATTCTTTATTATTTATAATACCTAGATATGTTTTATAATGCAATTTCAAGCATTTTTGGTTTTGATCATAGTAGGCTATTTTCAAAAAAAAATATCGATTTTTTATCTATATTAGAATTCTTTATCATTTATAATACATAGATTTGTTTTATATACAATTTAAAGCATTTTTGGTTTTGATCATAGTAGGCTATTTTCAAAAAAAATATCGATTTTTTATCTATATTAGCATTCTTTGTTATTTATAATACCTAGATATGTTTTATAATGCAATTTCAAGCATTTTTGGTTTTGATCATAGTAGGCTATTTTCAAAAAAAAATATCGATTTTTTATCTATATTAGAATTCTTTATCATTTATAATACATAGATTTGTTTTATATACAATTTAAAGCATTTTTGGTTTTGATCATAGTAGGCTATTTTCAAAAAAATATCGATTTTATATCTATATTAGAATTCTTTATCATTTATAATACCTAGATATGTTTAAAAATGCAATTTCAAGCATTTTTTGTTTTGATCATAGTAGGCTATTTTCAAAAAAAATATCAATTTTTTATCTATATTAGCATTCTTTGTTATTTATAATACCTAGATATGTTTTATAATGCAATTTCAAGCATTTTTGGTTTTGATCATAGTAGGCTATTTTCAAAAAAAATATCGATTTTTTTATCTATATTAGCATTCTTTGTTATTTATAATACCTAGATATGTTTAAAAATGCAATTTCAAGCATTTTTGGTTTTGATCATAGTAGGCTATTTTCAAAAAAATATCGATTTTTTATCTATATTAGCATTCTTTATCATTTATAATACCTAGATATGTTTTATAATGCAATTTCAAGCATTTTTAGTTTGGATCATAGTAGGCTATTTTCAAAAAAAATATCGATTTTTTATCTATATTAGCATTCTTTGTTATTTATAATACCTAGATATGTTTTATAATGCAATTTCAAGCATTTTTGGTTTTGATCATAGTAGGCTATTTTCAAAAAAAAAACCGATTTTTTATCTATATTAGCATTCTTTGTTATTTATAATACCTAGATATGTTTAAAAATGCAATTTCAAGCATTTTTGGTTTGGATCATAGTAGGCTATTTTCAAAAAAAATATCGATTTTTTATCTATATTAGCATTCTTTGTTATTTATAATACCTAGATATGTTTAAAAATGCAATTTCAAGCATTTTTGGTTTTGATCATAGTAGGCTATTTTCAAAAAAATATCGATTTTATATCTATATTAGAATTCTTTATCATTTATAATACCTAGATATGTTTTATAATGCAATTTCAAGCATTTTTAGTTTGGATCATAGTAGGCTATTTTCAAAAAAAATATCGATTTTTTATCTATATTAGCATTCTTTGTTATTTATAATACCTAGATATGTTTTATAATGCAATTTCAAGCATTTTTGGTTTTGATCATAGTAGGCTATTTTCAAAAAAAAAACCGATTTTTTATCTATATTAGCATTCTTTGTTATTTATAATACCTAGATATGTTTAAAAATGCAATTTCAAGCATTTTTGGTTTGGATCATAGTAGGCTATTTTCAAAAAAAATATCGATTTTTTATCTATATTAGCATTCTTTGTTATTTATAATACCTAGATATGTTTAAAAATGCAATTTCAAGCATTTTTAGTTTGGATCATAGTAGGCTATTTTCAAAAAAAATATCGATTTTTTATCTATATTAGCATTCTTTGTTATTTATAATACCTAGATATGTTTTATAATGCAATTTCAAGCATTTTTGGTTTTGATCATAGTAGGCTATTTTCAAAAAAATATCGATTTTTTATCTATATTACCATTCTTTATTATTTATAATACCTAGATATGTTTAAAAATGCAATTTTAAGCATTTTTGGTTTTGATCATAGTAGGCTATTTTCAAAAAAATATCGATTTTATATCTATATTAGCATTCTTTATTATTTATAATCCCTAGATATGTTTTATAATGCAATTTCAAGCATTTTTGGTTTTGATCATAGTAGGCTATTTTCAAAAAAAAATCGATTTTTTTTATCTATATTAGCATTCTTTGTTATTTATAATACCTAGATATGTTTAAAAATGCAATTTTAAGCATTTTTGGTTTTGATCATAGTAGGCTATTTTCAAAAAATATCGATTTTATATCTATATTAGCATTCTTTATTATTTATAATACCTAGATATGTTTTATAATGCAATTTCAAGCATTTTTAATTTTGATCATAGTAAGCTATTTTCAAAAAAATATCGATTTTATATCTATATTAGCATTCTTTATTATTTATAATACCTAGATATGTTTTATAATGCAATTTCAAGCATTTTTGGTTTTGATCATAGTAGGCTATTTTCAAAAAAAAATCGATTTTTTATCTATATTAGCATTCTTTGTTATTTATAATACCTAGATATGTTTAAAAATGCAATTTTAAGCATTTTTGGTTTTGATCATAGTAGGCTATTTTCAAAAAATATCGATTTTATATCTATATTAGCATTCTTTATTATTTATAATACCTAGATATGTTTAAAAATGCAATTTCAAGCATTTTTGGTTTTGATCATAGTAGGCTATTTTCAAAAAAATATCGATTTTATATCTATATTAGCATTCTTTATTATTTATAATACCTAGATATGTTTAAAAATGCAATTTTAAGCATTTTTGGTTTTGATCATAGTAGGCTATTTTCAAAAAAATATCGATTTTATATCTATATTAGCATTCTTTCTTATTTATAATCCCTAGATATGTTTAAAAATGCAATTTCAAGCATTTTTGGTTTTGATCATAGTAGGCTATTTTCAAAAAAAAATCGATTTTATATCTATATTAGCATTCTTTATTATTTATAATACCTAGATATGTTTAAAAATGCAATTTCAAGCATTTTTAATTTTGATCATAGTAAGCTATTTTCAAAAAAATATCGATTTTATATCTATATTAGCATTCTTTATTATTTATAATCCCTAGATATGTTTTATAATGCAATTTCAAGCATTTTTGGTTTTGATCATAGTAGGCTATTTTCAAAAAAATATCGATTTTATATCTATATTAGCATTCTTTATTATTTATAATCCCTAGATATGTTTTATAATGCAATTTCAAGCATTTTTGGTTTTGATCATAGTAGGCTATTTTCAAAAAAATATCGATTTTATATCTATATTAGCATTCTTTATTATTTATAATCCCTAGATATGTTTTATAATGCAATTTCAAGCATTTTTGGTTTTGATCATAGTAGGCTATTTTCAAAAAAATATCGATTTTATATCTATATTAGCATTCTTTATTATTTATAATCCCTAGATATGTTTTATAATGCAATTTCAAGCATTTTTGGTTTTGATCATAGTAGGCTATTTTCAAAAAAATATCGATTTTATATCTATGTTAACAATCTTTATCATTTATAATACCTAGATATGTTTAAAAATGCAATTTCAAGCATTTTTTGTTTTGATCATAGTAGGCTATTTTCAAAAAAAATATCAATTTTTTATCTATATTAGCATTCTTTATTATTTATAATCCCTAGATATGTTTTATAATGCAATTTCAAGCATTTTTGGTTTTGATCATAGTAGGCTATTTTCAAAAAAAAATCGATTTTATATCTATATTAGAATTCTTTATCATTTATAATACCTAGATATGTTTAAAAATGCAATTTCAAGCATTTTTTGTTTTGATCATAGTAGGCTATTTTCAAAAAAAAATCGATTTTATATCTATATTAGCATTCTTTATTATTTATAATACCTAGATATGTTTTATAATGCAATTTCAAGCATTTTTGGTTTTGATCATAGTAGGCTATTTTCAAAAAAAAAACCGATTTTTTATCTATATTAGCATTCTTTGTTATTTATAATACCTAGATATGTTTAAAAATGCAATTTCAAGCATTTTTGGTTTTGATCATAGTAGGCTATTTTCAAAAAAATATCGATTTTTTATCTATATTAGCATTCTTTATCATTTATAATACCTAGATATGTTTTATAATGCAATTTCAAGCATTTTTAGTTTGGATCATAGTAGGCTATTTTCAAAAAAAATATCGATTTTTTATCTATATTAGCATTCTTTGTTATTTATAATACCTAGATATGTTTTATAATGCAATTTCAAGCATTTTTGGTTTTGATCATAGTAGGCTATTTTCAAAAAAAAAACCGATTTTTTATCTATATTAGCATTCTTTGTTATTTATAATACCTAGATATGTTTAAAAATGCAATTTCAAGCATTTTTGGTTTGGATCATAGTAGGCTATTTTCAAAAAAAATATCGATTTTTTATCTATATTAGCATTCTTTGTTATTTATAATACCTAGATATGTTTTATAATGCAATTTCAAGCATTTTTGGTTTTGATCATAGTAGGCTATTTTCAAAAAAAATATCGATTTTTTATCTATATTAGCATTCTTTGTTATTTATAATACCTAGATATGTTTAAAAATGCAATTTCAAGCATTTTTGGTTTTGATCATAGTAGGCTATTTTCAAAAAAATATCGATTTTATATCTATATTAGAATTCTTTATCATTTATAATACCTAGATATGTTTTATAATGCAATTTCAAGCATTTTTAGTTTGGATCATAGTAGGCTATTTTCAAAAAAAATATCGATTTTTTATCTATATTAGCATTCTTTGTTATTTATAATACCTAGATATGTTTTATAATGCAATTTCAAGCATTTTTGGTTTTGATCATAGTAGGCTATTTTCAAAAAAAAACCGATTTTTTATCTATATTAGCATTCTTTGTTATTTATAATACCTAGATATGTTTAAAAATGCAATTTCAAGCATTTTTGGTTTGGATCATAGTAGGCTATTTTCAAAAAAAATATCGATTTTTTATCTATATTAGCATTCTTTGTTATTTATAATACCTAGATATGTTTTATAATGCAATTTCAAGCATTTTTGGTTTTGATCATAGTAGGCTATTTTCAAAAAAAATATCGATTTTTTATCTATATTAGCATTCTTTGTTATTTATAATACCTAGATATGTTTAAAAATGCAATTTCAAGCATTTTTAGTTTGGATCATAGTAGGCTATTTTCAAAAAAAATATCGATTTTTTATCTATATTAGCATTCTTTGTTATTTATAATACCTAGATATGTTTTATAATGCAATTTCAAGCATTTTTGGTTTTGATCATAGTAGGCTATTTTCAAAAAAATATCGATTTTTTATCTATATTAGAATTCTTTATCATTTATAATACCTAGATATGTTTAAAAATGCAATTTCAAGCATTTCTGGTTTTGATCATAGCAGGCTATTTTCAAAAAAATATCGATTTTTTATCTATATTAGCATTCTTTATCATTTATAATACCTAGATATGTTTTATAATGCAATTTCAAGCATTTTTAGTTTGGATCATAGTAGGCTATTTTCAAAAAAAATATCGATTTTTTATCTATATTAGCATTCTTTGTTATTTATAATACCTAGATATGTTTTATAATGCAATTTCAAGCATTTTTGGTTTTGATCATAGTAGGCTATTTTCAAAAAAAAAACCGATTTTTTATCTATATTAGCATTCTTTGTTATTTATAATACCTAGATATGTTTTATAATGCAATTTCAAGCATTTTTGGTTTTGATCATAGTAGGCTATTTTCAAAAAAAATATCGATTTTTTATCTATATTAGCATTCTTTGTTATTTATAATACCTAGATATGTTTAAAAATGCAATTTCAAGCATTTTTGGTTTTGATCATAGTAGGCTATTTTCAAAAAAATATCGATTTTATATCTATATTAGAATTCTTTATCATTTATAATACCTAGATATGTTTTATAATGCAATTTCAAGCATTTTTAGTTTGGATCATAGTAGGCTATTTTCAAAAAAAATATCGATTTTTTATCTATATTAGCATTCTTTGTTATTTATAATACCTAGATATGTTTTATAATGCAATTTCAAGCATTTTTGGTTTTGATCATAGTAGGCTATTTTCAAAAAAAATATCGATTTTTTATCTATATTAGCATTCTTTGTTATTTATAATACCTAGATATGTTTTATAATGCAATTTCAAGCATTTTTAGTTTGGATCATAGTAGGCTATTTTCAAAAAAAATATCGATTTTTTATCTATATTAGCATTCTTTGTTATTTATAATACCTAGATATGTTTTATAATGCAATTTCAAGCATTTTTGGTTTTGATCATAGTAGGCTATTTTCAAAAAAATATCGATTTTATATCTATATTAGAATTCTTTATCATTTATAATACCTAGATATGTTTTATAATGCAATTTCAAGCATTTTTAGTTTGGATCATAGTAGGCTATTTTCAAAAAAAATATCGATTTTTTATCTATATTAGCATTCTTTGTTATTTATAATACCTAGATATGTTTTATAATGCAATTTCAAGCATTTTTAGTTTGGATCATAGTAGGCTATTTTCAAAAAAAATATCGATTTTTTATCTATATTAGCATTCTTTGTTATTTATAATACCTAGATATGTTTTATAATGCAATTTCAAGCATTTTTGGTTTTGATCATAGTAGGCTATTTTCAAAAAAATATCGATTTTTTATCTATATTACCATTCTTTATTATTTATAATACCTAGATATGTTTAAAAATGCAATTTTAAGCATTTTTGGTTTTGATCATAGTAGGCTATTTTCAAAAAAATATCGATTTTATATCTATATTAGCATTCTTTATTATTTATAATCCCTAGATATGTTTTATAATGCAATTTCAAGCATTTTTGGTTTTGATCATAGTAGGCTATTTTCAAAAAAAAATCGATTTTTTTATCTATATTAGCATTCTTTGTTATTTATAATACCTAGATATGTTTAAAAATGCAATTTTAAGCATTTTTGGTTTTGATCATAGTAGGCTATTTTCAAAAAATATCGATTTTATATCTATATTAGCATTCTTTATTATTTATAATACCTAGATATGTTTTATAATGCAATTTCAAGCATTTTTAATTTTGATCATAGTAAGCTATTTTCAAAAAAATATCGATTTTATATCTATATTAGCATTCTTTATTATTTATAATACCTAGATATGTTTTATAATGCAATTTCAAGCATTTTTGGTTTTGATCATGGTAGGCTATTTTCAAAAAAAAATCGATTTTTTATCTATATTAGCATTCTTTGTTATTTATAATACCTAGATATGTTTAAAAATGCAATTTTAAGCATTTTTGGTTTTGATCATAGTAGGCTATTTTCAAAAAATATCGATTTTATATCTATATTAGCATTCTTTATTATTTATAATACCTAGATATGTTTAAAAATGCAATTTCAAGCATTTTTGGTTTTGATCATAGTAGGCTATTTTCAAAAAAATATCGATTTTATATCTATATTAGCATTCTTTATTATTTATAATACCTAGATATGTTTAAAAATGCAATTTTAAGCATTTTTGGTTTTGATCATAGTAGGCTATTTTCAAAAAAATATCGATTTTATATCTATATTAGCATTCTTTCTTATTTATAATCCCTAGATATGTTTTATAATGCAATTTCAAGCATTTTTGGTTTTGATCATAGTAGGCTATTTTCAAAAAAAAATCGATTTTATATCTATATTAGCATTCTTTATTATTTATAATACCTAGATATGTTTAAAAATGCAATTTCAAGCATTTTTAATTTTGATCATAGTAAGCTATTTTCAAAAAAATATCGATTTTATATCTATATTAGCATTCTTTATTATTTATAATCCCTAGATATGTTTTATAATGCAATTTCAAGCATTTTTGGTTTTGATCATAGTAGGCTATTTTCAAAAAAATATCGATTTTATATCTATATTAGCATTCTTTATTATTTATAATCCCTAGATATGTTTTATAATGCAATTTCAAGCATTTTTGGTTTTGATCATAGTAGGCTATTTTCAAAAAAATATCGATTTTATATCTATATTAGCATTCTTTATTATTTATAATCCCTAGATATGTTTTATAATGCAATTTCAAGCATTTTTGGTTTTGATCATAGTAGGCTATTTTCAAAAAAATATCGATTTTATATCTATATTAGCATTCTTTATTATTTATAATCCCTAGATATGTTTTATAATGCAATTTCAAGCATTTTTGGTTTTGATCATAGTAGGCTATTTTCAAAAAAATATCGATTTTATATCTATGTTAACAATCTTTATCATTTATAATACCTAGATATGTTTAAAAATGCAATTTCAAGCATTTTTTGTTTTGATCATA
Source organism: Chironomus riparius (assembly GCA_917627325.4). Classification (NCBI taxonomy): domain Eukaryota; kingdom Metazoa; phylum Arthropoda; class Insecta; order Diptera; family Chironomidae; genus Chironomus; species Chironomus riparius. Next base: position 38,951,316 of record OU895879.1, read on the forward strand.
GTAGGCTATTTTCAAAAAAAATATCAATTTTTTATCTATATTAGCATTCTTTATTATTTATAATCCCTAGATATGTTTTATAATGCAATTTCAAGCATTTTTGGTTTTGATCATAGTAGGCTATTTTCAAAAAAAAATCGATTTTATATCTATATTAGAATTCTTTATCATTTATAATACCTAGATATGTTTAAAAATGCAATTTCAAGCATTTTTTGTTTTGATCATAGTAGGCTATTTTCAAAAAAAAATCGATTTTATATCTATATTAGCATTCTTTATTATTTATAATACCTAGATATGTTTTATAATGCAATTTCAAGCATTTTTGGTTTTGATCATAGTAGGCTATTTTCAAAAAAATATCGATTTTATATCTATATTAGCATTCTTTATTATTTATAATACCTAGATATGTTTTATAATGCAATTTCAAGCATTTTTGGTTTTGATCATAGTAGGCTATTTTCAAAAAATATCGATTTTATATCTATATTAGCATTCTTTATTATTTATAATACCCAGATATGTTTTATAATGCAATTTCAAGCATTTTTGGTTTGGATCATAGTAGGCTTTTTTCAAAAAAATATCGATTTTATATCTATATTAGCATTCTTTATCATTTATAATACCTGGATATGTTTAAAAATTTGGTTTTGATCATAGTAGGCTATTTTCAAAAAAATATCGATTTTATATCTACATTGGCATTCTTTATTATTTATAATACCTAGATATGTTTAAAAATGCAATTTCAAGCATTTTTGGTTTTGATCATAGTAGGCTATTTTCAAAACAATATTGATTTTATATCTATATTAGCATTTTTTATTATTTATAATACCTAGATATGTTTTATAATGCAATTTCAAGCATTTTTGGTTTTGATCATAGTAGGCTATTTTCAAAAAAATATCGTTTTTATATCTATATTAGCATTCATTATCATTTATAATACCTAGATATGTTTAAAAATGCAATTTCAAGCATTTTTGGTTTTGATCATAGTAGGCTATTTTCAAAAAAATATCGATTTTATATCTATATTAGCATTCTTTATCATTTATAATACCTAGATATATTTAAAAATGCAATTTTAAGCATTTTTGGTTTTGATCATAGTAGGCTATTTTCAAAAAAATATCGATTTTATATCTATATTAGCATTCTTTATTATTTATAATCCCTAGATATGTTTTATAATGCAATTTCAAGCATTTTTGGTTTTGATCATAGTAGGCTATTTTCAAAAAAATATCGATTTTATATCTATGTTAACAATCTTTATCATTTATAATACCTAGATATGTTTAAAAATGCAATTTCAAGCATTTTTTGTTTTGATCATAGTAGGCTATTTTCAAAAAAAATATCGATTTTATATCTATATTAGCATTCTTTATTATTTATAATCCCTAGATATGTTTTATAATGCAATTTCAAGCATTTTTGGTTTTGATCATAGTAGGCTATTTTCAAAAAAAAATCGATTTTATATCTATATTAGAATTCTTTATCATTTATAATACCTAGATATGTTTAAAAATGCAATTTCAAGCATTTTTTGTTTTGATCATAGTAGGCTATTTTCAAAAAATATCGATTTTATATCTATATTAGCATTCTTTATTATTTATAATACCTAGATATGTTTTATAATGCAATTTCAAGCATTTTTGGTTTGGATCATAGTAGGCTTTTTTCAAAAAAAATATCGATTTTATATCTATATTAGCATTCTTTATCATTTATAATACCTGGATATGTTTAAAAATTTGGTTTTGATCATAGTAGGCTATTTTCAAAAAAATATCGATTTTATATCTACATTGGCATTCTTTATTATTTATAATACCTAGATATGTTTAAAAATGCAATTTCAAGCATTTTTGGTTTTGATCATAGTAGGCTATTTTCAAAACAATATTGATTTTATATCTATATTAGCATTTTTTATTATTTATAATACCTAGATATGTTTTATAATGCAATTTCAAGCATTTTTGGTTTTGATCATAGTAGGCTATTTTCAAAAAAATATCGTTTTTATATCTATATTAGCATTCTTTATCATTTATAATACCTAGATATGTTTAAAAATGCAATTTCAAGCATTTTTGGTTTTGATCATAGTAGGCTATTTTCAAAAAAATATCGATTTTATATCTATATTAGAGTTCTTTATCATTTATAATACCTAGATATGTTTAAAAATGCAATTTCAAGCATTTTTGGTTTTGATCATAGTAGACTATTTTCAAAAAATATCGATTTTTTATCTATATTAGCATTCTTTATTATTTATAATACCTAGATATGTTTTATAATGCAATTTCAAGCATTTTTGGTTTTGATATTAGTAGGCTATTTTAAAAAAATATCGATTTTATATCTATATTAGCATTCTTTATTATTTATAATACCTAGATATGTTTTATAATGCAATTTCAAGCATTTTTGGTTTTGATATTAGTAGGCTATTTTCAAAAAAATATCGATTTTATATCTATATTAGCATTCTTTATTATTTATAATACCTAGATATGTTTTATAATGCAATTTCAAGCATTTTTGGTTTTGATATTAGTAGGCTATTTTAAAAAAATATCGATTTTATATCTATATTAGCATTCTTTATTATTTATAATACCTAGATATGTTTTATAATGCAATTTCAAGCATTTTTGGTTTTGATCATAGAAGGCTTTTTTCAAAAAAAAATATCGATTTTATATCTATATTAGCGTTCTTTATCATTTATAATACCTATATATGTTTTAAAATGCAATTCAAAGCATTTTTGGTTTCGATCATAGTTGGCTATTTTCAAAAAATATCGATTTTATATCTATATTAGCGTTCTTTATCATTTATAATACCTAGATATATTTTCAAAAATGCATGTATCCACTTCAGTGTTGTGGTAAAATAAGTATTCTTATGATTCATAAGATACGAGTAATACTACACGTCAATAAATGTAATATTGGAAAAGTTTGAATGTTAAGATGCTCATTAAAAATCATTGAAAGAATCCCAATATGAGCTACAATGTCGAAGAATAAATCAATGAAATTCTATGCTCTCTCATATTCATAATAGATGGATTTTTGAAGACTTTCTTTCATTATTCTTAATAATACTCAATAATTTATTATGATTTTTCTTACTTTTGTTCATCTTAAACATTGAATTTCATCAGAATGAAGCTTGTTACATCAACATTTTTACGCATAATTTACATTTTTCCTTATTTTACGAAAAATGACAGAATGACAGTGCTAGATAATTTGGAATGACACAAGCTCTTATGCTGATTCTCAATGTGAAGGACTTGTATTGACAAAATGACTATTATGGGAATTATATCAATATTTTTATGGTTTTTATAACAATCAGTTACGCGCATAGCACCTCCATGACAACATCTTAGATCTAAAGATTAAACTTTCTGATGACTCTTTGATTCTATTAACAGTATTGTTGTAGTTTGTAGTATTCAAGAATAGTAAAATAAACAATAAATCTCTATTCACTTTGAGAATTAAATTTCAATTTCACCAGCTTCAATAAGAAATTCAAATAATGGAATGTAAATAAAATATGAAGATTTCAGCGATTTCTTCATCGCAAATGAGCAATCAGTTATTAAAAATTCTTCAAATGACTTGCATTCCAATTTGATTTATAATTGTACACAATTATGGAATTACATTTATCAAATAAAATGCTATGCAATCATATCATGAATTTTCAGTTGGTTCTATCAAGTGAATCGTGGCGGACTAAACGAAAACTTGTGGGTGGAAAATTGTGATCTGAGGTTTTGAAAAATTGTAGAAAATAAAATCAAAGTCATTTCTTTTTTGAATTTAAGAAGACTTTAATTATAATTTTAAGAAGCTTAGCTATAAAAATAATTTATAGTGAACATCCACTTTTTGGCACGAAACCAAAGCTAGATCAATGATCAATACTAAAAGAACTGTTAAAACATATAAATAGTATTTATTCACATCTGAAGTGAATAAGGCTGATGAGTAAGATTCGAATTTTGACTGAGCTAATTAAGAACTTTTACTTTTGTCTGACTCTAAATTCTTAACAAAGCTAATGCACATTAGGTTGAGAATTCAAATAATTAATCTTTTTAACATTCGGGAATAGACATCAGAAACTATGCATAGATTTTCCAAAGCTTTAGATCACAACTGAGAGAAATTTTAAGAAAAGAATGAAGAATTAAAAAATGAGATAAGGTTTTCAAACTTATAATTTTAAATGAACGATTAAAATCAGTGATTTTCAGTGAATATTTTTCTCGTGACTGCCCCATGGCAGTTTTTAAAAAGTTAAATTAATTTTCAGACACACAGACGAGCACATAAATACCATTACAGTTCAAAAATCATTAAAAATGTTAAATTTTACAGAATAATAATGATAATATTTAATTACTTTTTATACAGTTCAACGAATATCATTTTGGGACAGAAACTTTCATTTCTAGTCGGGTTGTTTTCACAATCAGAGTGCTACAAAGTTACACAATTGTCTGTTGTTACAAAACTTTTTTAAATTCAAAATAGACTGCAGTGCCTTCATAAGACTTTTTTTTCCGATAAAAAGGCAAAGTAAACGACAAAAGACGAGATGAAGTTGAAGTTGAATTACAAAAAGATTGCAATCATTTCGCTATGTGCTTTTGTATTTTCATGCTTGAACGGATACTTTATTCTTCCTCGAATTGTCAAATATGTATTGAAAAGAGTAAGTTTGCTTGTTATTCACATTTAATCGAGCATTACATGTAAGATAGTAATGATTGGGAATTTTTAAATTGTTGTTGATTTTGCTGTTTATTGGTGGATATTACGGATATTACTAATTTTATTGAATTTATTGCAAAATTTAAATTTAATGATCATTCATAACACTGGAAACTTCACTGTGCTTGAAGGCTATTTTAGAGAATTTGGAGTGATAAGGGTTTTAACTCCTACATATGTTTCTTAAGATTAGTTCATGCATGTGAACTCGTGTGTTATGGTTCGTAGGTTCATTCAATCTCAGCTATAAATATGTGATTCTATTATAATTATTATTTACTACATGAATTTAAGTGGTTGTCCATAAAATCTTTTAAATTATCAAACCCATTCAAATATATTTCTTCTTCTTCTTAGAATCGGTATTCTGAGCATTTTAGCTTTAAAGCTTTGAGAATTTAAAGCACAAAAATCTTATAGATGTCAACAGCACACTGAAATTATAATTTGACAAGACTTGATATAAACTTTTTCCATTTGAGTATGATTTACAAAGTCGAGACTCGTCATTTTTGATATTGCGAATTCGGCAGAATTTTTTAATGAGCACTGAAAACTGTGCTGGGCGTTGAACAACTTTGAGTACAGCATGAGGGTTTTATTCTGATTAAAAATTACATTAATTAAACGCAATTTCAATGTCTTCCTTAACTGCAGCATTAAAATTGAAACGTAATATCCAATTACTATTTCTAAAATGATCCTTTTTGTCAAGCTGTTTGATTCTTCCGTTTTCATGTCACTCGAGGGGGATCCTTTTTTCTATAGTAAGGAATCTGTTTCAAACATTTTTCAATGAGAGTACAAAAAAATATAAAGTCAAGATTTGTTCAACACAAAAGGAAATACTCAAAGGGTTTCAGCTTGTAACAAATATGTTTGCTGTATGAATCCTTCTTCTTTGATCTCGTCTGAGATGTCGTTCAGTATCACTTTTTCATGTTTTTATTATGTGAATCCAAAGATTTTTTTTTATCAGCAAACATGACAATTTACCTTTAGATAGAATATTTGCTCAATCAATTTCATTTTATGGTGCTAAACCTACATACTTGATGTTAAGGGATGAAAATCATTTGAGTAATTTTAAAGTGCAAATTCTAAGAATAACTTATGAGATGATGATGATTTATAAAAAAAAGGATTTCCTTCGAATTTTCGATGATTTTCCAAGATCTATTTTGAAAAAAATGTTGCAAAGGAATTGCCTCAAGCAACACAATCCATAGATAAGGACTTGTTGATTTCTTTCAATTTTATTTCTTATTTCTTTTTTTATAAAAATACTGACAATCATCATGAGCTTCACTGAACTCTTTATTACCAACTCACATTTTTTTCTTTTTGATGTAATTTCGCTGGTTTGTGTTCAAAAACCTTCAATAGAATGCCATGAATACAGCATTAGCAACAAGCACATATTCACAACCACACAAGAGCACTCTATAAATATCACCTCGTGTTCTACAATACATTCAATTTCCTTTCATTTCCAAATAACTTTATCAAAAATTTTCTTTATTCTCATTTTTCCATATCTCTAAGAACGTCCAATTAAGGAAGGGATCTCAAATGAGACCATTGTTTGAAAACATTCCATTTCCGCTGACATTCAAAATCTACATTTTCAATATCACAAACCCTGATGACATCCTGAATGGAAATAAACCGAAATTAAATGAGATCGGGCCTTATGTTTTCGAGTATGTAGACAATCAAATATCATTATAATGCTATAGCTTATGCTGTATGAATTTCCATAGTGAATGGAAGCTTCGTGAGGATCTCGTTGATGATGACTCGAAAGATACAATTACTTTTACATTAAAGCAACTCTTCAAATTCCGACCGGATTTATCTAATGGTCTAACAGGCAATGAGGAAGTTGTTGTCCCGAATCTTGTCCTTCTTGCATCGACTATGACAGTAAAGCAGGAAAGAGAAGCTTTCCTACCAACTATAATTAAAGCTATGCATCAAATTTTTGGTAATGTATCTAGTCCATTTGTTCGGATGCGTGCTATGGATTATATGTTCAGTGGATTGGAATTCAACTGTTCAGGAACTGAGTTTGCAGCAAAAGTTGTATGTGCGGCAATACGAAGTGAGGGAATAGAGCAGGGTGTGAGAGCTGTGAATCAGACTCATCTTTCCATCTCTCTATTCGGTCACGTAAGTATTGTTTTTGTTCAGTCTTTTAACTTTATTTCAAACTTGTTATTTCCTTGAAAATTGTCTGATGGGAACCGACTTTATGAATGACGAGGATTTAGATTCAATTTTGTCTAAGTGTCTTTGTGGATTCATAAAAGAAAGGCGTTTCTATAAAACTGGAAGATTGTTTCAAAGTTCCGGCTGCGATTGCTGCTTACTTCCAAAAAACAAATCAGGAAACAAGTGCAAATATCTCCATTTCAGACGTTCATAATCATTTTCATGGCTGTCTTTTACAAACATTCACAACACTTCCTTTATTTTCATTGCATGTGACATGAAGAAAAACAATACCAGCATGTCGAGATTCACAATCCTGCGAGGTATACGGGATATCAAGGACCTTGGAAGAGTTGTGAAGATAAATGGCGACAAGTGAGTTAATGATGCTTTTTATTACATCTTAATTTATTGCTTAAAGTAATGCGAGATGAGGAACAGTGGAATTAAAAGGTTATTGAGGGGAAAAGTCACAACTAGAGGCAGAATAGTAGTTGGATTGAGTTGGTTCTTATACTATGTGCCTCGGCACTTTAAAGTTCTTCGGGCACATCAGGTTCGTGATTCTTGGTACACTAATGCATACCCGATGGAAAGTTTAAGAAACACTGAACAAGAATCTATTAATAATCCTATCTTGACTCCTTTTAACCAGAATACTATAACACCTCCTTAACCTCCTTACCATCATCAACATTTAATAAAAATAATAATAAAAATAATAATAATAATAATCCAATTGACTTCACAACGTTTTTAATCTGATTGCTTCAACTTAATCAATTTACAAATAAATACTGTTCATATAACTCACATACATACTTTCTGTCGATATATTATGGTTTCATAATAGCCAACTCTCAGTGTGGGATGGAGATGAATGTAATCGATTACGAGGAACAGATAGCACAATATTCCCACCATTCTTGGAACCGGACGATGGTCTTTGGACTTATACTCCTGACATTTGTATGTCATTAAAAGCACATTATGTAAGAAAGTCATCGTATGCTGGATTGCCGACCTCCTTGTACTCTATCAACTTTGGTAATTTTGAGGTAAGCAGTACGACATTGGAGATGACAATGAATGAAAATAAATTACAGAGAGCAATTTACTTAAAAGGATGATGAGAAGAAGCTGTGCTTTTGTGATGGAACTTGTCCACCAAAGGGAACAATTGACTTGCTGCCTTGTTTGGGATCTCGAATTTATGGTATAAAAGTCTTGTTTTTGACATTAATCTCTTATTGGCTCTTTGTCTTTCACAGGTTCAAAGGTACTTCATCGGAATTCCATTAATCTTTCTTTGAACTTTTTTCATTAATTAATTTTGATGGGAAAAAAATTCTTTCTTTTTAAATATCTTAAAAGCCTCACTTCTTAGATGCTGATGAAAGTCTGTTAAGAGCGGTTGAGGGACTTCATCCAAACCGTTCAGAACATGATGTTATTGTGAACTTTGAAGCGGTAAGATGATAAGATAATTACAGACTTCTTCAAATTCTTTTTATTGTCTGCGATTCTTAAGAAAAATTTCTGATATTTTCTTAATTAATGTTATTGTATGGTAAGCGACTGTATTGGTCGAACATTTCCTTTTTGCGCTATTCATGTTCAATAAGAGGAGGTGCAGTTGAACTTAAATTTATGACTACAATTCTATTCGAGCTTTTAATGAAGATATCTTTGCAAGTCAATATGAAAGCTATTCTGTATCCTTGTTTCCAGCATTCAGTATCTTCTTTTCATTTCCACGAAATTTTTATCGCTGTTGTTTCTTCAAATATTATGTTTCCGTAGATATCAGGAACTCCACTATCGGGGGCGAAGCGATTGCAATTTTCACTAGCAATGGAAGCAATTGAAGAATATGAAATGATGAGCAAATTACCGACAGCTCAATTACCACTTGTTTGGATTGAGGAAGGTATTTATAATTGCATTCAATTTGCATCCCGAATTCACTAATTAATTGATTTTTTGATACTCCTATTATTCATTAATTTATGGTTTAATTTATATCAATCGACATGGTAGGAGTGGAGTTGAACAAGACCTATACAAACCTGTTAAAATATCAATTATTCCTGTGAGTCAGGTTCACGTCAAGTTTTAATTAATGTGAAATTCATTCATTCATTCTCATCAATTTATATTGAGTATTAATATTCATAAAGTTTCCACAGCATGGGTTTCGAAGATTGGCATCCATTCAGAAGTACTCAAATGGCATAACAGATATTTGAGGAAATTTTATGCTTTTGTTTCAATTAGATTGTTCTGAATGTGATTAATTTTAGTAAATTCTTAAGTTCGATTGCAAGATTTTGATAATTGATCACTTCCCCAGTCCATTTCACAGTTTAAATGTAAGAAAAAGCAGAAGACATGCAAGATTTCATTCTAAATGAATCATGATATGTTGTGGTCTTGATAAAGATTCTTAATCTTGCCTCTGAAACAGTATCAGCAATTCTGAAACTTTCAACACTATCTTAATCTTAATTCAAACACATCAATCCATAAGCACTGCCTCATTTATAAATACATCTGATTATTATTTTATTCTAATTCATTTCCCACATGCAACAAATCCCGAGCAGAGCTTTTAAAGCCAATACAGTTATAAAATGGATTGGAATTGTGAGCAGCATGATTGGATTAATAATATCAGGATTTGTCTTTTATAATGAGCATCATAATAAAGTATCAGTTTCATCTACCGCAAACAATGCGACAAGAGCTGTAGAAGCAAATGGAACGTCAGCAAAAACATTAGATGATCTTATTTATCTCAAAAACAGAGTTGAGGAAGTACAGAATTCAAAAAATGACGAGGAAAATTAATCTTAATAGGAATGGATATTTAATTTCATATTAAGTCTTTATATTTGTTGTTGTTGTTGTTGTCTCACTGCTTGCTACAGACTTACATTATTAAATATGAATTGTTTGAATAATTGATATAAATGTAATTTAGTTGATAATATGAAAATTGAAAGAAGTAAATATTTATAATTGAGGGATATGTATCATAATATGAAACAAGCTATTGCCTTTAGGCTAATTCTTTATTTAGAACTGGATTTGTATATCTCCATAGATTTTTTTTTTGGATAGCAGCAAATAAATTTTACAAAACAATTCGTCGTGTGGGTGTTTTGCCCTTGCTTAAGGACACAAGATATTTCTACAACATCAAGTTTAAGATTGTTCATGCTTATTTTTCTTGGGGACCGCTCATGTCTGATGTCTGTTAACAATTGAGATTTTTTGACTCACTTCTCTTAATTTTCACAAACTTATAATGTTCCAAACCCAAACATTGAACATACATTTCATAAAAAATGAGCAAGGAAGAACTAAAATGAATTTGATATCTAGCTTTATATCCAAACATTCCAAAGTGTGACATTTAATAAATAAAAATAATTCTTCTGGTCGTTCATTTATGCTGAATATGTAAATAATTTGTCCCGTTCATATGTCATCGTTTTGTTTTTAAGACGATTGTAAAGTCAGAATTCTGAGATATGCGTCAATTATTGAGGTTGAGGGGTTGAGGGGGATGAAAAAAGTCGTTTTTTTGCGGAACGTAATAAGTGAACGGCCCCCTGTGAATATTACGACTAATTTATTATTTATTCTAGTAATTTTTCCAAGATTCAGCTTTCAATTCGCAGCAGCTACAATAATATTTTATATAAGGGCAAATCCGCGGGCAATAAAACGCTTCAAAATTTTGTTTTTCTCAAATTTCTCTCCTATTTGACATTTAAAGTAATGTTTTAATATCAAATCATGCGTAATTTTGAAAAATGAACAACTTTTGATACTTAGCACAAGATTAAAACATTTAATTAAAGAGATATTTTGAATTTAATAGCGTTAATCGATCCTGCAGAACGTTTTATTGCGAAACTCAAGATAATGCATTGTTGCAAAACACACAATAATATTTAAAATTTTAGAAAACGTTTTGATTATTTCATTTTAACTTACTATTAGGGCATCTATCCACACATATTAAACTTTAATTATAAACTTTTCTGCAATAATTTATTGATAAAAACCATCCAAAATAATTTAAGCAACAGAATAATAATTTTTTTGAAGAAATTTTAACGTATTTTATTTTTTTGAATTCAAACAAGTAGAAAAATATTACAACTCGTTTTTTCCCAGTTCATGCTTTATGCGGATTTGCCCATAATCGAGTGCCAGAGTTACCATCTAATTCAGTAATGTTCAACATACGACACTCTTTTGCTTTAAAATAGTGTGCTGCGACAAGGATTTCAAAGTCAATGCATGCCGTGCCTCAAAAGATGATTTATTTTTAATATTCTCTTTGTGCATCAATGTGTGTCGATCAAGAGAGATGATTATAATGTCGATTAAGCTCCATAAAATTTGTCGTCAAAATTTGAATTTTTACTAATTCAAAAACTTTTTTAAAATTCAAAATTGCTAATCTGATGCTTAATTTTCTATTGACTAGCATTGACGAAATTTTATCAAATGCACATTCATTCATTAGTCAAGTGATGAAGATGTACTTTGTCTCATTTTTGATTGTTTTATCAATTTATAATTCTGAAGCTTCTGGAAAATTTGTAAAAGTTGAAAATTGCACTACAACAAATAAATCATTAAAAATAACAAGATGTGATATAATTAATGGTTCAATATCCATTAGTATTGATGTCTTCAGGCCTCTTGATAAGGTTTTTGTAAGTAATTTGTTTCAATTGGTATTTAAAATGACTAAGTTTATCTTTCCAATTACTAAGGTAAAAATATCACTTTACAAACGTGAAAACTCATACTTTCGATCAGTTGGAAAATTTCCAGTATTTGAAGCATGTGATTTGGTCCAAAAAGGCACAAAGCAGAACCCATTTATAACAGGATTTACAAACATTGTTCTTAGTGCAGTTCCAAAATTTATCAATGGTTGTCCATTTAGTGGAGCTTTCGATCTATCGAATTTTACTTTAGTTGGTGAAATGTTTAGATACATACCAAAAGGTGTTTTTAGGTCTAACTTCCATCTTTACAATGATTTTGATGAAATCGTTTTATGGGCAAGCTATATTTTTGCTAAAACATCCACAGGATCATCATAAACTGTCAAAAATTATGTTTAAATGTTTTCGGAAGTAAGCTTTTGCTTAGTCAATGTAACAAATATATTTTTAAAGTGTTCATTAATTCGAGGAAGTCACATTAATAAACATATTATTCACACCAAATATTAAACCAGTTTGAATAAATTCTCATTATCATTCTGTCTAGCTATGACCACATACCCTCTAATAATCTGTATTGTTTTGCAAATATCCAGAGCTTACGCAATAGGAAAGTTTGTGAAAGTCGACAATTGTACATCCACAAACAAATCTCTGCATATTGAACAATGCAATGCAATCAATGGAGCACTTAACGTAGTTGTGAACATATTCAGACCACTCGATGAAGTTTTTGTAAGTAATTTGATTCAAGTTCTATGCTTATAAAACTACATTTGTTTTAAAGTCTATCTTTGTAATTAAGACTTACTATTTTCAGCTTTAAATTTAAAGTTTACTTCCTTAAAACATAACTTTTACAGGTAAAACTTTCCTTATTCAGACGCGAAGGTTCATACTTTAAGCCACTTGGAAAGTTTCCAATACTCGAAGTTTGTGACTTAATGAGCGGTGCAACAAAGCAAAATCCTTTTGTTATGGCTGTTTCAAACATATTTTTCTTTGCTGTACCAAGTCTCCGTACAAAATGTCCTGTGAGTGGAAGCATTCAGATATTAAACTTTACAATATCCGGTGACATGTTCAAGTTTGTTGCCAAAGGAGTTTTGAAAATAAACCTTCATTTTTACAGCAAAACTGATGACATTATTTTGTGGATGAACTATATTTATGCTAAGACTTCTTCAAGGGCAACGTAGGATCTTAAGGAACAGTTCGTTTATGTTTTAAAGCACAGCTTTAATAAAATTGAGTTTAATCTTATTTATTAATTCTGCACCAATTGGCTCGATCATTTTTAATAAATCAAAGATATAAGTTTTAAGATATAAAAAAAGGAACGGTATAATGGTTGGAAACTGATCAGAAACATAGCAAATAATCAGCAATCATTAAAAAAGATAAAATGAAAAGGCTTAAAAATAATTTTATGAGGTAAATAGACCATTGACTACGTTTTTGTCTCAACAATTGACGTCATTTTATAGTTTTAAAAACTATTAAGTATTTTAATGTGAACAATAAATCTGGCTGTAATTTTTAAAAAAATTGATGCTATCTTAATTTATAGATTAATTTAAAATTTATTAAAAAGAGTCCAGACAAAAAAAAGAAATATAAACAATTGTTCAGATCAATTATTAATTATCATCAGTGTTCAGTCGAGAGATGAGGATATATCTTGTAGCATTGTTTGTTTTTTTGTTAATTAACTATTCAAATGCTATCATAAAGTTTCTTAAAGTTGATAATTGTACAACAACAAATAAATCTCTGAATATTGAGCGCTGTGAAACTGATAATGGTATGCTGAACATTGCTGTTGATATATTTAAGCTAGTCGATCAAGTCTTTGTAAGTAATCTTATTGTAGCTTATCTTGGATAGATAATCTTTGCTTGTTCTTACAGGTAAAAGTTGCATTATTTCGACGAGAAAGTTCTTCATTTAGACAGATTGGAAAACTTCCAGTTGTTGAAATATGTGACATGATCAGCAGTGGACTTAAACTCAATCCAGTGGCTTTTGCGATTTCAAATGTATTTTTTCATGCTTTGCCAAATTTTCGTAAAGGCTGTCCATTTAATGGACATGTAGAAATTTTAAACTTCACTTTAAAAAATGAAATGTTCAAGTTTGCTACAAAAGGAATCTTCAAAGTTAAACTTTTATTCTTTAATGATGTTGACAAGATGATTTTTTGGATGGACTATATTTATGCTAAAACTTCTTAATCAAAAAGAATAATATCAATTCAAAAAATAATGAAAAAGCAGGATGAAGATTTAAAGTTTATTCGACTTCCTACAATTTTAGTAATATTCGAGAAGTTCCATCCTTAATGATGCTAATTTAAAAACTTCCTCTGTCACATTTTGATTCTATATTTGTTCAATCCATTAACTTTTGACGAAAGCTTAATTAAAACTTGTATATAAATATTTTAGTTCAAAAATAGCACTTCAAATTAATTATTGTTAACATTTAGTCACAAAATGATGGTGTACTTTGCGCTATTGTTCATTGCTGTATCAAATTCTGAATCCAGTGTAGTCATAAAGTTTATAAAAGTTGAAAATTGTTCAACAACTAACGAAACTTTGCATATAGAACGGTGCGATATAACTAATGGAACATTAAATGTCATTTTGGATGTTTATAAGCCAGTTGATCAAATGTTTGTAAGTTAATATTGCTGGAGTGGTACACGATGAAATGTAATCAATAATTTTAAGTAAACTGTTCAATTAGCCGCCGTATTGACAACATTTCAAAGTATCTTAGTCAGGTTTTATCGATGTTATCGAGTACATTTGTCACATAGGCTGCTCGTGATAGCTTTTATACTTTAAAAATTCAAATCAGCTAATTGTGCATCACCAAACATTCACAGGTTAAATTCGCCCTATATAGACGGGATGGATCTTACTTTAAACAAACTGGAAAGTTCCCAAAAATTGAAGTTTGTGGTTTCATCAATGCAGCAGCAAAGAGTAATCCCTTCTTAATGGCAATCACAAATGTATTTTTCTATGCTCTACCAATTCTTCGCAAAGGATGTCCATTCAGTGGATACATAAATTTATTGAATTTCACTTTGTCTGGAGACATGTTTAAGTTCAGCTCTAAAGGAGTTTTAAAACTAAGTCTTCACTTTTTCAGTAACCATGATAATATGATTTTAGGATTGACTTATATTTATGCTAAAACGTCTACATGAGCGTAATAATTTGAATTTATAATGATCCGTGTACGATAACAATGCTGATGGAAGTTACTTAATAAACTTTTTGGAAGATTTTGTAATAAAATTAGATTATTTATTCTATCAAATTTAAATTGATTTAAAGTTTTTATAAATGCAGGAGATACATAAATAATTAAATTGTCAATTGTGTTAGGTTTCTTCAAATTACTTTACTTTTGTAGCTTGCATCAAAGTATATCCTACCCCTAGCTCCAGTCCTTACCCTTTGAAATATCCTAGCAGGTAGGAGCAAGATATGATGTATATTCATAAGACACAGCAAACAAACCGAGACAGAATCTACTTAACAACGATATCTTCTCTTCTTTGAATATCTCTTTGAAATCCAAATGACTAAAATATTAATAAAAACATGTAAAAACGGAACAAGATACCCAAAAAATAAATCTTTTTATCTTTTCAACAACCTACACCAATGCTAATAATTTTGTGTAAAGCTTTTTTAAGAATCTTGTTTAATTAATGAAGATTTCATGTTGTTAAAAATTTATGCGCATATTAAAGAGCTATCGCCAACAGAAAGAGAAACAATTGCTAATAAACTTTGCTAAAATTTTAAATCAACAACTTGCGATATTAATATACAGCATTATAAATTCTTAAACTTTGATAAAGATTTTGAGAAAATTAATTAAAAATTCGGTAAAAATTAAAATTTACGCTTGTTATGTTTAAGGCATTGGATGGGGAATTTTGTTTTTAGATTTTCTTAAAACTCCTCTGCAGCGTAACATAATTAGTGAACAGCCCAAGTTTTAAATTACAAAAATGTTGTTTTTTCTCCAGATAGTGCGCATTACAAGGTATCGCACGTGCAAAACGATATCAACATCGACAAGTGATTATTCATAAAAGAAGTTTTTCCAGTTTGCCGGTTTTTACATCTGTTGATTATTCTATTTTGATTCTTATGTCATTACATTCAATGATTAAATACCAAGAGTCGAAACATTAAGGTTCAATAAATAAATAAAATGTTCACTGACTCAGAAGTTTAAAAGAATTTTCCCAATCGTTATTTTCCTATTGAAAGGATGATATTCTTAGGATCAAAGAGGTATAAATAAGTCAGATGTGTTGTTGAATAATTTTCGCTCAATACAAAACTTTCTCAATAGATATGTGCAAAGCATAATTCTCAATATATTCATCAATAATCATTCTCTTTATCTCTTATTCAGCATCTCTAATGCTGTAGTTTATTTTTCATTCAATCTCTGAGCATTTTTTATTACTCCTATTTTTTCTGTTTCATTCATGAGATGCAAGCAGTTATGAAATAATTCCATATACAGCAGAGAAAAAAAAAGTTTATGAGTGAGTGAAGCTAAAGAAAGCGAAACAAGCTGAGAGAAGAGATTAAGTAAGTTGATCAATGAAGTATTATGAATACTTGATCGGTAACATATGTGTAGATTTTTTTTCGCTGCGCTTTTATTCAGACTAGTTTGTTTTGGTAGCTGGTAGGATCCTTTACTTTGAGTTGTCTAGTCTCTGTTAAATTGTTTTAAATGGAGTACGAAACTCTTGACTCTGAATTGGAGTGTCGTGGTACCTAGGCAACACTTGTCTGCGACTAGGACAGGGTATTACAGGCTGGACTAGTAACCGGGAATAGTAAAGAAGATATAAGAAGCTCAAAAACCTTTAACTTTCTAATTATAATTAAAGACACTTTCAAAACATCCATTCATTAAAAGAATAGCTATGACCACATCTCCATGCTACCTGAAGTGACTATACTCTAAACATCAGTAGCTCCATCATTTAAACCACATTTCTATTCATTCATAAGTCAACAGAAGCACATAAATTCACTTTATTCCTGACCTTTCCGATAGTAAATCAAATTTTTTATGAGGTACTTAAGTTGACAATTCAAGCACACGTGAGACATGCTCAATACTTCTCACCGACCACATAAATACTGCACATTTTCCACATCTCTTTTCAAATAAAAGCCTGATTCATGAATAAATCTCAAAATTTCTTACACATGTAGACTTATTTTTTCTTCAGTTTTTAAAGCTATCAAGCGCGCACAGTTTAATTTGAGCCGCTCTACAAGAAAGTCAAAAAAAGCAAGTAGCTGAAAGCGAGTTTTTTTTTAAAAAAATTTATTTATTACCATAAAACCATAAGAACGGCGAAAGAAAGTAAACTATAAAAAGTACATAAATGAAATATGTAATAGACTGTGTCGAGCAATATTAGAAAATTGTGGATAAATGTGTGATAAGTTCATGCTCATCTTATTACTCTCAGTTGTGGTTTAAAGATAGCTACCAAGTTGGGATTTTGATTATTTGGAGTTCTGAGTATTTGTACAAATACCAAATAATTTTTACAAGAAAATGTTATTGAAAATATTTTAAAATTATGGAACTTATAAGTTCATCGTAAACATGAATTTTATTGAAATTAATATTTGGTATTTGTAATTAAAATCCATATTCCGAAGCACTTAAGTGATAATCTATTCAGTGATCAGTTCAACGGAAATAGTTGGCGATTTTTGAACCATAAAATTACGGTAGCAAGTTTTGTGATTTTATTTTAACATCTCCGTCAGTTTTATGCCTGGTTTTCAATTGACTGGATTCACTTTTTTCAAGAGTTTTAGTTTCATTAGTGCTTTGTTAGTTGAGAAAGTTTTAACACGAGCAAAAAAAAGAGACGAAGAGATATTTCTGCCTTAAAACTTACAATTTTTTTATTATTTTTTTTTCGATAGAAAAACAATAAAAGAAAAAGAAAAGAAAATTGATTGAATCAATACACGGAAGAAGTAAGCGACTTTACTTTTGTTTTTTGATTAAAACTTGCGTGAAGTGATAAATATCAAGTGGAATTACTATAAAAACAGTAAGTGATCATCTGTCTGTTGAATGAAATGAGAAATGTGACGAATATTTTATTGACATTGATTTGTTTGTGCTGTGGAACTTGTTTTTCATCTTAACACACAAAATATAGGTTGAATTTTGCTTTGTGCGGAATGTCTCGTGAAATTTCTTTGAATTTGAATATCTTATGTCACTTTCATCTTCAATCCTCATAAGATTGCTGATTTTTTATCGGTCGTTAAATAACAGTTATATATTGGTGGTATCTGTGACATAAAATGAAGGTTTAAGTTTGCTTAGACAATTCCGCATTGATCTGTGATGACCCAGCTGTTAACGATGATAATATGGGATAATTGGGATATTTCATGGATATGTGGGATAATATGGGATAATATTAATATTTTCATAGTTTCCACGCCTTGGTTTTTACACAACTATTCTAGTTATCAAACGTTAAACATCAATATTTCAACTAGTTGGGCTGATAGGTATCAATCTAATTCAATTAAATTTCCAGACATCAACGAATAATTAATATAACAGAATACGATATCATTTAAACATAAACAAAACAACCCAAAAAGTTTCTAATAATGCAGCAAAGATCCAGTGAATTAAAATACAATTATTTTTAAAAAAATTCGAATCAAATCTTGCAACTAAACAATAAAAAATTCAGAAGAGCTTTAAAAATCGATCAAAATAAAAGTTTCTCTTCAAATCAAATCAATTTTTCCAACAAATCGCCTGTCAAATCAAACAAAATTCCATCCATGAAACAAATTGCATAAAATGATCATTAATTTCAATTACTTGAATTGCCGATAATTGCTCATTACTCGTCTTCGACTTTTGCATTTCATGTAGTGAAAGTAATATAGATCTATATATTTGCAGAAGATTATTGTTATTTATGTTACATTGCATTACTTTACTTTTATTACACTTCTCAAGCAACAACAACAAATATCTATTTTTTGCTTCTCTGATTCGGATTTGCCGAAATTGACCAAACATAAAATCATTAAGGGTTATTCACTTATGAATGTATTCAACATTTGACCAAAGAAATTGTTTTTGATTGAAATTTTTGAGTTATAGTGATTTTAAAATGGGGGGATGGGGGGGGGGGGGGGTCAAAAGTCCCAATTATTAATGTCCATCATTAGAAAATGACTCCAAAACAACAGAAGCATTAAGAAATACACAATACAGTGTGCAGAAGAAAAAGTTTTTTTTTGTTACGGTTTCAGAAATTTTAAATTTCGTGTGAGTGAGTTCCGTTAGAAAATAGTCATTAGAAGGTGTTTGATCATAAAAAAGTGCTGAAAATAATTATTTGATAAATAGAATTAGCAAAAATCTAACTCAATATGATGAAAAAGTTTCGTGCATTTATTACAAATTAACTCAAAAGCTTGTTACAAAACTCTTCATTATGAGCTTTTGAGTCTTTTGTGATACATAATTTTGAAATTTTCATATTTTATATAGATAACTTCATGCTCATGAGCATCAATGTGTTATGAAAAAATTTAAAAAACTTTTGTGTGTCAATTTTTAAATGTTGAAATTTTTATTCATTTTGGAGCAAATGATGAGCAGTTTTTGGACATTAAAAAGCTTGATTTATCAACTAGAGCAAATAATTCGCCGGAACTGTCTAGATTTTATCTGGGTTCACCCAGATATCTGCTTAAAAACATTCAGATTTGTGGTGTTTTTAAAAGCCAATCAGTACTCGTTAGTCAAGCTTTTTCAGTGCCTCTCAAACTGCTCCAAGATGCAATCCTTGAAATTTCACGTTCCACAATGCTCAGGCATCATAACTTATTACCATTATTTCATCTATCAAAACAGCGGGTAGTTGTGTTTGTATCTAATTTCTGCAAATGCACAGTTCCAACTATTGAACTCTTGTCAATTTCAAGCAATGCAATGCAGTATAAAATTTCAATTATCTTGGTTCCTATGCAACCAGCTGTGATATCATCATAAATATTTTCTTTCAATTAATATTCAAAATTTTTCCATCTGTTCTTTAATTAAAATTCTAAACATTCAATATCCAATTTTACTCGACTCATTTATGGAAGAAAGTTTATCATGAACTTGATGATTCCATCATTAATGTTGAAAGTTCAAGGATAAAACTGAAATAATGCAAGTTTCTTTACTGCTGTTTTTCTGTAGAATTCCACTTACATTACACCTCAGAGCTTACAATGAATACACAGCGTAATAATCCCTTAAAGAAAAATTACTGCACAGTTGAAATTGCATAAAAGTTGTTATTCATTTATTTTATAGCCATTATGCAAAGGCGATTTTTTTTTTCATTTCACCTCAATTCGACTCTCACTTTTGTTTGAAGTTTAATTTTTAGATAGAAATAGATAGATACAGTGAAATAAGTAGCAAAAGAAAGAAATAAATCGAAAGATTTGTTTTAAAAAAAAAACTAATTAAAGCACATGTGCATAATTTATTCAAATTATTTTTATTTTCATAATCAAGTAAGCGCGTGGAACGATAGATGTAGTAGAGCTATGAAGCTAGTGTTGTTGAAATCATTCAGTGCGCATAAGACTTGATCATAAATGCTTGACCCAGTTTGACCCTTACTAAGGTTTACAATCATGATTAGTCAGCGAAACAAAAAGAAAGGGACATGAGCTTTGCCTTTAGCTTACTTGGAATTTTGAGAGAAAAAACCAGAATCAATCTTATTTACTTTAAAAAAAAGTAAACTCTAAGGTTGAAAGTTCAATCATGACAATTTCTGTATGTTTATAAGATTTACTGATGGGATTATTAAATAAACATGCAATTCAGCTCTTGAACCAAGTTTAATAGCAAATAAACTTCACGATACTTTTGAGAAACTAATAAAGCATCAAATGACGTAAATTTTTCATATCAAGTCACATAAACTTAAAACTTAACAAAACAATTAAATGAAGATGCACATCATCAAATTGAATAAATTATAAGATCGCTGAACAAAGTGCATCAAATTCATTTTAAATTTTCGTGTGACTTTCAAACAAGATTTACCTGAAATTATGGAGTTGGAGTTAAGTGGGATTTGGGGTATGTAGGCGAGAGACAGAGCATTTCATCTGTGTAACATTTTATGAGAGAATGTGGGTTCGATTCCCACAATCTTTATTCTAAACACTAAAATTCTAGAATGGAAGTCTTTCGAACCAATAATTTAAGGATAAGATGGTTATTGAATTTCCTTAGGGGTTCAGAGATGGATTGTTCAACTCTGTGTAAGATTTTCTTTCATGATAATTCTGTCAATACATCAAGAATATGCGTAGTGCTTTATTCAGAATCAGTGATTAAGAACCGCATAACAACGAAGTTTATGTATGAGGAACGAAACATAAAATCAAATCATTCAAAAAACCTATCAAGTTCGTTCAAAAATATTGTTAAATGTGTAGACCGATAAAAAAACTGCTCACATGCTGTGTCCACATCAGTTTATATACAATTTTTATATAAGTTTATTGGTCCACTGGCTTGTTTTTCTTTTCTCTACGTAAACATGTACATGATGTTTTATGGTATATGATTGGAAAGAAGATAGATGCAAAATGTGTCTCAGTGTCATCTCTGTCAATTTTATTGCATAACTTTAAGTTTTGTACATTTGGAATTTTTCGGTTGACTCAAAGCATTGTTTTTCGT
Organism: Chironomus riparius; assembly: GCA_917627325.4. Classification (NCBI taxonomy): domain Eukaryota; kingdom Metazoa; phylum Arthropoda; class Insecta; order Diptera; family Chironomidae; genus Chironomus; species Chironomus riparius. The sequence continues at coordinate 38,972,935 of OU895879.1, forward strand.
CTTCAAATATGACAAAACAAATGATTCAAATTGACATTTTTGGGCATATTTCGTCAAGTTTCTGCGATCTTTGTTTACCTTTTCTTCCAGCTCGTGCGTGTTTGCTTTTAAAATTTACACGTTTGTCAGAAAAGTAAAATTAAATTCAATATTATTTCCTCGTTGATTTCTTCAATGAAATTGAATCTCACTTTTGCTTTCAAATAAGCTCATTGCAGATATTCCATTAGATAGATATAAATAAAAAAAAATAAAAAAATACCCGAGAGTAGTGAGCGGCAATGATGAAAAAAGTGTATATATGAAGGAAAGAAATTACGAGCAAAATTTAATGGTCATGATGTGAGTGGAAAAAAATATTAAGTTCAGCCATGTGCTTGGAATTAAGAGTCTCTAGAGGTTCGCCTGGAGCATGGCTCGTGAAATGCAATTATAATTTCAGAGGAATTTGTTGATCTTGAAATAAATTTTGAGGCAATGGACTTAAAATAATGAAAACATTCCAATGGATAGACAAAAATAATAATCATTAATGAATGTGGCAGATATGTCGCTATGTTTGGGTAATGATGTATAAAATTCATTACCTCTAGCTAAAATATGTCACAAATTTTAGATCAGAGATTATTGCAGTGCTGTTCAAACTTTTTCAAGCTGAGGTACAAAAGTGCTTCATTTTTTTCGACAGGTCTGAAAGTTGTGATTACAAATTAGTGTTTAGTGGAGCATAGTTTGAGAAGCACTGGACTATAGACTATGCAACAATGCGTCTGACAATTATAAAGCAGTTTTATTCGACATTTTACAGAAAAATCCATCCAAAATATAATTATTTGATGACATTTCCATTAACCATTCCATTGTTGCCTCTAAAAGTCAAATTTGCCAACTGCATAATTTTAAAATTCATCTAGCATTTCATGTCTTAATCGTTGACTCTTTATGCCCGAAAAATTGCTTTCACTGCACTCAATAAATTGTTATAATTAAAGTCTCAATTACATTAACAGCCGCATGCACACGCTTGAGACATTATACAATTAGATGATTTTTTACACCTAGCAGATATAACTTGAGACATGATATCGTTTATTGCCCCCTCATGTCGCATGCTAGTTTCGTCTCAATGCTTTTCTGCTTCCAGCGTACATCTAAAGACATAATGTCCATTAAAGTTGTACGTAAAGAAATTTTTATTGCCATTGCACTTACGACTTTAATACAACTTGATATCGATTTTTCTCTCTTCTCTTGTCTTGTGAATAGAATTGTCAGTGGAACAGAGAAGTAACAAAGTTTTATTTATCTCTTATTTGTTTCATGTTCAAGGCAGCACGGAGAGTGTAAAAGATTTTTGTTAACCACAAAAATTATATTACGGCTCAACTTGAACTTGAAAGATTGAAAAAGCAATTTTTCGCAGATTTTCTCTTTCGGTTAATTACCTAAACAATGATTGTAGTGATGGAACGGTTGTTTCGGAGATTTTTTGATGAATTGGATTAAAGTGATGCTTTTGATGATACATACAATCTAATTTAAATGGTTTTTGAGCAAAGAAAAATGAAAGTTTTGAAAATTTTACAAAAAAAAACAAAATGGTGGATTTTCTCACCTCAAATTTTTTTTCTCAAAATTCTCTCAGAAAAGTCGCTTATTTTAAATAATTTGTCGCTAAAAACCGTCTGAAGCATGGTAGAAATGCACATCACTAAGCTTCCGGTAATTTATTTCATTCCAAACACTCGAAAATAATGTTAAAAAATTGTCGAGACACCTACTAACGTTTTCATCGTCAGTAAAAAACCAATTTACACACATAATACAAGAAAATGCGTAAATAATCGATGCTGGCTGTGTCATCGATATTAAATTGATATCTTTCCTTCCTAGTGACCACATGACGTAACAAAAATAATCGAATATAAAAATTTCTGCATCATTTGAAAACGAAAGGCTGATTGTGACCTACAAAAATAGCAGCAATAAGCGGTTGCTTCATATTCGCATCTATGCACAATTAATTGCATAATGTCAGACTCTCTAGACCTGTATGATTTACACATGAAAAGATAAGTGAAGCCCGTGTCTACATAAATCATACTTGCGGCTTATCTATTAAATGTGTGAATAATACTCAACTAAGACGAGTGAAAAGGTAAGCCGCAAAACGAGCAATGAATTAATTACGGAGGTTCTTTACCTCTCTACCATGTGTATGTTAATTAACTTACAACTAATGAAATTAATAGACATAATGAAATGTTGTGATTCAATGTCCTTCATTTGTGTCACGGATATCAAGTTTGTAATGAGTTAATTCTTTTGAGCTTTTTTTCCTGCTATCGAATTGCTGTTGCTGTAAAGCATGTGAATGAAAACTTCTTTACCAATAAGTCGCCATCAAACAGGATTTCAAACATATCTGGAATCTACGATTGAATATCTAATGACATTTTTGTTCATTGAATCGTTAGCACTGAGCATAAAATATTTTATGAAGGTCAAGCTATGATGATGACGTTTAGGGATGTGAGTAGGGAGGGGTCTTTATGTTCAAAATTGCATATCTTTCTCTGTATCTTCATTAACAGTTTGAATTGATAAAAAGGATTTAACTGAGTCTGTTTGTGGCTAGAATTTACTCCCAAAATCTGATGTCTTCGTTCATGTAAAACCTTACTTACATACAAAGTCAATCTTTCTGACCTATCCACATACATTGAATGAGGTAAATTTATGTCGAATCCATCGGTTTTCATCTTGTTTCATCGGTTGCAACTCTGTGTTCGAATTTAAACTTAAAAGGTACACTCCATCCTAAAAACATTTATCTTTAAGCACCAAGTTTATGAGCAATAAACATGTTATCTTAAGTTCTTAAAATGAAAATGATGAAAATTTTAGAAGTTTTCCAATCAAATTTATGATTTGTAAGTTCAGTGAGTAAGTAAATGAAACTATGATTTATGGAGTGCTGTATTGTGTTGTATCTGAATGAGTTTGATAGTTTGAGTTGTACATCTTCATTCATTACGGATAAACTCAGCATTCCATTCTTGTCATGTGATCTATTCAAATATGTACAGTAATTCTAGTACTTGCAAAAGCCCCATTAGATCTCAGGTATGCAAAATCACTTCCGAACACTTCTGTTTGCATTGCCATTTACTTAAAAATTTGCAGTATTCAGTAATGAGCATCATGGTTATCAAAAAATTAGAAAGATTTTTTTTTCAACTTCCAAGGTTCCAACTCACTATTTCAGACTTCCCGATAACTTTTATCGTTCATAAAATTCAAATGCTGTGTCATTCAGTTTCACATTTTGACAGCTTATTTTTTCGATTCGGAAGAACTTGTTTCATGTGTTCCACAAGTGACATTTGACATGATGCTTGCACGTGACAAACATTGCAAATTCAAATACTGAATCTACGAAAAAAAGTATCTCGAGTTTTTTAATTGATGGCTATCGTAGAGTGATTTATTTTTACAAGTATCCAGCAGTTCTTTTTATCGCGTGGCGCTATTAATAAGTGATACATTGAGAGCCATTCTGAAGGTCTTTCACACATTCATGATATTTAATTTCAAGCTTTATTTTGTGATTATAGACAAATATTTGGTTATTGTAACAAATTCAATATTGTATAGAGTTGGTGTAGGAACTGATATCTCATGAATGAATTAATAATTGAGTTTTTGGAATCGAATTTAGTGTCGTCTGATTAAATATTAATTGAAAAAGTGTGTACCTTTATGATTAAACTTATTCCAACTGACCAGATTAGGTGACATTGATTGAAATACTCAATGTCAATTTTTCAGAATGAGAAATTGAAGATAAGGACGAACAGTTTAATTGGAAAAGCCTATTCATAATCTATCAAACCTCCCATTCCTGTCTCCTTCTAGCTCAAAAAGTCGGTCAAATGTAACATGTCTCATAATTTGCAAACTCACAGTTTCTATCAATCAATTGATTATACAGTTAACAAGCTATGTAGTTAATCATATGGATATACATGATTGGTTAAATAGTTGAGTATTTAAATTATCAATCAATCAGTTTAATCATTCAACCAACTGTCTAATTAGTTTGTCGATTGCCTATCCAATGACGTCAACAGTCTATGACACCAATTGTGATAAATCTGATGAATGTGGATCGCGATTCACTTTTTTTTTGTTGAAATTGAATTTTTTGCTCCAAAGTTAATTGGAAATAAAGGACGATTCCAAGTGGACTTCAACTGAAATTGATTGTTGAACGCTTGAATGGCTTTGGGATATGCTGCGATAGATAAACCGATAGCGAAAATTGCGAATGGGAGTCTTCATAAGTGGTGGACCGCACAAAATCACATTTATTTGAGAATTTTGTGACTCAGAAAGAAATAGGGTAGACATAAAATTTTATGTCTCGAAGGACGTCATTAGTGAACTGCCTCCAATAATTTATAAAGTGCTGTTTTACTTCAGGAAGTTTGTTTGAACATTTTTAACCCAAAAATACTTTTGACATAAAAATCAACCCAGATACCAACAGAATTAATTTTAATTGATGCACGCCCCCAAATAATTTTAATAATTAGACTTTTAAAAAAAGTTGATAAAAAGCTCAGATAAATTTTCAATCAACACGCCTCCTCCTCAATTATAAAATCTGAATGTCATCGGCACCCTCGAAAATTAGCTCATATCAAGGATAAAAAAAAATGTTTATTGCTTAGTAATAAAAATTATTTATCTATTTTTGCCTTCAATTTTCACCATCGCTGAAAGCTTAATCGACATTCACTTGGCATTTTTTTTTTGTTAAAAATGTAATTAAAAATATTTCTCTCCGTACCCGAATGAATTTTTTTGTTGATACCTATCTAAAAATAAAATTATATTATTTTAAATTATTTTGTTCGATTTAAAATTGGTTGCTTCATTGCCGCGTTTTGCGTAGTAAATAGCATGGGGAGGTGTTGAGCGTTGAGGTTGTGAGAGTCAAACGTCTCAATGAAGAGGGGGGGGGGGGTCTAGTGATATGAAAAAAGCAGGTCTCAAAATTCTATTTTTCATAAACTTCATGAATGACCCCCCCCCCCCCCCCTACTCCAACGACTGCAGTTTAATTTAGGAGATTTCATAATTTTATTTTTGAGAATTTTATCGACAATTTTCATAAGTATTTCACATATTTTCCCACATAATTTCATTTTACGCATTACAACTCAATTGCCATACCTATTTAACACTCATAATACCTCACATATGAGCAATGAAAGCATAAATTCAATCGATTAATTTTTTTTAAGCAATTTCTGCTATGATAATTAACATTTTTGCTCAATAATGTTTTTCACTCTAATTATGCACAAAACAATCATATGTGCGAGCTGAAATCTCATTTAATTTCAGTGCTAATTTAGACATAACAACATGAGCTATGAAGAAACGAATTAAAAATTCATTTTGTGCTTAAAAATGATAAAGAAATGCGATTTATTTACGTCGAATATTAAAACAAAGGTAATCTCCGAAATGTAGTAAGCGTCAACAAGTGAAAATTATTATTATAATGTGTGCGAAGGCACGAAATAAATTGTTTTAAATTTCCATTATCTTTCTTTCTGCTTTTGTTTTGTTTCTTGCTGTTTGCTTGTTAATAATTTGATTGTCTTGTTTTAGTTTCGGATTGTATTTTGATATTTTAGTTGTCTTTATTAAATTTTAAAAATTTAACAGTTTTTTTGATTTTAAAGTTTTTAAAATTTTTTTTTAAAATTCATAAAATTCACCTAAATGGTTAAATCATTTCGGAAGCTTCGCCAAACTTTTTTTTATCATACCATAAAATTCATTAGCTTTTATAAATTTTATCTGCATTTAATAAACATTTTTATAACTTAATCTCATCATCATCATCTCACAAGAAAGAGTTCGAAAAACTTTATTGACATTAAAATGAAAACTGAATTATAACATTTAACAGTCTGTGTGCAATGCGTCAACGACACATTCAAAAATAAGGCCTTCACAACTCGAGATGCACTATTATGTACAACAATAAACAGCATGTTAAGCAAAGAATCATTCATAATTAAGACAATAAATTGCATAATATATTTTTCTCTTTACAAGTAATTTAACTAATTTTCAATTATGCTGTAATTTTGTGCTGCTTGTGATTTTCGATTCTCGCTTCGTCTCTTTCGTACGCTAAACGCTGTAATCGAAATTTAAACGTAGACGAACCCAACGAAATGTAAACAGAAAGCCGTTAAAAAAGAAATCAGTGTCTGAAAGAGATGAAAATTGCACGTTTTGCTAAACAACAACAATTGCGCGATTGTTTTTGTTACTTTGAGAAATTTTGTCGATGACTCAACTGAGATATGTGTGATGTACTAGCTGTCGTATTATTACTTATCTTACATTTATGGGCTGGTGAATTTATTATATTAATAGCGAGACCAATTTTTCATTGTGAGATTTTTGTTGCAATGATGAATTTTTGAGCTCAATTTGGGAGATTGAATTAGTAAATGACTGAAAAATTGGGATTCACTTTACTAAATGTTGTTATTCAGATTCTTGCCACAATTTTGATTAATTTGGCATTATTACTTTTGTTAATAAATCGTTTGTTTTGATTTAAATTCAAAATTACTTTTCGAGGTGATAAAAATTCGCCATTTTGTTTTTCACTTTTCGGTTATTTTAATTCAAGACCTAAAAATCCGTTAAGAATTAAAACTTCCAAAATGCGCCATAAAATTAATAAAATTTCGTGATTCACAACGCTGATTAATAATTTTTCGTTCTCATTTCTTTATGGCAATGATGAGATATAAAAATATATGTGAGGTAATACACGCGACCTTCACCGTCGAAGGAGAAATTTTCTTACCATAATTTCACCTCCTTTATTTTCGGTTTATTGACATGTAATGAATAAAAATTGCGAAATATTTATTGTTCTCAATATCACATCATTGCGACATGTAAACATTGAATTTTCCCATCTGCGTAGTCAGTAGTTGTTGTTATTGCTTTTAGATACAAAATACGTAAATGACGTTAATCGATCGTCATTATTTCAACATGATAAATTACTTTTAAAACTGTTGCTGAACATAAATTCAATGTTTTCTGCAAAGTGTAAAAGGGTACTTGCCACTTATGGCTATTAACTCTTGCATTATGTTTTATATCTCTGGCTTTATTTTCACTCGCGAATTTTTGTTTTTGAATTCTTGTTATTGGAAAATACGCACGATGCCTTGCTCACCTTGCTCCTCATGAATATAATATCATTATTTTCTTGTCTGGGTCATGTCGCGAATAATTTTTGTTTACCGTCTCTCTCATGGGCGTATGAGTCAAAATATTTCGACAAATTTCCCATTGAATCAAGTGCTATTCATAACTTATGGGAAATTTGGGATTTTATGTTGAAATGTTTGCATTTGCATTTTATGATGCTGTGTCAATTGCCTCTATGGTATTTAAATTCATTTTAACAATACTCGAACATGTCGTTTGCTGAGTTTGTATTCAATAACTAGTATTAGCTATAGGAAGTATGTCTTTAATCAGGAGATTATTTTACATTTCCTTGTTCATCCTCTTTATAATAAAATCCAACATAAGATATTCATCAGTGTTTGAATAAAGCTCTCAAGAGACTTAATGCTGAGTAGATTTTGTAGATGTATTACTAAGGGTAGTTCCTTTTCTCATGCTTTAAGTCTTAAAATTTAAATAACATGAACTGTTTTTTATTAGATTCTAATTTCCATTCGATTACTTTAGTTCCTTCATCGACAAAATTCTAGCTAAATTTTATTCCTTATTTTATAATGTTTATTGAATTATTGTAGTATGATTCTTTTGATGTCTGATTCCCAATCAATTTTCTAAACTTGGACTAAATAATGGCTAAGTCCTTACATCAAAAAACCCTAGATTCCAGTATCCTCATGTAAGATGCGCAACAATAGAAGTAATTGTATGCAAAATTACCCTCTTTACTACACAACTTATTCTATGCATTGAATATATTGGTTTTCATACTATTTTACATCACTAGCTGTAGTGAAAATATTATACAAATTATCAGTTGTATCACAATTCACATGTAGCTTTGGAATTCACGTTTTCAAGACAGTTCCTTTTTTTTATTATCCATCCTCAAATTCAGGGACAAGATGACTTGAACAAGATGGCTTGATGAGTTCAGAATAAACAATTTTGAAAGAGACATGTTGTCTATAAAAGAGGATTGAAGAGGAATTAAGAACGAAGATTCACGTGGAATTTTTCAAATTATTTACTTTAAGGAATTGTTTTGGATTTTTAAATCTTCAAAGTACTTCAAAAGGATTTTGCGCCCTTTGAGTTTTGTTAGAGGAACAGTTTAATTATCTAATTCCTTTATGAAATTTATTTAAAAATAGATTTTTAAAAATATTTTCTGATCTTTCTGAATCTTAACTCCCTCATACTGCAATCCATTACAAAAATCCCAAGCGACAATAATTCTTAAATCACAGAAGTGCCAATGTGTGACTAATGCTGTTGCTATCATTGTCGTTAGGAAAAGCATCAGCAAATCCTTTTTAATCTATTATTCACATCACAAAGAAGTATTATTTTTAAAATAAAATTTTATCGTCATCCTTCTCATTCAATCAATAGATATATAGTCATTGAAAGTGAGAATTATTATTCATTTCTAATTACTCAATTTAATTTCAGCTAAAACCACAAGTAAATAGCAAATGCAGCGATGAGACGACAAAAACAAGTCAACTTTAATCTCTCAATCATACTCTTTCTCACACTGTGCAGCACATCATGTCTGAGTGAAAATATTTTAATGGTATTACATGAGATTTCTTTTCCCAACCTTGAACTTCTCTCGTTCGTACTCGAAAAATGTTTTTAATGATTTTTTTGATGCCTCGCTTTTATCATGTCATATAGGTCACGATGGGTGGCACAAAATCACATAAAATTCCCTTTTGGGAATTAGCAAAAGGATTAATTAATCGGTAAGTAAAACGGACTAGATTACAGAGATGAGTTTGAAATTGTGACATTAATTAAAAGTGCTATAGCATTGTCATTAATCGTGAATCAACGTAATGGGTAACTTGCCGCAGTGCAGTAAACGCTTTTGTGACTTATTTTTTAACTTTGAGCCTCAAATTTTATGTCAGTCAGACAGAACTCCAGCAATGTTACATATGGAATTATGTCTTTAAACCTAGATAAATTCTTGGCAGTGACTAAGCCTTGGGATATGACTTTTTGAACATTTTTTTATCTAAATTCGAGCATAAGGTCAAAGATAGATTATTTTTAACCTCGATTCTAAATCCAAGCCTATCGTAAGTCAACCATGAATTACAATTTTTATTCAGAAAATTCTTTTCATGCAAAAGTTTCGCCCAGCAGCTTGTTATTTCACTCAATTGAATTTCCATGTCTGTTCTCTTCTTAATCCAATTAAAATCATTAATTTTTATATCTCAAACATCACAGCGGTCACAATATCACGTTCCTGAATGGATTTCCACCTGATTTTCATCTCGATGGTTTAGTGGAAATAACGCCGAGAAACCTTGTCGGATATATTCAGAATTATACCAATTGGGATTTACTGGGTAAGTGAAATGAAATGATGTCGTTAAAAATTGAAAGAACAGCATCATATGACCTATGAATATTTATTTGTACAGGAAGAAGAATGAAGAACTTGCAACCAATTCCATTATTTGACATTTTTCGATATCCAGTTGAGGTTTGTAAGATTCAATTTGCATTAAACATAATTTATTTTAAAAGTTTCTTTCACTTAGGCATGCGACGCAATGCTGAACGATCATGAAACCAAAGAATTACTCAACTCAACATTTGATTTGATGATAATTGATGGTGCTTATCCAGGTATACAATCAATTTGTCATTCAATTATCCTTCCAATATAAATACAAGCGTCATTTTACAGAATGTGCCTTAGGACTTCAATACATGTACAATATACCATTCATGTATCTTAACACTGTCGGATTTTATACATCTTCAATATCACGTTCTGGTTCTCCAACTCCATTCAGCATTACACCAAACTTTGCACTTGCATTTACAGACAATATGACGTTCATACAACGTGTTGCAAATTCAGTCATTCACACATTCCTTCAGTTTGCTCATGCGGTAAGTTATTTATCTTTAAACGTTTTGTTTTTGTGATTGATTGCAATTTTAATTGAAGTTTAATCGGGGATGTTATGGGTTATGTTTCTGAAATCAGTTAGAATTGAAAGGGGCCGTTCACTTATTACGTAATGCTCTTAGGGGGGAGGGGGGGGTCTAAGATTTTGTTACGGTTCAAACAAAATAATTTTTTTTTCATACAAATTTTGTTACGAGGGGGGGGGGGGGGGGTCTAAAAAGTCGTTTTTTCACGTTACGTAATAAGTGAACGGCCCCAAACATGTTAAAACATGTGACCTTTATGTATTTGACATTTGGTCAGTTTTACAGATAAAGTCAAGAATATCATCATGATCTGTCACAGTTAACATGTCTTGTTGAGCAACAGATTTGCCAACTCTGGTTGCATGTAAATACTAACAATCAAATGATTAACCCCGTTTCAATTGACTAGGCTTGCATTTTATTATTTACTATTCCTAACAGTTTGTATTGATGACAACATTTAAGTTGACCCAATATTTTACAAAAAACCCATAAATTTTAAATCAGGATCTCATGTTTCAAATCAAAAACACATGTGAAATTATTCAGCTATAAAAACACTCATTGAAGTTTAATTCCCTCCCGAAAAAAAAGAAACCAATAAATTATTCATTGAATATCAATTTGTCAATTACACTGCATGAATGATCGTAAATTTATGCACAGAATATTTTATATACATCAATGCAGAATTCATTTGCACTGTAAACTCGTCCTTGTCGATGACGTTTTCAATACCAGCTTGTTCAACTGTGAACTTGAATAAGTTTCTATTGGAATGAAAAACTTTTTATGACACAAAAGAATTGATTCAATTTTATTTAAGAAAGAAGACGTTTCTAAGGATATATTATCGGATATTAATTTTTTTGGTACATGATAAACAGTTTGCTAGTTTCATTTTTTTGTACTTTTGAAAAACTTAAGCATTATTGATGCAAATCTAATGATCGTTGCCAACTGATTTATAACTTAATTTTCAGTTCATGATAAATCAGATAGATTTAAACGTTTTGATTGAATTTTCCTGGAAGTGATTTAACTTTATCCTAAAAAGTATCAAATGACTTCAGCTTTTAAACATTACAAAAATCGATCAATAAAGATTATATCTTGTCAATTTTCGATGTGTAGCTAAGTTTAGAACTGAAAAGTCATTTTGTGCCATTTTTAAAGGTCGTGAACTCGTAGGAAAGATTTATCAAGGGCTCATACACAAAGCTCATAAGATCATTGTAAAATTATTTTCTTATTTTTTTAAAAAACTTTTTTAATGGATCGAACAAAAAATGTCGAGCAAAGTAAAAAGAATAATTCTGTTTAATGACAATGATTCATTCACTCATGATGTCCATCGTTTTAGGGACTGTTGAGGTAAGAAGGTAGACAACAAAATGATATATTTGGTGATCAATGGTGAATCTGCCGTTGGATTTGCTTATAGACAGATAGAAAATAAGGCAATAAGTGCTCTGAAATGCTCTGCTTTAGTTAATTTTAAGTTAGATTGTGGTCGAGTCTGATTTGTTCGGTTATTTTGGATACTTTGTCAAATCTCATTTAAATCCTCAAGTATAATACATTTTCATTTCTAGGGTAGAGTATATCGGGTAAGAAATTCACTTAGGGGCCATTCACTTATTACGTAACGCTTTTAGGGGGAGGGGGGGGGGGGTCTAAGATTTTGTTACGATTCAAACAAGGAAATTTTTTTTTCATACAAATTTTGTTACGAGTGGGGGGGGGGGGGGTCTAAGAAGTCATTTTTTCGCGTTACGTAATAAGTGAACAGCCCCTTATGAACAAGAAGTGAGCTGTGTCATTGTAACATCTCATTTCGTTGACGTCATTTGACACGCAAGTCTTGAAAACTCATGAGAAAGGACAGTGGGTTTTTTAAAACTTTGCATAACATGATAGCAACTTTTTTAAATATCATATCATAAAATAAAAAAGCAACATTCTCGTCTGAAAAAAAGTGTTGGTAGAACAGTTCACCTTTGAGGCAAACTTAGTATATCCTCAAACATTCATCCACACATAGTCTTAAGCCACAAAAAAACATACCACAGGGAGAAAATCAATAGCTCTGAAACTTTTTATACTTAGATTGTTATTCCTTACAACTGCATCAAGAAAAAAAATTCTCGGAAGCAAGTAGGAAATTATCCACAATTCTCTTGGTTCAGAACTTTCAATGCCATCGGTTCAAGAATCAAACGTGATAAAAAAATGAGTAGTTTGCATTTGCTATTACCAAGAAGAAGTAAAATTGAGTAAAATATGTAACGAATCTTGTGCTTGAAAAGTTTTTTTTCCGACATGCTTTTCAAGCACTTGACATTCTGGAAAAAGATGAAGGGGTTTCTTTGTACATAAAGAAAAGGAGAGAAATGAGAATTGTTGAATGACATTTCAATATTTTCTGTTATGACCCAAGAGACAATTGATTATGACAGTTATGGAAATGCAGTAAGTGGCATTTGTAATAGTTGTATCATACAAGATAGGAATACAACCAAGAAGATATATTTTGTCAACATATTTCTTAAGATTTATGCATCTCAATTGAAACACTCAGCGACTCTTAATACTTAAAATTAAGACTTTCTAAGACACTTGAGATGAAGGACCAAATCCAAACTTTATGGCATGTTTTGCAATTGCTTAAACTATTTATTGATCCACTAATCATTCTCTATAAAAGCCGGCAAATTATATTTCATTCAAGGTGAAATTTTTGAAGCTTTCCAAGTCATGAATCGATCAAATAATGGCAATAAAAGTCAATTCAATTCGCAATAGCTAATAACACATGCAAATAAACATAAAAAATGGCTCAATTCAATTATAATTACTTAAATTTGTCCATTCCAAAGATTAATTTAATGTCTCAATTTTTGAAGAAAAAAAAGTTTATTAAAACTACATGACATTCCGTCAGCACGACATGCTTGCATGTACTTCAAATTATCTCATAAAAAATACTTTAAAAATAATTAATATTTAGGAATGTTCACATACGCACAGCCAATAATAGAAAATTCACATCGTATCATATCATATGACTCTTTTTTTTAGATTGTAATCAACGTACTGCATACAGGCTTACGTAAAAATCTTGATGATGAAATTCCACACCCGTACGATATATCAAAGAATGTCAGCTTTATATTACAAAATTCACATTTCACCGTATCATATCCGCGTGCTTTCATGCCTAATGTTGCAGAAGTTGCATGCATTCACTGCAGGCCCGCACAGCCTCTGCCAAAAGTAAGTAATTTTTTTTTGATGATTTATCATGTCATTTAAATTTTAAAGTCATGACTAGTTCCGAGCAACACAAATGACAACCACTTGGATTACTCAGTGACGTTGTCTTTGTCATTAGTGTCGATCGGAAGTTTAAAAACACTCCAACTGAATCCGAGAATCTTTAGTGCTGTTGTGACCTTAAAATTGGAATTGATCTGTAATACTCCCAAAAAATTCACACCAATTTGACTAAATTCCCTTTAAAATGTAAACAGGATTTAGAAGAGTTTGTAAGCGGTGGAAATGACGTAGGATTTATATACGTTTCCATGGGTACATCAGTGAAAACAGCACCAGATAGTTTACAAAAATTATTAGTACGTACGTTTGCAAAGCTACCTTATCGAGTTCTATGGAAATATGAATCCACAACCATACAAAATGATCTTCCGTCAAATGTCAGAATATCTAGATGGCTTCCACAACAGGATATTTTGGGACATAAGAAACTTAAAGCGTTCATCACACATGGAGGATTATTATCAATGTACGAAATGGTCTTTCATGGAGCGCCTGGAGGTAAGAATTTATAGAACAATAAGAATTTGATCAATTTGCTTACAATTTAATTTTAATGACTAGTTGTTGCTCCGGTCTTTTGTGATCACGATGCAAATTCTGAAAAAGCCAAAATTGATGGCTACGGTAAGATTGTATAAAAATTCTGTTTTGCTTTAAATTCTGAATGATTTTGTTTTTGTCACACATAGCTTACAAATTGTATTTGGAAACTCTCACAACAGAACAATTGCTTAAAGCAATTCATACTGTGATACATGATCCTAGCTATAGGAAAGAAGCATTGTAAGTATTGTGTTGGTTTAAAACTTACCTGTTGTTTTCAAAATTTAATATGAATTTGATAAGCTTGTGGTAGTTTTTAAGGGTAGACTTTAAATATCAGGAAATGTATACTTGGTTTTAAACAACCATTACCTTTTCTGGTTTATTGTGATCCAGAACTACGCTAAAGGCTGGTTTTTATCCTAGAAATATCTTTAATTGGCATAAACATAGCAAATGGTCTTTAGGAAGCATAGTTTTAGCTTCACTAGGTTTAGCGAATAAATGGTTTAAATTGCTAGATACTATATTGTTCATTCATATTCCATTGAAAATAAACTTCAATTTATTCATTATTCAATATTTTTCTGTTCATCATACTTTAGTTTTCCAATAAAATTGAAAAAATGCGTGATGAATTCTAAGATCACATGCGTCCCACATCAATTGAATATTTTGTAACAGTTCCTTATATTTTAATTATTCTGTTTATATTCATAGATATAGAAAATCATTGTTACGTGATCAGAAAACTTCGCCACTTGAAACAGCAATATATTGGACAGAATATGTTCTTCGTCACAATGGAGCATATCATCTTCAGACACCAGGAAGAAATATGGGGTAAAGTTGTGATAAATTGTATCCATCACATTATTTTATTCTTGAAATTTATCTCGGTTCTTTTGTTTATTTCAGATTCATGCAATTCTATTCGTTCGATGTGATATGCTTCTTCATTGGAATGTTTGTATTGATTAAATTATTGGTCCGACGATACATAATGAAAACAACCAGAACACAACCCACAAAACTGAAGATGCAGTAGCTTTCTATTCCTTATCTCTCTTAAAACATTTTGTTTTCCTTTCTTTCGCACAAGCAAGCAATCGGGGTTATTCATGTGAATTTGAAAACTGTCGATGATGACAATGATGATAGGAAATAATATTTTTTTTGGACTTTAACATGTCATTTCCAATCATGAAATATTTATTTATTATTTTTTAAACGATTGAGGACAAAAAATTGGAATTCTTCTTTAAAAAATAAAAGCTTTCGAATCAATAAAAAAATATTATTGAAAATTTAATTTAAGTGAAAATAAAATAATTGTCTTTTTATTCCAAAATCATGCATTTGAGAACTTTTAAAATTGTTATTCTTGCCATAAATTTGCAAAATAATTGAAGAATGTCAAATGTTTGCCAAACTAGTGTATCGGGTAGAAACCCAATGCGGATATATTCACACCGTACCATCAAAAGTCTTATGGATAGATCGACACAGTTCAAAAGTTATAACTAATTTATGTTATAATTATGTCAGCTACAAAAACACTTAGTTTGAAGTTTGTCACCCTCGGGAACACTATGAACCAGTATAGCTGATTTTGGTCCAAATCTCGGCCATACTTAACACTTATTTGAAGCACATTTTCTCGTAAATGTTAAAATATTATTAAAAAGTAATTAATCCTGAATTATGTCGCTATTTTGTCAAGTGTTTTAAGATAAAGAATTTGTTTTTTGGTTTCCACAGTGAAGAGTATGAACAAAATTCAGATGGGGAAGTCGAAATTTTAAATTTCGTTTTTTTAAGCTATGCATACAAAAAGGAATATTGGTATGTGATTTATGTCAGAATTATGACAATTCAAATAAAACATCCAAAAAATTTTTTTGACCAAAGTACACCATAGAAAATCAATTTTCAATTTTGGACTAGGGGCGACCCTAGTCAAAATCAATTTTCTCACTTTTTTTTCGAGGATTTATACAAATGGATTGAAACTTTGCATAAATATTCTAATGCTTAAAAAAAATACAAATAAAGCATCCTAAAATTTTTTTGAGCAAAGAACCAAGTAGGAAATACATTTTCAATTATGAACTTGGGACAGGTCTAGTCAAAATCTAGTTTTTTACTTCTTTTTCTTCGAGGATAAATCCAAATACAGTAAAACTTTGTATGACCATTCTAATCCTCAGGTCTCACATTTCTGAATTAATAAAAATCATTTTTTTGGCCAAAATTTTGCGTCACGTTGTTTTTGAATGAACAACCAAATTTATAAAATTTGGGTCTGACGACATATTGAATACATTTCTTCCTTTAGATATTTAAAAACTGTTTTGTATAAATATAAGTATACTCACTCAAAGTTTCACTGTATTTGGATAAACCCTCGAAGAAAAAAGTGACAAAATTGATTTTGACTAGGGTCACCCCTAGTCCAAAATTGAAAACGTATTTCCTTCTAGTTTCTTTGCTCAAAAAAATTTTAAGATGTTTTATTTGTGTTTGTTTTAAGCACTAGAATATTTATGCAAAGTTTCAATCCATTTGGATAAATCCTCGAAGAAAAAAGTGACAAAATTGATTTTGACTTGGGTCGCCCCTAGTCCAAAATTGAAAATGTATTTCCTACTTGGTTCTTTGCTCAAAAAAATTTTAGGATGCTTTATTTGTATTTTTTTTAAGCTTTAGAATATTTATGCAAAGTTTCAATCCATTTGGATAAACCCTCGAAGAAAAAAGTGACAAAATTGATTTTGACTAGGGTCGCGCCTAGTCCAAAATTGAAAATGTATTTCCTTCTTGGTTCTTTGCTCAAAAAAATTTTGGGATGTTTTATTTGCAATTGTTTTCAGCACTAGAATATTTATGCAAACTTTAAATTCATTTGGATAAACCCTCGAATTAAAAAGTGAGAAAATTGATTTTGACTAGGGTCGCCCCTAGTCCAAAATTGAAAATGTATTTCCTTCTTGGTTCTTTGCTCAAAAAATTTTAAGATGTTTTGTTTGTATTTTTTTTAAGCATTAGAATATTTATGCAAAGTTTCAATCCATTTGGATAAACCCTCGAAGAAAAAAGTGACAAAATTGATTTTGACTAGGGTCACCCCTAGTCCAAAATTGAAAATGTATTTCCTTCTTGGTTCTTTGCTCAAAAAAATTTAAGATGTTTTGTTTGTATTTTTTTTAAGCATTAGAATATTTATGCAAAGTTTCAATCCATTTGGATAAACCCTCGAAGAAAAAAGTGACAAAATTGATTTTGACCAGGAAATAAAAATTTAAAAATTCGTAAGAAAGGAATTTTTTTTGCTTTTTTTGAAGCAACGGCTGTTCCTACCTTGCCCAAAAACAATACAGCTCTTCTATAGAGCAGCACGGATTAAATGTAAAAAACTAGAAGTCTCTACGATGTCTCGTTATTGAAATTTTCTGCCGATTAACTTGCTTGCTTGCTTTCAGAAAGCGTATTTTTCAGCAACGCCGCAACCAATTTGAAATCTGTTTTTTGCATAAGATGTAAAATTTCAGGCACAAACTTTTCTTTTTTATACATTTATAGCTAAAATGCTTCGTTAACTCACAAAATCCAAAAAGCTGATTTTTCAATCTGAACAAAAACAAAACATTCACACGTGAAAACGGTGTGAATATAATAATTTTTAATAATGAGAAAGATGAGGATAAAAGTTGTAAGATTTGTCGATTATTGTTTTTTGTTCCCATGTCCCAAATCTGTTTCTAATTCCAAATTAATTTAATTTTGAGATATCAAGAAATCAGTTCAACAACGCCCTTAAATTTCTTTTAGTATCATCGTGCGTAGAATTGATTTTTTCACCCAATCATTGTTCATTATTGCAATCTATATTCACCTTATTCAAAACAATTGTTTCTCTGAAATTTTTTAATTGGTATCCTTTAAACTATGAGCGTAGGCAATGATATCAGATACTGTGGACTTTAATGCAAACAAATCATTTTAATTGCTAAACAAAAATTATTAATTATTTTACTATCAGTGACTATGAGTAAAACCGAGAATGCGCTTAAGTTACACAATCAAAAAGCTTTTATATATTCAATCGTTAAAAAGGAAAATTGAGTAGGTAGGCAGAAATAATCCTGTATTGAGTTGTATTGATGTTTTTTTTTTAAAAAAAAAAGAGGTTGTCGATAGAAAATAAAAAAATTTTTTGTTGAAACTTTTGAGAGTTTTTTATGCAGTAAAGAAGCAACAAATGAATCAATGCTTACATTGTTCTCAATTTTCATTTACAAGCTCGGCAATTTTTTTAAACGTTTTATGCCACATTTTCATGATATATGTAAATCTCATTCATCAAAATTAATAATTAATCAAGATATAGTTGAATTAAAGCCATATGCAGGCTGGTGTCAAAATAAGACTGAAAGAAATGTAACTTAAACTACAATAATTCCAAATTTGAAATAAAGAAAGATTGTTTTTTTTTTCATTTACAACAAAATAATAAAAGCCATTTGATACTGTATACAAAACTGTGGTTAAACTGAACTTGAGCAATTTCAATATCTAAGAGTTCAGATTCAAATTTTTTTAATTTTAATTCTAGAGAACCAATGTAAACCTAAATTAATGAACGTGTGCTGATATTTTTTTAAATTTTTGATACATTGCTTTTATACTCAAGAATCAATGCTTCTTGGAAACTCTTTGGCATATTTTACTTTGAAACTCTCAAATGTGTTATGAATTTTGAAGATTTTAAAGAGTTTTATTTAATCATATATCATGCAACAATTTTGATACTTTGCTAAAGAAGCTGTACATAGGATGTTTGCTTTTTATGAACCCCAACCTAAATTAAAGGATACAAATTTTCTGAAAATTCAAATCAGTTCTCGAAGTTAAATTAACTTTAATTTTAGCTACCAAGAATTGTCATTTTAGAGTACCTCACCAAATAAATGAACGGTCCTACGTTATACATACATTTGAAAAAAAAAACTAAGAAAACTTCATAAGCATGATCAGTGTTGCATTCTGGCTATTTGTCTGGATCAGATAAATTCTGAGACAGAAATTTCTTCATAAAATCGATTCTGCATGTAGAAAGAAAAAAACCATCTACATGTAGATTGTGTCTACATGTAGAATCTGTCTACATGTAGATTTAATGTAGATGTCTACGATTCTACATTCTTCTCTGATGTAGACCTGGAAAAAATGTAGAATTATAGACATCTACATCGAATCTACATGTAGACAGATTCTACATGTAGACACAATCTACATGTAGATGTTTTTTTTCTTTCTACATGTAGAATCGATCTTTATGAAGAAAGTTTCTTAGCTAGACAAAAATTATTGAGGAATCTACATTCTTCATCTGGTGTAGACATCTACATTTGCAACACTGAGCATGATATACCCGTAGAAAATTTAATTAAGGTTATTGAAAAAGAAATATGCAAATTCTCGTCTACAGAAGTTGTATCTTTAGTGCCCACATGTATGTACGCACGTTTATTAGCATAAGGTTTTCTTTATTATCAATATAAAGGATCCTTCCATGAAATAAAGTTAAATATCTTCTAGTTTTGTTAAATAAAATATAAACCAACATAGCACTCGAATCTCTTGAGATTCGAATGAATCTTTTCTTAAAAATGTATGCATAAATATTCCATGAAAAATGAATCAAGCTATTGTTTTAAATCTAAAAAGAATGAAGATGGTGGAAACACGAATGAAAGCTTTAAATCCGACTTATTGCATGAAGTTTTTAAAAATTGATAGCGAATAGAGAATTTATAAGTTTCTTTATATCTTCACGATCTGTTTAACCAAGATATGAATCTTATGCTTTTAAAGACCCGAGACACATATTTGCTAATGGATAGTTTGTTAAGAACTGGTTACTAATATCTGTCACAGAATTGTTTTGGTACTATTCAGTAGATTGATGCTTTTCGAAGTATTGTGAACAGAGTTGGCAGTTAAGGAGGTTCGAGTCATGGAGAATCGACTTCAAGCTCTAGCTCTTAGCATACTGAGAAAGAGCATGTGGTGATTTTTTTTCCAGAGATGTCTACTTAAACTACTTAAACTGGAAAAAATGCCATCATTACCAAAATATTAAAGTAATCTTTAATGTTTTTCTCGGGAAAAACTAAGAACTTACTCTCAGACTATCAGAGATAGTCTTTCTTTATAAATTCAATTTAAAGAGGATGAAGATGTAAATTTCCTCGTTTATAATAAATTCATTATTAAATTTTCCTTTTATTTGTCTTTAAAAGCTTGAAAATTTGTAGGAGTGAAGTTTTGTGACCGAAATTCACATTCAAGTAGTTCAAATCAATATTTATTCACATGAAATGAATTTGTTATTTTATGTAGTATTATTGCAGACTTTATGTAAAATCATGTTCCTAGAAAACTTGTATCAATCAACAAAATAATGAAATCTTCAGAATCAATAAGAGTTGAAACTTTGATTGAATTTAAATTTAGAATAATCAGATATTGTTCAATTGAAGGAACTGATAAATTAGATTTTATCATTTTCATTCATTTTGATCTTTTTTAATAATTTTATTGATTTTTAATCATATCTGATCAGTTTCAATCCTTATATTCAACTTCGAATTTTGCTAAAATATCAAACTTGATTGAATTCCTAATTCCAAATTAAAATAATTCCAACAATATCTTATAATCTCTAATAACAACATTTGAAAGATTTATTTCCATTCTAGCAAAAATTTCCCATGATTTTAATTAATTTAATTTCCTTAATTCATCATTTCTTCTCTGTCGCACAAGGAAGACATCAAGGTAAGAATTACCGAACCATAAAGTAAACATTCCTCAACTTCATTAATTAAAAAGGAAAAATTCTTAATGCCTTCTCATTTGCCTAAGAAATTTTTTCTATTTTAAGAGACATGAGAGAGCACAAGCAATTATCAAAATATGCGGTTATGTAGGCACAGGACATCATTGCTCATATATCTTTATGAACTTTTTTAAACAGTTCAAACACATTTGACCATATACCACAAAAACATTTTGTCAAAAAAGAAGATCAAAAGCAACAGGAAATAATTTTTTTTGCCGATTTTCCGAAAAATAAAGAAAATAAACAAAAAACATTATCACGTGCAGAGAGAGTTCATCATCCGTTGTTATTGGCAACGAGAGCTCGAGAGCTTTTCTCTCTCGCATTCGACGAGTTTGTTTTTCGTCTACTCAGCATGATATTGTGAGAAAAATGAATAAAAGCAGCAGAACTCGTCGAACCTTTCTCAGTTATTGTTCGGACCGTGACTTGATAAAACTGTTTCTGAAGAACCCAATTGGATATAATCATGGGATAAAAAGGAGACTATTGTGCAATTAAACAAAAAGAACAAAAAAATTTCATTTCCTTTATTTTGTGGCAATTAATCCAGATAAAAAAAAAGTTTGAAATTATTTTTGCTGTGCTTGAAATTTTTGGAAAATGTGCTTACTTTCGTGTTTATCTTTACCATCGTTATAATACTAAGGATATATGCTTTTTTTTTCAAATTTGAGTAGCTGTGAAAATGTTTGCAAGTGTAGCTTATGTATCTACTCAACTGTATACACGTGTGCATAGTAAAGCGCATTTCTTTTTTGTTAAGAAAATAGTGAAAATTAACGTGAAATGAATAATTATGTTGATTAAGCGAGAATTATTTATGCAGTGAATAAAGTTTTTTGTGCTTCTTTTTTAAGGCAAGTTATAAAGTCACTGGTTGCTGATGTTTAAAGCGCATTTTAACAGAAAGTTGATTATAAATCTACGAAATTCTTTGTTAAAACTTTCATAATCTTAGACATTGAAAATCGCATTGGACAGCTGCGAGAAAAAAAAGAATCTTTAAAGATTAAAGCTTTATGTATGCTGTCAGGATTCGTATGAAAAAAGAAAGAGTCGCTTAAAAAAGCAGCGAAGGATGAAAAATGTTTATTCAAGGCTTACCTAGCTTTAAGCTCAATTTTCAGTATTGTAGTTGACAATTCATTGTGCTGAAGATTTTCATTCCAATCGAGATTTTTATCGTTATTTCAATAAGTGCTATTCAATTTCCTGAACTTTTCGTCCAAATAATCTGTGTCTGTGGAAATTTAATTGAATTTACTTTTATAATCAGATTAGAATCCCACGTGCAAAGCTTTTTCTTCATTTCTTGATCGAAATCATTAGGAAGGATATTCTTGAAATGACGATTGAGAAAATAAAATGTGATTATCGTGTTGTTTTCTCGAGGAAACATTTATTTTTGCAAAATCTTTGTAATTTGATATATTCTTAAGAATTTTCCCACCAAAAATTTGCTATTTCAATAGCATTTCTAATGAAATTTCTTGTTTTGATAACTTTTTACTTTTCTTATTTTAATTTAAAAAGTTGTTAAATAACTTTTCTTTTTCACAGCCTGAATTTCAATCATATTTTTCTCATGAAAAATGTCCGAGTGAACTCGACTCCCTTCAAAATTTCATTGACTTAAATCTCTTTCTTTATTCAAACTGTTAAATGTCAGCATACAAAATAAATTATCAATTCGACTCCAATTCTGCATAAATGTGCTTACAAAGATGTTTAAAAAAAAATAAATAAAATATTCAGTGAAAAGGAATTTAAATTTTAAAATCAGAAAGTAAATAATAAGTGTGGATGAAACGAGGAAACTACTAGAAAAGAAAAGCTTTTGTTGAAAAAGTTTGTGTTATTATTTAATGAATGTTTATTGCTTTAGAAGGAACTCTGCAATGTGCAATAAAAAGAAAAAAGTTGTTCAGAAGTAAAAAAAAATCCTTTGAAATTGAAATAAATGTCAAGGAAATAAAATTTCTACCTGATTAAAATCAAATAAATTATTGAAAGTTAATTAATTTAATGTCCAACAATTGGCATCAAATAGTGGAGTTTTATGACACCACTCTTCATCACTCCCGCAAACGATGTATTGTTGTGTTCAGGAGAGCATTTAATGACAGACAATTAATGCTTAAATATGATCTCCGTTTGATACCATAGACAGTTTTTAAGGGAGCAAGCCAATGGGGTCTGTGCTTCATCGCGAACTTGTTCAAAGTAGTTTCAATACTGTAAAGTGTAGGACAAAAAGATTTGACTTATTTCAAGTTTACTAACACAACGATAAAGCTTAAATAAATTCTTAAAGAAATGAAAAAAAAAGTTATATTTTTCCAAAGAAAATTGCATTGAAATAAAGTTACTTGTTCAGCAGCTTAGTCTCTGATTCGATTAAAGCTATTAATAACTAGTGTATCGGGTAGAAACCCAATGCGGATATATTCACACCGTACCATCAAAAGTCTTATGGATAGACCAAGATTTGCTCAGCATAAGTTTGAAGGGTGGGTGTGAAGTACGGCCGAGACCCATATCGACACAGTTCAAAAGTTATACCTAATTTATGTCATAATTATGTCAGCTACAAAAACACTTGGTTTGAATTTTGTCACCCTCGGGAACACTATGAACCAGTATAGCTGATTTTGATCCAAATCTCGGCCATACTTCACACTTATTTGAACCACATTTTCTCGTAAATTTTAAAATATTATTAAAAAACAATTAATCCTGAATTATGTCGCTATTTTGTCAAGTGTTTTAAGATAAAGAATTTGTTTTTTGGTTTCCACAGTGAAGAGTATGAACAAAATTCAGATTGGGTAGTCGAAATTTTAGATTTCCTTTTTTTTAAGCTATGCATTACAAAAAGTAATATTGGTATTTGATTTATGTCAGAATTATGTCAATTCAAATAAAACATCCAAAAAATTTTTTTGACAAAAGTACACCATAGAAAATCAATTTTCAATTTTGGACTAGGGGCGACCCTAGTCAAAATCAATTTTGTCACTTTTTTCTTCGAGGGTTTATCCAAATGGATTGAAACTTTGCATTAATATTCCAGTGCTTAAAACAAATACAAATAAAACATCCAAAAACTATTTTGAGCAAAGAACCAAGGAGGAAATACATTTTCAATTTTGGACTAGGGGCGACCCTAGTCAAAATCAATTTTGTCACTTTTTTCTTCGAGGGTTTATGCAAATGGATTGAAACTTTGCATAAATATTTTAATGCTTAAAACAAATACAAATAAATCTTCGTAATTGTAATTGGATAAACCTTCGAAGAAAAAAAGTGAAAAACTAGATTTTGACTAGACCTGTCCCAAGTTCATAATTGAAAATGTATTTCCTACTTGGTTCTTTGCTCAAAAAACTTTTAGGATGTTTTATTTGTATTTGTTTTAAGCACCAAAATACTTATGCAAAGTTTTAATCCATTTGGATAAACCCTTGAAGAAAAAAGTGACAAAATTGATTTTGACTAGGGTCGCCCCTTGTCCAAAATTGAAAATGTATTTCCTACTTGGTTCTTTACTTAAAAAAATTTTTTCATCCAAAGTTTAATTTAAACTAGTGTATCGGGTAGAAACCCAATGCGGATTATATTCACACCGTACTATCATAAGTCTTATGGATAGACCAAGATTTGCCCATCATAAGTATGAAGGTATGAAGCTTGATAAGTCAACTAAGCTTCGCTCAGCATAAGTTTGAAGTTATAAAGCTATCGCGTAAGCTGAGCTACGCTCAGCATAAGTTTGAAGATATAAAGCTAGAGTGTCAGCTGAGCTACGCTCAGCATAAGTTTGAAGATATAAAGCTAGAGTGTCAGCTGAGCTACGCTCAGCATAAGTTTGAAGATATAAAGCTAGAGTGTCAGCTGAGCTACGCTCAGTATAAGTTTGAAGATATAAAGCTAGCGTGTCAGCTGAGCTACGCTCAGCATAAGTTTGAAGATATGAAGCTAGAGAGGCAGCTGAGCTACGCTCAGCATAAGTTTGAAGATATAAAGCTAGAGTGTCAGCTGAGCTACGCTCAGCATAAGTTTGAAGTTATAAAGCTATCGCGTAAGCTGAGCTACACTCAGCATAAGTTTGAAGATATAAAGCTAGAGTGTCAGCTGAGCTACGCTCAGCTTAAGTTTGAAGATATGAAGCTAGAGAATTTCAGGCACAAACTTTTCTTCTTGACCTTTTATAACCAATTTTGCTTTGTTTTCTCACAAAATGCGAAAAACTGGTT
This sequence comes from Chironomus riparius, assembly GCA_917627325.4. NCBI lineage: Eukaryota > Metazoa > Arthropoda > Insecta > Diptera > Chironomidae > Chironomus > Chironomus riparius. The sequence goes on from OU895879.1 coordinate 38,998,249, forward strand.
TTTCAATCTGAACAAAACCAATAGATTCACACGTGAAAACGGTGTGAATATAAAAATTTAAAAAATTTGAAAAATTTGCTTTATTATCTTTATCTTGTTTTATTATTAAGGATATAAAATTATTTGTATTTTCAAAACTTAAGTGCATAACGACATTATTACGAATATTAATTCACATAAATGCATCATGTAATATATGCCTTATTCATGTGTTATAAACAGACATGTAGCAGGAAGGTTCATAAAGACAAATCCTGCCTTTTCAATTTTTTTTTTTTCAATTTAAATCATTTTAAGCGATCCCAAATAATATTTTCCTACGCAAAAACCCATCTTTCTTGAAAATTTTCTGGCAACACTGTTGGTTATAAAACATAAGGACTTTGATAAATACAAGTTACACACGCATTTGTCTTTTAAAATAAATATATGTGCTACTTACAAAAAAACTTGATACAAAAGATTTAGATTTATATGGTGTGTAGTTAAGGCATCATGTAATTTTTTTGCAACTCAACAACAGAAGTTAAGGCAGTATTCGACATTCACCTTAGATAACTTATTGAAATGTTATATAGAATATAAAGTTATTAATTAACCACATGTGTAGCAACCATCAAGTGGTCTGATGTTATCAGACTTAATGGCATCGGAGTTATTTGCTTATGATGTTCGTCATTTAGAGGAGATAATTATGGTCTAAGATTTTGAAATATTGTAATAAAAAACAAATTTTAAGCAACAAATGGAGAGGAGCTGGAAAACTCAGTTTTGGAAAAACGTTAAAATAAAAAATGCTGACTCTCCAACCTCACTATAATTATGACTGAATTTATTATGGGGTTCTAAATTTTAGACGAAAAAAGTAAACCTTTCTTGTGGATCAGTGAAAAATTTTCAGTCATCACATCTTAAATTGTGAAAATCGACCTTTCATGTTGATCGGAAATTGTATCCATAAATTGTATAATTATCAAACTGCGTGTTTATCATATCATTGGCATAACATACACGATTAGAACTATTGAATTAGGTGTATGCTAGTCCATAAATATGAAGCCCTGTGAGAAGCAAATTGAAAACTTTAAAAGCAGGTTTATTGAGTCAGGTTAGGAAATAAGAATGACAAATTAAATTGTCTTTGTTCGAAAAAATTCTGTTAACATCTTTATTTTTTTGGAAATAAAAACAAAGAAGTTTTGGAAATTACCATAGCTCAAAGTCTTTGGACACCTACATTTAAAAATACTTTAGCAACTTTAATTTTAATCATTGCCATCATTGACAATAACAAACATACCCACAGAGATATAGTAAATTCTTACGACTCACAACGTTAAAGTAGGTAGAGTTGGATTAAAACTTTCATAATAAACAGTCCATTATGGTGTGCATTTATAAAAATTCATAAGATATCTACTCTGAATAGGAATAAAACTTTTCTCATTATATCTACCTCTTCAAACGCTGCACTTTCTTCTACAACATAACGAAATTTTTAAAATAAAGAATTCCATCATCTCTGAAATTTACTGAAATTCTTTTACATAAAAATGACACGAAAAATTTCCAAAATTTATGTTCCATAACTGTACATTAACTTTTTCTTGTGTAGCTTTTGCTTCCTTTTTAAATTTATCAACAAAATATTTAATGTGACAATGCAACTTATTTTAATGGTAGAAAATTTATTTTTATTTCACGCATGGAAAATGAAAGAATTTACAAGAGATAAATTGTCAAGGTAAACAAAAATTTCTTACTTAATAACAGAGAAGATGAATGAGGACGTTATAGAATAATTTTCTGATTAACTTAATAAAAATGATGATCCTAAATTTATGTCATCTTAGCTTCCTTAACAATCTTGTTAAATTTTTTAAAGCACTTGAAACTTTTAAGAAAGTTTTCATTTCTTTCAATTATTTGCCCGAATAGCACAAATCAGATAATTAAGACGAAATCTCATCGCACGAAAATTTCTCCTGAAGTCGCCGTGACATCATCCTAGCGTAAGATTACGTCTCGATTTTCCGCATTGTGCTATTCGGGTTAGATTTATTACAAATTTTTCCTGATTTTCTTTTTGAAATAAGTTAAATTATAATTAAATAAAATGACTCAACATGCTCATTAAAAACTTCAGTTTTGAGCTTCTGAAGAGCAATCAGAATTGACTTTGTGTCGCACTAAGTATGGCAATACTGATATATTAAATTTGTACTTTTTTAAACCTTAAATACATTGCCAGCTAAATGTTAAAAATATAATTAAAGCTATGATCAATATTAATGAAGAAATCAATTAGGAATTAGAATTGGATCATGAAAAATCGAAACAAGATATTGTAAGATTACCTTGAATGCTTAAAAGTGTTATTTTCACCCCAAAATTAAAACGATAGCTGAAATTTATTTGATATGTTAAATTGAATCATAATTATGAAGTCAATGGAGAATCCATCTACATGCAAAATATCAATTACACTGGATGGTAATGACATTTTAAACAACAAACAAATATTTCTCCAATAGATTAAAATGAAATTATCGATATGGCTTGATGTAAACTTCATTATCTATAGAATCCTGAATGTTAATGAATCAAATAGATTTTGAGGTTTTTGTTTAATATTTTTTGTCGTCAAACTTTGTTTACGTAATTAATCTGCATACCGAAAGTTTCTTCTTAAACCATCCTGATCATGTAGATGATTGAAAGGTTTCATGAAAATATTTTGAGAACAACCCAAAATCATATGATTTTCAAGCAAAAGTTTGATTTCGTTTTTGTTTCTTCTTGTTGATTTAAATAGTCTGTAACTTGTGGAAACTCATCTGCTAATAGAGAGGTTTGAAAGAAAGCTTTAAATTTAAAGCAACTACTTAATTAACTATTTGTAGGATGTAATCTGATATTGAATATAAGCATATTAGATCAGATTTTTGTTTGGTTAAGGTTAAATTGCAAAATAATATGATTATAAGTTTATCGAGTTTATCTAAAAACGTTTTTATCTTATTGTTAGCAACTATCAGCAAAGAAATTGAATCGAGCAACATTTCATATAAGAACAATTCTCTCCTCATCACTAATTTATAAAATAAAATGAAACAATAATAACTTAAGTCATTTCTTGCTGTCCTCTATAATTTAAACAAAGTGGTAAATCATCCATATATAATTTGAATATAAATTAAGCAGTTCATAAAAGTAAAAATTGAGAAAACTGGATTCATTAAAATGATTCACGAGCTATAAAAATATTAATACTATGCAATAAATAAAGTTCTCAACCTGCTTTCATGGATTTTGTGTCTATTAATTTTAAATTGAGTCCTTGTGATAATTTCGCATTAATTTGGTTTAGATGATTATTCAATTATTTAATTGAAGTCGTAGTGAATGATCAAAAATTCATCACATGATTCTAAAGCTAAGGAAACAAAACATGATGAGAAATTTCTAATTGCTGTAGAAATTTTATATAAATTTTCCCATCATGCTCTTTTTCCCTCACAACACCCTCAATCTCTAGCACCAATTCAAATTCTAATAAAATTTTTTCAAGACTCTAAAAATGCAGATGATTTTCATTTAAATTTACCATTCTCTTTCCGCTCAAGCATTTCATTTCCATCTTAATCCACGCTATTAATTAAAAACTCAAGTTGAAAATCTTCTTAAATAATTTAAATAAAAATTTACGTATAGTTGAGTGTACATTCAATTTACTTTCATCACTCTAGTGTTCTTGAACATGATATGCAAAGTTCTTTCGTCGTGAGTTTTTGAGTTTCTTACTTTATCAACTTGAGCTGTTAATTTAAATATGCTGTCGTACTTCATTATATAATTGTAAATCTGATAAATTAAAAACTTTGTAGCTAATATTAACATAGCTATCAACTGCTTGTTTGTTTTTAATAGGAAGAAAGCCATGGGCGAAGCAATCGTGAATTTCAAGGTCCAAAAACAGTACAATTTATGGATTTTTTGGAAGCGTTAATTTAGCTATTGGATGTAAGAAAACTAAGTTTATCTTATTTATTTATACTTATTTTGCTTGATGAAAGCTTGACGGAAAGAGTCTACTAGTGTTTGATTAATTTCAAGTGACAAACCAAGTTACACATGCGAATAATTTGATCATAAATTTTTTATTAATTAGTCTTGCAAAAGAAGAAAAGAAATTAAAAGAATATTTGAAAAACGAGAAAAAAAAGAAATAAACATTAAAGGGAAATTTAAAGACTTTTTTACATAAAAAAGTTTGCTTGGTCATACTGTAAATTTTTGTAGATCTTTCTAATTAATATTGATTCTTTTGAATTTTTTTTCGCACGTGCAACTTTTGCTTGAATCATGATAATGAGGTAATTTAATTTTAATGTCGAATAGCTGATGAGTTTGAAAAACTAACAATCATAATTCCTTGTCTTATTAAAATTTTTGTTAAAACTTTACTTTGACTTAAAGCTTAATTAAAATGAAAGAGTTTGAAAAGTTTTAAAGATTATTGAAATGTTTTAAACTTAATTTTAATACAGTTTTTAAATAAGAGATCGTTCACAAATGACGTTCCTTTGTAAAAGACTTTAACATAGCTGAAAGTGAAATCTGAAATAATTGGAAAATATAAAACAATTAAAAAATTCAGTTTGAATCTTTTAAAAGTTAACCTTTTTAGAATAGAAGACAAAGTTCAAATACTCAGTTCTGAGAATTTCTTTTTGACTTCCATGAACATTTATTTACTTTTTTCAAGTTTAAATTTCTTTTAATCACTTCAAAGCTTTTTTCTGGTTAGTTTTCAGGCATTATTTCTTGATTTATGCTGTAAACAATAGGCAAGGATGTTCACTGAATAAGAAAAATTAAATCAAAAAATGCCAGAAGCGTAAACAATTTTTCTAAATAAAATATTCAGATTCACAAAGCTTTATAATAACGTTAAGGAAGTCTACTTGAAAGTAATAGGAAAGATTTATAAGAAACAAAACACTTTTATCTATTGTTTCTTCCAAAATTGAATAACTTTAATTTAATCATTTCTTCAAAGTGTTTATATTAGTTGAACTTTAGAGTAATATTAAACTGACCCATCTTATCTATCGAGTCGTATACAGTGCAATGTATTAAATTGCTTAAAGGTTAAAATTTTTATTTGCTTGATTTACTGCAACCTTTTTTAGCATTTATCGTACATTTTTCCTCTCATAAATTTCTTAAAAAAATATATATATGAGTTTGTCCCAATTTCTTTTGAACGAAATACAACTTAAGCTGCTGCTATCAAATTTCGTACAAAGACTTTCAATTTTCTACTGTAATGACTTCTATTCAATCATTCTCATATCTTTATATTTGAAAATGAAAAAATAAATCCTCATCAAATTGTTTGAACAAATTCCACATAAATTCAGTTTAAATCCTCAATCTTTTATTTTCGATTACGCATTTGATGTGAAGAAAAATCTCCGGAAAGGATTTTCAGACTTTAGGTTTCAATAAAAACACTTTAAAGCATTCAGAACGATTTTTAATGCCTCAATCATATCTATTCAACTTTTTCCCAATCAAAAACTTAATAATCATATCCTTATGCTCGTAGCATATGAGATATATATAACGTGTGAAGGGCCCAGCCTTTCAGCTGGAGGCACTGCGATTCAAATTAGAACAGAATCTATTGTACCACACCCTTTAGACCTACAGTTTATAGTGGGATCCGAACCACTTGCAAGCTCTGTACATTGCAAAGACACGAGTACGTCATAAGACCTGATGTACCTTGCAATGTACCTAGTCACAATCCGTGTGCGCAAGATGCCGTAAGGAAGTCATCCAGATGCTAGTATATCCTTGTATACCTAGCAAAGGAGGCATATTCTATGCCAAAGACATCAATACTACACCCAACACACGAATCGAGCTTCGTAACTAGAACGGTGAAATGGAAAAAGAGCTTCGAAAATTTGACATGGCCTGGGATTGAACCCAGGACCTTTGGCATGTAAGGCCAACGCTCTACCATTTAGGCTACTGATGCCATTTCACCGTTCATATGAGATACTTGAGGTTTAAATACAGAATTCTGAATTTGGAAGTATGGCAGTCACATACTTTTGACTAAATTGCAGTGACTTAGTGGATTTGCATGATTTTTGAGGTTTTTTCAATTGTAGCCAATTACCTCTAAATATATCTGATTCTCTAATTCTGAGAAAGTACGTTTCAATTTCTCATCTATGGAAATGCTCAACAGCACTAATTGTTGACACAATTACATTATTCTGTGCATTTTCTGGGTATTTTGTATAGCTTCCAAATTCTTGTTATAATTTTTTTAATCGATTGATGTTGCTTTGATATCTTATCCATGTGATTTCGAGTTACTAGCATTTCTAATGCCATTGCATCTATTTTTCTTAAATAATTAAATTTTATATTTTTATGTTACGCTGGTTTCATATGAAAATATCTGGTTACGTGCTTTTGTTTTTATGTAAAATCCGTGACCACATATTGCGTTAAAATTGTTGAGGTAAAAACATTTATAAAGCACGAGTATGGAATTTCACAGAAAATATTTTTAGTCCCAAGGACTTCCATAAATCTGAATTTAAATCTAATGGGGAACATCGCTTGTAGAGCACTTAGTAAAATATGTATGTGCTCTTGAAAGTAAAGCTTATAAATGGTTCAAGCGGTGCTTTTAAAACTTTTCAGCCTTTTGATCAGTTTAGCAGAGCATAATTTGAGAATCGTAGACTTTAAATATGATTGAACTCCAAACGGCCCATGCAAATTTTAGCATTAGAAGGTGTCTTATGTGAACCCGAATTGATCCAAAAGTTTCATAAAGATCGCGATACTAAAAGTTAAAATTAACAAGAATTATCATCAAAACTTTTATTTAACATACTTTGTAAAAATTTAAAAGAAAGTTCCTGAATGTAGGAACGTGAAAGTTGAACGCGCTCTTAATAATCCTTGATTGCTTTCACCATAACAGCTAATTATGGCATTGTATAGTGTTGCTGACTTTAACTTGAATTTAATTAAATGTACAGTTTATGTAAGTTGATGCTGTTCTTATCACAATTTACTCATTAAAAATTATTACTTTATTTCTTTTTGTACGTTGTTTTGAAAGGAAATTCTTTATAGTGTGTTTACTATGTAGTAAGTTGCTTGTAAATTATATCATGTCATGATAAGTTGTGTTTGGTTTTGAGACTATAAAAAGGAATCCCAAGTAGTTCTAGACACCCTCTAAAAAGGATTTTAATGTTGAACAAAACAGAGGGTGTGTAATTCTTGTTTTGATTGGCATCATCAATAAGAGACCTTTTAAATTTTGAACATAAAAAGCAGTAAAGACACTTATCCTCGATTTTAACTAATTTTATAATTTTTTTTTAATTATAGAACATGAAAAGATACTCATCAGTGGATGACTTAATATGAAATAATGATAAAAATTAATTAAATATTGACACCATCCATTCTGCGTAATTACTGATAATCCTTTTCCAAGAAAAGGCATTTTAATGATTGAAAATGCTAATTATTAAGTGTGTGCAAATTATTTCATCAAGTAGTTCACGTAATACTCAGTGTCATAAAACATCATGATTAGTGCCAATAAACATAATGAATTGATGAAACGTGATATAAGATACAGTTGGGATTAATTAGATTGATATCAATCATATGTGTAATGAGTGCCATAAATCATAATTTATGATGAACAATATTAGTGATAATTTAGAAGCCATCTCCCAGATGGGAGATCCATCACCATTCTATGCTCACATGGAACCATGGGGTTACACATTAACTGCTGTGATTTTATTCTTAATTGGATTTTTTGGATTTTTTCTCAACCTCTTCGTTATAGTTCTTATGTGTAAAGACATTCAAGTAAGTGCTTTTTGATTATCTTGACATATTTTTGTAATTAAGATACACATCTATCATCTTTGACGTGATGATACAGATGCTAGTTGACTCTTGAAAATTTTTCTCTTTAAGCTAGTTTTAAACTTTAAATAATATCAAGTTGTGATCTAAAATTGGAATAAAGTTTGAATTCATCATGCCAAACCAATTCCAGTTCTTCGTTTTCAGAAAATATTCTGGAATTCTTCTAAAATTTTCTATTAAAATAAAAATTTATGAACCCTTATCAAATAATTTCTGGAAACACATTTCAAATCATTAACTTTAGACACTCAACCTTTAATATAGACAAAGGTCAGATTTTCTTAAACACTCTTTGAATAGCACTCTAGAGCAACCTAAAAGTTTTTATTCTGGAAAGACATTTTCTTGACAGACCTGACCTAGACACCTATGACGTATGATCTTAAAGAAAAAGACAAAAAATTAATAAGAAAAAATTTCAAAAATTTCAGTTTTATTAATGAAAGTTCTCCTTTTTAATTTAAGTTTAAAACGTGAATCAAAGTAAAACTTTTGAAATCATACTTCATGAACATTTTACCCAAAGGCTAGATGATAAAACACTCACAATGCACTCCAGCAAGCATTTATATTATATGAGAAAAGTTTTTGAATATGAAAGAAACAAAGTTCTTTCATATTGTTTGTGACAAGATGTCATCATTTCCTTATTTTCTACTCGTTTTACAGATGTGGACTCCGATGAATATAATTCTATTAAATTTAGTGTGTAGTGATTTTTCTGTTAGCATCATCGGCAACCCATTCGCCCTAGTAAGTAAAGTCAATAAGTGATATTAATTGATATTAAAGTGAATAGAAATATTAATAATTATAATGGATCCATTAATTTATCAAAACGTGTAGCTTTCTGCATGGCATCATCAGTGGATCTTTGGGGAATTCTTTTGTATAGCTTACGGCTTTTTCATGTCCCTTTTAGGTGAGTTAACTTGAATTTAATAATAATATATTTTTGTAAAATTAAAAAAAAAAACTTTCAAATCAATGCTGACATTTCAAAATTGGGATCTGACCTCAATGTTTCATTACATTTGCAATTAGAAATCAAAATTTTAATTAAAAGTTAAATGAGGCGCAATTTTAAATAGGCTGAATAAATGTTTACAAAAGCCATTATTGACTGTTTGTGCATATCTAATTAATTTAGGATTTTATGGCTAAAGCTATTGCAAGTAAAGCTGCAATCAGGGGAGAGATTTTTGTTTTGCGTGTCAATTTAACTCACTTCTTTTGAATAAGGTTTTCAAACATTCGATCTTTTGCTTAACCACTCAACCACAGTTGCCTTAATCTTGCTCTAATAAACTCAACATCTTACATTTTAATACCCCAGATTCCACACTGCTTCAACACCGCACCATGAATTTTTTAAATTTAAAAGCAATCAATTAAACAATTTCAAAATGCCAAAGTTAAAATTAACACTGAATAAATTCAAATATTTGGTTCTCTACGACAATAAAATGCAATTTCTATACAATTTGAGGTCAGTATTTTATTAAATTTGTTAAATTTTGTAAGCAAAACAGAACGTACATATAATAAATATCTAGCTTCAATAAATTAAATACTTCCTAATAAATATCTAGCTTCAATAAATTAAATGCCTCCTGAGAATTTGATATGTTTTTCGGATAATTTGGCAACATAATTTTTTCTGAATAAGTTTACGGAAACAGAAAAAAGTTGTTTACTTATAAAAGATTGCCTTTAAGATAATTTCTATAATATTATGTTGTTGACTTATGAACCTTGCTTGCCTAATACTCTTCTTACTGTTTAAGATCTTCATCAAATCTGGTCAATAAGAAATTTTGAGCAAACAAAAAAAATTTTTTTGAGAAATTTGAACTTGAAACTTAGTCCTTATTTAGAAGAAACATTAATTTGCTTTAAAATGAGATTTTAATTTACAGATACATAAAGTCTTCCTAATTATCATTCAATTACGCTTGTTCAAAGTCAGATAATCCTGTGCCTATTCACCATAAGAATCATTTACCCTGAAATACCTAGGATTAAATTCATTATATTTGAACTAATTACGGTTCATATTCACAAGCTTACTTGAGTGTCAATATCATATCAAGGATCCTCATGTCATCATATCCCTAATCTTCTCTCAAGCGTAAACATAATATAATCCCCGAAAAGTTTTCGGTACAATGAATTTTTATAAAAAATAAATATTTTTGTTTGCTGAACTTGTGGTAATAAGGAACCATCCATAAGTGATGTCAATTCCTCACAGGTTGAATCGTTTCGACATCCTGAAATAATGGACGTCATTTTAAGTTAATCTACACAAATCATCCCTCATTATGACAAAAACATTAAGCAACAATTGATAGAGCTGTACATCCTTTATATTTTCACAGGTATAACATCAATTACGACTTTAACAGTTTTAGCTTATGAAAGATATTGTCTTGTAAGCTGTCCATTTGCAGCTACTCATTTATCAACGAATGGTGCTAAATTAAGTGTGTGCTTTATCTGGATATACTCATTCCTCTTGACATCTCCACCGTAAGTGAAATTTTATTTAAAAAAACTTCAGTGATTTCAATTTTTTTCTCTTCTCTTTCTGAATTGTCAGATTGTTTGGATGGGGTGCTTACGTTCCTGAAGCTGCAGCTATAAGGTAGAAATTGTACATTATTTATATTTTTAATACAGCTGTTGTGACGCAAGCGAGTAACTTAAGCATTATATTGTCAAATTTTCTTCATGCTGGATAATTGAAATTGAAATATTAGATATCCAAAAGAAGAGTAGAATGGAGTAGGATGTATTTTTGTTGCATAAGATAAATGCCAATCTTCTTTTATTGAAGGTATGACATTATAAAAGGAGACTTTCTTTTGTTCTTTTACTTCAAGAATACTCAGAATATTTAAAATATAATAGCATTTAATGTTTAAAAATATCCATGCTTCAGGATCTTTAAAGGCATGGATGTTTTTGAAATGAATGATGAGCTGACTATGGTAAGAAAGAGTGTTTATACTCATGAACGAGGTATTTGCCTTCCATTCTGAAGTCATTTATGTAGACTCCTTTCTTCCTATATAATTCCATTCTATTCCATTTTGAGAACCTCCATGTCAACTTTAAATGAAATGACTCATTTACATCACTTCATAAACTCCAACAGTCAAGTGAGCTTATAATGAGCAACAAAAATTACTTCAGTTACTGTCAATGTCAATTACTCGACATTTCAAGCTTTCATACACCCATTTAACAACTCTTTTCAAAAGAACGGCACTACAAAGGATGAAAAAAAGTTAAATTCATTTAGGACAGCTTAAAATCCCTTTTCTGTCTGCAGTGGTTTAATTTTTAAAAGTCAAAAATAAACAGCACTATTGTCAAGTGGAATCTTTTGTGTGACAAACATGAGCTTTTAAATGAATAAAAAAAGGCGAAATTAATGAAAAGTCCTTTTTTGTTTTCATCCACTGATTTCATTATATCCATCTTTTATCTTAATAATATGCTGCAACATTAAATCAGATAATCTTCCTTAAATGCGATGAAAATCGATATTAAACATTAATTTTAATTGTATTAATCTGAAGACAATGTTCATGCGCTGATGAGAATTAATTTAAATTACCCATCTAGGGTGGGTGATTTAAATCAAAATCAAAATCAAAATCTTTTCGCAATGATTTTAAAAAGGGATTTTGATTTAAATCATTTTTTCAAAGGGATTTTTTTTTTTGGGATTCTGATTTAAATCTCTTGTATGAAAGATTACCATTATTAAAGAAATGATTGGATCTAAAAGATCCAGTTGCAAGATTCTGTCCGAAAAAGGATCAACATCATTCTTAATTATGAGGAACTGCAACTGAAAACTGTTGATTTGAAAAATAATTTGAGAAATTGCATACAAAAATTTTATATGGAAGGATTTTAAAATCCCAAAAAATCTTTCATACAAGAGATTTAAATCAAAATCCCAAAAAAATTCCCTTGAAAAAATGATTTAAATGAAAATCGAGAAAAAAATCACTTGAGTAAAATGATTTAAATCAAAATCCCCAGTAACCAAACGCAGAACGTTCTGTAATTCAGAAATTCCGTAAACTTTCTGTACTCAGCTATTATAAAAGAGACATCTTCTATCGAAATATTAGCTGACTCTTTTCAACTTACTTAATTAACTTTATCAAGCCAATTTTCAGACAGTGAAAATTTACTCACTTTTTTCAGACTGTCACTAGCTATCTACCAATAGCTTAACTGTGTTAAGAAAGTAAATATATGGAAATATTTTTGTCAATATACTTCACAAGCGCGTACAGAAATCACTTATATAAGCTCTCATCAAATTTGTATGAAACTTTTAAGTAAATATGTATAATTGTTTCACGTGCAAGTGTTCGAGACTCTATGTTTACTAGAGATTTTTCGTAAGTGTTGGTGTACTTTAATTAATTAATTACACTAATACTATTATAAAATTTTACAAAAGAAAATTAAAACCAATTAAAATTTTACAAACTAGTTAAAAATTTGCTTCATGTATCTAGCTAATAACGTGCTTTATTCAGCTAATGTAAAGCAATGTAATCGAGAAATATCTAAATGTAGATAGTTCAAAGAAAGCTTTAAGACAGTCCATAAACTATTTGCTATAGACTGTCTGATAGGGTCTGATACAGAAACACTACGGCTAACCGTAAAAGCTAGTTTGTAGCTTGAGTTTAGGAGATTTACGACTTACTACAGATTCGCTGTACACTAGTCTTTGGTTACTGGGGAATCCCTTTTTAAAATCATTTTTGATTGAGATTTAAATCAAAATCAAAAAAAAACTCTGAGATTTTGATTTAAATCGCAAAAAATCTCCCCACCCTTAATTCATATCAGACGAACTGTAAATTTACGCTCTGTTTCTAAAATGAAATGAGCTCATTTGGATGAAAGATTTTGTTTTGGAATTGAAATTATAAACTTCAATGAATCAAATTCTGAAAAGGTTGCTTACTTGAACTTTATAAAAGTGCATTGATTTTTATAATTGTAGATCCTTTCCTTCGACCAAAACAAGCGAAAGCGCTTTACGTATATAAGTTTAAGAGAGTATTATTAGCGCGATCCTCAAATCCTTTTAAAAATACCCTTAAAATCGTAGAACATCAATAAACCTGTTGTTTTTTTCTGGTTCAGAATTTGAGTCTTTCGAATGATGCACAGTTCAAGTTTTCACAAGAACTCCTTTAATTACTTTACCAGAAGTTTTCCATGAATACGAACGTATTTTCACAACCTCTAAATTCACTATTGCTAAGCAACTTTTTCCATAGCTTCACATCCACATCAGCTATTTCATTTTATAATTTTATTAAATGCAATTTTTGTGAAGTCGCTTGATACTGAATAATGTATATTGTGCCATACGATACTAATTCTGTATTTTATCTCTTCCTTTCTTCTTTCATATATTTTCGTGTATACTCATCCAGCTGTTCTGTTAACTGGGAGACGAAGACTCTGAATGCGACAACATACATTATATTTTTATTCATTTTTGGTCTCATTGTGCCTGTTTGTGTCATATCATATAGTTATTTTCGAATAATTAAAACGATGAAAGAGAATGCTTTGAGGGCGGGACGTGTGAATAAGATTGAAAGTAAAGTGACAAGAATGATTGCAGTGATGATTATAGGTATGACGTGAATAATGAAATTTCTTTTGTCATCAAATTTAATATGAATCACAGAACTGAAAATATCATCTAAAATCTCATAGTTTGCTCATATCTTTTATTTCAGCTCAGGGGGACGACAACTATACACAAAATATTTTATGTATCAATTTTATATCATTTAACTGTATCAACATAATTTTATACCGAAATAAAATTATATATTTTCCAGATAGTTGCTGTCCTCCTGTTTAAGCTACAAACAGATATTTTTGCATTGTGCAAGTGATTGCAATAAATGATTTATATTTTTTAATATTCTATTCTGATGAAATCAGCATTTTTTACTTACAATTACTTACAATAAATCTTTCTCACTTTTTTCTTTCACAAAAAAAAAGCTTTCCTGGTTGCGTGGACTCCTTACAGCATATTTGCACTTACAGAACAATTTGCTGATCCAGAAATAATATCAAATGCACTGGGGGTGCTACCTGCTCTTATTGCGAAATCTAGTATCTGTTATAATCCAATTATTTATGTCATAAGCAACTCACAAGTACGTATCGCACTTATCTTTTATGTCTGCTGATTTTTTCCTTAATTTTTAAATTCTCGGAAATCATTTTTTCTTATAACAAAAATATTTATCCATCCTTTTGTTGATAACAAAGTTGCATAGAAAAACATTTTCATAATGTTAGACATGAGAAGAAACAACCTTCTGGGTATGGAGCAAAATTGCAAATATAAAATGTTTTATGGTTATTGTCGGATCATGTGTCTATATCTGCGGTTTGTCTATAATCATTGTAGTTTTTCAAATTGTTTAGTTTTTCTACAATTTTACATTAAGTTTACGGTTAAAATGCTTTAATATGTTTTTCGCAAGTGAATTATCAAATTTCCAGTGATGGGCCGGTTTCTTGAGCTATCTTAGATTATTTGTATACATCAGGTACACATAAGGTGCTTCATTTAAGTCCAAAAATTGAATTTTCAAACTTGATTACCAAGTAATTAATTCAATGTTTAAAACATAACCTAGAAAATGCGCCAAATAAATATCAAAGCCCTCAAAATCATCAAACTTATTCTCAGGCCATACAATTTTTTTAAAGAGATTTAAGTACTTTTTTGTGTGTACACAAGTAAAGCTTAACAAAAGATTTTTATTTCAATTCAAGAATTATGTCAAATAAAATTTGTTTGCATTAAATATGCAGGATAATGTCTATTTTAACTGGAGAGTTTCAATGACAATTTTTAAGCTCCAGACCATGAATATCGTATTTCATATTTCTGCAGTTCAAACAAGATTTATTTATTTATTATAAGTCGATGAGCATATGCTATATGATATCGAATTGCTAGTCAGTTTATCAATAACTAATAGTTGACAACTTTTTACAATATTTTCGAGATAAAGTTTCTAATCAGAAGTTAATATTTCATCATTTTACAACCCCAGCATTTCATAATATCCAATCAACTTAATAATAACATACAATAAACATAACGAGCAAGTTAAAAGCTTCAATCAATGATTAACCTTCGAATAACTTAAGCATGAAGTGAATGTTATAGGAATTAATTTATTTGCAATCTTCTTTTACGAACAAATAGCAACATAATTTAAATTCTTTGAAGTAAATTTTCCTGCATAAAATATTAAATTGGAATTCATTGAATTAATTTCGGTAAATCTTTGGAAAAACGTTGAAGAAAATTGCATAGTTTTTCCGGGACTAGCTTTGTTGTTTACAATTTTCTTAAACCAATCGTTAGATTCACAGATCATAATCACATTACAAACATCAACTCCATGACAACTTTTAAAAAAAGCTATAATAATATTAGAATGGGCAAGTAACATCTATCTAACATATAAAAGCTTTAGTTAAATTCACTTTATTTGATTACGTAACATCCTTTTAGATTTCCAACAGTCATCGAGAAAATTTGATTTTGGAAAGTCAAAAAATTTCTCATTTTTTATCCTCGAAAACTTGAAGCATTTCAAGAACAAAAAATTTTCCTCTTGAAACAAAAATTTAATGAAATATTTTTTTAAAATATCTCTTCACACTCGCCAAGGAGCCATTTACCATTTTCCGTTGCATTTCTTAATCAGCATCAGCATTAAATCCTCAATTTTCAATCTAGATGATGTAATTTATTTCTCTTGACTGTAAATAGTTGTAATTCTTTTCTTATTTCTAGGATATTTTATTTTTCATCCCTAATGGATTTGTTGAAGTATGGTGTGGCTTAATAGATAGCGATGCTAGGCGCTTATTTTGAAGTTAATCTAAGTTCGTTATTGATTTAAACTTTGACAATCAAAGCTACAATCCTGATTGATGAATTCTATTGCTTGTGGTCTATAACTTTCGCTGGAAAATATGAATAGCTTATTTTCCGAATACATATTAAATATGGACATTCTATTAATAAAATGGATTTCAGTACAAACACTGGTGCCCCGCAATGTGTTCAATTCCTGCTTACACAGTGAAATCTGTTCATTAAATAAACAAGTCTGAATATAATGGAAAAAACGTGTGTCCTTAAATTCAATATGAAACGTTTCATATCCAAATTTAATAGACAAGTACCCATTCTCATGTTCAACATAAGAACGAAAAAAGATTCACGTTTCATAGACAATCCGAGAAGCAGAATTTTAATCTAAATGTGCTACAAACTATTTTTCATTTTAAACTAAATCGAGAATTCTTTTTAACTTACAGTTTCGTGCATCATGGAGGAGAATATTCGGAAAGGAAAATCATCACACAACAACTATAAACGAGACTATAACGAATCAAATGTCGGAATCGAGTTGTAGAGGATATATGGAATGTTCGTTTACAAATTTTGATAAAAAGAAGAAAAGTCGGCATAAAGGAAATAAGAAAAGAGCAAAAATCATTCAAATGAACGAGAAAAAGGATAAAGACTTAAATAATTTATTAGGAAGTCAGAATTTACGACACAATAATAATGAAATTATAAAAAATCATAATAATAACTTAAGATCAACTCAATTAGAGAAGTTGAAGAGTGAATTTCAAATTATAATTAATGAGCATCATGAAATGTCTGATTCGAGTGACTTCAAAGAAAAATTTGTAAGTTGGAAATGATTGAGAGTAAGATGGACATTTTTATGAAAATCGTAAACGCTTTAGGATCAATTTTAGGGGGAAAATAGCTTTCAGTAAATTTTTGATATTTTTTTAAAAATATTGAACAAAAGATAGTTAAACATTTTTAAATGGTTCAAAACATTGTTAAATGTAAGAAAACAATGAAATATTGAAGATTGTAAAACAAGGTCGAATTTTTCAGAAAAGTTTTGTTCAAACAAATCTTTTTCCCCCTTAGAATTGAACTCACCAAATAATATTATAATTGAATTCGGTTCTTTAAAAAAGAATTATGTTTCAAAGCGTACATCCGGTCCTTTAAGTTAGCAAATAAGTAACGAATATCACCTCAAGCAAGGGAAATAAAAGTGTTGGGAATGTAAAAGAAATGAAATTTCTTTCAAAGAAGCTTTAAGAATAAGAAAACTAAATTCTATTTAAATATCCTTTAGCTTAACATTCTCATGACAGTGCGGAAAGATGTAAACGAGTAAAACCATTTTGTGGAAAATTTATTTTAAGCAATTGAAAAACTCTCAAACGAGATTTATTCATTTCTCTCGAGAATTATAACATCTTTGTGAAAATATTGTGCAATCGTCCTTCAATGTTGCAACGAAACTTTACAATGTGACCAAATTTTGCGACTTAAGGGAATTTTTGAATATGTTCGCTTTCTTAAATGATTCATGAAGTTCCTAATCCTCACGTTTGGGAATTACATGAAGCAATTACGATGTTGAAAAGTTCCACAAAATATAAGAAATTATTGACAGAATTAAACTATAAGTACTTCCGTGTCATTTGCATGACTAAAAGTGCAAAAAGTGACTTTCAAAAGACTGATAAAATACGACTGAGAGCACTTTAAAATTGCACCATATCTCTAATAGACATTGTACATACTCACATCATGTCCATTATAAATCAACTAAAATCTAGTGAGCCCCATACATTTTTGTGATGACATGACGATACCATCGAGTGTATTTAAAAAGTATATTCATTGCCTGTTAGCAGATATGCAGTACGACAACTTTAAATTTAGTCAACGCATGCTTTAGATGAAATGCTTGAAAAACCACATGAAACTTTCCGTACTGGATTTATTTATTATTGGAAAATTGCAGTGTTTAAAATTGCCTAAGAGACTGCTAGCTTCCAATCGTTAAATGAATGATAATAAAAGCTAATTTACATCGAAGCAATTGTTTAAGCATAAATGTCTGTATCAGAGTCATAACTTGTTAAGGTCTTGTTATGTCTCGATGGACTAATTAATAAAAAGAATCTTAATTAATGAACAAATGTTATTTATGGAAAAGGACACCAAAGAAAAAATCATTGCTCAATTGATTTTGACAGGACTTATCAAGCCTAATAAGATTGTTTAGATTGAATGATGTTTGGATTATTTTTATATTTAGCCATTACTGATCAATTAATTCGCAAAATAACGAAAACAATAAATTATTCCTGATTACCTTTCGAGCTTAAATTGAACATTCAAGTTCATCCATATCAAATACAGATGGCAAATTATGTATTTTTAAGATGGAAAAGATGTTTTCAATAATTTAACAAAAATATGTGAATTAATAAGTTTCATTAAAGTTATTACGTATCAAATAAAAAAAAAACGAGTGACGAGAAACGACATAAACGAAACAGATGGTACAATTAAAATGAAAATTTTTAGCTGTATAGAAAATTAAGAGAGAGATATTTATTTTTGCAGTCAATAGAAAAACTCTGAAAAGTCGAATTTTATAATTAATAAATAGAAATTACTAAACATTGACTAGTGATGATGTCATTGTGTATAAAAAATAACGAGAAATTTTAAGTAAATAATAAAAATGTTCGAGGAGTAGTTTTGAAATTTTGATATCGGCAGGTTAAGGATATTTCAAAAATTAATAATCTTTATAAGTTAATTACAATTGAACAACAAAGAAATAAATCATGTCCAATATTAGTTGCAAGAACTTTACTCGGATAGTACAAAAATAAAAGCCGAGTTCAAGAGAATCGATACCCATCGTGGTTTTAGAATGTGTGGTAGAAAAACCTCTCAAAAAAATAAAACGATTTGTATGAATGTGAAGTCGTGCTGAACGAATACGTGCAAATGTCAAGATATGTCTGGATGTTGAGCTTGAAGAATTTTTCGATTATCATGACATTAGGATTATGTTGAAATTGTATCTGATTTTGAATATTGCAAAGTTTGAAGTTATTTTTGACATCTCAATCAAATTAACATGCTTGATCTATAAATAGCAAGAAGCCGATTTTTTTTAATGAACTTAAATAAGTGCTATTTAATATGAAATTTAACATAGCATTTGCCACCTCAACAATATTTATTTGAATGGTTCTCAATTTGCAATCTGATTCATACTCAGAAAACCTCAGTGCTTTTTAAGTTTCATCAAGTGTATTGTATATCAAGTAAACGAAGTTTGATCTTTCGTTTTCAATAAGTTTAAATTTCGGTTTCTTTTTCTCTATGTCTTTTGATGCTTATTAGAAAAGTGCACGCCTTTGATGCAAACATTTTAAAATGCTAAGCATTACTTCATGGAACTCAGAAGCTCATCATTTTATTTAAATTGCTCATTTCCATTGTTGATCTGTTCATAAATAATCTTCTTTTAATACTCTTGAATCCTTCAATAATGCAAAACGAAAAGCACAGTTAATCCTTCAAAGAACGATCAAAACAAAAGACGTCATTGCCATTAATTGAATCTGTCGAATGCAGAAAAATGAGTTGTGTAAATGAAAAGTGGGAGTTTCTGTCGTGATTATGAGGTTTAATGAGCATTCAGGTAAATTTGAGGTTTTAAATGCGATTTAAAAGTTTTGTAATCCAATTTTTCAATCCGAGGATAATCGATAAAAATTTTTACTTCATTAAACTGCACGGTGAATCAGAAAAAAAAGGTTTTAAGAAAATATTTTTTTGACGTTGGATTTCACAAAAAAAAGTTTATTCTAGTAAGTGGATTATCCGAAGATTATCCTGTGATCATTCTAGGATTATCTACATAATTAATCTGAAATGTTTAAACTGAGTCCCCCCAAGATTGAAAATTCGGATAATCTTCAGGATTATCCTAGGATAATCTAAGGATAATCCATATCCACGCATCGAAGAAATAGACAATCCTAAAATGAGGATAATACACCTTAGTGAAACAGGCCGATAGAGTTACTATTAAAATAATTTAACTAATGTTTCAACATTTTATGACGAGAACAATGAATTTAAATGAGACAACTGAAATAATAAGTTTGTCCCATTGCTGACCAATATATGAAGTAAATTTAGAATAAAGGATATTTTAAATGACGAAAAATATGAGAATTGAAAAGTTGTAATTACTATTTTTGTATCTAATTGAAAACTGATATAAACCAATTGTTATGGAAATAAAATCAATAACTCACATCTGTAACTTACTCATTATTAAAACAAGTGTTTCTCAATTTCCACGGAAACAATTAATGGCTTCATATTATGTTAAAATAATTAATGAACACTTCTTTCTGAAATTATCATAGACTTGAAGTCAAAATAAATTGATCGAATTTAATTTTAATTTTGCAAAATTAATTGTTCGATGAAATTTGAAGCCATTGATTTCTGTGCAATACACAAGGCGGTAACGTTACGGATCAGTATGCAACATATTTCTATATTATGAATTTTAAGAGGATTGTATTCATTTAGTCACTAGGTAGTAAATTAATTATAAAGTAAATTATTATCCTCAAATTGAAGGAAAATAGAGGAATAAAATCCAATGAAACAAAGAAAGCCAGCACAAATGTGCCTGTTTCGTAATAAATGCACTTTTGAGAATTGTGCCGAAAAATCTTATCAAATTTGAAACTTTTTTTAAGAATGTAAAAATTTAACTAGCTTTTATTCGAAGAACTCTAGACTCAACTATTGTTAAAAAATTGTGATGACACAAAACAAAAAAATTGAAATTTTCAATAAAACAAAGAAGAATGTCAAAATGTGAAATAAGATCCAGTGTTTCATTAATTTTTTATTACAGCATAAAGAGCCTTTCAACAAAAACCAGGCGGAAAAAAGTTACGAATTAAAAAGGAAAAGCCGCAAAACGTTGAAAACAATTGGTAACCATGGAAATAATAATGTTTGTGCAAAAGGGAAATGAAAAGTCTGATTTTTCAGAGAATTTTTGTGATTCAGGCGGTGCAGTAATCCAATTTCCAACAAAGACTTACTTTTAATTAAAACGTGATAAATGTACGCAAATAATCAATGATGATTAAAAATTAAGCATGTGATATGTGTAAGACTTCTTTGGAAAATTAAGCTTTAACAAAAGCATAGTTTGTATTTGCAAATGTAAAGTGAACAGGAATTTTCGCTTTATTGAATGTTGATGTTGAGTTTTTGTTTAAATTGATCTAAATTGATGTAAAATTAATTGACATGCCAACAGTTTACATCAATGAACTAAAATCACTGATCCCATAAACATGAGACAATGTTCATAAAAAAAAAATAAAATGTTCATTCGTAAAGTGTAGCTAAGCATTCAATCAATGTTTTTGTAAATATTACAGTTGGCTGGATGTTTACCAACTATTTGTGTCAGGTTGAAAATATTCGTTTGAACAAGAATGCAAGAAATCCAAAATTACTTTAAGGAATTCTAACTTCACATTCCGTTTGAAATTGTATCAAAATTCTTTGTTATTCCACTCCACATAAAGTTCATCGAGTCATGAAAAGTTTGTCGTTAAACATTTTATATCAAATGTCAGTAATTTAAATAAAGACCTGATACATTTGATGAAACAGGGAATTTGATACATTTGTCTTTTTGAATCAACTGTTGATGACAATGTTGTGCAGTTTAGCAATTCGAAATAAGTTTTTCGATTTTCATTTTTGTTTTGAATTCAAATTTCATTAGATTTGGAACTGAATAATCTAAAGAAAAACTTTGCTTGCAATAAACTATAATCAAATATCTTTTAAAGGATATTTCTTAGATCCAGTGACTGTTTTGGAAAAAAGATCAGCTTGTGGAAAATAAAATGAAACAAACATGCGAAAAGAGTTACAAAACTAGAGAGTACTTTTTTAAGAGTTTACTATTATGCGCTCAAGTTACAACTTAATTCAACAATTCTTTCTACAGTTCATACACAATATTTCCATCAACATTTAATATTTAATACGGTCTTGATAATGATAGTTTTTCATTTAAAGCAATATGCTATCATGGAATGTACGTCATCCATTTATTCATTAAATGTCGAATTTCATTTTTGTTGGTATTTGTGATTTCATTTGCATTCTTTTTTTTTTTTGTTTCCATTGGAAAATAAAATAAGCAGTTAGTTGTGTGTCAGCTGTGGCGAAGCATAAACGTTGAATATTGAAATCCTTGACTTAAACCGGTGGTAAGCTATAAATAGGAGCATAAGTTAGGTATTGAAGTTTTTTTATGCATATAGATTTGCTTCTTTATCCTGCAAAGTTTTCACATAAGTGTACATTAAAAGGTAATTAATAAATGCTAATTTAGAATATTCAAGAATGAAGAAATAAATCTGATAAATTTCCATTTTAATGTCCTTTTAACTCTATGCCTTTCAAGGATTAAATAATGGATTAATGCAATCAACTTTAAAATCATAAGCATTTTCGTCCGTTTAGTAAGTACAAGGGTACTTAATTATTCTCTAGTGACCTTAATTTTATTAACAGAATATCCTCTTTCCTGCATTATTTAGAGATTGACTGTGCACTCTGCTGTGAGAATTGTTTGTGATGTAAATATTTAATTCAAATTGCAATTTGTGACATAATTTGATTCCTTTTCGTCTTTTCCATTTTGTGTAACGAACATTTTCAGTGCTGAACATGCAAAGTGTCCTTCATTAAGCTTAACACAGTACTGAAGTTCTAAAGTTGTTACATTGTTGCAAAGTTGCTAGTGATTATGGAATCTGATGGACAAATTTGGACGACACATGAGGATATGAAGACTCAAAATGCAAGTAAGTAACTTTGTAATTTTAATAGACATTAAATGAGGACAATCGATAATTTTTTATTCATAATGTCGTTCACTTACTCACTCATGACAATTACAAAATGAGCTAGATTATAATCAACAAACAAACAAACAGACTTCTTTACATACATGCTTTCGGGGAAATCAATTTTATAGGTTTTTTTACGTGTGTATACATACATTAAGGCTATTGATTCATGTCCATAGCATTCTACATATATCACTGCACAATCATTATATGCCACTTGTTGCTTCATCATTTCCTTACTCGACATTTCATTCATTCTTTCGTCTATGTCCTATCGTACTTTATGTCCTTACACGTGACAGATGGGATTTTATTTTTTTGCTATGTGCAAATTGCTGTATTAAATTTTCATTATGCTCTTATGAATGGCTCCTTATATCTCCTTGGTATCATAAAACATATGAACATTTTGATTGTGGTTGTTTATAAATGATGTCTATCAGAATTAATTCATAAAGTTGTTCAATTTACTAAAGTAACCATATTAAGTTTGGTATTTACGGTCTCTCAATATGACATCCCTGCTATGCTTTTTACTATTTACATTATTTACGAATGTTCCCCTCTATCATAGATTCCTTTACTTCAGCCGTGTCTTTTATTGACATTTTCTCGTTTTGAAACAATAATACCTTCATTTTCAGCCCCAACACAGCAGATTCACAATGGCAGTGCTGTAAAAAACGAGAGGGCAAAAGCTTCGTATATGGTTGGCGTGCAATCAAGGTAAACAAATATAAATGAAGAATAAAGCATTAGATTTCATTCAGAACTTTTCTCTCTTTATCCTTTTTTTTGTGAAATCAGATTCCGACGGAAGTACTATCACAAAACAATTTTCACATCACTTGCTGTGATTATTCTCCTATTAATAATTGCAATTATTGTTATGTATTTGTGCAGTAAGAATCTTATTCTATATTTTTGAAAATCCAATTGTGTAACTTTATAACGAGAAAATATGCTTGTTTGTTTTAGTGAGAACTACAGATGAAGTTTGCTATTCAAAAGGTAAGTATTGTTCTTTATCCTAATGAGAGAACCATATTATATTCATCAGATTTATGTATGTGCTGAAGATATTTGAGTATGTATATTCCATTAGGATATTATTTATGGATCAAAGTCAAGAACTTTTAATGATTAAATTATTCCATTATCATCAGTAAATTGGGTTATTTCCTGCAGTATGCTTTGACTTTTTCCTCCTTTTTAATCTTTATGTAAGAAAGCATGTAGGATGAAATCTGAAGTTTGTAATTTTAGATTTTCTTTAGGGGCCGTTCACTTATTACGTTCGCATTTTAGGGGGAGGGGGGGTTTGAAAATTTTTAAAAAAATGTAACATAGGGGAGGGGGGGGGGGCGGTGTCAAGAAGTATGTAACGTTCTAATTGTCGTCTGTCTTTTAAAAAAAAGTTCACGAAAAAAATTTGTTTACAAATTCACACCAAAAACATTTTTTTTAAATTTTCCACCTTTTCAATGATTTATGAATGTCCAGATCACTGTTGATAGCTAAGCAATACATAGTTTTTATTATATAAAGTAACAAATCAATAGAAAACTGGTTTACAAGACTTTAAAATACAATCATAATTTGTGGAAATTTTCAAAATTAAATCAATCATAAGTTTAAAAGTAAATCTCTCTAAATCTGTCATTCATATGATGATTAATATGAGCCCATCATTGTAATATTTATATCAAAGTTGATTGAATTTTCCAAAATTCAATCGGGCATAATATTTTTCATGACATTTTTGAATTTTCTTTAAAATAAAAAAACAAATTTTTGCTTTATATCTTAATCCAATAATTCATGAGAATACTAATAGTATCAATCAAAACATGACCTATTAAGCTGTACAGTATTTTGATGTTTAAAAAAAAAAATACAAAAGAAATTTAACCGTCTTTTTAGATTTAAAAGAAATAAAATAAAATTATGAACGTTCAGGGGGTGGGGGGTGAGTTGTAACATATTGTAACAAGGGGGGGGGGGGGGTGAAAAAAAGTCGTTTTTTTGCGTAACGTAATAAGTGAACGGCCCCTTAGAGGGTTTTTTTTGTTGAAAATTTGATTAATTCGGAAATGCTTAAGGCACTTTCAAAATTCGCAATTGAGTATTAAACGCATTAATTCCTTTAATCATCTATCAAGCATATTAATTGTTAATTTTCTTAGATTGTTTAAGAACAGCATCAACATTCATTCAGAACATGGATACCACAGCAAATCCTTGTGAAGACTTCTTTCAGTACATGTGTGGGAATTTTGAACAAGAACACCCATTGCCAGATTCATCTACATCACATGATTGGTATGTACACATATGTAATCATGGTGTTGTTGACTTATGATGTCTTGAATAAGAAATTTTTGTTATACTATTAGTCTCTGGCGTGAATAGAACCTTAAAATGAGACTGGATCTTATGCCAAAAAATTATGGAGTTACTTTTCAACTTCAAGTCCGTTGTTCAATTCAGTTTTCAAAAAAAACTTTGATTTTATTATTCTTATTTAAGATAGAAATTAAACTTGAAAGCATATATGCATAAATGTCTTAATGTTTCAATTTTGAACGCACCCAAATTTTTATTCCGAAAAAAAAATCAAGAATACACTTACTCCTCATATTATCATAATTAGGTTTACAGAAAAACAGCAAACAGTGCTTCGAGATCTGAGGAAAAAGTTACAACAAAAACAGAAAGAAGAGGAACCATATCCTGTATCGCAAGCAAAAATGTTTTATAAATCATGTGTTGATACAATCTCAATAGATAAACTCGAGTTTCAGGCGTTGTTTCGGTACTTGAAACTTTTTAATATCCCAAAACTACCAACACTTTTGTCAGACCCAGATGTAGACAACATTAACTTTGATTGGATCAAGAGCATCGTTAAAATAAAGAGATCTCTTGGTGCTGATAAGTTAATTGGATTTGAAGTTTTTAATGATCCAAGAAATCGAAGCGTAAACTACTTAGCTATTGGATCTCCATCACAAGAGAGTGACCTGCCGCTGTAAGTTGTAGTTGTTGTTACAATTAAATTACTCTTGAGTATCATTTAGAAACTTCATATACGTTTTTCATTCATCATCTTCCTGCCTTTTTCCTTTCATCCTCAATAGTGTCGATGATGCGCTGTCGAAAAAGATAAAACGAATGAAGAGAAAATTTCATATAAATGCTCGTGTTACGGATGAAACTGATGACGATATATCGATAGATGATGAGGAAGATATAGCTTTAATGGCATACAATATTTATATGAAGGAAGTCATCCATGAATTGATACGGAAAGCAGCACCAACATATGATATAGATGGAAATGCAAATCGAATATCTAAACTCATTCAAGTTACAGTCAATATATCTAAAAATATCTACACATTTATAGATATGGCTGAGAATGCCTCAAAAACTGAAGATCGTGATGGAAATTTATCAGATTTAGTTTACATTAAAGTAAAAGACTTACAGAAGCAAGTACATGAAGACATTAGTGAGGAACAAAGTTCTCCAATTCTTGAAAGATATATGTCCTTAATGTTAACCGGTTTACCTGAAGCACATTTCGATATGGAAGAAGATATAGTATTAACAAGCAATGCCGACATCCTCTATCTTAAAAATGCAATAAAATTGATTTACGAAACAAAAGCAATTCATCTTGAAGCATTTTTATGGTGGTCGATTGTAGAAGAACTAATTCTTTACACGACGAGCTCGATGAGGCAACTTTATCATGATTACACAAAGACTGTTACCGGTGTAGAAGGTATACCATCGCGTTCATCATACTGTACAACATCAATAAATAAATTAATGGGTTATGCTGTTAGTTATTTGATAGTTGAGAAAAACTTTATGATTGAAACAAGACCAAAAGTGGAAAATATGTTGTCTAATATACAAAGTTCCTTTAATAACATAATTCATCACAGTTGGATGGATTGGGAAACGAAGGAGAAGTCTCTGAGGAAATCGAAAAAAATGAGAAGTTTAATTGGATTTCCCGAGTGGATATTGAATAAAACTGAACTTGAAAGACATTATAAGGGGGTAGGTATCGATAATCTTTATTTAACTTTATCCGCAATCAATTCCTGTTTATTTTCCCTTCTCTTCGACTCATTCTTTTCACTTGACACGTCTTCAAAAGATAAAAATTAAAAGTGACACATGGATGGAGAATATAATTGAGTTGTTATCGTGGCAATTTATGGATAAGCTATCAAGATTCCGCATGAAAAATGAACTGGAATGGGCATCGTCACCATCAAATGTTAACGCCTTTCATACGTTTCAATCTAATGCAATAAGTAATTTGTGATGAAATTTGTTTTTTCGTATCAATTTAAGCTTCAACGTTTCTTTTCCATAAATATTTTATAGCTATACCGTTTGCTATCCTACAATTTCCATTCTATCAGCTAGGATTAGAGTAAGAGTTCTTGTTTTTTTTCATGCACTTGTGAGTGAGAAGATCTGCACTTTGGCTGATGTAGTGTAGTGTCGGAGCATTGTTGCTTACAATTCGGTTTCTTAAGAATTAACTTGCTTCTTTGACTTTAGTTGTCTTTGTAAGTTGATCTGAATTCAAATCTCGGATTCCATAATCGAGTCACATACTTAAAAAGAAGTCTATATGAAAAAAACTGCTCACGACACTACAATCATTTTTATCTGCATAGATCAAGTTTGATGAGTTGGATTTACTTTGTAAATATGTAGCATAACTTTTTCAATTTGATAGTTCAAGGTCTCATGTACGTACTGCAAAAGTCATAAATTATGACAGATATTAACTGTATCGAATGACTAATGATTCAACATTGCGCTCTAGTCTTACTCATATGATACAATTTCTTCTGTCATTTCCACTCTATTCAGGAAACAAGGAAAAACATGAGAATGGAAGTTAGTTACTAATTCCACAAATGTTTCTTTTTTTTCATTTCACTTTAGCACTACTTTCTTTCCTTTGAGAGCACCTATGCAAGTTTATCCCTACACTCTGTTTTTCTCCCTGTTAGCTCATAAAATGCTTTCAATTTTCTTTTGTGTGATATTAGAAAAGCATTAACATTGAATGGAAGTGAAAAAAAAAACTTCTTTGATTTAAAACAATTTCCTTTTAGAGCACTGAATTATGGGAGTATTGGGACTGTTTTAGCGCATGAACTGACTCATGGTATGTTCCTCATGAATTTTTAAAGTTGTTAAATATTTATTCTGGATTTTTGGTTTAGGTTTTGACGATATTGGGAGGCATTTCGATGAGGATGGGAATAAAAACTTCTGGTGGACCAATACTACAATACAGAAGTTTCTGAATAGAACTGAATGTTTTAAAAAGCAATATAGTGAATACTACTTACCTGAAATCGGGGATTATGTGAGTATGTTAAATGAGACTGAAAAGGAAGAAAAGATCGATATGGGCTTAGACGTTTTGTAAAGGATTTTTGCTTAACAGAAAAAAATAATTTGAATTTTTCACTAACACTATCATACAAAACATCAAAAATTAAATTCTCAAAATTCTTAATTATTCAATCATTAATCCCAAATATTATGATTTGAATACGAAAAATAGATGATGCATTAGCTGTTCCGAATATTTTAAGAGGTTTTACATCATTATTGAGTGATATTTTCGTGACTTTTCAAATTTCATTTTCGATTTTGTTTGTAAACAAACAAATTACAACCGAAAAAATTCAAAAAAATTAAAACCGTTAAAATTTTTTAAACTTAATTTTGTCCATTTGGGTATGTTAATGCAGCAATTTTAAATGTTTTATATACTCCACAATGATTCAGAATCGGAAAAAATGTTCAAAAATTCAAAAATAACATATTAATTAAACTTCATCTTTTAAATGCCAGATTAAAGATCTTAACTTAAGGCATATCCTATGAAAATATCTCGTCCCAATTTGATGTCTAACTCCAGAAATCATTAATTTAATCTCACCCAAAATTTGTTTACAATTTGTGTATGAAAAAAAAATATGATTTTTTCTACTTTAAGTTGTTATTTGGATGTCTTAAAAGCAGTTGCTAGCTAATTTAAGCTTAGCTTTACATATTAAAACAACAAACTTAATAGAAATCTGCTTATTAAGCCTTAAAAATTAATTGAAATCTGAGTATTTTTACAAAACTTAAACTATTCATAAGTTAAAAAGTCTTCCAAAGACCTCTCTGAAACCTATACAAATCAATTAATTAAGCTTAAATCTATCTCCCATATTACTGGGGACATGCCGTTTGATGCCGTCTTCGAGATATTTGCGTTCAAAGTTTACATCAATTTTCATACAAAATTTGATCATGCACAATATTTTTTGATAAACTTTTACAAAGTTTTGGTAAAAAATCATGTTTATCCTTTATATTAAGGACTGATTTTTTGAGCAATGAACGAAAACATTATCTAGAAGATGCTAAAAGATTCAAATCAAGAGAAATTAACAAAAACTTTCAATTTTCTAATGTGTCGGAAAAGTATTGTGCACAAGGAATTTTTGAACATTTTTTCCGAATCTGAATCATTGTGTACTCAAAAAGAAGAGAATTGAATTTTGAACCTAAAAAAATACATTTGAAGATATATCAATAAACAATAATGAAGATATATCAAAATTCCCAAAAATTGTACGTGAGTAAAGCTTAGTTAAAGTGATTTTTTCGAGTAACTGTAAACTTTCATGAAGTGAATTGTACAACAATAGATGGGGATTTTAATTCCCTTTTCAAAAAAGTAACTCTTAAATTTGTCACTTTTAAGGATAAGGAGATAATCACGAATAACAAAGCGTCACTCACGTACAATTTTTTTGTGACGAGGCT
Source organism: Chironomus riparius (assembly GCA_917627325.4). Lineage (NCBI taxonomy): Eukaryota > Metazoa > Arthropoda > Insecta > Diptera > Chironomidae > Chironomus > Chironomus riparius. Next base: position 39,028,033 of record OU895879.1, read on the forward strand.
CATATATTTTAGAATGTTTAAGCATGTTTAAGTCAAAATCAGATTGATCATATTTTGGCTCAAAAACTATAATTTTATTAAAGATTTTATTCTGAATGATGAATCAGGAAAGTGAAAAAGCCAAAACAAGACTTTTGAAACTTCTTAGAATCTAGCCCAATTTATCTGAGATTCGTATCACTGGGTTTGAAGAGCCAAAGATTTGCCTTAATAATCTTCTATAGCTCAAAGGTCAATGTTTATGCTCAGAACACACGAAAATTCAATTAATCGTCATCCAATTACATAGTTTATAGCTTTTAATTGAAAACTTTTCATCTCTATTACACAACAGATAAATGGCGAGAATACACTGGGCGAAAACATCGCTGATAATGGTAAAATCGGATACGCACGTCTATTACTAATCAAATTATACATTCTATGTCTATCATATTTCATAGGTGGATTACGTGAAGCTTTTTATGGTTACAACTATCATGTTAAAACGAATGGAATGGAGAAAAAATTGCCAGGCAAGATTGATTCAATGTCCTGAATGCCTTTTTCAAAAATTAATAAAATCAAAAATTCTCTTCTGTAAAAGGATTTGAGAGCTTTAGTCACGAGCAGCTGTTCTTTATGAGCTATGGAAATTTATGGTGCGAGACAATGTCGCTTCAGGGATTAAAATTTTCATTAGAAGATACACACTGTCCAGGACGGATTCGATTGTTGGGCGTTTTATCGAATGCTAGAGAGTTTCATAATGCATTTAATTGCCATATTGGACAAAAGTATCATCGAACGGACGATAAAAAGTGTATTCTTTGGTAATCAAAACTTGTGTGATATGATGACATAAATTAAATTGTGCTGTGTATTTATGATCAATTAAACATTAATTGTGATTTTTCTTTTCGACATTTTGAAGTGTGAACTTAATATTTTTGCATAATAAATAAGTTTAATTAAATTTTTATGACCGCATTATTTATTGTTCAATTTGAAAAAAATACATGGAAAATTAATCAGATTTTGGACTTTTACTGCTTACACTCCGTTTCTTCTGTCGTTTCCTATCGTGCTTTGGATTTTCTTCTTTTGTTGATGTCGATGGTAATTTCTTTGTTATTGGTTGTTGTGCGATAGACACTGAAAGTTCATCTTTTGCTTCCTTTCGACCGTGATATAATCCTGTGTAATACCCACTCATGTACCACGACATAAGCATCGCAGACATATATTCTGTATCTCTTGAACTATTAAACATGCCTGGTGGAAGTGGTGGCTGAAAAAGACATAAAATTTATTGTAAAATCTATCGACCATGAATTTAGAACGTTGCTGATTAGCAGGTCGAATATTGTTGTGGCTTTCCTAATAGTTTGTTCACGATTAATTATTAAATCATGAGATTTAAGTATGGATTAATTTAAATCGCTGGATTAGATAGTCAGATTTTATAACACAAACAAGATATCTAGCTTTACTAAATTCTTTAAGGAAGTCAACAATTATGAAGCCATAGCTACCAAGAAAACTATGTCACAAAACACTCACCATGGGAGGAATAGGAAGTTTGCTGTGAACTCCTGAAGATTTATTCAGAATGAAATTGTGCAGTTCCTCTTGATGATTCCTGTCCTCTTCAACAGGTTTGTCAGCTTCTGCCAATAGCTTTTGTTCTTCTCGTGCCTCAAATCCCCAAGATGCCACTAAATCCTCTTTTTTAACTTTCTGTTCATTTCCATATCCAATATACCGAATGAGAGCAGTTCCATTTTCATTTATTGACAATATTTCAGCTTCGTAATCTACATTATCCTCGTATGTGGACCTGACAAAGTCACCTACTTTAAAAGATTTTTCGTCATTGATTATTGATGTACTGGATTCTTCTATTTCTTCCGGATTATTCTTCTTATTCGTTTTCATTGCAATATTTTTCGCAATTTCTTCTTTCTGTACCTTTAATGACTCTTCATATGCTTTAATTAACAATGTATCGTCCCAAATGTCATCATGATCTGGTCCCTGGAAATACGAATTAATTAATATTTCAATTTTATTAAAGATGAACTCAGCTGGAACTTACAAATGACTTTTTGTACAAGCTATTGGACATTTTGAGCACTAAATGTGTTAGGAAACTAAGCTGTTACTATGGAAAATAACTTTAATTAATTTTTGTAATGTTTATTAAACTTTGCGGTTCAATCAGTTAAAAAATCATCCAGTTTTTATGACAGCGCATTTCAGTTTTTTCAACTTTACTTCCACTAATTGTACTTGAGTTGTTGAAATGTTAATTACTTTGTATGTGTATAGCATTTGTTGTTAATTGTATTAGTTTAATTAAAGTTTCCAGCTGATTTTAAAAACTATTTTAATAGACAGACAAAAGAGAATGTCAACAAAGTGTTTACTATAAAAAGTTGCAAATTTTCGATTTCGAAATTTAAATATATTTTGACAGTTGAGAATATCTGCTGTATTAATAGCTTATTAAGATGCATAAAAAGTGCAAAAGAATCAAGATTAAGAGCATAAGAACAATGGATGTTTGTAAATATTGATAAACTTAATAGTTTTTGCAGAAATTCAATTGATCAGTGTTAACGGTTTTTAAAATTTCAAACTATACAAGAAGAGTTTTCATTTGAAATTTTCATCAGTTTGAATTCATTTGAACAAAACATTCCGGACTGAACAGATCGCTCGTACATTCGCTTAGTGAAATTAATTAATTTAAGGTGTATAACACATAGTTTAGTGATAAGATTTTGATAAATATAACAAGAAATATCCATTATTCAAAAGTGCAATTAAATGAATCAAAATAAATAGTGAATAAATATCAAAATTGTATCATAAAAAGTGAAAAGCGTGGCGTAGACTCAAAAAAATGGGATTAATTGGATGGATTAAAAAGTAAGTAGATGTAGAGTGATTGATTTCTGATAATTAATCAGTAAACAGTATAAAAATTTTAAATTTCATACCAAACAAGTCATTATTGTTGAATACTCTGTTGTTGGAAACTGTGATACAGTTTGCTTAATAATATAAACATCAATTGTCAATTTATGATGTGCAGACAATTATTCTGTAGGCAACAATAACAACCGTTTGTTAAAAGCATAAAGAACGGGATATTAGGTAGAAAAAAATGTAAAAAATTGATGTTGGGAATTTACGTGTATTACGATCATGCTGGATCTTGATATAAATCGCATATTAGCAAATTAGCATCTTCAACTACCTGAATTAATGATGTGCCCTTATTTTTATTAGAATTTTCGTAGGCTTGGCACTCAGATAAAATGTTTCCAATAACAACAATTGAATCTGTTTAAAAAGAATTAAAAAATCTTCATAGTTCATCATCCACCTGCCGTCCCATAATAGATTTCGTACAATTTAAATGAATGAAAAAAATATCTCTTTTACGCTAATGCCACCACCGACTATTGTGGTTAATAAGAATAGCTGTATTTTAAACATGCAAGTACTGAGTGAAGAGATCTTTCTGCTATTATAATGATAGATACATTTATAAACATGTACATAATCCATCTCTGTTGAAATTGGCGAAATCAGACAACAGCAGTAGAAATACATTTTTTTTTTGTTGAATATCAGGTGGAATTACTGAAGCATATCTCCCCGAAAAAAAAAGAGTAAAAACTTATTGTGGTATTCTTATGTCACTTTGCATGAACACTGTCTACACATTTACGCATTTAAATGGAAGAGACGAAAAGCTGCAAAAATTATTTAAATTTCCTTTAATTATATGCGAGAAAAAGTAAATATTTACTCTAAATCGTGTGATGATGCATGAATTAAGCAGTTAGTGAAAGATTTAAATGCGAGCAGGCGAAAGAAAATTGAAAGTTTTTCACTTCTTTTTTGCTGCGTTGTTATAGAATTAACAATTATGATAAACTCTTTGAATTTTTTTAGACTGACTGATATCTCATTCGTAACAAAAATGATTTTATACATTGCTGGCTTTTTTCCATTCATTAAACGGCAAACATTTTGATTGTTAATCTTTATAATAGAAGCGGCAAAAATTCATTGAATTAATTCTTTTATTTTTTTGTTGCTAGATTTAACTTTTATAGATAAGAACTTGCGAAAATTATTGTGTTGGGAAGGATATTTAAGATGAATCTATGAATTTATTTCAATATTTATGAGGTTGAGTTTCTCAAAAACAAGCCATTAAATTGAGGTTTTGTAATAGATTAGGTATTTATTCCAGTGGAAAAAGATTTGACTTGAACTTTTGGAATATATTGGAATTAAAACATTCCATTCCCATGTATGGGAATTAATTGGAATGAAGTGGAATGTAATGGAAGCTATTGGAACTCATTTCATTGGAATAAAGGCTTTCTATAGTCAAATCATTTCTAGTAAAGCTCAAATTTTAACCGATTTTCGTAGGTCGACTTCGAGCCCTGCTTCAGATATTGCGTATCAGATCCTTCAAGTTAAAGCTCCCTAAAGTTGCCAAACCACATCTCATAAATCAAAACGCATACTTCACTTACGAAACAGCAAAGCTCTAAATTTATTGAAAGTCTACCTGATAATTCACACGCTACAATTTCTTGATATTAAATCTACGCTAATCTTCCTTCTGACCAATTTATTCGCCCATTAATTTAAATGCGTTTTGTTCATGCGCCCTCACGCTGAGATACTTTTACTCACTTTCTTGCTGATTACTTTTAATAAATCTTTAGACACAAAAAAAAGTAAAAATGTTTAATAAAAATAAATTAAGCAGTCAAAAAGAAGAAGAAAGAATAAACAGATACATAGACGTAGACAGTAGTACAGAGAAAGAGTAAAGCATGTACATTAAAATGCCATAAATATTGTTTCACTCCAAATACTTCTTGATTTGTACTCTTCACTTTTAAATTCCATTTTAAAAAAATAAATATTCTCATGATTTGTGTTGCTTGTACCTTAAGTACATCTCTAAAAGTATCATTTGAAGAAAATTCTTTCTCGAAAAAGTAGAGCAAATTTTTGTATTTGTTTGTTTATGAAAAGAATTTGCAATCTTCTTTTCTTTAATTAATAAATATTTTCATTCAATCTTATTAAATTAACTATAGCTGGGTTTTATAATTGTAGAAAAAGAATAAAATAGTTAATTGTAGCTACATGAATGTGAGAAAGAAAATAACAAAAAAAAAACACTTTGAAGGTGGTAAGTAATTAATGATTATGGATTGGATGTTTTATAAAGCGCATTTGTGTATGAAATCGGGTCTTTCGTTTCTTAGCGGCTTTTAGAATTCAACACAATCAACAGACCTTCTCCTGTAATCTCTTGCTATCTACAAAGTCAGATTTCAATTCTTAAACATTTTATGAAGCTCTCACAATTCACTCTAATTTTCAACAGACCTCATTTGTGGATTAATATCAATCCTGACCAGTGACTGTATTGCAAAATTAATTGAAAAATTTCATTCAAATTCATTTCTATAGTCCCAACAAAAAAAAAAGTCCAATTCATAACCACAAATGAGATCAATAGACCGTGACTAACGAAACTACTCGGCACACAAAATAATATAGTCGGACAGACGATCAAAATTCGAACAATACCGCTACTCCATCGACTCAGACAATGCGTGTAAAAAGACAAATTGGTATGAAAGAATAATAACATCAAAGAAAAGTGAAATGAAACGCATGAAGAGGAAATTTTTCTTCGGTCTCTTCTAACTCTTTACATCTACTTCTTCTTGATTGTCGGAATTTAAATTCATTTTAAGTAAGAAAAAAAGCCTATGGTCAGGAAATAAAATTGTAATGGAATTTCATGAGGTTCAATCAATGTGATTGGAAAAGCATGATGACCATGTAAAATATTACTTTCTTTCGGAATTTCTTAGTTCTATTCTTATTTCAATTGAAAAAAAAATCACTGTTTGATCGAATGTCACGCTTCATTACTTCTTGTTTCTTGAATTCTTTTCATTTTCTTATTATTTAAAATTTGAAAATTGTTGAGAATAACAAAGCAGCAATTAATTGATTCCAAACTTATTAATATCCAACAATTCATTAAGTCAGTTCAAGAACACTTTGCAAGCTATTGATCTAAAAGATTTTAGAGTAAACCACACACAAGGCTTTCGATATTATGTTCTTCATCGCACATATGTGATGGTCTAAATTACTTCTTTGCTGTAAAAAAAATGTTATGGTGCTAATTATTATATTACACATTGCATCGGCATCACATCTATTGTTGTTTTCTATTCGTGATCTCTTAAGACTTTGTTTCCATCTCAGAGTTTTTATATTTTGTTGGAATTTGGAACAATGTAAGAAACAATGGAGATTGATTACTTTACGCTTTTTAGCATAGTTTATGAATTTTTGGAATGAAAGTTGGCTGGGTTATTTTTTGCTGTTTACACTGGATTAGGATGAAATTGGGGGGTACAGTTTATTGCCAGTTGTTGGTTCTTAACCATTTCCTTTCAAGGCATTATGTCTAAAACATTGATTACCGATCTGTGGAATCTAAACGATATATGATGACTATGACTTACAACAACGCTGTAAAGCTTTTTAATATATGATTTCATACTTCTAATTTTCATTGTCTTCCCCAAAAACGTCCACGAGAGTTCTAATTGCTTTTACCATGAAAATTCAATTTACCTCACAACGTTGTATTGTGCCGCTGCTGATGTTACTGTTTTATTAAAAAATAACTTAATTAATTTCTTATTAAAAGGAAAGAAGAAATGAAGACGGAAACTTGCGGATTTATAACATAAACATTTCATTTTACTTCTGCTTCTGTTGTTTGTGTCTCACAATAAGTAATAATAAGAAGTTATCAATCAAGCGACAATTTTCATACATCCGATGTTTTTATAACTGTTTTGTGGTTAATTATTATTAGTGTCATAATTAATATGTCTCTATAAAGGCATTATTAGTAAACATTAATCACATTTTTGCATGATGCCATGCTTTGACACCGAAGAAGTCTTTTAACATTTTTGTTTTGAGAAATTGATATTTCTTTTGTATTGTTAATGCTGAAGCATTTGTGTGCCTTGTGAGCATGAAAAAATCTATTTAGCGTAACAGAATGATTTGTGAAAATTTCATTACTAGCGTTTTTTTTTTGTTATTCGCTATGCTCATGATGTGATATTTAGCAAAAATAAAAAGTAGACACATGGGTCGTCACTTGAGGATTTGTTAATTAATTTATGTTGTTTATTCTTCATTAATATCGAAAGTAACATTTTCTGATAGTCGTAGCTTTTAAAATTCCAAATATGATCATTATCGATGAAAAGAGGTGATTGAAATAAAAAGTATGGCAGTTATGCAACTTTTATAGATGTTTGAAACGCATTTTAGACATTAATGATGATTTGTGTTTTGATCTGATTTAGTTCTTGCATGAAGTCTAGTTATGATAGACGTGATCACTTATGGTCCGGTTTCGTGCGTTGGTACTTAATTGCTTTGTTTTTTGTACTTTGTTGTGGCTTTAAATGTTTAATCTGTTTGCTTTTATTTTGCAAGCAGTCCTTTAAAGTCGAAATATTCCTAAAATACTAAGTTTCACACCAGCTTCCAAAGCTTTTTATTTCCCATCACAGCACTATCAAAATTATGTCATCAGCAACTACAAATCGAATAAAAACAGTCACAACAAACATATAAGAATTGCGCGACACAAAAAATAAAATAAACACATAAAGTCCAAACAGTTGACTACGAAAGAGCATAATCATGATGTAATTGAAAGTAACAGTTTTTATTTTTCTCATCTACTCTATTTAATTAATGCATGATCGTGTGTGATGAATAAGCATGCGAATAGCTTTAGGCTAATTGCAAGTAAGTTGCTCTTGATGTTTTGACAAGCATAAATTACATGCAATTAACTTCTAAACAAACATCATGTCTCAATTGTGTTTTTTTTTGCTGATCTTTTCATGTGTTTATTAAAGAAAAAGTTGTGTCTATATGAATCGATGCGTTGCAAATTGGAGAATCGCGCGAAAGAGAAACAATCGGCTTTAAATGCTCATTTTTTTCTTCATCGTTCGACAGCATGACCAATTCGATGAAATTTAAATAATCAAAAAAATTTTCTTTTTTCGTTCATTTAAAATAATTTTTCCTTACTTTTTTTTAACCAACAGAGAAATTGAGTCGACATCAAGGCAGCGTCGTCAAAGTGCACCACCGCCAATTCAAAATTTACAGTATCAGGATCCAGCGTATCGAAGGGCAATTGAGAAGTTTCGTGAATATCGACATAGTGGGAGGTTTGAACGCCTTAATGAGACAAAGAATACAAGCACAGCCACACAATTAGATGTAACGGCAACAAATAATAATAATAAGACAGTTGATTCAGTGTCCATCACAGATGTTGAGATTCAAGCATATGAACGTGAGCGCTTAAAAAGTCATCGTAAGCATAACAGTCACAAGCATGATAGCAGTAAGACTGACGCTATTTATACTAACTGTAATCCTGAGGAAGTTGGTAGAAATAAGCGTTTTTCACTTCCGATAATACATGACTCAACAGTACATAATAATGGACGCAATAAAAATGCCAAGAAATTGCAACCAACAAGTACAATAGATGAAATTGAAGAGTTTGAACAGAATCATTGTAATAGAATTGACGACGAGTCATTTGGAAATTCAATTACGACACCGCCATCAAAATTTTATCATAATAATAGCGATCCATATGATTCAACAGCTAAAAAGACAGTCGAAAGTGCTACAAAGCCAACACCGAAGAGATTAATGGGAAAGAATATGTTAAAACGCAATAAAGGGAAAGCTCCACAGCCTCCACCGCTGATTATAAATGGAAATAAAGGATATGCAGGAACAGAATCAACAGTGAATTTTTATAATGGAAACTTTAAGCGCTATGATGTGAGTACAGCCTCGGTTGATGACGAGTTTGTGATTTCTTCGAAAGCTTATAAAGGTAGAATGAGAAAAGAGCATCCGGAAAATATAAATTCCGTTGGTGAAAGTGCAAGTAGTGGTTCTTTATCATCCGATACCATCAATGAAAATAATTTGATAAAGAATCGTCGTCTATCTCTGCTTAATTATCAGACAGTAATCAATAAGCATGGAGAGGAAGTTGAATATGCTCTACCTTACAATGAACGTGATTCTACTCTTGATTTACCTCCTTTGCCTGTCGCTCCAATTCCTAACTCCACACAACATCAAATCTCAGCACAATTTGATCAACTTATTGATCAAAACTTTAAATTCCTTAACTCAAAACTTGATTTTCTTAATTCTCAAATTGATGTTGGCGAAGACGCACAAAAAGTTTTTCAGTCGATTGACATCCATGAACGTCAAAATGTTCAAGTAACTGATTTAGATAAATCTAATGAATGTGGACTTGCATTCCCAATGCAAACTGGTGACATTATGAAAGATTTAGATGCTCTATCCAAATGGACACAACATTTCGAGAAGAATGATCGAAATTTATCGCCAATTCAGGAATGCTATGTTGCTCAAAAAGGCGTTAAAGTGTTCAATGCTGGTGACATTAAGTATAAGCCTGGATCTTTAAGGAACTCATTCTCAACACCTCTAGAATTCTCAAACGGATATTTTCATCAGACACCGATTACAATGAGAAGCACACTGCCTAATAATTACAGTATTAGTAACTTTGCCGATAGTGGATGTAAACATGAATTTGAAATTTTGTGGTAAGTACTTGTACTGCTAAAATTAGGTATACAGTTATTAATGAATTACATATTGCAGTCAAGTTAAGCACTTAAGCATCGTTACATTGATGGGAATAAGCTTCGACAAGGATTTGCGTGTTACGTCTTTGATCATGGAGCCGTTTGACTACACATTGAATCACTACCTACATCAAATGGTAAGTAAAGCAAACAAGCAGCTAGATGAAAGTAAAATTTTTCCCATAATTAACGCAAAACAAAATCGAAAATTTCTCTTTATAGGATAAATTCTACAATATCCAACAAACCGTATCGATAATCCATCAAATTGCAAGCGCTACACAATACCTCAATGAATGCGGTTTTATACATTCAAACATAAGCAGTCATGCTGTTCTCATTCGTGAAAATCCATTTGCTGTTAAACTTTCATCATTTGAATTAGTTACTGAAATTTTGCCACGTGAAATGACTGGAAAATTTTATGAGATGCAAAAAGTTAATGCTGACATGGACATTTACAGTCATGATATTACGAGAGATGATTTGGCTGCTGAAAAGTATGGAAAATTGTCAAAGCAACATTTCTACAATCGAACATCATTGCCAATTTCGAGATTTGAGGATGACATTCAGGATAATGATGAAGAGTCTAATTTGCCTTATTCAGTTGCTTACCGAAGAATGTATTCAATGCATTTTTATCAAGCTCCCGAGTTGCTAGTTCCAACAAATAATAACTCTGTTAAATATGTTCGACCAACAATTAAATCCGATATTTATGGTTTGGGATTAATGTTGTGGGAATTGATTAATCGAGTTGTTCCTTATGTTGTTTATAATCACGATGAGCTGATAAGTGGATTAATTAAAGGAAAAATCCAATTACCAGTTCTCGATAAAAGTTCCATTATTTTTAAGGAAATATTTGAAAGCTGTTTGCATGCCGACTTCAAATATCGATTACCAAGCGTATCTACATTCATTATAATGCTTGAAGATCTCCAATTACTCGGCTATGAAAAAGACAAAATTGAGGTTTTGGAGATTATTGAGCCAAGACAAGAAAATAAATCCGAAAAGAATATTAAGAATTCAGATCAACGTGATAAGTTGCGTGAAAAAATTTACTTCTCAAAGACTGAAATTAATGATCCACAAAAGAGATTCGAGAATGCCTTAACAACTGAGAATCTTATTGATATGGGACTTCGTGACACGTCACAGAAAATCTCGGAATCAGTACAAAGTTCTGAAATTGAGGCAAATATAATGTCATTCAGTCAACAAGCTCCTGGAATTTTACAAGATGATGCTCTCGATAGAATTCGTAAGACAGTTGAAAGTCAACGAGATTTTACACCGAAGAAGCCGAGCCGCAAGAGAGATGAAGAACATCTTGAGCACAGCAAAAACTCGACAATGTTTCAAAGTTTCTTTGGCTTTGATCGTCTACAGACACCAAAAGTTGACAAGGATGTGATTTATGAACGAACAAGTACGCTAAAGAAAAGGTTAAAAGCAGGTGCTTCAACTGGAAATAAAAAGTCAGTTAAAGGATTATTTGATGTAAAGCCTGAAGTTTTTGAAGAAAAACCAGAAAATGTTGACGAAAAGAAAGTTTTAAGGGATCAATTTGAGAAGATGAATGATGAATTAAACTTGATTATTAGTAACTATAATAAAAGTGACTTTATGCAGGAAATCGTAAAAGAAATTCAAGATCGTGGAAAAGCAAAGAAAGACAATGGATTGTCGTCATTTCTTAACAAAGGAATTCAGGACAATAACAATTTAAGTCGTTCATTTGAGGAACTTCCAAAGAATGACCAAGCAGTTGAATTTGTTGGAATTAAACGCAGTGAAAGTGATGCTTGTGGTTCAAATTTGCATCGATATCCGTCCAATGATTCATTTTCCCTTCCATTAACTCCAATTGCACGTCAAAATATGATTCGTAGAAATGCATGGCTTTCTGATAATCAGCGACATCATTCAAGTACTCACATATCTGATGATATTGCCAAGCGTAGCATAAAGTTTACTAACAGTTCACTACTAAATGACTCAAAGGCACCAAATCTGAAACAGTACAATGTGAATATTAAGATCCATCATAATGATCTCGATGCTCATAATACAACACCAAAAAGTACTAATCTTAATCAGTCGCAATCAAATTCGTCGTCTGTAAATATCAAATTGTATAATTCAGGAAGTAAATTGTCACCAATTGTAAAAATTAATAATATAGATCTCAATAAGACAAGTTACACTGAAGATATCAATAAGAAGTATTATCCATTAATGCCAGAAATGTTAAGCGATGCCATACAAAATAAACGTGATCGATCGTTTCTGCAGACGACACAATTTGAGGAAGAACGTAATAAGATAAATCATGAAAAGTCATTAGAGATTTTTGAGCCACAAGAATTGCCAACGATTGACGATGACGATGATGATGAAATTGAAGAAAAAGTTATAATTCCACTTCCAATGAGTGTACGAGATACAGTCAAACTAATTGAGACAACATATAATCCAAATTCAAAAGTAGACATTGTAAAACATCCATCAACAAATCATGATGATGGGAATAAATATGAGAAAATATGTGAAGAGACACAAACAGAAGAATGTGAATTTCCAGCATTAACAAAAGAGAATTGCGTAGATGATGGAACGGAATGTCTTATGCAAGCATCGGAATCAATTCAAAAATTGGAGAATTTGCAAATTAATAATGACACGCCAAAAGTTAAAAGATTGGAAAATCTTGTGAATCAATCAACGACATCGACACAAACGCCAAAGAAAATCACGACAAAAGTTACGTTGAATTTAAAGAAGATTACTGGACGATCAAGTGATGTTACGCATTTAAAGCATGTACAGGAACAAGTAATAAATAATGCTGAGATTTTTAAGCGATTTCAAGCTCATTTTAAGGGAAAAGAATCAATGTTGACTTGCAAAAATGACCAAATATCAGCCAGCTGTAGTAGCTTAGTCTCAAAGGACTGCAATGAAGAAATGATGGTAACAAATGCTGGACATAAGTATTTTTGTCGCAACTGTGGGTTTACAATGATTCCGGCCGAGATTCTGCAAAAACGTAAGTTATGGATATAATTTTATATCTGGCTTAAATCTTAACATTAATCTTAATCTTACGTTAATCTGACTAAAATCCTAGATTTAATTTAAGTCTTTTCACAATAGTCCAAATTAAATTAATTGTTTAATTCCTTCAGTTCAAAATTCGGGTAGATTCTCGATTGCATCAAGCATAGCCGATAGTCTCCAATCAATTAAATATGATGAGAGTTTACAATCTCTTGCTGCCATTCGGAAATGTCAACAGCTTGCGGTATGTATTAATTGAAAATACGATAAAATAAAAATTAATCAAAAAAAATTTATTATTTTAACAGGAAACACGTTCGACTGAGGATTTGTACATTGATGATGATTTCTGTCAAGGGATAACTCAAAGCTTGGCAGCAAACATGGAACTTTTACCACCGCCAGATTTCTTTGACACAATTGACTTTAATATTTTATCAGCTGAAATTTTTCATACTCAGGAGCATGATTTTGATGATACATTGAAAGATGATGAAGATGATAATTTGGAGCAAATTGAATGGAATGAGAAGCATGACGTAGAAGACATTAATATGTCACACAATGAATCGTTGCATGTTGATGATGTTGTGCCAATTTGTGATGAAAAAATCAAGGAAATTATGAAACAGGATGAACCAAAGGTTTAAAAAACAATTAATATCGAATGGAAGCTATTAATTGAATATTATTACTGCTATATACTATATTATTAATTATAGATTGTTGAAAAAAATTGATTTAATCAAAAAAAACTGAAAAATTATTAACATGCGAATGAGAGCGAAAATGAAAAAAATTTATTTTATAATGTATGAGAAAAATCCTTTAAATAATTGTTGAAAATAAACCGAGAACATTTAAATTGCATGCCTTTTCATATTTTGTACAGTCTCCTTTCAGTCCTAGTATTTCCGCTTTGTAGTACTCCAATGGCAGTTCTTTCTCTTTCACTGATGATGACGGACTTAAAATTGAATATTGAAAATATTTAATTAACACATTTCGTATGAAGCATGAATGACTTACGTCAGTAAAATGTGAAATATGTGCCCTAAAATTCCATTTCCGCTCAAAAATGATGCTTTAGCTGATTCACAAATTGCATGGAGCAGACATTTTTTGCCGTTGATTTCGTTCCTAAATTTTAAAGGCATCAGTTTTACACATCTATAGAAAATATCATCACTTACGCATCCAGTCGACTTTCAAGCATCGTATAAATCCCAACTCTTGTGAAAATTGTCTTAAAAATTGGACTTCTTTTCGTGAATTCATGTTCTGTCTCAGGTAGAATCGTAGTCTCGTCATCTATATTTCTTAAAGTCGCATTTTCAGATTCAACTTCGACAATATCTTCATTAGTTCGTTTCATATTTCTTGCAACAACATCAGCATAGTTGGCATCAGCTAGTGGATCTACAGTTGGATATTTATCAGTTAATTTGAGACGGTTTAGAGGTCCAGGAAAAGCATCTCCAGGGACGTTAGCCATGTTGTAATTAGCTTCAAAATTGTAAGATACGAAAACGTTGTACTCTTCCAATGCCACAGGTACAGCTGTAAAAAAACACAATTTAACTCATTTAAGCACTTGCCACGTAAGCTTTTGGCACTAAGCTTCATTTTTATTACATTAACCCTAATTAAAGGATTTTCATACCTATAGCACACAAAATACCAGTAGCAGCATTATATCCATAAAGAATTGATGGAAATAGAGGAGGTGCAGGAGGTATAACAGGCAGCAAGCGTTTCTTTCTCGATATTGTGAGTGATCTGTCATTATCTTTCCTCCTGGATATTGTCAATGATTTATCAATCTCAACTGCACAATTAATTTCCTGCAAAAGTGCCACAAATACCACTAAAATCCTAAAATTTTGGTTCATGACTGACGATCTATACTGTTCAGATTCCAAAAGAACAATGGATAATGAATGAATGTAGAGAAATGGAACAGAAGAAAAGGGGATCGTGACATGTTCATTTTCATTATTCAAATTATTTCCAGATGAATTTAGACAAGTCTATTTTTGAGTAATAGCTCAACAAAATTTATGTTCCTAGCCTGGATTTTGGATATTTCAGAAGATGCGAATGATCAATTCTAAACAGGACAATGTTCATAGGAACTGTGGTTTGATAACAATCCAAAAGGTTTCAATGATGATAAAAGCTATGAATTATTCAATAAAATCTTTCTTCCAAGGATTTAACAATTTGACTCAAATATGATCACTTCGAGTGAATTTCAGTGAACTCAAACCAACTTCTGTTTATTAGCAATTTAAGACGTAATTATTTCAGTAATATCACACAAAACTAGACAAAGCATCCAATAAACTAAAATCACATTTTCTTTTATATTTCGTACAGTCTTTCTTTAAACCTAATTCTTCAGCTTTATTATATTCAGATGGTAGATTCTCATCCTTTGATGATGACGGCCTAAAGTGAAAGTTTTCTAAGTTTTAACTTTATTAGACAGAAGTTAATTTTAACATACGTAAGAATAATATGCAGAATGTGACCTAAAACTCCATTGGCTTCTAACAGTGAATTTGATGCTGATTCGCATATAGCACGTAGGAGGCATTTCTTTCCGTCGATTCCATTTCTGTACATTTTCAAACTATAAGATTACGAAATTTGTAATTTTTTGCATTCAGACTTACGCAGATATCCGACTCTCCAGAACTCTGTAAACTCCTTTTCTAGACAGCACTACTCTATCCAATAAGCTTCTCTTTGTGATCTCATTAGCCTCCACGTCATCAATGCTGTTACTTTCTTCTGTCGTTGTCACTTCTTCATCCATAACTGTTTCATTTCCTTTGTTCAAACTTCTAGCAAAAGAATCATCAATTGCAGTATCTGCCGAAGGGTCTACTGACATGTCTTCATAAGTTGATCCCAATTTCCATCGTTTAAAAGGTGGACCGGGAAAGGAATCTGATGGAACATTCGCTAAATTGTAATTAGCTTCAAAATTGTAGGCCAAGAAGACATTTCTGTCAATGTCATGAAGGGGAACAGCAACAGCAACAAGTATGCCTGGAAATCATAAGATTCTTTGTCAATTATTGGTTCTAGAACTGGATATTTAATTTACCTGTTGCAGCATTCAATGGGAATAGAAGTTGAGGCCAGAACAGTCCTCGTTTAACGATTTCATGTCTAAAATGTTCATCCTTCTCATGTTCCTCTAAAACTAAAGAAACTGCACCCGTCACAAGTAATATTAAAATGAACAAATTCAAAGACATCTTTGGTCCGTGAATGATCAAAATGAAATGAAGCGTAGCCACTATCCAAAATTACTGTTCTTGTGATGTAGAAGGGGGTTATAGAACAGAATTATGGTACGTAAAATTTATCATATGATTATTATTGAGTGGCACGCTTCATCTATTATTTTCTTATAATCCAATCACTAACAGAGATTATTTATTGACTTATCTAATTCTCTGGAACTTATCTAGTTCTAAAATTGAATTGATTTCATTTGTTAATATCAATGTAGTCGTTTGGCATGTCTAAAAATAATTTAAGGTGAAAGAAGATTGAATCATGGGATTATTTTCAAAGGTTTCAAGCAATTTAGATATCTTGCAGTATAGATAGTGATTTTGGTTTGAGAATATGTTTTAAGGAGTTTTGGAACATAAAATACTGTGCTTATATGTGGACTAAGTTTTAAATATGCGAATTGAAATAACAGTTTTGACTATTATCAACTATTAAGGTTAGTTTTTCGCATAACTCTTCTTGAAGAAAGGAAGGATTAGTGTGCTTTTAAAGGAATCCTGTTTCGGATCACATTATTAGATAACTTTTCATTAAGTAAACTATCAATATTTGGATAAACGAAGCAGATGAATCTTCACTAAGTTTAACCAAGTCTGATATCTGACTAAATGGATTATCTAGAAAACAGAGATTAAGAACAAAAGTGATTTAATTAAATATCAATAGATTATTTATTTGATTATTTGATAATCAGCAAGAACTTTTATACAAAGGTAGAGATGGCATCAAGTAAGCTTAAATTACACTTTCTCACATATTTTATACAGTCGTTCTTATAACCTAGTTCTTCTGCTTTATTATATTCCGTCGGTAGATTTTCATCTGTTGATGACGACGGCCTAAAATCAAAATTTTACTAAGGTTAATGTTAGAGAGAAATTAATATTCACTTACGTGAGAATGATATGCAGAATGTGACCTAAGACTCCATTGGCTTCTAACAGTGAATTTGATGCTGATTCGCATATAGCACGTAGGAGGCATTTCTTTCCATCTACACCATTTCTGTAAGTTTTCAAACTTTAACACTAAGAACTCATTTTACGTATTCTGACTTACGCAGTTATCCTACTCTCTAGAACTCTGTAAACTCCTTTTCTTGAAAGTATCACTCTATCCAATAAGCTCCTCTTCCTGATATCATTAGCTTGCAATTCATCAATATGGTTACCTTCTTGCGTCGTTGTCACTTCTTCATCTATAACTGTTTCATTTCCTTTATTCAAACTTCGAGCAATAGAATCATCAATTCCAGCATCTGCGGCTGGATTCACTGACATATCCTCAAATGTTGATCCCAATTTCCATCTCACATAAGGAGGTCCGGGAACAGAATCTGATGGCTGACCTACCATATTGTAATTAGCTTCAAAATTGTATGACATGAAGACATTTCTGTCGAGGTCATGAAGAGGAATCGCCATAGCAACGAGAATGCCTTGAATTTAAATTGTTTGTTCAGTCAAATAAATAAACAAGAGATTACTGATTAGAGGCTGCCCCCCCCCCCCCCCCCCACTGAACGTTCATAATTTATTTTATTTTAATAATTTTTTATTCTAAAAAGACGGTTAAATTTCTTTTGTATTTTTTTTCTTAAACATCAAAATACTGTCCAGCTAAATAGGTCATGTTTTGATTGATACTATTAGTATTCTCATGAATTATTGGATTAAGATATAAAGCAAAAATTTGTTTTTTTTTTAAAGAAAATTCAAAAATGTCATGAAAAATATTATGCCCGATTGAATTTTGGAAAATTCAATCAACTTTGATTTCAATATCACAATGATGGGCTCATATTAATCATCATATGAATGACAGATTTAGAGAGATTTATTTTTAAACTTATGATTGATTTAATTTTGAAAATTTCCACAAATTATGATTGTATTTTAAAGTCTTGTAAACCAGTTTTCTATTGATTTGTTACTTTATATAACAAAAACTATGTATTTCTTAGCTATCAAAAGTGATCTGGACATTCATAAATCATTAAAAAGGTGGAAAATTTAAAAAAATGTTTTGGTGTGAATTTGTAAACAAATTTTTTTCGTGATCTTTTTTTTTAAAGACAGGCGACAGTTAGAACGTTACATTCTTCTTGACCCCCCCCCCCCCCCCCCCCTATGTTACATTTTGTTAAAATTTTTCAAACCTCCCCTCCCCCCTAAAATGCGAACGTAATAAGTGAACGGCCCCTTACCTGTTGCAGCATTAAGTCCATAAATTAGCCAAGGCCATCCAAGACCACGTTTAACAATTTCATGCTTAAGTCGTTCATCCTTCTCATTATCACTTAAATGTACACAACTACCACAAGTCACAATTATTACAAAAATTAATGATTTTAAAAATAAGGAAGTCATCATTGAACCATGAATGATAAAAATCAAATGAACCGTAACGAGTACATAATTACAGTACTTGTAAAGTGGAAGGGAAACTGCTAGAAATATTTTCTCCATAGAATTGTGTCAATACTTCGTACATTCTCAATGAAAGTATCAATTGCTTATGCAAACATTAAGAGAGAATCTTTTGTATATTGACCTATTTATTTATAGAGTATATACTTTATTTTGGTTCTGAAATCGAATCTAATAGTTTGATCTGACAATTCTTGCGATATTTTGAACAGTTATTATTAGAACTTTCGGCATCGATGTAGTCTTCCATGTCTGATTCGACTGTTGATGATGATGGTCTGGAAATAAAGTTGATTGATAAAGCATTGATATAAAAGTAAGTGATGTGATTTTCAATGAGTTTTTGATTTAATGAAAAACTAACTTGATATGAATGAGGAGACTCAGACCAGAGCTCGAA
Organism: Chironomus riparius; assembly: GCA_917627325.4. Lineage (NCBI taxonomy): Eukaryota > Metazoa > Arthropoda > Insecta > Diptera > Chironomidae > Chironomus > Chironomus riparius. The sequence goes on from OU895879.1 coordinate 39,047,049, forward strand.
ATCGACTAGGTTTGGTCAACTCTACCTCGATTTGAATCGCCTTCGAACTTTGATTCAAACTGATTCAAATTGTACTTACGTAAACAGAATATGAGCCATAGAACCAAGAACTCCATTGATTCCTCTCAGATCAACTCGTCCAACATCGCAAATCAACCTCAGCAAACAAGCTCTTCCATTAATCCCAAATTGTTCTAATTTGTCTTCAATCATTCTGTAAATCTGCTTCCTAGAGAATATATTGAATCCAGCCATTCTTGATGAAGTCTCATTCTTCTCAACACCATTAATGAACAGAATCTTATCATAAATTCCTTGTGTAAATACAGTCGTGTTTGTGGGTAGCGCATAATTTGCTTCAAAATTGTATGACATAAAAATATTACTTTCTGGATTTCCGAGTGGTAGAGAAAGAGCAACAAGATACTGTCCATAGTTTATGATTAACGGGATGTAAAAGAAATAAAGCATTAATTATCAGTCACAAGCTGAAATCCAAAGTGTTAAGAAATGATTAAGGAACTATTTACAGTTTTAGTTTTAACTTCATCTTATTTGTCAGATGGAATTTTGGTTATGCCTCCTTCATCCCCGACCAGTAAGTTTTCTTATAAATATTTTTGAATTTAAGGAGTCTAATATTTATAATTTATAGTTCATCAGTTAACCATCGGTTTGGGAGTTCCTTTGAATCTTAAACATGAAGCTGTCGTTTATGGTAAATCATGTACTTAAAAGAATTATGAATTTGATCAAAAATCTGAAATAATTTAAGGTTGGACAATCAAGACTCATTATTATCTCCCAGAATCAACAGCTCAGCAATTAAAATGGTCATACTTTCGTGGGGTATGGAAAAATTACGATGCGATGCATTTAGAAACGAAATTAAAGCCTTTCCCTTACGGTGGTCGAAGAAAACGTGAAGAATTTACTGATAAAATGTTTGATCAGAAGTATGAAAGTAATAATGTTGAGGTTGAGGAAACTAGAAGTGTACAACTTAAAAAGGATGCACTATACGATGAAGTAGATGAACTATTCGATGATCACATTGATAATCAAGGAAATATTCCAAAGCTTAGTGACTATCCATTGAAGACAGAGAAAGAATTGATGGATATGAGTGGAATTCGATGGTAAATTAGTAGCTTTAGAATCTAGAGAACATAACCTTAATTTTAGAAACTTTGAGGCTCTTGTATGATGGATTTGGAAGAATGTTAAATATAAAAGGATTAGATGGAAGATATTGTGTCTTAAGATCAATTTGTGAAGCAGCTGAATCGAATTTTGGATTCCATAATGGAATTTTCGGACAATTATTTCACTTGTTCTTCACGTAAGGAAGTTCTATCTTCTAACATTATCAAATTTCATTAAAAATTATTTTCCATTCCAGCCCGTCTTCAACATCTGATGTGATAGTGAATAGAGAACATTATGACTACTTAAAGGCTGAGATGCTTGGAGAAGCTGGTGAACCATGTGATCAAATTTTCCATCAATGCAAAAAATCAATATTGGAGATTTTTACAAAAGTTTATGATTTGGATTTTAGAGATTTAAATTAAACTCCCATGAATATTAAAATAATTTTTTACAATTTTACATAGATAGACTTTGCATATGAATCACCAATCCTAAGTCAAGGATGTACATAAAATTAAATTTCCAGGATATAAAATCATTAGCTTCCTAGCTTTACAGCCAAGAAAAAAGAACAGTAAAGTGGTATTTTGATGCACGAAATAAAGAAAGATGAAAGTAAGGTTTCACACTAATTAGCACATTAATTTGGACTATATAGACATTTGGTAATTAAAGTGTGTCTGCCTAAATAGAAAATATTCTTGAAACAAATAACTTTTAGTCACATTCCGTAAGCCAAAGAGTTGAGATGATTGAAATATATTTAATAATTCTAGTGATAAATTTAATTAAGTGGTCAGATGAGTTGGTTGTGCCTCCTACGTCTCCTACTAGTAGGTCCTTTTAATTAATAATGAAAAAATAATTTAAATCAAAGTTTAATCAATATTTAGGACATCAATTAATTCTGGGTTTGGGAGTTCCGTTAAATCTTGAGAATGAAGCTGTTACTTATGGTAAGTCAAGCGCTAGTGAAAGAATATTGTGATCCAACTTAAATATTTTAAGGTTGGACAGTAAAAGCTCAATACTTTCTACCTGAATCGACAGCAGAGCAACTTAAATGGCCTTATTTTCCTGGAGTTTGGTCCAACTACAATGGTCTTTTGACTCCACCAAAAAACTTGACTAAAACTGCTTTGAATACAGTTTCACAGTATGTTGAAACTAGATGGAAGCCTTTCCCTAATGGAGGTCGAAGAAAACGTGAAATTTTGATTGACAAACTTTCTGGACAAAAGTACGAAAAATATGATGTTGAAGTTAAGGAAGTTGGCAATGTAGAATTAAAAATTAACAATCTGTATGACGATGAAGAAGATGAAATGTTTGATGATTACATTGATAATCAAGGAAATAAACCAAAACTTAGTGATTATCCATTGAAAACGAAGGAAGAATTGATGGATACGAGTGGAACTCGATGGTAAATTAAACCAAATTGATAGCTTCAGAAACTGAAGACAAAGTCTAGTGTTGAGTTACTGAGTCTGTAACCATATGCGTCTCTAATCGTAACTTTTGCTCATTTTCAGGCTGCTTTATGATGGTTTTGGAAAGATGCTCACAGCAAAAGGATTAGAAGGAAGATATTGTGTCTTAAGATCAATTTGTGAAGCAGCTGAATCGAATTTTGGATTCCATAATGGACTTTTTGGACAATTATTTCACTTGTTCTTCACGTAAGGAACTTCACCTTCTAAGTTTGTCAAAAAAAATTTTAAAAATTATTTTCTATTCCAGCCCGTCTTCAACATCTGATGTGATAGTAAACAAAGAGCATTATGACTACTTAAAGGCTGAGATGCTTGGAGAAGCTGGTAAACCATGTGATCAAATTTTCCATCAATGCAAGCGTTCAGTTTTGGAGATCTTCACGAAAAGTTATGATATGGATTTTAAGATTGATAAATAAACTTACTCCATTTGTTGAACCCGTTGTAAATGTTAAAAGACATGTAGCTTTATTTAATGCGGTTATGAGGATGATGATGATAAGATGCTTCATGTTTGGTAGATTGAATGTGACTGGATATTGTAGTGAAGATCTTTTTTATGAGTTTGCATTTTATGGTGCTAATTATTAACACTGAAGTTAAGAATTTAGAATGGTCTTGCTAGTAGTTTGCTGATCTTTTATTTATGACTTTCGTGGAATTATTTTTTGTAGAATTGACATACAGCTTCAAACCCCTTCTCTTCTTTAAGAACGATTGATCCAAGATAAAGCACGTGCTCTTGCAAAGTTTGATCAAAAATCCGTTAAAAAGCTTTTCAAAACTAAATCAAGCTTTTTAATGAAAGCCCCATTTGACATGAAGCTTTCAGAAATCTCTTGTCCCATTCATAAAAAAAGCTTTCTTATTCATTAAAAGCTCAATTCTCTCAAATTTTCTCTTCTCTCACAATACCATGTGTTTTTTGTGCAAATTTCTCTCTTCGGGTACGAAACATGCTTCAGTTCTCATTTTGTTAGTCTAACGTTGTGTGTCTTACTGATTAGTTAAATTAAATGATAAATGAATTTACATTGGTAAGCTTATAGTTTGACTGAACACATGATTTGTAATTATTTAACGGTCAAAATTTTAAAAAGTGCGCAAAAGTCAACCACGTGATATAAGCATTTCATACTCGGTTCCCAGATTAATCAATAATTTGCATGCACAGTTTTAGTTTTTGTCAATTTTAATCGGTCCTGGACAATATTTATATTTAAGAAGTCGGTCTAATCATAAAGAAGGCAATAAAGTTATTATTTAATATCAAAAGTAAGTAATTATCAATTTAAAAGTATAAAAATTCGTGTCTCAAAATAATTGAAGATAACACATTCCAAAAAATGATATTTTGCGTAGTTGAAATTACTTTTCTAATGTAAAATACATAAAAACACTGCTAATTTATCTCATAATTTACTCAACTTTAACTATTGTGGATTTAATGATGCAATCTCAAAAAAGTTGTTAATTTAATTAATAAAAAGTGGGATTTCACAACTAATTAATGATACAGTTTATTTGGCAATTTACGACTCAGTTATTTGTTAATTTATTTTGAGATCCAGTGATGAATAAAAATGGTGAAAGTTGAGGTTTTTGTAGAACAATCTTGAAGCAGAGACTAAATTTGCACAAACTAATGGTCTGTTTATTGATTCCAATAAAGAATTCTCAGAATAAAAGCAATAAATAACATTTCAAGGATTTCTAGCAAGATTCACTTAATTGTATGACATTCACTAAGTTTGCGATTCAAATAAACATTAAACCTGTTAATCAGAATATATTATGTCGTACGAGCTCTTATCACAGATGATTCAGCCATCCACAGAATTGATTATGTAACATTAAAGTAGCTATGAATAAAAAATTTCATTTAATTGGATTTATTGCCCTTTTAAGTAATTCTTTTGCTGTTTAGGACTATGCATAGTTACGTAAACTAAAGCTTGTAATACGAAAAAGAATGAAAATGTAGCAATTTTGATAAAAAGAAGCAAAAAGAACCGGAAAATGAAAGTCATGAATCATAAATCGATTTGCACGACTTTAATCGCACCCAGATTGATTCCGATTCAATACTGCAGTGTGTAGCAGTAAAAGCAAACATTTCATAAAGATTCCGAATAAATATTTATTATCGCAGCTTTCTATATCAATCATTATTGCCCCATAAACTAATGTGCTAATTTTATAAGCAGAAAAATAAAATTAATTTGTTTATGAGCTTTGCCATTTGCGTAAATCTCTGTTATTGTCCTGGATGAAATTGTTTGCAGCTACAGCAAAAAATAAAAATCTTATGAAATCAATTTTTGTACAATCCAACACAAAAAAGCTATAAGAAATAAAAGTAAAGGAACCAGTTTCAACTAATCGCTATCAAGAACCGCTCTCTGTTGTCGTTTACATATTCTCACATTCTCTCTCTTCGGCACATAAAGCCGGCTGATATTTCTAAATTGAACTTGAGAAAAATACGAAAACACAATTTATTTAAGTGAGTAAATTCAGTTCTGTTGCGGCTACGATCGAATTAAGTTGGAAATTATATTTTAAGGAAAATAATTTTTATTTTGTAGTCTCGTGCTGGGAAGAAGAAAAAGTAAATATTTTTCTCAATCTGTGTGAAATAAAAAATAATAAAGACTTGTGCGGCGTAGAAAAGAAGCATGTGGAATAAAAGATAAAAATTTAATGCGTTCCTTAAACGTGAAGATATCGTGATAGACAATTTTGTGGCTTTAAACATGTGAAAAATGTTATTTATTATCCGATGAGGTCGCTAGCATGTAAATGATCTTAAATAATTGCATAATCACTTACACAAATGTGACTTTTTTGTGGCCGTAAATTTCTTTGGAACTTGTCAGTCAAGACAAGAATGTTAAAAACATTTTTTTGTTGATCCAGGTGGCGCTAAAGACAAATAACAAAAAATTTCATTGTTTGATGTAAATTACGTAATTTATGATCAGAATATTCATCTCACTTAATGATCGCGTGTAGACGACCGAGATATTTGTGTTTCAAACTTCTATTTATAGATCATCTTGTATTAATTTATTTTGCCGCTACTATAATGCGGTCACTGAATATGTGCAGCGTTCTCGAATTATCTCGCTGCTGAAAGCCCCTAGAACTTAATGTCTGATTATTATTTCTAATCAAAATACAGTGCATAAGTTTACGAATAATAAAGAATATTAAAATAAGCAGCATAAGAAGAAGAAAAATAGAACTTTGCACCGTTTGGCATTTATAACGCGGAAAGTTTATTTTGTGCATTATTATTTGTGAAATAAAATATCTTTTCGCGATGCTTGATTCAATGATAATGGAGCAATGAATTATTCATAAATTTTGAAAAGTTTGTTGCTAAAAAATTTTCTTTATGGGATAATTGATTCTATAAAAATGATTGATTCTAATAGTGATAGGTTCAGAGGTTAACTTGGAGAGAGTCTTGTCTCAAGGACTGTTTAACAGATTTCATAAACTATCCATTTATTCGCATACTAGATAAATTATTTGATGCTTGTTTTTAAGTTGGATCTCATTCTTCAAATAAAGTTTGTGCAGACAATTATGAAACAAGCTAGGCTTAGTAAATTTTCTACTGCAAATAAGTGCAGCAATTTAAGTTATATATGATTTTTGTTATGCTTGCTGCACATACAGTTTAATCATAAGCTCCATGCCCATCCCAAAATATGTTCTCATAGATCTCACTCAATGTGCAGTTCTGAATTATCTTGTTTCTCGAGTACACATAGATCTCACTCAATGTGCAGTTCTGAATTATCTTGTTTCTCGAGTACATCACTAAATTTTGGAGTAGATCCAATTTTGTATTAATTTCAACCTCCTTAGTAGAATATAAGTACAGTTCTTTAATCAAGGCTTAGAGCTTCAAAAAACAACTCAAGAAATTTGCAACCAATTCTCATTAAATTTTCCTCAAATTAGAAAATAAACAGCACAATGACGCAAATTAAAAGAACCAAGACCGAATAATATTTCATAATAACAATCAAATCCTCTCATATCAAAAGTTCAAACTCTACGAGAAGTCTTATAAGTAATCTTGTTGCTATAAAAGTGTACAAAAGTCAGTCTTACCAAAAACAGAATTCTCAATATTTGTTGTTTACAGCTTAAAATCTTTTTTGCTGTAAATTCTTGTCGTTTTCATTTTTAGACTTATTTTCCTTGTTCAGAAAATCTAGAGGATGAAAACAATCGGCCTGTTTCACTAAAGTGGATTATCCTCGATTTCGGATTATCCACTTCAATTTTTTGTAAATATCTTAAACTTAATAGGAGGTGTGGTATTTCTTATATTGGATTATAATAGAGTGAACTATGCCTGAAATTTCTGTATACTTTAAACTTTTACTTTTCGTTAAGAAGTATTAATTATTCAATTTTCTAGCCAAATCTAGTAGATTATCTTCGATATTTGCTATAATTCTCAAACTAGTGAAGATATAAAAATTCTAAGTTTATGTTAATTTAAGTAGCAAAGTACTCTAACTAGATCACAAATTAGATCTCTTAATAACCTTAAGCATCTGGAGATATTTCCAAAAAATTGAAGTGGATAATCCGAAATCGAGGATAATCCACTTTAGTGAAACAGGCCGAATAATTTTGGCAGAGAGACAAGTTGATACTCATAAGCCGAGAAATACTAGATATTAGGTCATTATTTTATCTTTATTTCAAAAATCAACATTCCACGATAATTGCATTTTTGTAGCTGATAAGAGCAGTCATTAAAAATTTACAAACATTTCGAAATTTACTGAATCAGACTGTCGAATGCAAAAAGTCAAGTGGCCGTGAACTTGAAATTACAAACACAAGTAGAGATCTCGCGTGAAGATGTGAAGAATCGCGCGAGCGATTATTGAATGCATGTGTGGCGATGAAAAAAATCTCGTGAAAGTGACTCGAGGCACTTCTTTTCCGCGACAATAAAAAAACCTGTTTTTAGCTACGTTTTTGAATGAATTAATTGTAAGGCAGGTGTTTTGGAGGTGTGTCTAGTCACTTAAGTCTAGAATTTTACTGCTTCGTACTGAGAATATGCGTTAAGTTTAGAGTTTTTGATCCTAAAAAGATTCAGCTTATTTTTAATCCAATGGATTTGATTTAGTCCAATGACGACGATCAGTTTCGAGACGACTTGAGTCTATGTCGAGCTATTGAAATTGACGCATTGAGCTAAACGCTGACTGGCTTGTCTAATCCCTTTTCGGACTTCATTGTCTTGAAAGTTCAAACTACTCAATCCAATTATTTTCTTCTAAATTCTAATCCGACTGATTTATTTTTAATCCAATAGAGTTATTGTTAATCAGATCTAATCAATATTCATTCATTGACCTAATTCGCAGTAAATTGTCAAAATTAAACAAAATTTGCGTAATCACCCGCAAAAACTTCCTTACTGTATCTCATTTGTTTTTTCGGTGAGTAGCGACAGTCACAAAATTTATTGCCTTGCTGTTGTTGTTTTGTTTATGTAATATTCTAATGTGTGCGATACTTTTGAAAAATAATAAGTAAGACGTCAAGTCTAAAAGTCCACAAATATTTTCACGTGCGATAATTTAGTGAACCACAAAAAAATATTAACGCGATAAAAAGGCAGTGAGAATAGAGTAAATATTAGTTGGAAGTTGATACTAATTGCAAAATACAGTCTACGCCTCTTTAGTCTGAATTATCATGACAATACGAAAAAGCTATTTATTTACATTTCATGCTAAATGTCTTAGGGGCTGTTCACTTATTACGTAACGCGAAAAAATGACTTCTTAGACCCCCCCCCCCCACTCGTAACAAAATTTGTATGAAAAAAAAATTTCCTTGTTTGAATCGTAACAAAATCTTAGACCCCCCCTCCCCCTAAAAGCGTTACGTAATAAGTGAATGGCCCCTTATCAAACAACTTTATTTTCATTTCTTATGTCTTCTTGATGTTTCTTGACTCTTGTTGATAATCCACGATCGTTCCAAAATATATTTTTTTGACTGTGATAATGGAATCGTGCTAAATTGAAAGACAAATCTTGATAGCGTGTAGTGCGTTGACTTTACTTTTCCTTGCCTTATCACATAAGTGCTTTTTATACCTTTTTTAAAGTATAGGTGATAATTATGTTGTGTCTGATGATGTTTTTCGTCCGAAAGGAGTGAATTTGCAAGACAAATAGCTCATGTAGAGGCTCACATGACTAGCTAATAGAATTGACTAAGCGAACACATGATTTGCACGATTTTATGAAGTTTTTATGGGCTCGGTTATGTTTATTGTGCTTAAATGTGAAATAATCAAACATTCTCTCGGACATTTAACAGTTAGAGACAGTTTAACAATTAAATCAAGCCTCCACATTTAAACCTACACTAATAGCACCTAAGCCTTTTATCAAGTGTCATATACACAATCACCAGAGTATTTCCATCGAAGTTACAGTCAATAAACTGCTAGAACTTATCGATTAAATAATTACTTTTCGAATCATATCAGTGACATTATAATGCGTGCGGTTTGCTGTGCCTTAATGATTACAAACATGTCTGTATTTGTTTCCTCAATAAAACATCATCTGTGCCTGTCTCTTATCAACAATTACTTCTTACGCACAAGCTAGAATAATAATAACAAGTTGTTGTTCTTTAACGAGCCTAAAATTACAATTCTTTGATGCATGCAATCGACGTCGGATAGACGCGACATTCAAATAGATATGATAATCAAGACTGCACTATTCTATGTCCTTCACATGCAATAAGCTTGGAGAGAAGCCATCTGCTATGAAAATTTAATTATGTAGAGATGCAATTTTGTTTCGTGACTTGATTTTATGGAAGAGTTGGTTGACTTGTAATGAGAAGCATGTGCAGTGCATGATAGCTTCATACTAACGTGACTAATTATATTTTGACTTGTTGCGCTAGATTTTCTTATTTATCTTATCTATTTTTGGAATGTGGGTCAATCCATCTAAGAAAGAAGAAACAAAAGGAACATTTGGGTAGCGCGTGTGTCGTGTGTGGGAAGATTGTTGTGATTTACAGAGTGTGTACAGTTTTAAGCAACACGAATTAAAATGTGGAACTTTGTCAATATTTACGATTTTATGACTTTTTTGGTCAGGAATGGATCTTATGGAATTTTTATAAAAATTCCATAAACTTTACGTACCAAACATTAATAGCTTTTTGGCATCAATCCACACTACATTAATGCATCCATTTCCGCTCATCTGTTTATTTTCAGGTGTTCTTAAGAATTAATTAAACAAGATAATCAAAATGTCAATTTACACAGCTGCAAATGGAATTCGAGCATTCAGGCAAGCATCGAGAATCAGAATATTTAATATCAGCAAAAACAAATACTCAACAGATGTAAGGCAATCAAGCTTATTTACTTTGCGGTCTCGATTATAATTAACAAAATTTCACTTTTATTATTTATCGATGTCTAGGTCGAATACAAGCCAATACGCTCTGTCCTTGTCGCTAATCGCGGTGAAATTGCAATTCGTGTATTTCGAGCATGTAATGAAATGGGCATTCGGTCTGTGGCTATTTATTCCGAACAGGATAAGATGCATATGCATAGACAAAAGGCTGATGAATCATATTTAGTAGGCAAAGGTTTACCGCCCGTTGAAGCTTACCTTAACATTCCAGAAATTATTAGAGTCTGTAAAGAAAATGATGTTGACGCTGTTCATCCTGGTTATGGATTTCTTAGCGAACGATCTGATTTTGCACAAGCAGTCATTGATGCTGGAATTAGATTTATTGGACCATCACCAAAGGTTGTACAGCAAATGGGTGACAAAGTTGCAGCTCGTCAAGCAGCTATTGCAGCTCAAGTTCCAATTGTCCCTGGTAAGTCCTTAAAAAATATAACATTAATTTAACGAGACTAATAAATTTGATTCTTTTAGGAACCGATGGTCCAGTTCATACCAAAGAAGAAGCATTAGAGTTTTGTCGTCAACATGGACTTCCTGTGATTTTTAAGGCAGCATATGGTGGTGGTGGAAGAGGAATGAGAGTTGTTAAGAGAATGGAAGATGTTGCTGAATCATTCGAGAGAGCAAGTTCTGAAGCTAAAGCTGCTTTTGGAAATGGTGCAATGTTTATTGAGAAATTTATTGAACGTCCAAGACACATTGAAGTTCAATTGCTTGGTGACAAAGCAGGTAATGTTGTGCATTTGTATGAACGTGATTGTTCTGTCCAACGTAGACATCAAAAAGTTGTTGAAATTGCACCAGCACCAAGATTAGCTGTAGAAACACGCGATAAAATGACAGAATATGCAGTCAGACTTGCAAGACATGTTGGATATGAAAATGCGGGTACAGTTGAATTCTTGTGTGATGAAAATGGTAATTTCTATTTCATCGAAGTCAATGCACGTCTCCAAGTCGAGCATACAGTAACAGAAGAAATTACTCATATTGATTTGGTACAATCACAAATTCGTGTAGCAGAAGGAATGACTTTGCCAGAAATGGGATTGACACAAGAAAACATTTCGACACAAGGTTTTGCTATTCAGTGTCGTGTGACGACAGAAGATCCTGCAAATGATTTCCAACCAAATGTTGGACGTTTGGAAGTATTTAGAAGTGGAGAGGGTATGGGTATTCGTCTAGACTCTGCTTCTGCTTATGCTGGTGCTATTATTTCTCCATATTATGATTCGTTACTTGTTAAAATCATATCACATGCTGCTGACTTACAATCATCTGCTGCTAAGATGACGAGAGCATTAAGAGAATTTAGAATTCGTGGTGTTAAGACAAATATTCCATTCCTTATGAATGTATTGGAAAATCAGAAGTTCTTAAATGGTGTCCTTGATACTTATTTCATTGATGAACATCCACAACTATTTAAATTCCAAAGATCACAAAATCGTGCTGGAAAATTACTCAATTATCTCGGTCAAGTTTTAGTCAATGGACCTCAAACGCCATTAGCTACAAAGCTTAAACCAGCAGAAGTACATCCACATGTACCAACAACGCCACTAGGTAAGTCTTGTAACTCCTAAAACTTATTATTTGAGCTTCTTTTTTCTTCAGTTTGCTTTTTAAACTTTTCTGACCTCAAAATTTTATTTTTTGGAACTTTTTAAAATTTTACTTCCAAAACAGATGTACTTATTAACTATTGGTTTTATTTGGATAAAGATTCATTAGAAATTTGTGATTAATCTATTGACTAAATTTTCGTTGAGACCTCAAAATCTCTTTTCACGTGTAATCTATTTTCTGTTTCAAGGCGAATTCCATCCTGCAATTTACCACTGGTATAGTAAGTTGGAACTAAATTCCGTAAACATAAAACAATTGCTGTGTGCTTTTAATGTGAATTGAGACACAGATGAAAATCATTAGAGCATTTTTGTTCGTATTCAAGGCTTTTAAAAAACCAAATTTTATACTCACCACTAGACTACCGAGTAATTGTTTCATTACATGCTGTCCAAAAATTGGAATTAAAGCTAAAATGATGATACATTTTTGAAAATTATATAGTTCACAAGAGAATGTTTCCAAATTTTACTATTATATTTCTATTTTATATTATGAAGCTTTGATTGATGATTAATACGGAGCGATTGTGTTGGATGCTTATCCTCCAATTAAAGGACATCATTTATAAATGAGGATCAAGTCATTGAACTCTTTACTTCTCAAAAATATCCTTGAATACGTCTATTTCAAAACAATTACTGCAATTTAGAGACATTGTTTATTTAAGGTGTGGAATTTGCTTTGAACTGCTTAACTTTTCTTTCTTCCTACTGACTATTCTAATGCTATAGATCTATAATATAGAATCGTTCATTTAACTAATAATTTTTTGTTTTTTAAATAAACACAATCGCACATTAAAATACGTTTTTAATAGACTTGTCTCCAGAGGCATTAGCTCAAGAAAGATTGGGACGTAAAGGTATTTTATCTTATGATATTTATTACTTTTTTTGCTGCCGTATTGACACTTTGTTTGTGTGCTACTTTGTAATGACAATGGATTGAGTAAGCTTAATTCACTCCTCATTATGAATTGTTTGCATATCCATTATTTGCGTTTATGTCATGATGTCAATGTTGTGTATAAACAAGTTTCTTGCAATCTTTGTTCCTTCTAGGGCCATCATTACCTCTACATTCATACTAATATCCTTTATCATAACTATTTTAGTCAACGCACCACCACCTGGCTTAAGAGACATCCTCAAAGCCGAAGGTCCAGCTGCATTTGCCAAAGCAGTTCGTGCTAAAAAGAATCTCTTATTGATGGATACCACTTTCCGTGATGCTCATCAGTCACTATTGGCAACACGTGTTAGAACACATGATTTATTGAAAATTTCACCATTCGTTGCCCACAAATTCAATAATTTGTATGCACTTGAGGTAAGTTTATATGTTTAAATAAGACTTTTAATTGATGAAGCAATTGACTTTTAATTGTTTTGCAACGGAATCTGTCTGTTTGCTTTAAGATTTATTGAATGAATACAATTGGCCAGACGTTTCGAATGAAAATTGATGGCTTCTAATTTAGTCTTGAGTAATATCAATTGTAAAAATTCTTTGAATCAATAATCCTTAAGTTTTGACTACTAATTTGTCATTTACTCAATAGAACTGGGGAGGAGCAACATTTGATGTCAGTTTAAGATTCTTGCATGAATGTCCATGGGAGAGATTAGAAGAAATGAGAAATCGTATTCCAAATATCCCGTTCCAAATGTTGTTAAGAGGAGCTAATGCTGTTGGTGTAAGTTACAATCTACATTCACAATGATTCATTATTTAAATGCATAACTTCCTCACATTTCAGTATACCAACTATCCAGACAATGTAGTTTTTAAATTCTGTGAATTATCTGTAAGTATATATAAGCTTGAACATTTAGAATTCATCAACTAATGTCCAAAATAATTCTAGGTTCAATGTGGAATGGACATTTTCCGAGTTTTTGACAGTTTAAACTACTTACCAAACTTAATTCTCGGTATGGAAGCAGCAGGAAAGGCCGGTGGAGTTGTTGAGGCTGCAATTTCATACACAGGAGATGTTTCTGATCCAAGCAAAACAAAGTACAATTTGAAATATTATGTTGACTTAGCTGATCAATTGATCAAGGCAGGAACACATGTTTTAGCTATTAAGGATATGGCTGGACTTTTAAAACCACAAGCTGCTGCTATTTTAATTGATGCTCTTCGTCAAAAACATCCAGATATTCCAATTCACATTCATACACATGATACAAGTGGGGCTGGAGTCGCTAGTATGCTTGAATGTGCTCGAGCTGGTGCTGATATTGTTGATGTTGCTGTCGATTCAATGAGTGGAATGACTTCACAACCAAGTATGGGAGCAGTTGTTGCTTCACTTCAAGGAACTGAAATTGATACTGGATTTAAACTGGAAGATATCTCTGATTATTCAGCATATTGGGAAAGTACAAGAACACTTTATGCACCATTTGAATGTACAACAACAATGAAATCTGGAAATGCTGATGTTTATATGAATGAAATTCCTGGCGGACAGTATACAAACTTGCAATTCCAAGCATTCTCACTTGGTCTCGGTGATTTCTTCGAAGATGTTAAGAAGGCATATCGTGAAGCTAATTTACTTCTTGGAGATATCATTAAAGTTACACCAAGCTCAAAAGTCGTAGGAGATTTAGCACAATTTATGGTACAAAATCATCTTACAGCCCAACAAGTTGAGGAACGTGCAGAAGAATTGTCGTTCCCTAAATCAGTTGTTGAGTTCCTTCAAGGTGCTATCGGAATTCCACATGGTGGTTTTAAGGAACCATTCAGATCTCGTGTATTAAAAGACATGCCTAGAGTTGAAGGACGTCCTGGTGAAAGCCTTCCTCCATTAGACTTTGATGCATTGAAAAAGGATATTCTTGAAAGTCATCCACATGCTAATGACCGTGATGTTATGTCAGCTGCTTTATATCCACAAGTTACAAACGATTTCCTTACTTTCCGTGAAGTGAGTTGCTACTTTTGATTTTATTAAACTAAGGATTTATTTTTTTAATCTACAGATTTATTTATAAATCTGAGGATTAAAACTTTAATCCATACATCATACCTAACTCAAAGTCTAATCTCAATTTAATTCTATTTCTCAGGACTATGGACCAGTCGACAAGCTAGACACAAGAATGTTCCTTACAGGACCTAAAGTTGGAGAAGAATTTGAAGTCACAATCGACAAAGGAAAGACACTTCACATCAAGACATTAGCTATGGCTGAAGACTTAACAGCAAATGGAGAGAAGGAAGTCTTCTTTGAACTTAATGGACAATTGAGATCAGTTTTGATTCGTGATAAGGAAGCTGCAAAGGAAATGCACATTCATCCAAAAGCCACAAAAGGAAATAAGAATGAAGTTGGCGCTCCAATGCCTGGATCTGTTATTGACGTTCGTGTCAAGGTTGGTGATCATGTCGAGAAGGGCCAGCCACTTGTTGTTTTGTCAGGTAACAGATAGAATTAATTCAATTTATTGCTGATATCTTATTAATGTTGAACTTTTAGCTATGAAAATGGAAATGGTTGTTCAATCTCCACGCGCTGGAACAGTCAAGAGCTTGAACATCGAGCCAGGAACTAAATTGGAAGGAGATGACTTGATCCTCTCATTTGAATAATTTTAATTAAGCCTTAAAAGCATTTTTATTGTTTTATTATCCCCCTTGTTATAATTTTGTTTAATGTTTTGTGCTGTAAACTTCCGAACGATAACATCAAATGCCACAACTAAGGTACAACATCACAATAAATGACTGAGAGAATAAGACATTTACGAGGCTTCCAAGCAGTTATATTATGTGGCGAGTCTAGTGTTTATGTTATGCTATTAATTCTGTTCCTTATTCTCTAGTGATGAACATTTTTTGAAGTAATCTGAAATTGTTTTATAGAATAAATATTTTAATTTTTATTACGAATTCATCAGTTCACTTTAATTTTTTTAAACCAGGAACAAATCCAAAACATTGACTGGAACATTCGACTTGATTGAATTTTTAGCTTTGTGCTTCTCTTTGGCATCATCGAGGATTTTGCGAACAGATTGAGTTGGTTTTTTGCTGTCAATTCTTTTTGGAGGCTCAACTTTAGCAAATGACATGGCTCTGGGAGTTTTTGAAAGTGGTTCAGCTACAGATCTGCTTTTAAAGCTTCTAGAAATTGTTGCTGGATTCTTTTGAGATTTTTCAGAGTTGAATTTTGACTTTAAAATTGATGCTTTTGTTGGCTTGATTTGCGGTGGTTTATAGTCTGGAAGTTCCAGTGATGAATCATTATGTTTAAGTCGAATGACACGTTTAGGGCTCAAATCAGATATTGAAGAGTTTTCATCTAGTTCGTGAGACGTTGAAGCAGCAGTTTCATTAATTATAGATCCAGCAACTTCATTAACATCTCCACTTCCATCTAAAATAGCTGCTTCCTTGTTAGGTTCCATTATAAAGTTGATGCTGTCAACATTCTCAATCATTTTATGGATCTTCTCGATTTTAGCATCAACATCGCTTGACTGCTTCAACTTATCTTCAGTATCACGATGAATTTCAGACAGGATCATACTAATGCTTGACTTTCTTGGAATTAATAATTTTGGACTGTCATTTGATGATATTTCTGATTTTCTTAGTGTCATCGATACTTCTTCAAGTTTCCTCTGTCGTTCTGCATATTTTTGGATGATTTCTTTCTCAGATGGGAAGTATTCTTCGAAGACAACCATTTTTAAATGTGCTGGATTAGTCGGAAATGTAAGTTTGGTTTAAAATTGAAAAGAAAAGGTTTATTTGATCAGAATTAAAAGTTTAACAATTTTATTTTGAACAATTGGCATTGCTTTAACATTTGACATTCAAATATTGTGTATAACTAGTTATAGACTTTGAGTCTACTGTTTCTCATCTTCCTCAATTCTTATAAAGTAAGGAAGTGTGTCGAGTGGTGCAGGATAATCTTCAATCCACATCTTTCCTTCATAAACCGTAACAGAATTTCCATCTTGCCATTTCCCAGAAGGTATGTAGATTCTTCTTGATGTTGCATTGTCCATAATTACTGGTGCCACAAGAATCTTGTCTCCCAAAAGGTATTCTAGAAGTTTAAAAAATTAGCAATAAATCCACAAAAATTTGTACAAGTCACTCACGATCATCAATAGTCTGTGCATCATAATCATCCTCATCAATCCACCAAACAGGAACATTTACAGGTTCACCTTTGTCAATTGCAAGTTGGAATCTTTCTAAGATGTAATCAGCATGATCAGCATGTAGTTTAATAAACTTTTTAGTGATTGCTATCGTGTCTTCATGGAAGTGCCAAGGAGCATGTGAAAATTGTAAGCTTGGCATGAAAGTACTTGCTTGAAGCCAGCGAATGAACAGTTCTTTAGTGATTACATCTGCTCCGTATTGATTACCTCCAATCATGTCAGGAAGGACGAAAACTGTGAAATTAAACATGTTAAAAGAAGCTTAAGATTAAACAAGGATGCGACTCACCATATCCATTGAAATTAAACTGGAATAAAGTTGGAATCAAGCTCTTTAATCCATTGTCAGCAGTCCATCTAGAATCAAAGTCCAACATACGAACCAAGACATGAAGATTTTGAGTGCCCCAACCAACTCTAATTTCAAGTTTATTTCCAAAATCTGCAGCCATTTCAACGAAAGCTCTTGTAATTTGTGATGGACTTATGTCCAAATCTCTTTCAAACTTTGGGTCAGTCGGGTACCAAGAAGTCTCACCAGCATCAAATTTGAAAACATCAATTCCAAAATCTCTTTGGATAGCTTCAAGTCTACGACGATAAAAGCTTAAAGCAGCTGGATTTGCAAAGTCAAAATGTGCAGCTTCGTTTGTTCCACTATTCCACCAAGATGTTTCAGTACTTCCGTTATGAGATTTGACTAAGAAGTTATTAGCAACAGCTTCATCGTAGTAAGGCTGACAGTTCTTATTTATAAATGGATGAGTCCACATTCCAACAATGAATCCTTGGCTTTTAAGCTTAGAAGTTAAAGCCTTCAAATTACCAAAATTTGTGGTATTAACAATTCCTGATCCATAGCAATCTTCCCAGAAATCATCGATATCAATCAAGCTGTGAGTATAGCCATGATCAACAATCGTTTGGGCGAATACTTCAACAGTGCTTTCATTTATTTCTCGTCCAAATTCAACCCAAGTATTCCAAATTGGATACCTAATCAGTCTTTCATCTGGCATTCCACCTTTTGGCTTTCCTAAGTACTTATTAATTACACTAACATGAAGTTCCTTCATACTTGTTGATACACCGATTTTGTAGTTGAATTCATAGACGTTATTATGGGTATAATATGGAAGTTCCTTCTTAGCTGTAAAGCAGATTTGATGCTCATTTTGGTCTATAAACAATGGAGTCTCGTAGTCTATAAGTATGAAGAACTTCCTGGATGAGAACCAATAACGTTCCATAATTCCAGCACTATCAAGTTCCTTAGTAATGTAAGCATAATCTGTGAATCTAAAATGCTGAATTGGATATTTCTGATTCTTCTGTTCTGGTCCACCATACCAATTGACTTTTTCATCATTACTCAATGGCAGGCAGTCTTTAAGAACTTTCTCCTTACTCTCAACACGTCTTTTAACCTTCAATGATGCGAAATTCTTTTCATCCTTATCAATAGTTAAAAACATTTCATTGGAACTAGTAGTGAAGATTTTGTAGCCATTGTCGATGGCTTCTACTTGAACAGTTTTATCGCCAAAATCGTTTCCAAAATAAATTTCTTGAGCAATTGCTTCTTTATCTGTTGAGTTAAAACAGTCAGAAGTAATAATTGAAATAAGATTATTTGAAGTGGATTATAACAGTGAGTTTTTATGACAAGGGATGAACACTTTCTTGTTGAAATTATGGTTCTGTTCTGACTAAATGATTGCAGCTTGAGTATTGTTCGAGTATCAATCCCCCCAACTAGTCATTTATAACAATTTTGAAAACCCAGTCAAAACTAATCCAAATGTCCATCCCTTGCAATGTTAAGTAACGATCAATTCCGATAACTACCATTAAACACTTGTATCACATATCGTTTATCACTTTCCAATCGCTTAATATCAACATGAAAATTTGAATTTTCAAACTTTATTTCCTGCACAACTAAATTGCTGCCAAAATCTAAAAATATTGATGCAATAAAGAATGCAATTGTGCCGACAATCACAGTTATGAAGACTGCCAGAAATCCTTTGCTCGCTGGATCGATCTGCATTGTTGAAAGGTAAATTAACAACTGAACATTAAGTCTTATCACACAAAGTTCGGGTCGTTTATCTTATCTGCGTCGTTCGTACAACGATTTTGAAAGTAAACAACTTCCAATGGCTTGCTAATAATAGACGAAAATTTATTTCGAATATTCCAAGAGAAACAGCTGATGATTGTAGCTGCAATGATGACAAACAAATGAGATCTGTGCATGCAATGTTGGCTTTTAAATTGTAATGTTTACGATGACCTAATTCATTAGAAGAAGATGTAAACCCAGGAAAGATTCATTTAACACAATCAAGATAACAGCAGCATCAGAAAAGCGATTGAAAATTTAATGTAATAATCATAAAAAGCACTTTATTGACTACTTCAACTTTATAGTAATTTCTTGCTGATATTAAGGATCGAGAGAATGAGAGAACTAGATATAGTTTAGGTTTGCAGAAATACAATGGAAATAAAAAAAAAGAAGTAGATGAAATCAACAGGGGAATAAAAAAAATATATTTACAATGCACAACTGTTTTGGAATGAGAAGCAATGGCAAAGGACGTGGAATTTTGTACGTGTTTTGTTACTTATATATTTATTTACTTACTTCAATCACATGACTAACATAAAAGGAAACTCAATCTTAAATGTTGCTCGACTTGCTCTAATGTCCATGTGTGAAATGAATGCCATTGTACTGTGTACATAAATTTTTCCTTAATAAAGGCCATATTGGATTCCATAGTAAAAATATTCTTTTTTTCCGACTGTTCCTTTTTCTTCCTACAACTGAAACCTCTCGTTAAGTATTGTAGATGGCAATGTCAATCACAGAATAAAAATAAGGGAGACACAAAAGAATTTTTCTGTAACCGGAACCGGAAGTTTATTATAAGTATACGTTATATCCGTTTTATTTGTGGATATACGAGTAACAAAAGAACTTGCGGCTAGTGACCAATTCATATTGACGTAATTTGAGGGAAATTTATGTAGGATTATGATTATGGTTAGGGATTAGTCTTGTCAGGTTTATTGCTCTAATTTGTTTTGTTTCAACACTGAACTCACAGTTTTTACCATTTTTAAATGCGTAGTTTTAGGCCTTTTTTTTAAATGCGTAGTTTTAGGCCCCTTTTTTAAATGCGTAGTTTTGGGCCCCTTTTTTAAATGCGTAGTTTTAGACCCCTTGTTTAAATGCGTAGTTTTTGGCCCCTTTTTTAAATGCGTGGTTTCAGACAACTTGTTTAAATGCGTAGTTTTTGGCCCCTTGTTTGAATGCATAGTTTTAGGCCCTTCGTTCATTAAAGATAGGGAATCCGCACATAAAAATTCGTCCTGATGAAGGAACGGAAGTAAAATAGTATCATCTCAATCAGCAGACAGAGAAATGTATAAAGAAGAGGACTCTTAAGAACAAAAGCTCCACATAGGTACATGGTTACAGCAAGGAAGTCGACTTGTTCAAGGACTTGTTCATCAAGCTTCAATCATCTTAATCCAGTATTTTTAAATAAACTGATGTTTGGAAGACGCAAAAAACAATATAAATCAGAGCTCATACATTCAAAATAACTGGAAATGATTTAGCACAAAAAGACATAAAACGGAGAAATTGAAATATCTTGTATTCTCAAAATGGTTCAACATTCTTTTTACTGTTCTGTTTTGTTTGTTTATTTGTTCATTTGCTTTGGTAAAATTAGAACTGGGAATGTATACTGTAGAATATCATGTAATTCAGTCATTCAGTTCCCTAATGTTGTGTCTTCATCCTTACCATCATCATTGACAAATCCCACATGCAAAAAGTCGAAGTATTGTGGGAATGAATGAACGTGAGCAATGGGCATGTATGAATGTGTATGCTAGTAATCACAAGAAAGCTCATTTTATTATATATCAGTGATATTGTTGGCATCTCATGGGACATGATTTCTATGTAAGTTTGTAAACTTACATGAATGATACATTCACCAAGACTTGCTTTGGATATGTAATTTTCATGAAGATAACTTTTTTCAGAGATTTTCGATTTTTAGAGGTTCCAAAGTTATTAAACTCTTAAGATTTTAAAAAGTAAGGGTAGCTACTACCGATAGCCTTGGAAGTCGGTTTCTATTTTATGAAACTATTAAGAGTTCTAATCACCTTACTATCGCACTGACAGATTAGCCTACAAATAGCTAGATACCCCATATCACTAATCTATAAGATCCTAGCTAAGAAGTTGAGCAAGATATATAGATGGGCTCATACAGAGTATACTTGACCATACTCGACCATACTATTTTTTGTGTACTTATACAAACAAAATTTTTTAAAATTTTCTATTTTCAAGTTTTCATTTAAATATCGACAGATGCAACAACATTTGACTTTAGTCAGTTACTTTTAATTATAGCAAATCATTTGCAATACTCCTGTATCAACAAAACTTAACAGAAAGTTGAAAATTTTGCAAAACAGAAATTGAAAATTTCTTTTATAGTGTTAGTGTTTTTAGAAAATTCAAATTTTTGACGTTTAAAAACTGCGATATTTTTGTATGAGCACATCTATATATCTTGAAGTTGAGGAAGAACTAATCCAAACCATATAATGTCAGCCAATACCATACTAAAGACAATAGCATCATTAACACTCAGAAACAGCTTCGAACAGAAAGTCAACAAAGAAAAAGTCATAAAAAAAGCTATTCACCGAAGTTCATCAATAGGAATCACTACCTAAGCATCCTTACCATTTGACTTATTCATGTATGTGTGAAAAATGATGTTAATGCTAATAACAAGAACGTCAAATATCGTAAACATCTCGCAACTGATGATATGTAGTGTGTATAGTATACATTATGGAAGTGAAAATAAAGCAACATAAGTATATACTTTTTATTGTGTAAACCTGTTGCATGCTGAAATATTCACAAATCTTTCTACTAGTAATAAATAAATATATGTATGTGTTTATGAGTCTTACTTTTATGATATTTAGAATTGCCTTATGTTTATGACTCTGTGACAAACTTTGTAATAACATCAATTCCATAAAGTGCTGTTAAATTATTTTTCATTTGAATTTTGGAAGTGCTGAGCTGTAATTCTATTAATTTTAATACTCTTTCCTATTTCCCAGCCTCCCCCAAAAGCCATTATGAATATTAATATTTCATTCATCGCATTTCTCATGAATTGAAGCCATTTGTGGCACCAAAGTATTTACATTTCCGAAATGAAGAGTTATGTACGAAATGACGTTGGATGATTATTCGTAAATTAAATATTTGGAGAATCTTGATGGCAAACAATTTGGTGAATTTTCGAAATACGATAAGGCGAACCGTAAATTGAGCAATCAATAAATATGATTTAAATAATTTTCGCTTCGAGTCCTAAGGAGAATTTTTGAGATTTGTAGAATGATGGGCATAATTTGGTAGATTTTTTGGTAATATTATATTACAGTCAAGTGTAAAAGGGATCCTTTTAAGTTCTTGGCTTTGGTAGACTTGTAGAGAATATATTAACGGTTACTTTAAATTCAAATTATGTATACAACTTCAATTAGTTGATTTTCCCTTGTATAGTTCAACTATACGCAAAAAAACGACTTTTTTCACCCCCTCCCCCCCCTTGTTACAATATGTTACAACTCACAACCCCCCCACCCCTGAACGTTTATAATTTTATTTTATTTCTTTTAAATCTAAAAAGACGGTTAAATTTCTTTTGTATTTTTTTTTCTTAAACATCAAAATACTGTACAGCTTAATAGGTCATGTTTTGATTGATACTATTAGTATTCTCATGAATTATTGGATTAAGATATAAAGTAATTGAAGAAAATTCAAAAATGTCATGAGAAATATTATGCCCGATCGAATTTTGGAAAATTCAATCAACTTTGATATAAATATCACAATGATGGGCTCATATTAATCATCATATGAATGACAGATTTAGAGAGATTTTCTTGTAAACTTATGATTGATTTAATTTTGAAAATTTCCACAAATTATGATTGTATTTTAGAGTCTTGTAAACCAGTTTTCTATTGATTTGTTACTTTATATAACAAAAACTATATATTGCTTAGCTATCAAAAGAGATCTGGACATTCATAAATCATTGAAAAGGTGGAAAATTTAAAAAAATGTTTTTGGTGTGAATTTGTAAACAAATTTTTTTCGTGAACTTTTTTTTAAAAGACGGACGACAGTTAGAACGTTACATTCTTCTTTACACCCCCCCCCCCCCCCTATGTTACATTTTGTTACAATTTTTCAACCCCCCCCCCCCCCCTCCCCCTTAAAATGCGAACGTAATAAGTGAACGGCCCCAAAGAGGTAATCTTGAGAACTTTAGTTGGATGGATCTATAATCCGAGTTTTTGAAACCTTAATAAACATGGCATGTCTTTAGTGATCAATCCTATAGTCCATAAAAACCCCAAAGACTCTCAATCATAAATTATCGAAAAAAAAATTTTAAATAATAACTTGTCATCAAAATGATACTCAATATTTCAATAAATGAACTAGGATCCTAGTGACATCTCCACAGAAACAGAATAAATTGGATATGGAAATCCAAAATGAGAATTTTTAATAAGTCCGGAAAAAGATCATTTATCATAACATCAATTTTCTGTAGATATAAGTCATAATATGTATGTTTGTTGAAATTGTAATCTATTAGATCATGTGTCTTGTATTTTTATCATATTCTTGTCAGGAATAGGAAGGAGAAAACGAGGAGCATAAGGAAAGTTTCGATAAATATCCTTGGGGCTGTTCACTTATTACGTAACGTGAAAAAATGACTTTTTAAACCCCCCCCCCCCTCGCAACAAAATTTGTATGAAAAAAAAATTTCCTTGTTTGCACCGTAACAAAATCTTAGACCCCCTCCCCCCCCCCTAAAAGCGTTACGTAATAAATGAATGGCCCCCTTGTGAAAAAAAGATAAAATTTCGCAGTTATTCCTACACATGCTTGTGTAGAATGATAAGTTTCAAGGCTACTGGAGCCTATCTCAAGAAAGAAGCTGGAAGTAGGTAGTATATTGATGTGTGAACTGTTGGCGCATTTGTTTAGAGGCATAGGCATAGTAGAGGATCTTTACTATTTCCAATTCAAATAAACAAACCATGAGCAACAACTTCTCAGTCCACATTCATCCGACACAAAAAAAAATCCTGTTTATCCTTTTTACTCTTTCCCCATTACCAGAAACCAAATAAATTGATGTATTGACATGCAATCTACATCTCATTTGAATCTTGACTTACAAATGTTTTTCTTCTTTTTTTCATAAATTGCAAATGCCATGGAAAGGCACAAGCACATTCAGACATTCATATATTCAAATATCTCCACAAGAGATGGAATGAGAACCTCTCGACATGAAGCTCTTATTTTTAAGTTTGGAATATTTTTTTATGGCATTTTTTGTTGAAACAAATGTTGTTGAGGAAGATTTTTGGAGGTGAGTAGAGTTGGAGCGCATTATTGTAAGGTTACGTATATGCTGATCACCAAATTTCAATTGAAAACAAAATTAACATCTAGTTGCGTCGTTCTGCTGCTGATCTTCATGAATGTTTTGCATTTGCTGAATTGTGGCAACTAGAAAAATTCCTTCAAGCACCAAGGGAGGGAGTAAATAAGTTTGTGACAGTTCATTATGAGATCGTGTTTCTAATGAGAATCGAACCCATGTCCTCACATATGAATAAATTGCAGATTTCTGAACAATTGCTTCACCACTCATTTATCTATTTTTATCGTTACAAATTGACAGATTCATCATCATATATGATTCGATATCTCTGCTCTTTCTCAAGACAAACTTAAGTTAACAGTCAAACGTCCACAAAAGCGTTTAGTTCTCATAAAAGAAGAAGAGATGAATGTAATGAAACTGAAAAATGGACGATGGACGATAAAAGAAGAAGCAAAAAAATCTCTTTTTTTTCAAATGAAATATTTCATCACATTATGGTGTAATATTTGCACTTTATCATGATAAATATGTTCTATCCAAACATTTGCACTAATGATATATTTTTGTTCAAAAAACCCCAAATTATTCACATGAAAATCGCATTAGAATTTAAGCAGATTATTAATTTAATGCATCAAACTCTCCTCTTGGCTATGCAGTCGCATTTCTATTAATTCTCATTTGCTCACGTTCTGACAATTAGGAGGAAATTATAATCGCTGTTTAGTGGTAAAATCACATGTGTTTTAAAATATATTTTTTATTAATTAGTAAAACAAATTTTTGAGCATAAAATTAAAATTTTATATGTTTCTGTCAATTAGAAGCTAGTCGAACATGATGTTTATATTAATAATTAATGTAGCTTGCTCAAAAAATCAATAAAATCATATTAATAATTTAAATTATTTTAAAAAGTCATCCTAACTTCACACTAGTCTACAAACTCAGTGATAACTTCAAACAAGTCTACAAACTCAATGCTAATTTCATAAAAGTCAACTCAAAAATTTCTAATTCATCACTTCTGCTAAGAACATTTCTCAAAACGTTCATGACAAATGCCATCACGTCCAATCATCGTCCATCTCACATCACTTCCGCATATTAACAGAAACATAATGGTCGAATAGATTTAAGTAGCTCAAAGACATTTTGTCTCAATAATGAATTCATAATCTCCATTTTTGTCTTTGACACTTGCTGAATGGACGATGAAATGAGCTGAAATAAATCGGCATAGTAATCCATATTCGATAAGGGTGTTGAACAATAATTTGGTGAAACTTCTGAACAGTCGATGAGGCATGCTTTGAAAGGTGTTGCATGAACGGTTGATTGATTTGGCTACATGATATAATAGTTTTATTGGCATGTATAAGTTCGGGCAGAAGGGATCAAATTAGCGCAATTTTTAAGGGAATTCTTTAAAGGGACTTGTTGTGACTAGGTTGTCTGGTTGTTTGATTCTCTGTCTTTCTATCTGTATGTCTGATTGTTTGATTGTCTGATTGTCTCATTGGATGGCGTCTGTAGGATTTTGTTTGAAATTTAAACTTGATCCTAATCCCTTTTATTAAAGGACGTCATTTGTAAACGACCCCTTACCTGAAGTTCACCCCAAAAAATGCACTTTCACGATCCAATTCTGCATAAAAACAGTAATCATATCTTACCAACTTTCGATGCTCCAGCAATTCTCGCATCAAAAAGATAGCCGTTCTCGATCCAGCCTGAAAGTTCCATCGACTCCACGCAAAATTATGTGACGATGCAAAATACGCCATACACGAGTAAATGTGCATTTCCATGACATAATTTTTCTCACATGAACTCTCCGTATAGCAAAAAGCATCATCTGATGGAAATACATCACATGCTGTGTTCCTCATAAGTTTTATCAATTCATCTAGTTTCAATGTCGATCCGATGATTGTTGATAGAACATTTGGATTATTGGAACCCTGAAGTGTATTGAGTGTAATACCCTTTTCAGTGACAGTTACATCCATTACAAGCTGAGCTGCTGTTAATGTGAAATTAATTATCCCTGGTCTAATCGACAATTGTGGACGTAGTTTGATATTTGACAAAGATTCATTGACATTTAATAGATGTAAAGCATGTGGGTTGTTAGATGTCCATAAATATTTAAATATGAAGGCAGTAAAGGAGTAATAATGAGGATATTAAGTACACATTTACAGTTGCTAAATGAACTTGAAATTATTGATTGAAAAAGTTATCAACTTTAAGGGCTTTTGAAACCTTTCGGCTCATTCCGAGGAAGGAGAAAACTTAATTTGATCAAAAAAGTTTCATTCCGTCCTTTATGTTCATAATTCTTTTAGGTCAATGCTATATCCAAATGGAATAAGAATTAATGAAAGGGCGACTTAGAAAACGACCCAATAATGAATATGAAATTTAAAGCTCTTTATGGTTGTGAGGACTGACATTAAATATTTCAGTGTGTTTTAATAAAGTTGAAGCTGTGCTTGTCCTTAAACTTGGTCATTTTGTTGCTAATCTATAGAGTCGTGCGTTCATTTCAAGGCTAATACTCAAAGCGAATGGTTGGAAAAAAATTTATTTGAAATTCCAAAAAACTCTTTTTCATCATTTTGTTTTTCGTTTGTTTAAATATTTCCCCATAACCTTGTTTTCCCCCTGCATGCTATTTTCCTTTTCATGCTGTTATCCCCTTCAAATTGTTACGCCTTCCAGGTTGTTATCTTTTCCACGAGATTGTCCTTTCTATATTATTTTCATCTTTAATTTATTTTACCCATCATGTTGCTTACCCCCTCCATACATAGGCACCAACATTGCCAAACTACGATAATAACGATTAGCAAATAATGAATCAACACATCCATAACTATGTCATTTGATTAATGAAAGTGTCAACAGAAGTCTCGACGACATCACACTTATGTGAAGAGTTTAATGAACTTGTACATGTGAATGATAGATTAAGATTGATAAAAAGTTTCGTTCATATTAGAAACTTAGCTTGCAGCTAATCAAATAAGGGATGGTCAAAGAGGGCTGGGACATGTTTTGATTGCTATAACTACATAACATCCCTAAAAATCTTGAGGCAAATATGATGTATAGTCGGAATTAATTTTGCCATATTCGCCAACTCTATTAATTTTCCTTACTAAATTATGAAACTCAGCATAATTCCATGCTATATAAGCTCAGATATGCTAGAAGGCAACAATGCTGTTAGTTTCAAGAATAAGAAAAACTTGACGTGTAAATCATGAACCCATTTATAAAAATAGGTAGGAAATGAAGGGATATTATATCGTTTCGTGCAATTCATTCTGTTGCACCCTTGGGAGACGTTTGAAATAGGAAAATTGAGAGGCAATAGAGATATTTATTATATTCCAAATATAGAAAAAAAGAAAGATATTCTTTATACTCTTGATCCGTTCCCATGCTGTAACAATTTTTTACGCACGTATGGATATCCAACAACAAAAAAATTGGAAAACTAGTTTTGAGGTCTTGATGAGCTTTGAAATTTTAATGCGCATTTTGATCAGGTATGAGTGATTTCTTTTTATCCTG
Source organism: Chironomus riparius (assembly GCA_917627325.4). Classification (NCBI taxonomy): domain Eukaryota; kingdom Metazoa; phylum Arthropoda; class Insecta; order Diptera; family Chironomidae; genus Chironomus; species Chironomus riparius. Next base: position 39,075,173 of record OU895879.1, read on the forward strand.
ACTAGCCCATGGCTCCCCCAGATTGATTGTTAAGAACAAAACTGAGAGCACCTCAAGTTTCATAGACAAAGTGATGAGTATAGACATCCTCACATAGTACATAAGGGCTGCTCAAAATTCCCACAAGATAGTGTTATTAATATCTAGTAATACATTATACAACATACATTTTCAAGTCAGGCTTAATATCCCATGATTGAAATGGAAAATTGCAGTAGCGATTAGCAGCTAATGCGAATAAGCCTAAACGTCCTGTCCGAAATTGAATAGTTAATTTATCTTCATTGAATTTTACGTCATGAATATCACGTGAACTCCATCTACCACGGCATCTCTTCATATTTGCATCCTTTACGATTTTATCGATTAAAGTATTTTTTGCTATTTCCCTATTTTCATCCTCATCATCATCCTCCGCTTCCGATTCACCATCTGAATCTTCTGATGTCTCGTCCACAACATGTTTCGCATTCGACTTGTTTAATGATATCCCAGAGTCCTTACGGTCAATTGCTGTTGACTTTTTATCATGCGTTTCTGTTACCGTTGTGAGATTCGATGACATTTCTGCAATTTTCTTCTCAATTGATGGAATTGACATGTCAATGAGGTCTTCAAGATCTCGCATGAATTTTGAGAACATATAAACATTCAATTGATGTGATGAAAGGTTTGGATCTGACTCCATACTATACATACTCTCATCATTCTCTTCCTCGCTTGAGGCATCGTTTCCGCCTATTGTAGATGACAATAATAATTCATAACCTGAACCTGAACGTTGCTTAACAACTTTTAAAATCCTTTTCGTTTTACATGTGGGAAATAATGCACGCGGTTGACGTGTCTGATAAACAATTTCGTCAATTGAATAGATTCGGTCGACATAGCAACTCTTTCGTTGAGTACTATCGATGAATGCTGTTGACGTCTTTTTCGGTTTAAATTTAATTTCATATCCATCTGGTATCATGGGAATTACAAAATCCTCAAATAATGGCTTCAAATTGACTTTTTTCGGTACGTCAAGAAGATTGAAATCCTCAACGACCTTTACGTCACGATCTTTCGATGGTTTTTTCACAGGCTTTTCTCTCTTTTTTGGTTGAATGACTACTTCTTCCTCCGCCTCATCTAAATCATCGTCATCGCGCTTTTTCTTCTTCGACTGCTCCTCGTCGTATCGTTTCATTTGTAAGGACTCTTCTTCGCTCTCAAAGCGACAAACAACGGGCGGCTCAAACCAGGAAATGTGAGATGGTAGACTGTAATTAATTTTATTATGCAATTAAATAAATTGTGTTGGTCATAAATATTAAGGAACAAGAAAGAGAGAAATTGTCGACTTGAATGATTGTTTTATGTACATACTCAACATTTACAAGGACCATCTTCTCCATATTTTCTTCCATATTCTTTATTTCAAGCTCCACTTCTTCTGGCGTACGTTTTTGACCTGCTTTGTGTGCTTCTGGTGCTCGATATGGGTAGTGGAAGTCTTTCTTTTTTAAATTGACTGGATGAATTACTGGAAAGTTTAAATGATTTATTAAATTAGATGGCAACAAGGACGAGAAGGGTTTCGTTCACAAATGATGTCTAAAATTAAGCTGTTCCTAAACTGAATTATGTTTTAAAAGCTTCAGTCTATAAACAAATCAAAAAGCTATAATTACGTGTCCTCATGAGTGTGCCAGTATCCGTTTTGACATCCTGAAGTGGCTGCTCTAAATATTCAATTTGAAAAACCCCACCGACAATTTTATATCGCCTCAAATTCACTTCAAATTCACCGAGATTAAGAGCTTCCGGTCCCATTCTTTGACGCTCAATTGCATTCAATTCGTCTTCATATTCTGTATACATTTTATCGATGTCAATTTGTCGTGGCTGGTTGGCATCTGTTTCCGCATTCTCATCCGGCTTCTCGTGAAATATTTGAAATAGTGCCTTTTGAAGCAATTCCTTCCTCTTCTTCCATTCACGTTTTGTGGTTTTTCTCAATGTTAATTTCTTTCTCTCACTCTCATCGTATGTTAATATTGTGCTGAAGCAGTAATCACTCAAATGATCATAATTTACCCATAAACCTCTTACAGCTGAATTTATGCATTTCACAGACGATGGCAATGATAAGCTCATTTGAATCATGGAAAATTCTATATTTGTTTTCTCCTCTTTGAGCTTTTCCTTTGGATTGCTGTTTATTTTGTTATTTATGTATGTCGTTGTTGGAAATGGAAGTGGATATAAAGAAGAAAAATATGAAAGAGAGATGTTTTTTTTGCTTTTTAGCTAATTGATTTATGGGCTTGTTAGACATGGATTTTTAGAGATGACGGCTTTGAGTGTGCTTTTAGGGGATCTTTGCATATATATGGCTTTGAGATGTCATTATGATGGATTTCTGATTGATATATTTTGAGAATTGAACCTAAGATCTGCACTCGACTTTAAGGAGTTACTGGTTTGTATGTTTTACAAAGATTGACCTATGACACATGTGGGTATCATCCACTTTATCCATTCGTACAAAATAAATTATAGAATCTAGAACTTAACGCTATAGACAGCAAAAACTCAACGAGATCATGTAGCCCCTAATTAAAATTTATGTCGTATTATTTCATAAAACATCTATGCAAACACACATCATACGGTTAAAAATCCATGCCAAAGAATAGCCATAAAAACAAGATTTTTCTTTACTATGCATTTGCTGGTAATGGTATATCCCGTACGGTATACAATTCCATTTTGAATACAGTCGATTCAAATTTATATGTCGCTTGATTCAATCCACTTAGATTCATATTGCGTTCAATATTGCTTAGTATCTTGAACGTAAATTCATCGACAAATGACGCTAGGATTGAACGGATTTCCAGTTTTAGCTACTCATATACAATTTTCAATGTACAGCAGTGGATGAGAAAAATAGAAGCATTGATAAAAAAATTCTAAATGAACACAATATTGCATGCACAAAACTCACATCAAGCAAATCTTTTAGTTTCGATGGCGACAATGAATATTGATCTCGTAAGATTGCATCCATTTCGTCGAGTATTCCAAGTACTTCAGATGCACGCCTCGCATACATTTCACCGACATCAGGTTGAAGTTTAAGTAAATTGGCTTTCGAGAGATCGGGTATGGTTTGGTCTTGCGTCAGAATGCTCTGCTCGTTGACTTTCAATAGCCAATTGATTTCTTTCTTGCTCACATTTTTAAAGTCTTCAACCCACATGTGGATGTATTTTCTCAAGTCTGATGGATCACTGGCATTTGGTAGACCATTGCATCGCATGTACTGCTCCCATTCAATTTTTAATTTCTCTTCCTCGAGAAGCTTTTTGATTTCTCGTTTTGCTTCTGTAGGCATTAAATGTAAAAAGTCGTTAACAAGCTAAGTCTATAAATAATGTAGTTTCTACTATCTACTGTATCCCCTCCCTGGCTGTAATCAGAGCAGTTTGGTTTCTGAAATAATGAGCCATGTGTGGGTATATTTGCCAATACAAAAATATGGCATCAGTAGCTTATTGGTAAAGCAAAAGACCGAAAATCAATTACAAATTGTCTTTTATGAGGTTGAGAGTTCAAATTGAAAATGTATTTCCTTCTTGGTTCTTTGCTCAAAAAAACTAGGGTCGCCCCTAGTCCAAAATTGAAAATGCATTTCCTACTTGGTTCTTTGCTCAAAAAAAATTTAAGATGTTTTATTTGTATTTGTTTTGAGCACTAGAATATTTATGCAAAGTTTAATTTAAAAAAAAATCACAGTGAACTTTTAATTTGAAAAATTCGTAAGAAAGGAAAGTTTTTTGCTTTTTCTGAAGCAACGGCTGTTTCTACCTTGCCTGAAAACAATACAGCTCTTCTATAGAGCAGCACGGATCAAATGTAAAAAACCAGAAGTCTCTACAATGTCTCGTTATTGAGATTTCTTGCTGATTAACTTGCTTGTTAGCTTGTTTGCTTGCTTACAGAAAGCATATTTTGCGATTTTCTTAGCAATGCCGCAATTAATTTGAAATCTGTTTTTTGCAAAAGATGCGAAATTTAGGGCACAAACTTTTCATCTCTGAACATTTTAAGCTATCTTGCTCCATATCCTCACAAAATTCAAAAAACTGATTTTTCAATCTGAACAAAACCAATAGATTCACGCGTGAAAACGGTGTGAATATAAAAAAATCATTAATTTTAGTATATTTATCAATTTAATATCTTTCATTCTCCTATATAAATTGTTTTTCATTTAACGGTTTTCTGAAGTTCAGATTTTGTAACGGTCGTATGCATTTGATAGTATAAATAACAGTCTGTTGCAAAAAAAAAAATTTCATATAAAAAGGCTTGGTAATCTAACGGTTTTTTGAGATTCAAAATTTTTCAACGGTAGAAATAAATTCGAATTTCTAAACGCTCTCAAAAGCACTGTTTCAAGACTTTTAAATGCGTTTCTTGAAAATAAAACAATGGACCTGAGCTAATAAAACAAACTAGAACTCTCTACGATGTCTAGTTAAAAAGTTTTTCTCCGCCCGAACGAACAGACAAAGTGAGATATTAAGCTACCTTTTAGAAATAGGTTTCAAAAATGCGCTAAAAATTAGCCAAATTACAACCAAAAGACAGGCACACAGAAGCAATAGAATCAAAATTATTCACAAAACACCCATCTAATTCCACGCATAAAATAATGCCAAGAGCTTACTCTTTAAAGAATTGAAGCTTTCTCGCAATTGAATACGTCTCAACTTATTCTCAACAGCCTCTTGTTCCTGCTTCTTCTTTGCATCTCGCCTTTCACGCATTTTACGTTCTCTGAAAAAAATGTGATTTGATATATTTTATAAGCTTCATAGATTTCATTTTGGAAGCACGAGGAATTATGTTGCCTATAGTCACGCAAAGCGTTTCATTTAATTGGATTCTTAATTCTCACCTATCCTCTTCTAATTTCTTTAACCGTTCCTTTTCCGCCTCAACGCGAAGTGTTTCAGCTTGTTCAGCTTCCAATTTAGCTTTTTCCTTTTTACTCAGTTTCTTATTTTTGGCCTTTTTTTAAATTAAATTACAGTCATTTAGATGATATTTTATGCTCATTTTAAAGTAATTTGCAATTAGCAAGTGGCTACTTACCATTTTAATTAATTTATGTCGGAAGCACTTTAAAAAGCAAAGATAAAGATGGAAATGGAAAATTTATGGAAGCAAAAATTTCGTTTGTTTCTGAATAAACAAAAAAAATACCAAACTTTACAAGCTCAACAACTCAACACGACTGTCTTGGCAACAACAGCAAAAGAAAACGGAATGCATTTAATTCATTGCATAGCAACTAACGAACGTTTTGTAAAATTATTTATTTAAACTCTCTTTGGTTCTGCTTGTTTCGGAATTGAATGATGTATGCTGATGAAAAGTTTAGTTTACATTCTTTTTTTTTTGAAAATGTAAACAGAGAATAACTTAGTGAAAGACTAGTAAATGGAAGAGGGGGTCATTAAGGAATTATGTTAAAATTTGAGTGACTAGAATGTGCATGGAAAAAGGTTCTGTGGCAAAACATCGTATTATAAAGCTTTGATTAATCATTTTTGACTAAGCAGAATTTAAATTCTCATTTTTTCATTGACATAAATAATTCGGAAACGACCTTGATGTAAAAAAATAATGAAATAAAGGCATGTTAACGATCTTTGTTTCCATAGAGATTTGCCTTGGCAACCACGCTGTGCTACTTGACTTCACAAATTCTAACCAAAGGTGCGGAACTGATAAATTAGAATTTGATCAATTTATATAATTTTTGTTCATTTTTCATCATTTTGATCAGTTCCGCACCTTTGATTCTAACATATCTTCAAAACTAACCGTGAACAGCACTTAACCCTTGAACGAAATTCAATTTACTACAATGGCAACATTTGGTGGACGTTACAAATGAATAATCCCTCAAAAGAATTTTTTGTGCACTTCAAACTTTTTCATTTTGCTGATTTTGAAAGAAAATGAAAAGCGAGAGAAATCAGAGCGGAATTACAAAGCAATTAAAGAGAAGGAAATGAACTTTTTGAAGTTTGAAATTAACTTTCTTTTTAGCAATCCATTATCTTGTTCTTGCGTATTCAGCGAAAAATCAATTAAGTCCTTTAGTTGTTTAACAATTCTTAAATTCCATTGATCAAGTCCAGCTAGAATTTTGATTTACTTTAAGACTCAATGTTATTTCAAATTAATATAAACAATTTAATTATAAATCCACAGAGAAAAACCGCAAATGACAATTTATCATTTCAAAAGACATGACCGCAATACCATTTCCATCCTTTTCAACTTTGACATCAGATCCATCACGAATTAAACTTTAATTTAATTAAAGTAAAACTTCATAAATAATTTATAAAAATAACATGCTTGAAGCATTTAAAGCCTCCCAAAAAAAATAATAATCTTCATCATCACACTTGTCTAAATTTTCTAGACTTGGAATTTTTAATTAAAAGCATTTAGTTCTTTCATTGTAAATTATTATTATGAGAATCATAAATTCATCAGAGGATTAGAGCGACATGCTGCTCGACACTTTTTTTTTCTCTCACAAAATTTGTTCTTGTTTTTTTACTACGTTTTTCTTAACTTGCTTTCTTGTTTGTTTGTTTGTTTGTTTGTTTGTTTGTTTGTTTGTTTGTTTGTTTGTTTGTTTGCAAAAAATTTCAAATCTTGCGATCAATTTTTCGACCACTTCTACTGCTCCAATCGAGCTAAAATTTTTTATTCACACGTATTCCCGGTGACAATACAATATTTTAACACTTTGGAAACACAAAAATGCTTAATTATAGTACAATTTATGTAAAACTTTTTTATATGGGAAAAAATCCAATGTCAATGATATAAAATTTTGATTTGTATTAAATATTATACTTGTGATGCTCTAAAGTCATTTATATGATTCATTATAGTTTAATTAATATTACTAATTATTAATTATACCATAAATTTGAGCAGGTAAAGATATTCTGGTAAGACAAAAAAATTGACATGTAATTTTTTCATGAATATTCGTAAGTGAAAATTTGAATTTTCAAAAAAACCGTTAAGCACAAGTCCGTTACGAATTAATGCAAAATAACTATTAATATGCGATGTGCATTTAGCACACATAGTTTGAGCATAAATTTATGCTGTTTTAAATGTTTTGCATTATTTATAACACTTCACCAACTTAATTAAATTGACTTTTCTTTTTATTAACGGTTTGACGTATTTTTGCATAACATATAAATGATATTCATTGAATTTAAATTTGAAAATCCGTTATAAATACGTTACATATGTGATTTGCATCTTTATGTTAAGAATCCACACGTTATGAAGTAGAAATGGTACAGATAAACACAAAATCTTTACGAGTGATTTTTAATGTACTTTACTAATGAATGCTTTAAAAAAATTAAATTTTATAAAACGAATGAAAAATTTTGAAAGTCGTTACTAATTTCCCATTGAAAACTGGTAATTTATAAACAGTTGAACGCAACGAAGTGAAGTTCAACACACCTGTAACCTATAAACCTACTGTAATCTATAAACAGTTGAACGTAACGAAGTGCAACGAAGTGAAGTTCAACACACCTGTAACCTATAAACCTACTGTAATCTATAAACAGTTGAACGTAACGAAGTGCAGCGAAGTGAAGTTCAACACACCTGTAATCTATAAACCTAATGTAATCTATAAACAGTTGAACGTAACGAAGTGCAACGAAGTGAAGTTCAACACACCTGTAACCTATAAACCTACTGTGATCTATAAACAGTTGAACGTAACGAAGTGCAACGAAGTGAAGTTCAACACACCTGTAACCTATAAACCTACTCTAATCTATAAACAGTTGAACGTAACGAAGTGCAACGAAGTGGAGTTCAACACACCTGTAACCTATGAACCTACTGTAATCTATAAACAGTTGAACGTAACGAAGTGCAACGAAGTGGAGTTCAACACACCTGTAACCTATGAACCTACTGTAATCTATAAACAGTTGAACGTAACGAAGTGCAACGAAGTGAAGTTCAACACACCTGTAACCTATAAACCTACTGTAATCTATAAACAGTTGAACGTAACGAAGTGCAACGAAGTGAAGTTCAACACACCTGTAACCTATAAACCTACTGTGATCTATAAACAGTTGAACGTAACGAAGTGCAACGAAGTGAAGTTCAACACACCTGTAACCTATAAACCTACTGTAATCTATAAACAGTTGAACGTAACGAAGTGCAACGAAGTGAAGTTCAACACACCTGTAACCTATAAACCTACTGTGATCTATTAACAGTTGAACGTAACGAAGTGCAACGAAGTGGAGTTCAACACACCTGTAACCTATAAACCTACTGTAATCTATAAACAGTTGAACGTAACGAAGTGCAACGAAGTGAAGTTCAACACACCTGTAACCTATAAACCTACTGTGATCTATTAACAGTTGAACGTAACGAAGTGCAACGAAGTGGAGTTCAACACACCTGTAACCTATAAACCCCCTTTAATCTTTATTTCTCTATTTCATTAGAATAAGACTAAAAAGTAGAAAATAACTTTTATTCTTGGTTGTAAAGAATTTGGTTTTAAATTTTCAGATTATATTTAATAAATTTTTATATCCTAGTCAATATTGTTCACAAAGTTTCGAATAAGTGCACTTTGATCTTATCGTATAACTCAACAACTTAAAAACGTGGGCGCATTATAAGAGGAGAAATAAGTTTATGTGAAATCAATACTTTATGATAAACTTAAATTAATGCGCCCACGTTTTTAAGTTGTTGAGTTATACGATAAGATCAAAGTGCACTTATTCGAAACTTTGTGAACAATATTGACTAGGATATAAAAATTTATTAAATATAATCTGAAAATTTAAAACCAAATTCTTTACAACCAAGAATAAAAGTTATTTTCTACTTTTTAGTCTACGCGAAAAACGTAGTTTTTTAAAAAGTTTTTTTTTATAAAGTATTTTTTGAGGATAAAATGTATAAATGTTCATAGGAAAGGAAATACCTCAGCTCGCGTGTATAATTGAAGAATTCATAATTAAAATTCAAGTTTAGGCAGGCAAAAATGAGACAAAAGCTTTACTTTAGAAGAAGGATATTGCTGTTGATGGGAACATTTTTAATCTAGAATAATGAGGAATCGTTTTAAGGGGTGGATAACAGAGCAGAATTAAAACTGAAAAATCAGCAAGAGGACCTTAAACCTACAAAGTTGTTTCATTACAACTTCAGAACTACAAGTGTTCAGTGACGGTTCTGTAATCATTGAGAGATCGTCCTCTGGTGAGAATCGAACTCACGTCGTCACACATTAGACTTCAGATATCAGGTCTGTTACTTAACAACTCGGCCACATAGCTCTTATTCACGCACTAGCGGAATAGCCTACATATGGCACGATACCCTAGACAAGTAAAAAAGTCATAAATTGGTTATTCTAACCTTAAAAAGCATAAAACCTACAGATTTGATACTACTCAATGCAAATAATTCAAAATTCATCTCATTCGTACAGTTGTCTCTTCTATTTGCAGCATAAAATCAACATGACTCAAGAACCCACCATCCCTACCCCTTTAAACAAACAACATAGAACGCGAAATAAGAGAGAGAGAGAAAAAAAGTGTTATGGTAAAATGACACGATGAAGAAAGATTTATTGAAGATTATAAATTTTCTTCCATTCCTAACAATAAACAGCACCATCCATTCGCTACACTTGCTCTATAATAATAATGTAAAAAAATTTTACTTTTACAATCTTGTTTGCTGCTACAACTTTTTGAAATTGAAATTCGAGAATCAAGTGATTGCATTTTAAAATCACAATGCTATCGAACTTCAGTGTTGCTTCTTCTATTATTCAGCATACTGTTGCGCTCATCATTCTTTTTTTTTCTCTACAGCTACAGATTGAAAATGTATGGCGATGAATCTCTTGCACTTTATGTTTTTACAGCAAACAGCAATAAACTTTCAATTTAAGAGCAGGTAAATGAGATTCAATTCAAGGAAATAGAGACGAGGGAAGTAGCAAAGTGTAACTTGATTATAGCGGAAGTTTGTTGAAGTAAGTATGGTTGAAGATGAGAAGTCGTTATTGTGGATGATGTTTTGATGAGTTTCTTACATCACAACAGATTTTATGTTTTTAGAAATAAGAAACTGTGATTTTTAATCACATTTATGGAGCTGGAAGTGGATTAAAGTGATTTTGAGCTTTTAAGGTTGTATTTGAAGCTATGAATAGCAAACATTGACTTGAAACTGGTATGAAATGCATGAATTTAGTGCAGATTTGGGGCTATTTAGATATGAAGTTTGATATTAAACCATAGCGAAGCACTTTATACGTCGGATCAACGGTTAAGTTGAGCTTGTTGCTGTCCCTATTTTGTTATTAGAAAGGCTACAATGCTTAAGTGCTCAATGAGTGCATTAAACCTAGTCACCATCTGCTTCTTAAAGAACTCTAAAACCAGACATTAAGTCATCATACCTTCTAAAAGCTCAAACACATCCAAAACTGTTGAATTTATCCAACAACATAGAACTTTCATTGTATTGATTTAAATGGATTTGCTGCAAACTTCCAACAACTTTTTTTGAATGCTAAAAAGCAGCTTGATTTATGTTCAAAATGAATCTAAACTTTCCATATTCCAATTTCAATCTGAAGTGCAATAACACTATGTGAATTCACTCCTAAACTTTCGCACCCGTAAGGAATAAAATTAAAATTAAAACATCCACAGGTGAGTTGATCTATCATCCGAGTAATATGAGACTCATTGCCATGGAATTTTTAATTAAATTTTCAACTACGGGTCACGTTTTTTGCACAATTTTCTTGATTAAACTTTCATCCACACAAAAAAGAACACTTATTCCCATACCTGAATATTCTAGTCGTTTTTATTATTATTATGATAGTTGTCAGCTGGCAAGCAACATCAACAAGTTTTGTTGAAACATGATAAAAGAAAGAAAATTTTTAAACGGTTGATTGCTGTTGAACTTCTTGTTAAGAAAGCGAACTTTGTTTAAAATTAAGTGCACTGAAATGACAGTTTCGTTAATAGCTTTATAGGACGTGGAATTGTTTGTGGTGCTCAGATGAAAGTTAAGAATCAATTTAAATTTAAATCAGATTTTCCTTTAAGCAGGCTCGAAGCTAAGATGGACTTGACTCAATCAAACTTAAATGAAGTCTATTAAATAACCAATACTAGGGTCGTAGTAGTTAACCTTAACTTAAGTTACAACGTTTAAAGGAGGGGTCCTTTAAAAGTTTTATATTTTGTTTTCGATTTTAAATCAATTCGATATTTTGTAGAGATTTTTCCTTACAACCCAAGACTATCAAAAAAGACGTCAAACAATCAATATTATTAGATTTGATAGCTTTCGAAAAAAGAATCAATTAGAAGAATTTCATTAAATTTCATAACATTAATTGAATTTTTTGAAATGCTAATTTTTCATATGAATGCGTTAACTGAGCTGTTAAGCATGAAATTTGAACTAATGTTAATTTTCATAAGGTCTAATGTGATGGAAAATAAACGAATTCTTAGAAAATATTTTGATAATGCGTAATAGCTTGATATGAGGGCAGTACAGCTAAGAAAACTAAAATATTCAAATTCACGTCTTAAATTTAATCCAAATAAATTGCGAAAATCTAAAATTAATGTCAAGAACTTACATTTGTCATGCAAATTAGCTAGTCAATGCTCCTAAGATTGACAAAACAGTTTAGATTTTTCCAACAAATCCAAACACAGTTCTCACCCGAAAAACAAAAGAAAGATGCTCCATCAAGCCTTATCAAAGCTTAATTTTGTGCTAGATAAATCCTTTGCAGCTTATTTTCCCTTAACTCTATTTCTCTCGCACACTGTTTCATTTACTTTATCTCATTTAATGCTGTTATTACTTGTTATTTAATATTTTTCTCTCTCCCTATCATCTCATTTTATTTTCTTGTTAAAAGGATAAATGGATTCATGAATGCTAATGAATTACTTGCTTGCTTTATTTACTCAACATTACTTCATCCTCATTCACTCGATTCATTTATTGTATTATCATTATTGTTGATGCTGTTAACACATTTCAAGCATAAAAATTGACATTATTTTCTGCTGTTGAGCTTTGTCAACGAAAATCTTGTTATTGATACTGATGTTGATGCATTAAGACATTCCATCAAATATGAATAACAAATTTTTCTTGGTAATTCAATGAGATGGAAATTAATTTTATTCTGAAGCTTTCAAAAATCTCTTTTATTTGATTTTAATTCTTATTTTCATTTCTTATGAAGAATATTTTGTAAAAGACAACAATTGCTTGTGCTTCTTTGTTAAGTTGGATTTAGATTTTGAAGAAAACTCGATAGCCAACCTTCAAACCCACAATTTCTGGGAAGTGTAATTTCAAAAGTTTTATTTTAAGCTTGAAATGTGCTCTCATGATGAGATTATATGGCAAATTGATAAAAGGAAATGAAAATGTCTTTAGATGTTCATGTTTACACGAAGCAAGATGTAGGCTTGAGCTAGGAAAGAGAAGTGTTGATGTATCAGAAGAATTAGATTAAAAGCAAACATTTGATAAATTTTTGATGAGCTTAACTGAATCTTAGTAGAAATGAGGTTATGTTATCTTTTTGTTCTATTCTGAACATGCGATTTTGATTCGCTTGCATGAACATCCGCTGACGAAAGGTTGAATTTGCTTAAAGCTGTTGGAGTTTTTAGGATAGAATAATATTGCTTGATATTTTGATTATGAGTTTATGAGTTTTTTAAATCGATTAAGGTATAGGATTATCTTTAAGTGATGTCTGATTTATAGTTACATGGAATGTCAATTTGGATGAAGCATGCAACTGTCTTTTTGTAAAGTCTTCATTTTTGATCCCTATTCTAAGTATCTTGCCATCAATGGGAAAACAACATGATGGGAAAAATTACGACGAGCAATTTTGTGGTAAGCAAGGAAAAAACAACTTAAATTTTGAGGTAAGCAAGGGGGCGCAAGGAGAAACCTACTTCCGATGTTAGAAATTTCAAATTAAAACTTTTCCTAACATGATGTTTTCCCCTTGCTTGCCATATATAAACAAACATGGTTAAAAATGTTAATGCCTACATTTCCTTACATAACAATTACACCCAAAAAAACCATCATATCCATTAATCTGTTCCATCCAAATGCTCACAATAATTTCAATCATTTTTCATACATCCAAAATTTGTCAACAGTGTCAAGATGTCGTAAAAGTTATGAACACAACATTTCCCATAAAAATGCATTTGTAATAAAAATTCAATTTATACGAAAAAATTTTTATCCGTCTCTTTGTAAGCAAAGAAGAAGAAGCAGTACCCAAACAAATCCGTTTCATGCCTGATTTAGCAACAACAATAAAAAAAAATTATGGAATAAATTTCAGTACCCAACACCAAATTTATTTGAATACATATTTTTTTTGGTTCCTAGAACAAGAGGAAAACATGACGCACAAGACAACATCATCATTTATATTTTACAGTTCACATGACTTTCATCCACTGATAGAAATGTGTAACATATCTTTTGAGACTTTTCTAGTTTACTGATAAGCGAGACGATAGGAAAATAAATAAATGAAGAAAAAAATTACAAATTCTTTCAATGTTCTTTGGTTTTTCTGTGCTTCTCGTGTATCGATTCTTGGAGAGATTGCAAAATAATGAGGGAAAGGAAGCAAAAAAGTTTTTAGTTTCGAGATAAAGAACTTAAAGATTGAAAGGATTTTGAGGTTAAAGAGGATTATAACGCATGTAAGGTACGACTTAAAGCTGCTCGGAATCAAAATAGTAACCAGCCGTTGGCAACAATTGAAGTGTTTTGTGCTTAATGAAGCAACGAGTAATTTTGAATTAGTTGGCAGCCCAGATTTCACAAATAAGCTTGTGTTCAAAAGTCTTTGAGATTACTTGGTGCATTTTTGAATTATGGGACTTAAAAATACAGCTTACAGCATCTCTTTGACAAATTGAGACAGTAAAGATGAGATAAATCACCTATGATTTTACCATAGGGTTGGGCAGAATCGTATTCGAATATATTCGAATATTATGTGCGCATATATTCGAATATGTATTCGAATGTACATAGTTCAAAAAATAACCGTTATTAATCGAATTTTTTTTTCTTTAAATGTTTAACAATTAATTAAATAACTTACAACTAAAATGTCGACGTATTCGGCTAAAGTAAGTACTTCCATTGCTTTTCCATTAAAATTAAATCTATTTTAGTAATTATTTAACATGATTTTTTCAGATGAAACATTTTGATATCAAATAATATTTGAAGTTGCCTTTTAAAGGAAAAGAGAAGTGCCGAAACCATTTAACGGTTTCAAAATTTTTAACGGTCAATAAGTATTTGAAATTTTTTTCGCTAAAAGTTGCTCTACGAAAACATTAGTTATAGTATAATTACATGATTTGTTCCAATTAATTTCCATATAGAAAAAGTTTATCGTTAAACTGTTTTTTGAGATTCAAATTTTCTAACAGTCAGTAATTTTTTGAAAGCGTCCCGCAAAAGGATACACAAAAAATCATTAATTATAGCATGTTTAATAATAAAATGTCTTTAATTCTCATATATAAAATAAATATTTTTTTGTTCATATTCGAATATATTCGAATATATTCGAATATTTGCCCAACCCTAATTTACCATAAATTTTAGAACATGGTTTTGACTTACCAAGAAGCTGTGGGTTTGGTCTGATCCACCTTTGACCATCTTCTTTCCTTGTCTTCGCTAATGATGCATAGATAGATCATAAATGTCTCTATTTAATTCTTGTGCAATGTAAATTTTGCTTATCATATTCCCAATCCACTCTGCAACAGTTCTCAACAAGACCAGAAGACATAATTCCATCCACAAATTCTCATGTGACAGTTTGCTAAAAATATATTAAAGCAACATAAGAATAAGAAGACATAATAAAAGAAAGTTTATAAACTATATACAGAACATCCAGCCCATAACAACAAGAAGAGCATCGGAGAGCATACAAAAATATAAATAAATTGAGGATTCAAGTAAGAAGAAAGAACAAAAGAATTTCTTGTGTGACCTCAATTTCAGTGCTCATAAAAATTCAGTTTTCTAGTCATTTGTTAGCAAATATCATGATGCTTTTACCTAAATGACATAAAGAATCGCGAAAGAGCTTTCTTTCTTATTTCTGTTCTTTTCGGAGGCAAAACATGTTTTATTCAAAATCATAATTTTCCCCAAATGTCACACAAAAGAAAAGAAAAAGAGAGAACAGCAGAAAACTAAGTTGCAAGGCAAAACGTTTTGCTTGTTTCTTGTTTCATCCACACATAAATTTCACTCGTACTTACATGAGTATTATTTTATAATGAAAATTCCTTCTGCTTACTTATTATTGCAATGCTTACTTTGTAAATATTATATTCAGTGTAGAAGGCAAAAGAGACGAGGTTCTTTGTGGGAATTCTTGCAGATACTTTTCGAAAGATAAATTTTGTCTCGAGTTTAAGTTTGATGAAAATTGTTGATGTTCAGTTTCAAAGTTTTGGAGCTTATTGACAAGTTACTTATATTGCTCAACTTAGCGATATAAAAAAGAAGAACTGCGAAGTGAATGTCTTGCTTTAAATGAAGTATGTGTTGAATCAAAGGGGATGCTTACCTTCTGTAAAATTTTGCAACAAAAAAGTCATTTAAAAGGCACTTGTCATCCTCTTGATGAGACCTTCAGCTTAACAAATGTGAACTGAGCCATGTTTTCAGAAAGGTTGAAAGCTTATAGGACGAGTAGAAGAATAACCTCAATTTATAAATACTTCTAAAAAACTTTCAGTCCGAAATCATTTTAAGGAACCAGAAAATGCATACTTACTAATTTAGAATGTTCACAACTTTACACACAGGGAGTGTTGTACTATGTATTTTATGCTGCTTTTTTCTTCTCTCTAAACCTACACTCATGCATAAAGACATAAAGTGTTTAATCTTATTAACATGTGCAAGCATATTTCGTACAGAATTTAATCTCATTGACTACACCTCCCTCCTTTATTTCTTTTCAGACACTCATTTAATTCCTTAAATGTATAATAGTGTTTATATTCCTTAAGTAGGTTTTTTTGGTACCAAAAATATTAGTTGAGATTGTGCCAGATTTTATGTGATTCTATGTGTTTGGATATAACTCAATAAATTTGGTTCCTAAAATATGCTTTCCATTTTAGTTGACCAACAAAAATTAGCAAAATCTGACTCTACCCCAAAAATTTATAGATCAACAATGTTCAGCCTTAAATTTGCATCGAAAAACAAAAAAGTCTTAAATCTTCTGTCCTTAATACTTAACACATGAACGATGTCAAGGCTAAACTTTTTTTTTCGTTCATCTTCTTGCACAAAAGTTTTTCTGACTCATTTCATCTCGTCCTCTTTGATTATTTTCTCCTTCGTTGACTTCCTTTTTTTCTCACCATTTTTATTATTTTTTACGATGAATGAACGAGGAAATTTATGGCTTAAGAATTTTTCTGATGGAAAATTAAATATTCATGTTTATCTTTATTGCCATGAAAAATGGGAAAATTAATGAAGAATCAGCGAAAGTTCGTTTTATGATTTTCATTTTATTATTTTTTGTTTTGGGGCCGTTCACTTATTACGTTCGCCATTTTAGGGGGGGGGGGGGGGGGGGGTTGAAAAATTGTAACAAAATGTAACATAGGGAGGGGGGGGGGGGTGTCAAGAAGAATTTAACGTTCTAACTGTCGTCTGTCTTTTAAAAAAAAGTTCACGAAAAAAATTTGTTTACAAATTCACACCAAAAACATTTTTTCCACCTTTTTAATGATTTTCAAATGTCCAGATCTCTTTTGATAGCTAAGCAATACATAGTTTTTATTATGTAAAGTAACAAATCAATAGAAAACTGGTTTACAAGACTTTAAAATACAATCATAATTTGTGGAAATTTTCAAAATTAAATCAATCATAAGTTTAAAAGTACATCTCTCTAAATCTGTCATTCATATGATGATTAATATGAGCCCATCATTGTGATATTTATATCAAAGTTGATTGAATTTTACAAAATTCGATCGGGCATAATATTTTTCATGACATTTTTGAATTTTCTTCAAAAAAAAAAAACAAATTTTTGCTTTATATCTTAATCCAATAATTCATGAGAATACTAATAGTATCAATCAAAACATGACCTATTAAGCTGTACAGTATTTTGATGTTTAAGAAAAAAAAAATACAAAAGAAATTTAACCGTCTTTTTAGATTTAAAAGAAATAAAATAAAATTATGAACGTTCAGGGGGGGGGGGGGTTGTGAGTTGTAACATATTGTAACAAGGGGGGGAGGGAGTGGTGAAAATGGATTTTTTTGCGTAACGTAATAAGTGAACGGCCCCTTTTGGAGATTCTAAAAATGGATTTTTTTTGAATTAAATTGAATTTGATATAGGAGGTCATAAAATATTAATAAGAAATGAAGATTAAATTGCTGGTGATCTATGGGTTAGTTGTAATATTAATAATGTGCGATGGGCTTGAGGCACTGCTGATCAATAAATGGTTACACAAGACAACGAGAAAGTTTTCCGTTATTTTCTCAGAAATTTGAAATTTCCCGCATTTTTTTGCAAGATTGTTTCCAAATTTTGTTCGAAAAAAGTTTGAAATTGAAAATGTCTAGTTTTGAGCTATTTAATGCATTTTGGACCTCTTTTATTTTATTAAACGAACAACTTGAGAACTATGATTATGTTAAATTCATCAACATAGTCCAAAAATTTACATTTTTAATCTAAATTTGATGAAAGAAACAAATCATTTTCTAATATAGTTTTTTCGCTTTCGAAGATAAAGGTACTAATTTCGATGTTCTGTGTTCGAGTAAATGTTGACCAAAATTGAACTGCCTCAACCAAAATCCTTTTTATGGTTACACTTCTAGCTCTTGCAGTTCAATTACTTACAGATTAATACAAAAGATTCCACTTTGTTTGTAATTCTCACAACCTTGAATATCAGACCAGATAATTTCAAACTCTAACAATGTTTCCAAGAACATATCAAATTATAAAAGATATCAATTACAAATTTCTATTACAATGTCCAGAAAAATTACCAATTCTTGTTTTGAAGCTTAAGGTATATCTTCAGAAAGTATTAAAATCTCTACAAAATGATCTCTGTGCAATACTTGATAGGATTTTAAAGCAACAAAAAAACATAGTAATTCCATAACAATGTAGCAACACAGACAATCTTTTATAAATTTGTTCCTTACATAAACAAATTTTCTCTCACCTCAGCTTTAAGTACCCTCAATATGAAGCTTAGATTCAATTTTCAGTCCTTTTGTTTATTTAAACTAAAATCAATTTAAAAGCAACATCATCACGTAGACACAAAAATAAAATAAAATCTATAGACATGAGCTGATGTGGAAAATTTTCAAGAAAACAAATTTTCAGAGCTACAAATTGAGAATTCACACAAACTGTTGTGAGTTGTGACATAAAAGTGATTTTTGAAGAAGCAAAAACATGGAAAATTGCAATTTTGATGAAAAGATGCTGACAATGAAAAGTTATTCTTGTTTATGTTTTATTATCATCATCATCGTCAACATGATTGTCATTCAGCATCTAAACATCACAAGTTGTGTATGAGACACTGACACTTGCATCTATCTTTCTGCACCTTAAAATTTCTTCTCTTTTGTTTTTGTGCAGCCATAATGTCAATTTTTGTAACAAACAATATGTTGATCATGCATTGAAGTTGAAGCTATGACAGTAATTGTTGTTGTTGACATCCTTTGTGTGCTGTTTTTAGACTCAGACTATAGACTGAGATTTTCTTTTGAAGTTTTTTTAAAATTGAATGTTGTTGATTAAGAGATTTGAATCCACATCAAAGTAGGGGATGATTGGATCCTTTGCAAAATAATAGTCATTTCCGTTATTGAATGAATGAGTTTTTAAAAAATTAACGACAGTTTCAATCTCGAGCAGGGCAATTGTTGTTGTTTGGATATTATTTTGTTGTAGTGGGAGGAGGAGGGGAGGGGGAGAAGGATGCAATTCGTGAATATGGTGCAAAGAAAAAAAGATTTAATTGAGTGCGACTGGATATGGATTATGTAATTGTAAAACATAAGGACGCAGAGCCTTGATTGCTACCATTCCGTACTTTGAATGATTTCTTTTGATCGTTCATAAATGACGTCTCCTTAAAAATAGAATTTTCAGAACATCCAGCTTATTATTCCTTTTCAGAAAAATCAACATTCACTATTTTCCGTTAAAAATGTACGTCATCTACAAATGACCCCTGTCACGTACCAAAAGAGTCACTTGATGACTACGGCAAATGCAGGATTGATAATAGAAAAGCTTTTAATCCATAATTAATCCATTAAGCTATCAATTCATGCATCTATCTTTACATCTATCATTGAACAAATATTGCCAATATGCTTGTTGTGTAATGTTGATACACGTTGATGCATCGGCAAATTTATGTTGCAAAGATTTTATGCTGATTTTTGAGCTTTTCTCTTTCAATTTATTCCAGCGTGCGAAAATCTGCAGTTTTTGATTCTACTTGTGTGACATTAATCATTATTAATGTATCATAATATGTCTGTATGTATGACATAGCAGCATAAACCAGTCTCTTTACAACAGGAAGAGAACTAACATCAAATATTTGAGGATACACATGAATATATTTATTGTCAGTGCTCAAAATTTTTTGAAATATAAAAAGCACACAGACATCCTGAGATATAAAGCACCAGCATCCATTTATGGTGGAGTGGATGAGATCGTCACATAAAACAACATGTGAACCAGAAAAAAAGCTTTCTTTCTCGCCTTGCAATGCATTGTTGTTATTCAAATCACATCGTATTTTCATTATGAAGTTTCACTTGTGCCGCGCACCATCACTCACTCCACTGCCTGATTTTTTTTTCGGTACTCTAACAAAAGTTTTATGCACAGACAATGCAGAATGAAATGGATTTCAATCACGTCCGAACAGTTTTACAAAACAGAAAAATGTGGAGAGTGGACATCGAGTAATTTGAGACAAAAAAGTAGCGGTTTGGTTTAGAAAATGAAATAAAAATTGTAATCTTCTTGGTGATGACGCTGAGTCAAATTGGTCTGGTTATCATGGCATGTAAAAGTTTTTAAAGTTTGATTAGATTTTCGAGCTGTTCACTTTTTGCAATGAGAGTTGGAAGGCTTAAGGGTTGTATTCATAATTTGTTGCACTAAAACTTCAATCGAACTATAAATTCCATTAAGATTCGAACTCAAGTCAACAGAATAGGATTACAGATTTCCAATCTATAAACTAATCACTAGACAATATTGCTATGTTTTTCATACTTTTCCAGTTAATTGAGGCACACAAAGCGCAATTTTAAAGGTTTGGTGTCATGCTTGATTTTCAAAACATTAAGTTTGAACTGCATTTCAACTCATAAAGTAGAATAGATGCCTCTAAAGAGATTGGGATCTAGAAAAACTCTTCGTTGAGTCTTAAATTAAAAAACTAGATAAATCGTGGTAAATCCAGGATCATTTGTATAAAGTTTTGGTGCACAAAGTTTGAAAATCACTGGCTAAAGTCCTTCCCCTAGTAATGGCAGATCGATTCTTCCATTCAAATTCCAAATGGCACCAATACCCAAATAATAATCACAAACATTAAAGCCGATACCCACGGACACCTATGCAAAACAGCTTTCATCCATCAATACTAGAATTCCCAATTCAAATAAAACCCAACAAAAAATTCTTTTTACTAAAATAACTGATGCATATGCATAAAGTTTTAGCTGAAAATTAACATTTTCATACGTTCGACCACAAACTGATTTTTCTCACCTCCAATAAAACACGATCCACTTGTGACTATTTACATTTTCTCGTGTATGTGACTGCCAAACTTGTTTTGCATTTTGTAGTGAATTTCATTTGAATTGGAAGCTTTAGTTTTTCAAAAATTAATGACTTTTTATAGTTGTTTTTGAGGTCAGTGCCATAAAATTTAGTTCCTTTTTGTTAAAAATCGATGAAAGTCTCACCAGAAAATGTGGATAAAATTTAAATTGAAAATTCATCGTTAATAGCAGTTACGATTGGAATTGGAAAATGTCGGAAATATAGAATAGGGATAATATGCATGCAAATGTAAATGAAGTTATCATGCCTTATTTATCATCATGGAATAATGATGTTATTTTATGCTGTATGCTTGTACGGTTCATTATTGGCAACGTCACAATCACATGAAATTGTAAATGAAATAGACAGCGAATGAATGAAGCAGATACGGAATGTGAGATATGGAATTGAATATCGACAAAAACAGGAATTAACATTATTGTCGATGAGATGTTCAGTTTTAGTTTAATTTAATTCAATAAAATTAGGTTTTATATTTTGAAAAATTGCTGATGTCGGCAATCAGATAATGAGCAGATACAAAACATAAGCTTATTAATTATTGGATATTGTATATTCAGAGTCATATTAGGATTTGAGAGGCAGCCTACTTCTTTGCTTGCCTGCTGACTTTTCTAGTCCGTTTGTAGTTGAGCTGAAAATACGAGTAGAATGTGTCAGTTTCTAGACACACTTAAAAAACTAGTGAAGCTCGGCTTAAAAGGTCAGTTTCAAGAGCATACTCAAGTCTTCATCTTAAAACTCAGCTTACAAGAGATAATCAGTGAAATTGATTAAAATCAAGTCTTTGCAGACACATTAAAAGTGTCTTACAATTTGAGTTTGTGGCATAACTTGGTTCCAATCAATGCCTCCAGCTGAAAGGATGGGTCCTTCACACATTATTATTACAATAAGTTCACACTTCCTTAAATATTTGATGTCACTTCTATACCTCAAAAACCACAAACAACCCACTTTTCATATCAATAATTAAAAAGTTTATCTTGCACTATTTGCATGATTAATCTGATGCATTCCACAATTAGTATTGACATTCCGCACTAATTATTATAATTATTTATTTGCAATTTCATTAATATGACGATAAACTAGCTTAAACAAAATTAACAGAAGCTAATTAAAACCCAATAAACAGGAGCTTCATTATTATCATCATAATCATAATTTTTCATTAATTAGTTAAACATTATCATAAGTTTTATGATTTCAATCAAGTTAATGATAAATTGATCAGCTGATTGTATAGTTCGAGGAGCTATTTCTTGAAATAAGCTGTAGATGTACATGTATCAAATATCGATTAGATTATTATTAAATGTGTGATTTATAGGCATGATTATTGAATTACTAATAGAGTCGTGGGAGATAAAAAGGGTGTTGTTGTACCTCCTTGCTGTATTAGATTAAAGCATAACACGGTTAGTACTGAAAATCATTTGAAAGCACTTCATTGCTCATTAATTCTCTCATTATTCTCAGCAAAAACTAGAACAAACTTTTTAAGACTTTTTTACTTAGCGCGCTTGAGGTTCGTTCATAAGTAATGTCCAAGATTTTTTAAATGCTGGGGTTTGTTGCTTTGTCACACTTATTTTAAAATGAAAATTTAAAGAAGTTTGAAAAACATTCTCTTTTTTAAGGGATGTCACTTATGAACAACTTTGGGACATCAAGTGAAAATAATAAAAAAATTGAAAATTCAAATGACACAAAAATCAGACCGTCTTCTTATTTTTTCTAAGAAAGTTCATTAACAACAGATTTCAGTTCATCGTTAATTGAGTATAGAAGAAGTTATAACAAATTGACGTCATGGTTTCTTTTTTGATTTTAGTTTCATTGTCATTGTTGTCATGAGGATCAAAAGATTATTAATTAATTGTATTGGCAAAGCTTGGCAACATTATGGAGTTCTCATATAACTTTTTGACATATTGATTACTTCTTGAAAAGCATCAAGCTTATGATAATAGGCATCAAGTGGGATGTGATATGAAAATGATGTAGATCTTGAAAAAGAAGACAATAAGTTTGGGATTAAATTCAATTTGTTTTTAATGGAATCGTCCATTTATTCCAGCTTTAAGTCACTCAAAATTATCAATTCGTGCTCTTTGTAATCCAACAGGCTTCACAACGGGTCATTGACCTTAACAAAAAATTCACAAACTCAAATGAAAATTTAAGCTTCAACCTGATTAGAATTCAGCGACAAGAAGAAGAATTTTCTCATTAAATTTCCATCATTTCTCGCGTTCCTTAGCACTTAACTGCTATTTCTTCTTTTCTTTGTCAATGCTTCTTCCTCATACCGTTCGCAAAACTTTTATTTCGATCCAAAATCTCGTCAAGATATTTCATTTTAAAACCAGCACTGCTGTCAGATGAGTTTTCGTCACTTTATACTCTGAAAAAATTTAATTTTGCTTCTCAAAAATTCCTCAACAAACTGACATGAAAATGAAAATATAAAACTTTATGGCTGCCTTTCTTGTCTTAAACTTTTAGTTGCTCTACACTCTTCCACATCTTTGCTTTAATTTACCTTAATTTGCTATGCATGAATTTCAGAAGAATATGCTGCATTGCATGAAAATATTTACAATGTTTAAATGCCAGGGAAAGGCATTAGAGGATATCGTCAGTTCAAGGCAAAATGTACTTGTTTGAATGTAACATCGTCCGTACCCAAAAATGTTTTCCATATCAACATTTCTTTTGTATCAAAATTTTAATATTTGGCGATTTGCCGAGTTATGTGATAGCTGCAGGCTGATAATCTTTTGATATTGTAGGGACTGAATAGAATTAGGTATAGCAAAAATCAAGGGTATGAAACTGATCAGAATCATCAAAAGTGGTCAAAGATGACCGAACATGAACGGAACTGATCAAAAATGGTCAAAGATGACCGAACATGAACGGAACTGATCAAAAATGATCAAAATCCGATTTATAAGCCCAAAAACCTAGCCGGAACTTCTGAATTTATCATTTATATCTTACAGAAGCATTCAACCATAAACTTATGCAGTTCTGAAAACTCTCCTCGTTCCTCAATCTCTGAAAATCTACAAGCTGAAAAAGGAATTTTTAATAACAAAAAAGAAAACAATTTTTATCTTAAATTTTCAAAAAGAATTTTTTTTTCCTCAATTTTATTTGATAACTTTCCATCCATCAACACTTCTCCATCTTGTGTCATTTTCTGTCGCTCATCTTGACTTAAATTTCTTTATACAATAATTTTTATTTAAATACTTTTTTCTCTTAAATTATTTACAGTATAAGAAACATTTAAGCTATTTTTTGTTCATGAAAAGAAAGGAAAAGAATTTTTGTGTTATCTAAAATGGAAATTTTTTTCTTGTTCCTCATTATTTAAAATGAAGACAAAAATATGCAATTTATCATGAATATACAAATTTTATTTTCTATCCTCAAAAATTTTTCATTTTGTCTACAAAAAGATTTTTTTTTTATCCACAAACATTGTCTCTGTTCATACTTAATCGGAATATTTTCCTTCATTTTAAGATTAAAATGTTTACTATCTAGATTGAGTCATTTCTTATCAAATATTTAAATTTTTCATTTTTTTTTCTTTCATCTTGCATGATTTTTGGTATCAAATGTTTTGGCTTTATACTATTTTAATTTTTTTTCCTTATCCTTTTTTTCATGTGTTCATGTCTGTATGTAAATAGATGAGTTTGAGGATGTATTTATACTGTATAGAATATGCTTACTTAACTTACTTACTTCTCTTTCTTTACTTACATTATAAATTATGTGAAATGAATTTATTAATTTGTTTGGATACACTGAGCGGGATTATTGTGGTAGATTAGGTTTGTCCATAGATTCATTGGTCTTAAGCGAGAGACGAAGTTGGCTAACAATTTTTTTTAGCTGACTTTACTTAATCTAAGTTGACTATAGTCGATCCTAGTCAACTATAATGGATCCTTGTCAATTAGAGTCCATCCTTGTGAACTATAGTTGATCCTGGTCAACTTAAGTCGATTCTAGTCAACTATAGTAGATCTGAGTGAATAGTAGTCAAACTCAGTCAACTATAGCCGATCCTAATCAACTTTAATCGATCCTAGCCAACTATAGTCGACTCTAGTCAACTATACTCAATCCTAGTGAACTATAGTCGAACCTAGTTGACTATAGTTGATCCTTTCGACTTATTTGTCAATCCTAGTCATCTTAAGTCGACACTAGTCAACTTTAATCGATTCTAGTCACATATAGTCAATCCTAGTCGACTAATTCATTCAAAATCATCTGATCTTGTGTTTTATGCCAAACCAGTCTTAGTTTTTATTTACATCTTATTCTGATTTAGTTATTACAACCATAAGGTACATTGTACCAAATTATCCAGCATTTGATTAGTCAAACTTCCAACGAGAACTTTTTTATTCACTAACAACCAGCTCTAGCTCTAATACAATCTTTCTTCTCAGTGTAAACATTTATTTCGTATGTACAAAATTTATATAATTTTCTTGTTTGGATTTCTCCTTTTTATTCACTTCCTTTTCATGTTTTGTGATTCCAAATGAATGTACAGAATGAAATAAAAAAATTTCTCATACTTTATCCTCTTTATATTTTTGTATAATAATAACGATGAATGTAACTGTGAATGAACTTCAAATGCAAGATCAGCAATATCTTTATTTATTTTTTGCGGTATATCTTTACAGAACGTATTAATGTATACATGTCTCTCATTTTTATTCATTATCGTAATCGGTAAGGTTTATCTTCTTGGTAATAATTTCTTTTTCTGTTATTGTTAGCAATTCTCTTTTTGGGGAAAAGGATAGGAAATGGTTGGAATGGAATAATATAAAGGAACCAACAAAAAAGGATGTGGAATTTTGAGATTTATTTTAGCTTGAACTTTACTAGGAAAGAAGTCCTTAAATCTTCTTCTGGAATGTAGTTTAGAATTTCACTCGTTTTAATAGTTTTTGATAGTTTAAGTATCATTCACAAATGATGATGAACTTAAACTATACTTTTAACATTACAACAATTTCCATTGACTCAGAAAAAACTTAAGTTTGAATATCTTTGTTTCAAATCTACAAAATATTCCTTATGAATTTTAATGTCTTGTCATTTCTAATTCCTTGTTTTAATGACTGCAACCTGAGCATCTTTCAATTCAAAAGTAGTTCTTTGAATCTTTTCTAGAAAGAAATTACATTTTGCATTCTTTGAAATATTTGAAATATCTCAGCTGCACTTTACTGACCAGATTCTATTAATAATTCTTCAATTTCCCCAAGTTTAATATCAGCAATTATTTTTGTAAGAAGACATCATTGAAAGTTCACAAAACCTTCGCAGAAACATCTTTTCATTATTTTTGAGAATTGTTATTTGCTCCAAATTTATATCTGTTACCATTACGATCATTGTTCGTAGAAAAAACCACCCACGGCACATTTCATCAATGAGCGAGCTTATATTTTATATAAATTTAACGGAAACCTCAAAAGAAAACCTTCACCTAAACTTTATTTTTAGTCATGATACCGTCAACACTTTCTTTCACTGCCTCATGCTGTTCCTATCATATTCATACTGTCTGTTCTTATTCCTTTTCTTTAAAGGGGTCGTTTATTAATGACGTATATCAAACATCCAGATTTTGCACCACTCTAGATATGGCTTTTAGAGGAAGCCAATCTAGAGTAGATACTCATGAGTATTAACATGAAGTCCTATTTAGTGGTCATCACAGATCACTTCTTTACGTTTATATAATGTCTAACATTTAGAGGAGCCTGGTCTTGAGTTTTGTGATGCTTCAAACAAAAGCTTTCTCTTAATACTAAATTTGAGACTTATTCGGACTCAATAAATGCAGTAAAATACAATTCAATGAAAAAAGGGTTTATGAACCTCGTTTTTGATGAACGTAATTTATGAACAGTGCCTTGGTAATTTACATCATTTTTAATCAGCCCCTAGCCAATGTTTGCAAACACACACAAAACAGCTCACATACCGAATTTTTTTTTATAAAAGTTATCTCACCAAAATCACATTTTGTGATGGAAGAGGGCACAAGAAATTGAATTTTTTTTGGATAATGAGGGTTGCTTTTTCCCAACTTCCTCAAAGTTTTCATTCATTCTAAACATTCTCGCTTCTATCATTCATTCCTTTCCTTTTGCGGAAATGCGATTTGTCAAAAAAAAAAGTTTTAACAAATCATTATGTCGAAAAGATTCTTTACAGCACATGGATATGTACAAAAATTTTCTCTGTTAACCATGATGATGTTGAGAATGAAAAGTTTAAATGAACATGGACATGCGGTTTAATGCTATTTTAGCTTAGAGGAAAAAAAGTCCTTTTCTTCACTCAAGATTTTTTTTTGTGCTCATATGCACATAAGTTACTGCCACAAAAAAGTACTCGTTTTTTTGGGTTGGGTTGGAATTTGGATGAGAAAATTTAGAGTCATTTAGGATGTTGAAAATTTGTCGAGACTTTTTGTAAATTTGCTTGGAAATGTGAACAATTGAGTAGATTTTATTTGGTAATGGAAAGGATTTTTTGAGTATATTTAACATACATTGAGGGTTATTGCTGTACATGCCTTTATGTAGAGCTCAAATAAAATGGAACTCTCTTGACGTGACTGCAAATAAATCAAAAACTGCCTTAATATATCTAATCCACTGAAATTTCATTACATTAAAAGCTAACCTTTGATCTTATCAAGCCAAAGATCATCTTTGAAGTTCCTTTCATCCCAAGGGACATTAAAAAACTTTATTATCCCAACAGGATACTCATTAAATTATTTTCAAAAAAATCTGTTGCATGCCATACAATACAAAAAGATCCCACAAAAATCAACTCACACTCAATAATCTTGACTTCTCAACACAACAGTCATGGCTGTTAAAAATTCAACAACAACTTTAAAGCTTTAAATGACATTTCACAACAGCCTTTGTGTCGTTTGGAAGAAACTTCCTCTCTCAACTCGAATGCCAAGTTTTTCATAATGAAAATTATGATGTCATAAATAAGCGTAAGTGCCTAAGCCTTTTTCTCCATTCACAATTTTTTCTTTCTCGTTCTCTTTTTTCTTTCCGTTTACAAAGTCTCATTTGTCAGCAGTTAACTTCCGATTATATCGTATATAATGAAGACATATAAAAACATGAAACTTAGCCTGCTGATTATGATTCTGAGCGGAAGCATTAAACATACGGAATAAAGAAAAAAATGTAAGGAGAGATTGAAAAGAATGTAAAGTTAAGGATTCGTGTTAAGGACGATGAGGAAAGCTTGATTGTTGTGTTTATGAGCATTGCCAATGACTATTTGGGTGGTTGAAAGTTGAGGTTATGTTAATTTTGACTTGATTTTTAGTAGGAACTCTAGGAACTAAACCTTGAGTTCTATAGCTACCTCAAATCTCTTGCCATATGTACAGAACTATTAACCTTTTATATATAAGTTTAAACAGGATATTTATTTAACTCTAGCTTACATAATCCCAAATTAAATCCACAATATGCGCCTAATCCGCACTCTAACCTCAAAATAATTTCAAAAAATATTACTTCTGCTTTTTCTTACGTTTTTACATTGCGCCATTATATTTTGTGTGTATGTTGGTATTTACTCATATACATAAAGATCCGCTCATTCCTTTTGTCATGCTCAAGTC
Organism: Chironomus riparius; assembly: GCA_917627325.4. Taxonomy (NCBI): domain Eukaryota; kingdom Metazoa; phylum Arthropoda; class Insecta; order Diptera; family Chironomidae; genus Chironomus; species Chironomus riparius. Next base: position 39,104,050 of record OU895879.1, read on the forward strand.
ATTTTAAAATTTATGACTACAACAGGCGCCCATTTTGTTTGTATTTAATTTTGCGCGAGAAAAAAAAAAGTTTTGTGGAAGGACGGAGATGGGAAATGAACGAAAGAAAAATACATTAAAGTTTACAAAGAACGTAAATTAGTAGCACTAAAGTGCCTCATTATGATGAAATAAAAAGCATAAAAGGGGTGGCGAATGGCAAGATGAAGATGAAAAGTTGCTCGATCCAGGATTGCAATAAAGCAATTAAAAAATTTTTATTTCACTTTTAATGTTCATTTTTTTCTCATCATTTTTGTTCATTGAAAATATTATTTTCTTCGAAGCTAGTTTGAGTGTATAATGAGAAAGATTGATGCTGTTCTATGACTCGTGCAAAAAGAGGGATGGATTCTGAGAGTGAATGTGCAAAAATTTAATTTTTTTTCGGAGCTATGTAAATGAGTCCATTTAATACCACAGCTTACAGTTTCAATTTTATTTAAATTGCGCTCTTTATTATTCATTTTGGGTGGGAGACTGAGCTACTAGTTAAATAAACAAATCAATTCCGACTCAATGTTCGATATGAATATGTAAATTTACATAAACAAGTTTCATTTCCCAAATTGTAAACAATCCTAACCTTGAACAACAGTTTTGTTTGTGATATTTTGCGTTTTTCAATATTTGATCTGTTCAAATATTTGTATATCAATTTTTGCTATCTTTTTTATGAGTTTGAAATTATTTTATGATTAAATATTTATAAATTGACTTTAGAAATTCCAGAAAACTTTTTGAAGTGGCCATTTTTTTAAATGCTTATATGGACATAGCTCAGAAGAGAATAGCAATCTAGATGTTAATAAATAGCTTCAGTCATCGCTTACAAGCGCATTATTCAGTCAACAAAGCTCTCATCACAAACTTCCTCTGTAAGCTTGCCGTTTTATTATCAGTTGCAATTAATTTTTTTTTTCATTCTCCTTCCTCTCATTTTTAATTATAATTACACAAAAGCTCACTCATAACGATGGATTTTCCTAAAAATAAAATGTGCCTTTCCGTAGACTCAGTAGCCCTTTTTTTTATTTATGGTATGTAAGGTGCTGTATAACGACAGTAACAAACTTTCCTATTAATTTTCTGTCGAAAAAGTTTTTAATTTACTGTGTGTCGCACTTACAACAAACCCCGTAATTCTTTTCATACGATAATTTTTTTATATACTAAGTTGATTTCATTTAATGTACTGAAAATATTTTTATGACTCTTTATGTTCAGTAATACCGTTTCATACACACAGCAAGTGGCACTAGAGAATGAATGAGAGATAGAGAAAGACATTCTTCTAAATTATTTCCGCCACTATGAGCTTTCAGATGAGTAAACTTTTATCACTTTTTATGGTCTTTCATAATTCACATTTTTGTGTGATATTAATTATGGGAGTGAGTAAGATGATGTGTCATTTTGTCTGGAGCTTTGAGGATTTTTTTATTTTTCTTAAATGCAATAAAACTATTTTTAAAAATTTAATTAACACCCCTTTTTAGTGGCGTAGCAAGGGCTTCAAAATTTGCGACCCTACAATTCAATTTAACACCCCTTAGTATGGGATTTTTGATCCTTTTTTTGAGGGCCAGGCTCCAAACTTAACCCCTTCCTTCCTCTACTCGTGTCATAACTTAGAATTCTGATAGCTAGTTGAGTTAGACAATATTCAAGCCTCGCTAGTGAAATGCGCCTTGCAAACTTCACCATCTGAAATTTCCTAACTTGCTTTACTTCCTCACACCCCCACTCTTTTCAGGATAATATGACTATTTTCTCACAAACACAGCACACCGTTTTGTGTCTCTTCCACATCATTCCTTTCCTGTCTCTCTCTTATTTTTGGTGAGGATGAAAAAAAATGTATAATTTTACAAATTAGATTTATGATAATTGAATTCATGAGGATTTAATTTAATTTATCTTCACTGCTTGAATCTCTGTCATTTTTTTAAATTTCCATTTTCGCTTTATTCATTAGTAAAAGCAGTAGATAAATGCAATCAATTTTATTTTAAAAATTATATCTCAAAGACTTATTTTTCTCATCCATTTAACAGCCATTCATTGTGATGAAATTATAAATTGAGAAAGTTTTTCAATTTTTAATAACATTATCTTGGATGGGAAAGGCTTGAAAGGGGTTGAGTGGATGTTTTTGAGAATTGATTTTTTTTTTATGTGTGAGTTTGAGTTGCTGAGGCTGAGATTCTCTTTCTGGCTAGAAAATGATCTTGTCGTGACTTAATTTCCAAGAAGCTTTAAAACTTTTGGTTGCTAAGCAAGCTTTATTTAAAAAAACTTGATAAATTCAATTCAATATAATCCTCGGAAGTGCTTTACTAATTCTCTATATTCACATTATAGACTAAGTTTCTTTTATCAAGAAATTTGAATTATTTTGAATTACTTTAATAAAAACTTTAAATAAACTTTGAAAGTCAAAAAGGAAACAATCTTGAATACTTAAGGAAATAAATCACATTTTCATCATAATCTATTTGACTCTAAACTATTGTTGATTGCTAGGAATAAATCTTCACAATGTCAGAAATTAAAAATATTTTGAAGAATTCTTCATTAATTTGTTCTGTCTATAAAAGTTCTCAGTCCTAGGTTTAACTACCGAGTACCTGTAACCTCTATAAATTAAAGTCAGAACCTCTATAACTTCAACATTACACGTGTATGGCATGAAAGACTTTATTGTCATGTGATATTTAAGTCAATTGTTTGTTGAGCAAAGTATCTTAGGATTTTCAAAAAAGTGCTCGATTTATCCGCACGTGGAGCTCAAAAGTAAGTCTAATTCAAATTTGAAACATTTACTTGTTCCTTATAGAAAATTATTAACTTCAACTTTTATCTCAACAATTTTTCCTACATAAATTTAATCAAAAAGTTCTCAAACTTTTCCAAAGGGCCAATATATCCATTACCATAGCAATAACTCGGCATGATTTATTCAAAATTTAACGGCGTATTCTTCCACATAAAAATGACATCATTTCAGTAACCAGAACTCAAATTTAAATGATTTATTGGAATCAAGGTAGCTATTTAGAAATTTAATTTCCAACCTGAGAATGACTGCTGTAAAATTTATTATAATCAGATGTAGATACCGGCTACATTTATGATGGAATGATTTAATAAAGAGTTGTTTGGATGAGTTATAGGACTTTTTAATACATACGTAGAATGTAATGTGTGTCAAGTACTAATAGGAAATGAAGTTAAAATTTTTCATTTAAAAATGCTCATGCTTTCATTTCCATCTTCACAAATCCATCGACATAACCCATATTGATCCATATCCATTTTGCTGATTCATTCAGATGTATTTATTAGCATGCATATGAATGATGATCATAAAAAGAACTGATATAAGCATGAAAAAAATTGAATTCACTCGAGAGTAGAGATGCAATTTAGATGCAAAAATGGATACAAAAAGAGAAAGAGGATAAAAGGAAATTTCTTCATTCCCGATAATATTCATTTGAAGTCTTATGCTGTCATATCTGATTATATGAAGCAATTTATTTCTGCATTATTTCCGTCCATATTCCTAATATGAAATCCATCTTTATGAGATATTATTCATTTTTTCCTACATTTATTCAATGTCATTGCCAATGCTTATCAATCTTATTGTCTAGATATAAAAAAGTTAGACTTGAAAATTTCCAGGGGGATGCAAGCTGTAGACAAGATTGTGAGAGCATTGGTCAAACGAATATCTTGTGAAGTATTCAGGACCAAAAGCATCTCATACCATATCCCCAAGTTGCATACCTCCATACTCATTTGAACTAAACATATCCTATCATTATCATCATCATTCTTATTCATCTCACACTTTAGCTCCAGCATTATTATTTGTTGTGCCATTGACACTATAATCAGTCGGTGATGCCATCATTTCCATCATCTCACCATCTATATTATCACGTCACATAAATACATCACCCATTAGTGGTGGTGGTGGCTGTATATTTTTCCTTGACGGCGTTGCTGGCACTCCGTGTGGACACTTCGTAAGTGTCGATGATTCATCTTCGAATGTCACCATTTTTTCACGTGGCTTCTGTATCGTCAATAGTGTCGTTTGTGTCATGGGTGTGATGGGAACAATTGTCTGTTGGATACGTTTCGGGGGCGGTGGAAGTGCCAAATCACCGACACCACTTAAATTAAATTCACTTACACTACGTGGAACAAAGTATTCCATTTGACTCTCGAGAATACCCGCTGATCGTCTTGCTGGAGTATTACGATGAAAGCCTGTCTGACTTCCACGTGGTGTTCGCGGTAATGAGTTGTAATCAGTTAGTAGTAAGTCGTTTGGTCGGTGTCAGGACTTTATTGGCGTTATTGTAACATTTGCTAATGTAATTTCATCATCATGTGACTGCTCATTGATTGTAAATTTTCTGATCATAATGATTAGTTCTGTTTGTATAAGACTGAAGCACATCGCAACAATAGCCATACCAACAATAATATAAACACTGGCAACATACATCCCTAGTTCATCCTTTGGCTGTAGTTCGCCAAAACCAATTGTACTTAGTGCTGTAAAACAAAAATATATACTATCGAGTACGTTCCACTTTTGAAGTTCATGAAAAAGAACAGCACCGCTTGTGACATAGCATATGAGTATCATTATACAAATCGATATTGGCACAACTGATTGTTTTTGTTTCTTATGATGGCTACCGCTCGTTATACTGAAACTATTTGATAAATAATTGTTATTGTAACTCCCACCATTGCCACTACTAGGATTATGGAAATGTTGTTGCTGTATACTACTACCGCTGTGATTCCATCCAGCATATTGACGCTTCTCACTTTCTATTATTTTACTTTTATTATTATTTGTCGTCTCACCAAGTATATTATTAGATGTGGACGATGATGGTGTTGTGGTTGATGATGATGTGCTATTCGTATTCGATGAGGACGATGAGTTACTCTTTGACGATGTTGCACGTAAGCGCTTAAAAACACATCGCATTGCGCTTGATAGTCCTTCACCCATTGTTGAGAGGTAAAGTAGAATTATTGGGATTCCGAAGACTGCATAAATGAGTGCAGCTGTAAAGAGATAAACAGAAAATGCAATTAAAAATGAGCAAAATGAGAAAAAGTTATTAGTTCAATGAGTTTATTCACCTATACGACCCCATTGACTTCGTGGTGTCATGCCACCGTAACCTGCAAAGCGTAAAAAGAACGAGAGAAAGATTTTAATTAATATTTAATCGAATTTTTAACACTAATGATTCTAATGTCAAATGTTTCATTTTATTTCGATTGGCTGCTGTATGTTGAATGGTAATACAGCCATTTCAAATGCTGAAATGAAACAGGAATACCACAAAAGTCATTATTTGCTATTTCCATTTATATTCGAGAGAGTAAAAAAAATATATATATGGGAAAGTAGAAGTGCTAGGGATGTTGTGAAGTGTAAGGAACGAATTTTTTTGTGGATCATAGTTTTGCATGAAGGTTGATTTGATGTTACTTAATGCTTCTTACGATTCTTGGTTGAATGATATCTGAATGATTACTCATGCGATAGTCTAGTATGTGAAGCAGCCAGAATTTTTAAATGTGGAGAGTTCTTAAGATGTCTGTGCGCGCCGTTCAGACAATTCTGTCATTGCTACTTGAGGCATTTTAAACCCTCAAAACAACCATTTAAATCCTTCTTATACTAAGATGATTATATTAATCTGAATATCCAATTTACTTGCGATGGAAAGCACAGTAGAAAGCAAATCTCATTAAACTACAAATGAGTAGCTGCCTGCAAGACAGACATCCATACAAACTAGTCAACTAATCCTCTTTGCTCCACATTCAATTCTTAACACAAATACTCTGGATACATAGTTTCTGATCCAATTTCGTGATTAATTAACTGTCAATAAATTAGTGTTTGACTTTCTTGCTTTCCTTTTGTTCTATTTCCCATTCTATTTTTTACATCCACAATACCATCCCAGTTTGTTTTGTATGTATCGGAAAAATTATGTAACTTACATTGTTACTTTAGATTTCGTATTGTTAATGAAAATTATTTGTTTTACATTCCATTTGTGGATGCTGACGAGGAATTTAGAAAACAATAGCGAAACAATTCAATATAAGATGAATAAAGCATCAATTATGATGAATTTGATATTACAGTTAATTGGAAAGAATTTTATTACAAAAGAATTTAATTAATGAAATTTTATTTCAATAAAATGAAGATTGAGATCGAAGAAGAAGGAATTGGTTGATGATTAATTTAGATAGAATGAGAACAAAGCTGAATAAAGAATAGGCAAATTTTCTGTTTCAACAAAAATGCCATCGGCATTGAATTTCTTATCTCAAAAATTTGAGAATCTTTTTCTTCTTTTTATTAAACTTTATTGTGTGCTTTTTGAATTGCGGCAATTCTGTTATGAATCAATTCTATTTTTATGTCTGGTTCTTTGATAAATTATGAATGAGTTTATGTAAAAAACGCAAGAAAACAAGCTCAGCAAGAGATTTATTTTTAGTTTTTTTTAAGATAGAAAATTTCATGGAATTTTATTGTTTGCTTCGAGGTTTTGAATAACAGTCTGATAGCTACCTTTGAGGAGAAGTCAATAATAAAGACTGTTTGGGTTTGATACACTTTAAACTGCTTTAAACAAAGAATTGTTTATAAGAGTTTAAAACAAATTAGGAAACTGGTTAAGTGCTTCATTAGCTGTTCCTACGGCACACTAGGGTAATTCTTGGATTTCTAGTTTTATAGTAAGTTACTTTCATTTCATAAATTGAACTTTTCCCAATATCTCATATTTATAATCAAAGCTCTTAAGTTGTTTCAAAACATAACCTATAAATATTAACTTTCAAAAGTCAATAGCTACAAGAATTATTAATTCTTCGAATCTTTTTCAAATGAATATATAAAATCTCGTAGAAATGTCGACATTTAATAGAAACATTAATAAATATCTCAATTTAGTCTCATTCATATCTATAGTTGCTTTTATTTCTTACTTCTTCTGACATTCTCATTGTTAGAAAAAAATTGGTTAAAAATGCATTGAAATCGAATAGCATCATAAAAACTAATAATAACAGAAAAAAAGCACTGAGCAGAATCATGAACATCCACTACTGGATACGAATGACTGCATGAAGTAGCAGTAGAAGCATAAAAATCATTGAAAAACACTAACATTCAGGGTGGATATGAAATTTCATTTTATTGACATATAAATGAATATAAAAGCTTCACATATTGAATGGTATTTATGCAACATAAATATCACCTCCTCGTATGCAAATGACATGATGATGATGACGGGCGGAATGAAGTAAGATATACATGCATATATGCAAGTCTGGTTAATTAAAGTATCAAATTTCATACTCGAATAATGATGATGATTGAGAGGTTCATGTTGTGGATGGTGCTTTAAAATTTATGTGCTTGTGGATATGGAACCTTTGTGCATTTTATTCTCAACATGCATGATCATGGCTGAATTTGATGGAAAAATGACCGATGGATGATGCTTTTGCTATTCAAAAATATTATAAAATTATATCAGTTGTAAGGCAGCAAAGATCGAACGTATTATCTTATTTAACCTTCATGTCTCTCTATCAGTCGTTTTCAACTTCTTCTACATATACAAAAAACCTCAATATTACAGCGTATCACGCACAAATAGATTCACATTAAAGCGTACATGAACATCTGGTTAAGGCAAGATGGCATTAAAGACATGATATAAACAAAAAGAAAATTTCTTTAAATTCATCATTAAATTTTCAACATTAAGTATATTAAAATTTTTCATAGCGTGATTTTCAAGATCGCACATTTCGGTTCCTCATTTTGGATGGAAATTTATAAATTTTTGCGAGTAGATTTTGTTATGTTATGAATTGAGTGTTGTCATTGCTGCTGTAGAGGTAGTATTTTGCTTATTATTAAAATAATGAATAAATTTAAATTTTAATCAAAAATGAGCTACACAATCCGACAGTGTCAGTTGTAAGTCTGTGCACTCTAGTCGTAATGTTCGAATCCTTATCATAACTATAGTATTCAATTATTGAGAGATTCAGATTATGATGGTTTGGGAATCAAACCCAAGTCCTCATTAAAGTTTATATTAGATATATACAGTCTGTTATGTTACCGGTCACAGATATCTTAACCTTGCACTGGCAGATTCGCTTACATATGAGCAATCCTCTATATTCCACTCTTATAATTTGACCAGCATTCAAAATTGCAATTTCCCAAATTTTTTTTAAACACCTCCAATCGAAAAACTCTTTTACATTCAATCACACCCTATCTAACCTATAAAATATACAGTCTCATGTCAAATCCTATTTCCCAACACATTAACAATTCCCAAATCCTTTATCATCGACTATAAAACTCTAAATCGCACATTAAATGCGTACTCATTCTTGTTTATAAATTGTTTTAAATTTCCGTCTGCATTTCCTTCTTTATTTTAGTCTATAAATCACCACATCACACCATACGAGCTGCAAAGTCTTCAATATAATAAATTTCAATAATGTTTTTCTTCTCGGTGTAATCTCTTTTCCGAAAAATCTTTGCATAAATTATGTAAATTAAGTTTTCTAAATGCAAAACTCAATTACTATTTCACATATGTATGAATACAAATATGAAGCCACAGTAGGCACATAACTCACAAACAAGCTTATTGCATTTCTAGTCCTATGATGATATTGAGTTAATAATATTAGTGAGTGCGAATCGTTGTCTGTGTAAATTGTGAGAGTATCATTCATCTTTGATAAATAAGCTCTGAGCCTTTTCAAAGTTGAAGAGAAAACAAGATGGATTGAAATGTATTTTGGGAGTGCGTATATGTCATGTATAAAACATCATCATTATCATCAACATTATAATCATTGGAGATTGTTATCTTTCTTAATTTGCATTCTAATATCCTTTTTTACTCATTCATGAATCAATATTCGACATGGTGTTGGCTATAATAAAACGAATAGTATCACGAATTGCAAAAATCAGATGCTTTGGGATGATAAAATACAGGGGTTGGAGCGAATTTAATTTGCGGTGATTTTTGAATTGATTTTTATTTCAATAACGCGAGGTGAATTTTGTGGTGAGTTTTGTGGTGAATTTGGTGAGTTTTTTGGTAAATTTTGTGGTGAAATAGATGAGTTTTATGATGAATTTGGTTAGTTTTTTGGTAAATTAGGTGAATTTTTGGCTAATAGGGTGAGTTTTGTGGTGAATTAGGCAAATTTTGTGGTGAATTAGGCATAATTTTGTGGTGAAATAGATGAGCTTTGTGGTGAATTAGGTAAATTTTTGGTGAATGAGTTTTGTGGTGAATTTGATTAGTTTTGAGATAAATTTTGTATTATGATCCAAACTTGTTCAGTTTGATTGCCAATCATCTTCAAACTCATGTAAGCACTCCGACCCTGATACGAATTTTGTAAATAATGGTTCAAGTGCCGAGGGTGGCACTGGGTGAAATTGAGAAACATAATCATGAATTGCATTATACACACATCACATAGAATTTCAATTTATGTATACTTATGGGAATAATGCATTGATGTGGTGCTGTTTCTATTGCTACTTCTTCATCACTGTTTATAATGCTGTTGAAACCTAAAATTGAAACTTGGGTCTCACGTTTTAGTAGAAATGAGGAAGAAAATTCTTTTTTCGTCTTGAACTGAATTATGTGTTGTGTATTCAGTAAGTGCATACAATTGTGAATGTGCTGCAATTTTATTAGAAATTTTTTCTTCTTTCGTGTGTTGTTGCACATAATAGAGACGAACTTGTTATTTGCACTCGGAGGACTCATGATGATGTTGACGATAATGTTAATGTTGATATTTAAGCATCTCATTTGAAGGAACATGCATTTGACATTTATTTGAACATGCTAACAATCTCCTTCCTTTTTTCAATACTCTCTTGTGTGATTCTTTAACGTCTCTGAGCACATGAATTCATCATAATATAATACGGAGTAAGTCATACGTATCATGTAATTTGAGATATATTTAATCTCCCTTATGTGCTATATGAGGCAATTCAATTTTCATGATGATCATTATTGTATAAATATTAATCCATATTGATGATAAAAACAAGTCATTGAGATGAATATAATAGTTTATAATATTAATAATGCATATTTTATAGACATCACACTGAACTATGAATACACCATTGTAAAGAACTCAAGGAAGACGTGGAGAAAAATTCCCTTGACACATAAAATTAGTTTTTCACTTCTTTCAGTACAAATATTTGATCAGCTTTTCATGTCACTTTAATAACTTGAAGTGGTGGAAGAATGGTGAACCTTTTTTCCTAATCGTACTGCTACTGCTACTGCTGCTGCTTCACTTTTCTTTTCTTTCCCTTTTTTTAGTGACAAACTTTTTGTCGGCTTGTTGGGGTGGAAAAGGGAAGAAAAACTGTTTGTTGCCTTAGCATTTCAACGATTTCGGGTCAAAGTTTGTCAGAGTGTCTAAACTTTTTGAGTTGGTAGCAGCTCATCTTTAGTAAAAATTTATGAAATTTTTTCCTTTTTAAACAAAAGCGGATCAAGGAAAGTCTAGCTTCCAAGAAGAGAAAAAATATGATTTTTAATAAGGACATCCTGTAGAGGTAATCAACAGAAGACTAGACTGATAATATCCTTCTTAGAAATGCTTAAGCTTTTATCAGGTTGTTTCCTATGAATTTTGGAAGTGGTGGTTTGTACTTTAGATATGGTTATGAATGTTTAAGCAGCGGCTGTACAAAAAGCTGCGAGAATGAGGATGGGATCAAGATTCAACTGGATACAGAAGATTGGTTTGGATCCTAAAGAATGAGTGTGAGTTGCAGATGCGTTTACAACAAACTTTAAACTATCAAACTTGTTTATGCTCTCATGTGACACACGCAAAGTATGGCGCACTTGAAGTTCCACTTTTTATTCTTTATATAGCACATTCTCTCTTTTTAGCGCATTATGAAACTTGTTTATAAAAGGTAGCTTAATAATACACTTTGTTCGGCTGTTCGGCTGCTCGGGTGAAAAAAAACTTTTTACCCAGACATCGTAGAGAGCTCAGGTTTGTTTTATTAGTTCCGCTACTATCGATTTATCGGCCCATCAAATGGTTAAAATTCTTCAAACCATGTATTTATGCTATAATTAATGATTTTTTATTTCATAAACAAAACCACGCATATTTGAATCTCAAAAAACCGTTAGATGAAAAATTGAAATGCTTTGATAAAGGCAAAATTTTAGAGCTGTTTGCTTATTGATTCGCATTTTGATGCTTATCAAATACTAATCGCTGCGACAAAAATGCGCTTAAGTCCCTCGAACAATAACACGAGGACTTCTGTAATTTTTTCCTTGCTGCACAATATATTAAAAAATATGCGAGAAGATGGGAGTAGGAATTTCTTTTATTATATCCGATGAATATTACCACTCATGAGTATAAAATGTCGACTTGCAATAGAAAAGGGAAGCAAATATGAAACTTTTACTTTTTTCATTTTATTTCATTTTACTTTTACAGCTCCAGCAATAGTAAGTACGAATGTGGGGAGAATAAATTTAAATTTTCATACTAAAAAGGAATGAAAAGCTTATTCCCAAATATTCAAGATATTTTGAGTGAATTTTTGAAGAGGGTGATTGTTAAGTAACAAATTTAATCGAATATAATCGACGTAAATCGGGGGCAAGTGTTGAAATTTTGTCTGATTTTTGCTTCTCTAGGGATGGAAAGATTCTTAAAGGGGATGATGAGTTTTGGGAAATTTTTGGGATAGTGTGGAGATTCAACAGGTTATGGATGAAGTTTCTGGGTTTTAAATTAGAAGAACTTTTGATGGATTTAAATTGGCAAAAATATAGTTGGATTTTGAGGCATGTCTGGGGTTACACAGATCATTCTATCCTAGTCACAGTTGAATTTTATGCATTCAAGAACAAGTTGCGATGAAGAGCATAAAATGATTCTTAAACTGAATACTGAATACTCTCCACAACTACAAAGCTTAATACGATTCTAAAATTGAATAAATTTACTTCTGTTTAAGATTTTAAATCTTTACAACATTTACTTCCAATAAGTCGATGACTTTTTAAATAAAAATGGAGTAAAGAGTTTGTATTCAATTAAGAGGAATTTTCATTTTCAGTTCAGCAAATTTGTAGATTTTAATATTAAAACTGCTTGATTGAAGCTTTTCAACTAATTGAAATGCTTAGTCTGGCAAATAAATTTGTAACTATTGAAATTTTCTTTCGATTTTTTCACTCAATTAATTTCATCATGCAAATAATGTTTGAGTTTGAGTTTTTAAGTACAATTGATCAAAATGTGATTAATCTGTTCTAAAGTTAACTTAACTAGCTCTGCTTGAAACGAGTTCGATGATAAAATGCCAGAAAAAGCAATAAAATAAACAAAAAACTTTTTACCCTACTAAACACACGTTTGAAGATATATCACATCCTTTTCTCCCATTTCTTTTAGTTTTTATTCCCTTTTTTTCTATCAATTCCTTTCTACTTCCAACAATATGTTAAGTTTGGCGCACTTTTGTTTATGCCTTTGTTATTGATCCATTTGCTGATGCTGCTGATTCTTAAAAAAAAAGTTTTTTTTTGTTTTAGAGATTTTTATTTTTGAAAATGCGACATAAGCTCTATTCTGTCTGTTAAGTGACTTTCCTGAATGTTTTCAGCATGCATGACTTAAGAAAGTTAGATTGAAAATGTCTTTACATGTCATGATGACGTTGGATGATAAAGTTCACATAAAATCAATTGTTAAGTTCCTGAAATTGAGGATTTTTTTTGATGATATTTTTGTATGTTTATTGATGAATTGGTTTGATATGAATTTATTGATGGTTTATGGAAGGGATTGATTGGTATTTTGGGAATTTATTGGATATTTTTTTGTGCATATTCAGGTTTCGCTTTTTATTTATAGATTTTTTTTATGTACTGGGTTTATTGTGATAAAATTTAGGTCAAAATCGAAGCACTGTTGTAAAGTTTATCCAAAAAAATATGCTCGAAGAGGTAAGTTGCAGGAACAAAGCCTTCCTATGAACATGAATTAGTTAGACTTTTCTATTAAATATGCCAAAAACCTCCTTTAGAAGTTTAACTGCGTTGTCAATATTATTCTTCCCAATGTAACTTACTCCCACATGCTCAAAATGCTCGAAAAATAAATAAAAATTAGTACTGAGAATTCTTTAAAAACAGATTTACCTTGATCGAGATTTAACATTCGATTTGTTATTTTTCAAATCTTCTTATTCCTTTATTCCTACTTTATCCCTTCCAAATCGATTCAAATCTGTATCCCAAGCTCATTTCCCCCTTCCTTACAACTCCTTTTTTGCTTTTTTGCACTCATTGAAACAATAAAGTTTTATTAACCCATCCTTACTCATCTCCTGCTTCTATTTTTATTCTCTTCACAAGTTAGCGAATGTAACAAAAGAAAAAATATTTTATTTCCATGCAATTTTCATATAACTCGTGCAAGTACCAAGAAAAAAGAAAGTATTGAAAAAATTTATTATTTTCTTCTGTTCATCTCAATAAAAAGATGTGAAAAAGATGGCGGCACGTGTTGAACACAGAATTTTTTTACTTTTATTCTTATTTTATATTTTTTTGCTCCCTTTTCTTTTCTTTTGTGTACTTACTTTATGGTTGAAACGTACTGAAGAGAAAGTGAAATTTTTTTGTGCGAGCAGGTAAGATAGCTTGGCGCTTTCAAGCTCATAAAAGCCCTCAGGTCTCATCATCATTCGTGGAAAAAATATTTCTCAAGATTTTTGTTTTGTTCGCGAATGTTTTTCTTAAAGAAAATTGGATTGTGAACGGTTTGGAGGTAGATATAGAGTTAATGAACGTTAAAGTACATTTTATATTCACATCATTTTCACGCGTGAATCTATTGATTTGTTGAGATTGAAAAATCAGTTTTTCGCATTTTGTGAAAAAACAAAGAAAAATTGGTCATAAAAGGTCCTAGAAGAAAAGTTTGTGCCTGAAGCTCAGCTGACTCGCTAGTTTTATATATTTAAACATATGCTGAGCAAAGCTCAGCTAATTCGCTAGCTGTATACCTTCACACTTATGCTGAGCAAATCTTGGTCTATCCATAAGACATTTGATGGTACGGTTTCTACCCGATACGGGGCCGTTCACTTATGACGTCCGACATTTAGGGGGGGAGGGGGGTCTGAAGCTGTGTGACACCTCAATATAAAAGATTTTTTTTGTATGAAAATTTTGTGACAGAGGGGGGAGGGGGGTCTAAAAATCTCATTTTTTGATGGACGTCATAAGTGAACGACCCCTTCACTAGTTGTTGTTAATTTTGAAAATTTCAATGCGATTATTCATCAAAGTAAGTGCTTTGTTGGCTAGAGAACCAATTAGCTTATTGCTGATTAATTAATCATCTTAGCAGACAAGAAAAACTAGGGTTCGATCCTATCCAAACTGATTCAAACTGTTTTAAAGAGTAGCTAACATATTCGAAAATAAATTTTGAGTCCTATAACCAATTACATCTTTTAAACTGCTTCATTTTTTGTATCAACTACTTGTAAAATCTAATTAATTCTTGTTTTACAACCCTCCGAGCACTTTCAAAAGCTTTTTAATTCTATTGAGTGTTAAAAATAATTAATTCCCTTAACCAACAAACCGATAGATGATCGATGTCATCCTAATGATTGAATAAAGTTTATAGCCATCCATTAAGATAAAAGATGATAAAGGTATGTCCAGGGGTATGTCCTGTTAATCCAAAAATGCACTTCATGACTCATTGCTTCGCTTACTTCCAAATAAAAATAAATTTTTTATTCTCATCTCATAGAAAAAGTTAAAATCATTTTTAAATGGGGGATTTTTTTATTACAGCGTTCATAATTATTGATAAGATTCATTTCTCCCGTTCTTAAATTGTATAGCATTACAGTCGTTCCGTATGAGAATAAAAAAAAAAAGAGAAGAACAATAAAAAAAAGATAGAAAGTAAGTGAGGTGAAAATAAAAAATTATTAAGGTATTTAACAAAGCACCGTTCGGTAAATTAAGTCACACAGCGTGGCTTCCATCAACTGTACTGTTTCAATCAGATAAGAATAAAAGGTAAAAGGTAGGCGGAAAAGACTAGAAATTCATTTCAAATGACCGTATCAGCATGCCTGAATAATTGTGCTGTGCCGTTCATTTAATATCAAATAAAGTCAAGCGCCATGTCTCACTCAGAGTCCTGCAAATACATAAAAGTCCGACTTTTTTTTTTGCACACGAAATTAATATCCCAAATACGACTTGAATTGAAGGCACAGAAGAAATGCGAAATCTTTTTCGCTCGTTTGCTTTCCAATTGCGCTTAATTAAAACCAGAGTTGATATCTTGCCTTTGACTTTGAAAAAGGCAAATCTTTCAAAGGCAATGCAAAGGCAAGGTTTCAAAAAAAATCTTTTGTCAAAGGCACTTGAAAGGCAAAGTTTACTGGTTTTTACCTTTGCAAAGGCAAGTTTTAAGGCAAAGGCAATTTTTTTTGCCTTTTCAAAGATTTGCCTTTGCCTTTAACCTTGCCTTTGCAAAGGCAGAAAAAATTGCCTTTGCCTTTTTTGTGCCTTTGCAAAAGGCAAAATCTTCCAAGGTCAAAGGCAATTTGCTGGGTGAGAGCTCGATTCAGAAGAAAGAAAATTGTTTGAAAACTTTTGGTCAGGGAATTGGATCAATACGATTTTTGATGGACGTTATTTATGATCAACTCCTGATATAAAACCTCCTGACATTAGTCAAGTCATTTTTAGTGCACCATATACACAAGTTAAAATTGAACGCACCTTCTCAATTTTTGCTCTTGTGTTGTCTCACATTAGAACGAATCTATCTAAAGATTCATTAGATTCTATAATCGTCGTCAGAGACAATTTAGATCTTATTGATCGTATTAATTTAGTTTAATATGTAAAATATAATTCTAAATGAATCGTTTTCCATTTGCTCATTAATTTTTTAAATATAAAATATATCCTGCTTCAAAACTAAAATCAGTGGTTTTATCTATCATGAAAATTTAAAATTAATAAGTATGAAAAATTTTTACAATTTAAATTGAAGTGGAAAGTCAAAGCTAATTCAAAGATAAAGGCATTTGTCTTTAAAATGCATTTTTAGGCAAAGGCAAGAAAACATTGCCTTTTGAAAAGGCACAAAAAAGGCAAAGGCAATTTTTTCTGCCTTTGCAAAGGTAAAGTCAAAGGCAAAGGCAGTGTCTTGCAAAGGCAACTAAAAAGGCTTGTGCCTTTTTTGTGCCTTTGCAAAAGGCAAAATCTTGCAAAGTCAAAGGCAATGCCTTTGTCAAAGGCAAATCCGTATCAACTCTGATTAAAACTCAGTCATGAGCATAATAATCAATTATTTTTACGTTTTCGACTGAGCAATTTCGTTAACATTTCTTCTCATTTGTAATATCTTATTCCGGCATTTATTGCTCGTCGTATATACATGCTCATGATTAAATTTTAATTATGTACGCGAGAATGTGACGCAAATTAAATTGATCGGTTGATCGGATATTGTTTGTAGAACAAGGTTGGTCGAGAATTGTTTTTTTTTCAGAAGGAGTTGAGCTATAGTGGCTCTGTGGTGGAATGGTTTAGATCTTCAATCCCTATATATTGCATAAATATTCATGACAGGGGCGTAGCCAGGAATTTGAAGAGGGGGGACAAAAAAAAATTTTATATGGAAAAATTTAAAGGGGGGGGGGTGATTTTTTTTTATAAAAACCCTAGCAAAATAAAGAAGTTTTTGTTTACGTTGGGGGATTTGTCCCCTTAATCCCTACCCTGGCTACGCGTCTGATTCATGAGTTTGAGAGTATGGGAACGTTTTTAGTTGTTATTTTTCGAATCATTTGTATTTAAAATGACGCTCACAGTCTTCCTTTGTAGGCTGCAGGCAGAAATGTCATCAAAATTTTGCCAAAAGTATCATTAGCTAACATTGATCTGTTTCATTGAAAACTGTTTAAGTATTTTGGGAAATTATTACGTTGGGGCAGTTAACCCATTGAAGCAGTTGATTGTTGGGCAAATTTGGGGTCAGTTAAGCTTTGGGCAGATACTTTTAAGGCAGTCGTACCACACCCTAAGAAACATATTTCAAAAATCTATTCAATATTTTAGCTCAAACAAAAATTCAACAATTTGCATTCCGTTGGGTTAGTGAACTATCTATCCAAAGACAAAAAACGGATTGAATGATTTACGATTCCCCTAAACTACACCTGAAGTGCTATAAAATGTCATAAATGTGTTGGAAAGGAATACCTCTTTCCTTTGTTTATATTTTTTGGTCGAAATAATGACAAATGATATCTTTTTAAAGCATTACGCTGCTTTAGGTTATTCAAACTTTGTTTCTGGTGTAAATTTCAATACTTTGACATGTAAAGCTTTGACTTAATTAATTGAAAACAATTTTATGTTCAATATTTCTATTAAATGTCCATAAAAGCTATTTTAAGTTTGAAAAATATTAATTGGGTGAACGGATGAAAGGTTATTTCCAATTATTTTCCTGGGCTATCAAACGGGAGCAAGCAACATTTGGACATTTTTTGCCAAAGTTTTTAAAAATATTTTACAGAGAAATGTAAATGGAATTTTTTAATTTGATTGATTCACGTACTAAAGGTAAATACAATTGTTTCTGATATTAAGGTATTCTGAGTTTGCTTTGGGAGTGAGTAAATCCTTCGAATTTTGATGCTGGGTTATAAGTCCAGAGATTATAAGTCCAGATACAAAAATCTTGCACAGAAAATTATAAGTCCAGAAAATAAAAGTGACTAAAGGTTTATAAGTCCAGATACAAATTGCACCTGGACTTAAAAACCTCACGTGCAGTTTATAAGTCCAGGTACAAAAACAGCTGGAATTATAAACTGCACGAGAGGTTTTTAAGTCCAGGTACATTTTATATCTGGACTTATAAACCTTACGTGTGGTTTATAATTCCAGAAATTTTTAAATTTTACTTATAATCTCCCAGTGCGATTATAAGTCCAGATACATTTTTCTGGACTTATAATCTTTGAAAATTATTTGAAACTTATTCAAATTTTTTTTTCTTTACTAAATCTCTGTTATTGAACCTAGTGCCTTAAAGTTGAACTCATAAAAAATCTTTATCACTAAATATTTACTGAATCCTAAATGCAGCAGCTGATGTTTTTAGCACTTTTAGAAGCATTTTGAATTAGCGATTTAAAAGAAATCAATCAGAAAATCGGGTTTCGATCAACGCTCCTTTTTATACTTTATATAAAATATAATGAACATTTCATTTGAACTTTTCTTTATTTTTTGTGAATTTTTGATCCATATAATTTGAGAATTTGATTCATTAAAAATGTAAGTATGTTCACATCGTTTTCACGTGTGAATCTATTGGTTTTGTTCAGATTGAAAAATCAGTTTTTCAAATTTTGTGAGGAAATGGAACAAAATAGCTCAAAATGTTCTGACATAAAAAGTTCATGCCTGGAATTTCACATCTTTTGCAAAAAAACAGATTTCAAATTGGTTGTGGCATTGCTGAGAAAATCGCAAAATACGCTTTCTGTAAACAAGCAAACAACCATGCAAATTAATTCTCTTAGATTTTTAAAATTTTATGAAAATTTCAATAAAGCAAAATATTTTTACCATGTTCGAATAGCACACAATGGATATAAATAGGTCAAAAATAGGACAAAAAAAAAACATGAATGATCGACCAACTTTTTCCTTAAACTTGAAGAATTTTAAAAAACCTATTTTTAAGAAATCTATCAAATAGACCAATTAGCTACAAAAAAATCAAAAATTCTTGATTAACCTTATTTTCGAAAAATCCCTTCAGTCCGCAAAAGTGTTCTAGAAAAAAAAAAAATCCGATTCTCAGTGAACTTTTTCATCCTTATAAGATGAAAAGTTTTAATATGAATGGATTTCCTTCATTTTCTGCTGTTTCGAGAAAGTTTTTCTATTTATTTTTATTGAAACTCTCGTTCCTTAAATCGATACTGATTTGCTTCTCGAAAAAGTTTCTTGTACATAAATTATCTGAATTTAAAGCATTTCTTTCTGTAATTTATGTGAGAAATGGACTGCAGATAAATGAAATATTCATAGAAAGATTATGAGATAGTGTTTTAATAATATGAAGGAAAAGAAGCGTCTGGAATATAAATATTGGTTTGGGATTGCTATAGTGCCTTTACTGCAGCAACTGTTACTGTGACTATTTATTGTGCTAATTTGAAAGATTTGAATTGTTTCGATATCGATTGGAGCTGTAATGGTGGCAAAAAAGCACGCGGAACTACAAAATCACTTTTTCAGAAGATCTTTTTCAGAAGCAGTTAAGTGCCTTGCTGGTCGAATAGGTAAATTTGTTCTTTTTCAGAAGTTTAGATACTTCGACTGCTTAATGTACGAGATCAAGCCATAATTGGGCATTTTGGGCAACGTTGGATTAAGGAACGGATCAGGAACTTGAAGTGTAGCGGGAGAAATAGGAACGAGAGCTACAAGATTACCTTATAATGGAATATTGTCAGAACGGACCTGAAAAGTATCACGTCACGCCCACAGAAGATTGAAACGAGAGCCTGAATTTAATCTAAACCTAGATTTGAAGATTAGAAGCTTGATTCTACGTCACCCATAGTGATATGAAATGTATCACTAATCAATGTAAAAAGTAAAACAAGTATAAATACTAATTCTTCCGGACGGTAACGTCGACAAATAAATAATAATAATCTTACATGCTTTTAAATTCTACGTAATAAAAGGACATTTGTAGATGCTTGTTCTGGTAGGAGTTGTTGTGATTCAGGAGTGTCGCGAAATATAGTTTAATAATTTTTGGAGATCTACCATTTCAAAAATTAATAATCCTACACATCCTTGACTGGTTTGCTCGTTTTTCACTTATCACATGCAGACTGTCTGTAATCAAGTGTGTCCTTTTGAATTCTTGTGACTGTTGCATCCTTTTCCTACACAACCAATCCAGGAATATAGGAATTCTTCAGAAGATACTATACTTAATTTTTTGATCAAGCCCCAAAATACCAAACCTATTACATGCCACTAGACCTATAAGTTCTCATTTTGATACTGAACCTCATTCCAATACAACCTTTTCTCCTCATGAATCACATGTAATAAATAAATTTGTTCCCTTTATTTTCCTTAACCAAGTAACAACCGAATAATACAATTTAGTTGAATAAATCTACAAGCAAAATAAAAGTTATGTCTTCTATAGCAATTGTCTCCAATATACATATTTTAAATTCCGTATCCTTTTTTGTCATCTAAACAAAAACATTCAAGGAAGGAAATCCTATGTAAAATATTAATCCAATAATAGTAAAAATGTTCTATGTGCCAGCACTCCAATGCTAAGCAAAAAACATACATTCACAATTGTCTACGTATACATCTTCCATGATAATAGCCATGGCTATCATGAATAACACGTGTTATTACCGATAATCCACCCTGAATATTCCACAAAATTGTGATCACGAATGCTACCAAAAAACATAAATCAATTATTTATTATTGTGTATGGAATCGTATGGAAGCAGCAGCAGTAGCAAGTGTATCTGGATGCCATACAAATATCGATTTCTAATGTTTCTGAAAGGCTTTTCCTTGAATAAGGAATTTATTGTAAAGGTTACGAATAAAAGTAATCATAATTCTCATGATTCCATCCGATTATCGGGTAAGAAAAATTTCTTATCCACATTTACAGCCACAGAAAAATGTCTACTCTTCGTTAGTTCTGTTTATTGTTTCTCCGTCCTTTTTTACACTTATATAAACTCTTTCCACATTCACTCGACCATGTTAAGACTTTTTTTTTGTGTTCCATAACGATATCCCTCTCAGCCATTGTCATTAGGATTATGTTCAATTTTTTTCGTATTACTTTACATCCCATACCCAAAGACCTTCCACCCTCAGATTCTATTTTCTCTACATTTTGAAGTGTTTGGTATGATATTTACATTTACAATCACTTGGTCATGTTTTCGTGCAATTTAACATTTATATAAGCACCGATTTGAGCAACAATTCCGCTTACAATTTTTTGGGAATCTCCTCCATCCACATGAAAAAACTTTCATTCCAAATGATTATTGCTCTCTTTTCTTTTCGTTCAACTTGCTTGCTTTGTAGTCTTATAACAATTTGCAAGGAAATAACTGAGAATTTTTTTTCTCAACAGATTTGCAACATATCACGAAAATGTCTGCTTATGCGTATGTCCCTTATCAACATGGATTGTCGTCGTCGTCGTTGCTTCGGTCTTTGCTTTCAAATATGGAAGAAATGGAAATTCTTTTGCCTCCTTTATTTGTCTTACGCAAAACGAGGTATTCTTTCCATTTTATATTTATTTAAGGATTTTCTTTTAAATCTCATCTCATTTCAACCTTCCCATCTTTCATTTTACATTTAGTCGAAGAGAATTCTAAACATTTATTTTGCCTTCTGCAAGCTTTTTTTTGGGCTTTTCTGTGATGAACGTAATTGCTGATGGTTCATTTTGGTTGGCTAGGAGCAGCTTGGAGATGAATTTTATATTAAGAAGGTTTGTTTTTTTTTCAAGAATAAGTTTTGAATGGTTTAAAATTTTGTTTGAAGTTATTAAAATCTGCAGCTTGTTTTCATAACAATTTGAGGCTAATCTAGGCGTGGTTAAAGACTTAATTCTACTAAATTGTTTGTTTTAATTTGTATTGAATGTTGAATCTTATTAACCCGAATAGCACAGACGGGTAATCAATTAGTCAATTGTGGCTCTGATATGGAGCTGGATTAGATTTATATCAGGCATGGCAGAGCTTAAGCCCGCATGGCATCGGATTTCTGATCAGTTAATTGATTTGTGCTTTCCGGGTGAGAATTGAATCTAATGTTTCAATCGTTCCATATGGACTAGACCGTCATTTTTCTCTGCTTGCTTATAAACGAAATAGTTAAACCCTGGATACACATTGTAAATACTGAGCAACAAAAACTTTAGATTAAAGCTTGAATCACTAGTTCTAATACTCGAGTTTAGTGTCACTTTAAATATGATCCGCTTGGATTATAATTGACTGTTTCACTGATTCTGATTAGATGTTATGTGGATGTAGTGTTTCACCAAGTGCTTGACCCTAGTCCTTAATAAATAAAAGTGCGCCTATATATCCTTCTTAGTATCCATTACTTAAATAAAAGCTTTAGACAACTTTACATATTCGAAAGATTCCCTTTCATTTTTCATTCTGACTGGTTTGCATACTTTTGTATTTTTGCCTTTTATTTTCTCCGTTCGTGGGTAAGGAAAAACCTTTTTAGACATGGATTAAAATTGTAATTTGGATTTTAAAAGAATTTCTCTTTTCCAAAAAAGAAGATTGAATTGCTACGTTGAAATTTTTCATTTTGTTTGTGAGATTACCTGTCCATCTAGTCATTTGCATTGGAATGCTTGGTAAGCTTTTCGTTCTATGAATTGTGAACATGTTATAGAAGTGCTGCTACAGCTTTGAGTATTATTTTAGTTTGAATAAAATTACTTCTCTAATTTCTGGGAATTTAATATTCTGTGATGTTTGTAATTCTTTTAATTGGAACTTTTCTGAATCACACAACCTTAATTACTTGAAATTCAAAGCCTCATACAGCTGCATTTCTAAATGTTCATACTTTCCCATATTTTTCGAATCACAAAAGTTTTCATAGGAAATAGCAAGTGACAAAAAAACAACATTTAACAGACACATTCCATAGAATGCATATACACCAGAACCTATTAAAATTCCTCATAACTTACCTATGGTTGTGATCAGTGTAAGTGAGTATAGAAACGCAGAAGCATATGTCCATTTATGCGGTGGTGGTTGCTTCACATTTGAAATTACTTGAGGGCGAGGATTCCTTAAGGCGTTTACAAGTGTTTCCTATTAAGTACGAGAGAAAAATAAATGAAATTAAAAATGAGAATGTAACACAAGAAATACATTAATCTTTTATAACAAAGTCTTGTTCTACATTTAGTTTTGTGATAAATTTATGCTCCTTTTTTACAGTCTAATACTATTATTGTTTCATAAGTTATGAATTACATTCGGAAATGGAAAATAATAATGGACTGAGTGAGAATGGGAATTATTAAGTAAGGGGAATTTTATAAGATGAAATTGATGATAAATACAAAAGCTTTTTTTCACTTAAAACTTTTTTCTATGGTTTGGAAAAAATGCAAACTTTTTAATGAAACTAAAATTAAAGTATTGAAAAGTTTAAAATTATGTTTTGTTCGGTTTCGATGTTCATGTTTAATTTTAAAGTTAATAACATTTCAGAGCTTGAAAAGTTAAAGTTTGAAATATTTTTTGTAGTGAAATCGTAAAATTGCAGAAATACCTAGTTTTCTGTGTGTTCGCGTACGGACATGGGGTTGCTTGATTTGGGAAAAATTTAAAAATTAAAGTTTCATAAAAAATCTGCAGATTTTCATTTTTGAGAATGATTTTGAAGACTATTGCAAAGTAGACACAGTTTCAACTTACAGGATGCATATGATTAATTGAAGGAGATGCAGTCTTTCATTTGTGCGCTGTTCATAAATGACGTCAATCAAAAACAAGATGTACCAACCAAAAATTCTCTTATTTGAACCATCACAAAACTCCAAACCCCACTCTCTTAAACGTTTGACGTCATTTACAAACAGCACCTTTGCTGAGTGCTACAATTCTCACTTATTTATTCAAAATGACAATTGAACATGCAATCCCATCACACTCCTATGATCCATAGCTCTTCAAACCAGAGATCGAAGCCGATTTTTTCGGCTTAACTATATTTTTGATTTTTTGGATCGAAAAAAGCCATTTGACACCCATTTCAAGTATTTAAATTGAACTTTACATGCTTTACTATGATTCTGTGTAATATTTTGTCAGCATGTAGCTATAGTGAGCTCAGAATTTCAATTTAGTCGATTATAAGCCGATCGGCTTAAATTTCGGCTTAACATCGTTTAACTTGAAATTCTGAGCTTACTATAGCTACATGCTGACAAAATATTACACAAAATCATAGTAAAGCATGTAAAGTTCAATATAAATACTTGAAATGTATGTTAAATAGCTTTTTTCTTTCAAAAAAATCAAAAGTTGAGTTAAGCCGAAAAAATCGGCTTCGATCTCTGCTTCAAACCAATTAGTATAATGCACAAATCCAAACTCTAAATCCTTATATCACCTACAATCATCTTCAACTTGTTGCACTACTCCATAATACTAGCAAGCACTCAAGTCTCATTTTAAAATTCATCTATGATGGAAAACTTAGCATCTCCATTCGTACAATGAACTCAAAAATGTATTATTTAAAATCCATGTAATGTCGACTCATAATGCTCCACATGAGACTGGCAAACATCATGGTTTGAATTTGATAAGGGACTCTGTTTCATTATGTTCTACTTCGCCTCATTTCTGAGGATTTCCTCATTTCATTCCTCTTAGGATGAAGGAAAGCTTCTTTTTTTCTCATTTCATTCGTGTCGGATTAAGTACTGATAGGAGTGTGGAAAATGATGAAGATGAAGAAGTGAAGTTTTGTGTGCAACAAGATTTACATTCATCATATTAGTTTGTATAGAAATAAAAATTGGAGGTTCTGGTTGTTTGGGACCGAGATAGCATAAGTTCGTTAATCGACAAAAATTTTCTTTTGTGTTTTAAAATAAAGTTTTGAAATTAAAAATCCTCATTTTAAAAATCAAAAGTGCAAATTTTTAGATTTTCATTCCAAAATAAAACTTTTGATTTTAATGTACAATTTTTGATTTCGAAAAATTTTGCAACTTAAAGAAAAAATTTTAGATTTAAAGGTTTTTCTTTTTGATTTTTGAAAACAATAATTCGCAGAAATATTTGAAGCAAAACAAAACTTCGCAGAAATCATGACATCAAGTCCATCCTAAATTTCCATACAAACTTAAGATATTTATAATAATATCTTTCACATGAATGAAATTTCCTCTGCCTCACAAGCATTTTTGCTTTATGTTTTTATGACTTCTGTCACTTCCATCAACTTAATTTTCTTTAAATTGAAAGATTAATTTAAAAAAATCAAAAATTATTACTTTAAATTCAAAAATCTTTACTTTAGTTTCTAGAATTTTATTTTTAAATTTAAAAAATTAATGTTGAGTTTGGGTTTAAAAGAAAAATTATTTATTGTTTTAAAGTCTAAGGACTATGGATAGTTGATGAAAATTCGAACTCGAATTTTCAACAACTTTTTTTTGTTCGAAAAGTTTCGCGGCAAAACTTTGAAATTGTTATTTACATTATAATTTTTTTTATTTTATTGTTTTTACAATTTTAAATGCATTTGTAAAGATTGAAAACTTCTTAAATGTATTGTATTTAAGTGTTTTTAGTTTGATGAGGCTGTAAAATGGTTTTTTTGATTGATTAAAATTTTATCTTCCAATTTTTGTAAACAAACAAGTTTGTTTACAATTTATGACAAAAATTTTCAATTGCAATTTATTGCTTAAATAGAACCAAAAATTACTTAAAATAGGAAATTTTGAGAACTTAAGAAAAAATTCATTTTCGAACTTTCGTAAACAACATCGAAAAAAATGCGGGAAAATTTAAAATGTTTTTAATTTAACTGACAGCGTGCTATCCATAGTCCTTGGTTTAAAGTATGAATTAAAAATAAAATTTTTGAATATAAAATTTTCTTTTAGAAAATCAAAAATTTTTTCTTTTAGAAATCTAAAATAATCCTTGAGGTTGCAAAACAAAAATTTTCTATTGGATTTTTTCATACAAATCTAAAATTCAATATTAGATTTTTTCTTTGTGAGGAGATTCGCCAATACAAGTCATGATATCCTGGTTCAAAGTTAGCATTGTAATAGAGATCATGTACATTAAAGTAAGTCCAGAACTGAATGAAAAAGCAAATAATCCTTACAATTTTCCCATATTCTGGAAACAATTAACTCTACTTCTGAGCTAGCTTTAAAAAAATGTAATAAACTAATAGAATGAACCGCTAATCCACTTCAAACCATCCTTTTTCACCGCAATATAATCCACAATCTTAGAAAATCTTTAAGTGGAGCATAAACTTCATCTGCACAGCATAATAAACCTTGTTATTATAAAAATAGAAATAAATATTATTACCTGGAATATTTTTACTTCCTGAGCTGCTAGTCGTGTCCAATTTTCTTTATATAAAATATTTAAGTCTTCTGTTATCGCCCACAATTGATTCACCGTTCTACAAAAAAAAGAAGATATTTATTGAAATAAGATCTTTGTGCATTACTTTTAATTGTTTCATATTTCTTTCTTCCGTTCGATCTGTGGTTAGCAGAGCACGTAGTAAGGTATAGCTTTACAGCAGCAATAAAGTACGAAACAGGAAAATTATAAAACTTATAAATATTTTATACTCAATGAGTGTTTTATGTAGTTTTAAAATTTCCTTTTTAGTGATTTTTATCGTTTCTTCATGTGAGAGCATCAGGATGAAAAAGAAGGAGAATCGAAAAGTTCTTCTCAATGAACACCCTTCCTTGCTCTCTTACTTATGGTTATAATCCGAGAAATTTCCTGTTTAAGAATAAAATTTATGTAAAAGTTCACACACTTATGACGATTAAGAAGAGAGGAAGATGGTTTTAAGGTACGAAGAAGGAATTTGTGGGAAATGAAGGAAATTTGTTATGAGAAATGCTTATTACCTTGAATTATGGATGAAATTTTTACACTTTTATGCATAATAAGTTTGAAAGAAGGCTTTTATGATTTAATTAAAGAGATTTGTTACTTTAACTGTCTTATATGCTGAATATTTAATGATTTTGGTGGATGTTTAATCAATAACAAGTTGTTTATAAAATGATATTTCAAATTTTACTCACTCGATTTCAATTTGTGTTGCTTTTCCATCAGTTCTTAATCAACTGCATTCAATTTCAAAGCCAACTTCAATATTGAAGAATTTTATTATTTGAAAATATTCATTTCTTGGTAACATTTGACAAATTTTCTACTCTTTTTAACAACATTAATTCTACGAAAAAAAGTGATAAAAGCAAACAAATCAAACAACATGTTATTCCATTCATAACGACGAAAGTTCCTACACGTTGAAGAATTTAATAACCATTAAGCACGCCTCGTTTAAGCTCAGAAAAAGGTAAGAAAAATAAATTTTCACAATGTCTTCAAGAGAATTCTTTTGGTTTCTATGATACATATTTTAATATATAGACAGCATTTTGTCACGAAATATGCGTTTCCATTTTATTGGATGTCATTGAACCTTTCGCAAAGCATCTCATTTTAAAGCTTTCATAATTTAATTTTAATCAAACAGCTTGAAAGCTGTTACTCAATACTTCCTTAAATAAAATTCTTAGTATTGAGTCTGGGTTAAGTCTTGAACGTAATACTACATCAAAAATCTTGAAAATCTTGTCCGAGATGAAGGCAAATCTTTATCTGACACTAACATGTGCTAATTTTGACAGCAACAAACTTCACCGCAACTTGATGAGCTGACGAAATTCCCTAAAGACACTGAGATTCCTTATTTTGAGTGTTGGGTCATGAAATAGCCAGAAGTTGTGCTTTTTTCTTGGAAAAAAATATTAAAAGTAAACAAACATGTGCTAGAGATTCAAATCAAGTAAGGAATGTGGTTAGGATTCTCTGCAAACTTCTAGTTCAAGTACACTCTCCAATAGAATCGACATAAAGTAAAAAATGAAAGTTCCAATTTTAAATATATTTTTTGGTTCCTCAAACTTTTGAATAGACTTTGTTATCTACGCTATTGCCATTTACTACACAAAAAGCTAGAGCTTTCATCCTCATACGTTTTACATTTGTGGTGAGATTGTTGACATACTTTTGCACTTGCATTAGCGGCACTGAGATTTATTTACGTATTTTACACGCTGTAAAGTCGAGCAAGCATGTAATGTGAGGGAATTTAATGAGTCTCTTTGATGTGGATGCTAATTGTTTAGGTTGCTTTCGCGATGTTTTGAGCTATGAACGTGAAATAAACTTTCAAAACTATTCAAAATTATTTAAAAATTAGTTCTTCCACTTAGTCCACAAAAACAGGAGTTTTGGTTCCATAATTTTACATATTTTAACTTTGAAATTTACAGCTAGCTATATAGTCTGAGGTAAACAAATTAAGGTTTCTGATTTTTTCAACAAGTCTATTTCTATGTCACATGAAAGTTGAACTTATTAAATAATTAAATTTGCCAAATTTCTCGAGTACGGAAAAACATTAATTGCCTTAAAGTATTTACTTATTTTGAAGGTTATCAAGGCAACCCAATTATTTTATCAAATACGAATGAGCTTGGCAACATTCAGTAAAGGCAAACAAACACAAAAATAGAAACATTAAGTACCTGCCGAGAATAAGAAATTATTTTGTGAGCTTTCATGCTATAATCAAATTATATCACTTAGATGTATTTAAGTACCGAAATTTATTAGCTGTATTTTAAGATTAAATCACCATAGCTATAGAAAAGATTAATTCATTCAAGATTGTACTGAGCGAATGTTATGTAAATGTGCTTCTTTTATATGAAGTAAGTGATGTAGGAAGAGTGAAAGCAAATCATGAGTTAGATTGATATTCTTAACATTTGATGTTTTAATAGAATTGAAGCTTTTTAAATATTTTAATTAATTTAAAATTTAGTGATTATTACGTTAGAGACGTAGCTACAATTTTTTGGTTCGGTTCATTCTAGAGCCTAGTTGTCCTAAGAACTACTAGCTCGGGGTTGCAGATGATCTTGGTATTCAATTCAATGCTTTCAAAGTTGCGGTTTATGAGCTATTCAGAAGCTTTTAGACCCCTTTGTCTTTCAAATCCAATCTTAAAGTTATCCTAGAATGACAATTCCAAACATATCAAAACAATAGCAAAGGCAAAATCTTTCATGAGCCATTAAAGCTGACAAGAATTTTTCAAATCCTTCATTTTATTCTTTTTGTTTTCTTTCCATCTTTTCTCACTGTCATTTTGACATGACAAAGAGAATAACGAAGGAGCTGACGAGTAAGGAAAGAGAAAAGAAATCCATTTATCATTTCAATGTCATTCCTTGCTGTTGCTTTATTATCCTTTCATTTCCTCATTTATTATTTTAATCAAATGAAATGAGAAAATATTAATACAAAGAAATGATTGTGTTTGGGGGATGTTGAGGGGGGTGGACAGTTGAAGGCAAAGCTGTACAGGCATAAAAATTGCTTGAATTGTGTTGTCTGCATGAGAATTGACAGCATAATTCCAATTTTCTGTTTGAAATTGACTCAAAAATCAATTTTAGCATTAACGCGATGCTCAATCGAGGATATCCAATTTACAGCCTCAATTTTCGTACAAAAAAAATCACCCCTCATTCATTATTGCTGCTGCTGCCGCTATTCCTCATTTTTACACATTTATCAATCATTTTTTGTGATTATTATCATCATAATAAGTGACAATGAAATATGAAGTTGGGCTCCGAACAACAACAAAATCACATAAATAATAAATAACAATGACAATAATTTTATAATGAGATCTCTTACCTCGTCCTCAAGTCAGCATAGTAAATGTCATTTCTAGGATATGGTTTCGAAGCAGCTGTCTCTGCTCCATCCATCTCTTCTGCATCACCTTCTAAACTTACAAATATTATCGTACCGAGTATTGTATAACCGATGACTAAAATAAGAACACCTGCAGTGAATAATGAACAGAATAAGAAGACACAATGAGTAAAATAAAATAAAAATAACGATAGGCTATTAATTTTACATCCACAATTTAATGTTTTTTCAATCGCTCATTGAAGGAAGAGAAGATAAAGAAGAATTTTCCCATTTACCTTGATACATGTATATCAATGAAGGGCTGTATATTTGTGTCAGCATGTATATAAATATTACTCATGTACCAACACATATGAGTAATTCGAGAACGTGATATTAAATCACATTAAATCAATATATCGTATGCTGAGGAAGAAAGAAAAAGAGCTACATAAAGAGCTTTAAACGAGAAAGTAATGTGAGTTGGGGGATAAGACGCATGTTTGAAGTTGTGTAACAACTCAAACATTAGATTCAACGTTTAGGGAAGTAAGGGCCATGAAGATGAGTTTGTGCATGCTACGGACACGTCGAAAAGTCCGTTATTTTTTGCTTTGAATTTCAAAAAACCGTTAAATTTTCATGAATATTTCTTGCAAACACTGGCAAAAACAAGTCTTGAGCAAACGATTCTTATTCTCAGCTTCGTGTTTAGCTAAGTTTAGCTAAAATCATCCCAGAAAAATACAGGAATTTAAATATTAATGCTTAAAATCTTAAAATTGACAGATTTTTAACGGTTTTAAAATATACAAACGCTAGGTCGACTAAATTTAAACATGTCGAAAAAATTCGACACTGAAATGTCCGTAGAATGAGTTTGTGGTTGAACGGTGTGAATAGTGACATACTGTATCTGTGCTGAATAAGTAATTCACTGTATCGCGGTCCGAAGTGTTTGAGAATCATTGCCTTATAAGACCTTAGACGAAATGAGTAAGCGGTGAACTGACCAACTTTTAAAGAATATACTCTTGCTAGCATCACTGATGGATCTTGTTGCTCACATAAATTTGGATGGTCCGTTCAATTTGTAAACAAGATTTCAGGATAGTTTACTACCAAGGACTATGGATAGTTGATGAAAATTCGAACTCGAAAATTTTCGCGGCAAAATTTTGAAATTTTCATTTACGTTATAATTTTTTTCATTCCATTGTTTTTACAATTTAAAATGCACGTGTAAAGATTGAAAACTACCTTATTATATTGTATTTTTAGTGGTTTTAGTTTTATAAGGCTGTAAAAATGTTTTTTTGATTGATTCAAATTTTATCTTCCAATTTTTGTCAACAAAACAAGTTTGTTTACAATTTATGACAAAAATTTTCAATTGCAAATTTTTCATCTATTTGAAGCATAGTTTAAGCAATGACTGTTGCAAATCGATTATTATCACTTAATAATTACAGCAACACGCTTAAACAGAACCAAAATTGTCTTTAAATGTGAAATTTTGTGAATTTATGAAAAAATTCATTTTCGAACTTTCGTAAACATTATCGAAAAAAATGCGGAAAAATTCAAAATATTTATAGTTTAACTGACAGCGTGCTTTTCATAGTCCTTGGGTTTACTATAAACAGCCAATAAGACAAACTACCAATAACCTATAAAGCACAATATAAGTCAGCTATAAAAAAATTCCTCTCATCTCAAGTTAAATGACTTTTTTGTAATAAAAAATAAGACATACTTAATAATATCACCTATACACACAGTGATAAATTCTTTCCGGTCTCAAGACTCGCGTAGGCAAAGGAGGCAATGAAGTTTATGGTGCTCTTCTGATAAAAAATGTGTGTAATGATGTCAGTAAAAGTTATTAAGGTGAAAATTATTTTACGATGTGCTTATTAATTTTCGTCTATTGGTGGAATTTAATGACTTATTTTATTGGTAATTTTGGAAGGGTTTTGATTGGAACTGTTGTTTTAAATGACTAAGGGTTGATATTATGTTGGCATCTAGAAAAAAATTTAGTTTTATTTCATTGCAGCTCTTCCAAAACAAAGTTGTCCTATATCACATCCAATTCTTATTCAATGTACAGCACATACATGAGCACTTGTACCATAAATTGTCCAAATATAAGCACAATTAAGAATTTTTCTATTCGGCACGTGTTCATGCCACATTGATATCGATTAGAATACCCAGCTGCTGAGCATTTATGAAAAAATGATTTCTTTTTGTCTTGAAACAATTTTATTTTCAAATTATAAAATGAGAAAAATTTATGATTAATGAGGAACATGCTCGACGTCAGTGAAAATAATTAATCATATCATTTGTGGGCTTTTCTTTTGGTAATCATATCCCGAACTACACACTATAACGAAGGCAAGCAGCAAGTTTCAACTTTTGTTGTCATCTGTTGACGTGTTGGAGTCAAGCAACATGATCACGTAGTTGTATCTTAGCGACTAGCATGTGCTGCTCGGGTATGATACCTTCGAGTTATTTTAAACAATCAATGCAAGAAGATGTAAATGTTTTGGAAGTAAAAGAAGAGTTTGAGAACAACTTGCTCATATTGATTTTTATGTCATTAACCTATGAATTGAATCAAATATTGAGATTCTTGAAGTTCTCGTTCTCAAAAACAATTACTTTAATTCCTGTAAATCACAATCCATCAAATTTTGAAAAATTACTTTAACAACAAAATAACAAATTTTGCACCTACTTAATAAGAAGAACAACAATGTCCCATTATAAAGCAATTTTGTTCCTATGTCAATCCATCAAAAACACGTTCACACAGATTGTTTTTATTTCCTTCATCCAACAACAACATTACTTTACCAGATAATGCTGATGAAAATGAGCGTTCAATCGCAGGATGAACTAAATCGCAAACAAATATTTTTTGTGTACTTTATGTTTGTTCCGTATTTTATCAGCTTAACATGTTCACCATTAGTCTAATTTGTAAATGATTGCGAATTTATGGAAATTTATTTTGATGGTTTAAAAATGACAACAGTAAAAAGTTTTGGGAATGGAGAGTATTTGGCATGAGAATGGTGGAGAATTGAGTAGAGACGTGAGTTTAGCAGATCGAGCTGAAAATTTTATGTTTTAAGGCTCAGTCAAGTTAAGGATTTTTTGATGTTCCTGAGTTCAGTAGCTTTAAAAGAGAGCTTCGAGCTTTGAGGTTTTTTTAAACGACTAAGTACTGACCCTTACCTAACATGCAAAGCAATGACATGGTTTAATCAACAGTTATAAATCCTAATTTTTCAAATTTAATTTAAAACCGAAAAGGTTAATATCAAAAAAATTTTTATTGTTGCTCCGCCAAAGCTTAAAGAATTTGAATAAAACAGGATTATATTTCTTCTATAAATCCTAAAAACTGATAATAAAATCACAATCCTCAGCACGATTTACCAAAATCCTCCTCTCGACTCAAAGCTCCATTTTGATATATAGAACGAAACAATAAGAAGATGCGGATGTGAGGGAGTAAAAAAGGTCTCACATCAATCATTATGTGGGGTATTCTTATTTGATATTCAAGTGAGCGATATGAAACTTTACAGAATTCCATTTTTTCTTACACTCGTGTGTTTGTGGATGTAAAATTTCTACAATTTTTCATAAAGAGAAATCCAATATATCATCAACAGAAGCAATATATTACAAAAAAAGGAACTTACCTATAGCTGCTATACATTGTGACTTTGGTGCTTTTCGACAACAGCAAAGCGTTGATGGCTGTTGACTGTCGCTGTTTTTATCAATTTTGGCTGGCGGGAAGCATAATGGTGGACTCGGCTGATTCGATGTGTTACCAACGAACGATGGCATTGGTAGTGAAGATTTCGTATTCATATTTTCAAAATGTTCATTTGAATTTAATTTAGAACTGTTTATTCCAACTTCCTTATCTCGCTCTTGATTATTATTATTATTATTATTAATTATGATAATTATTAATTAACACACTTAGAAATTAATTAGAAATTTAAATTCATTATTTTTTATCTCAAATTTATTCATCTTGCTGATGTTGTTGGTTGGAGTGCTGTTGTATCTACATTTTTCTGCTGCTTTATTTATGCAATT
Organism: Chironomus riparius; assembly: GCA_917627325.4. Lineage (NCBI taxonomy): Eukaryota > Metazoa > Arthropoda > Insecta > Diptera > Chironomidae > Chironomus > Chironomus riparius. The sequence continues at coordinate 39,138,083 of OU895879.1, forward strand.
TTTCATCCTTTCCGTTCGCTTTCTTATTTCATTCATTCGCTGTGCTTATGAATAAATAACGTGAATTTTTGTTCAAGCTTCTGAAATGATACCACAAGAAAATGTTTCTTTCGTTAGTTCTTTTGATTATTTTCGTTGTTATTTCTATTGAATCAACAAAACTGTATTAATATAAATTAGATTGAGATCGGGATGAAACAACTGGATTGTGGAATATTATTTTTTTTTTTAAATATAGTTTTGAACTTTAAATGTATTTGCAAAATGGTATAAGATTGTTTTTGCTACAAAATTAAAAGGAATTTTGAAGATTTTATTTGGATTACGGGGTCTTGACCTTACCGGTACTTAACCTTATAACGCAACCTTGCAGAATCTCCTCCCAGAAGCCGGTTTTTAGGGCTACCCGAGATACTATCCTGGTCTAGATACATTATTTCACTGTCTGTATTAAAGGAGATCAAAGTTTCTACCCTAAAGTTCCAAATGTAGCTTTTACAAAATTCCCCCTACACCCCCCCCCCCCCCCCCCCCCCCTCCCTCAAATAAATCAATCCGTCTTTGGATAAGTCAGTAAAGTGCCAAGCAGTTTGAAAAGAGCTTTGGTGACTATTCGGTTGTATTTTAATTATTTATTGATTATATAAGTGAAGGAGGAAAAGAGGGGTGAAGGGGGGGGGGGGGCTGAAGAATTTAAATTCTCAACAACTCCTTATCATTCCTTTCAAATCAACAGTCCATAAAAATCAACGTAATAACCAGAAAAACATCTAAAAATATCACCTCAACATTCCCAGGTTTTCAAAGTCAAGTCCATGACAACAACAACCTTTTTCATATTTTTAGCATCAGAGCTCTCTTCACGGTTTTTTGACGAGCTAAATTTGGTTTATTTTCAAACGAATTCCATCAATATTTTCTTATTTACAAAGCAAAAGTCGTTTGAGAAAGCACAGTTGGAGAAAAAAATATTCACTGCCAAACAAACTTTTGTTTGTTTGCCCAAAAAAAGGCTGAAATATTTTTTGTTAAAAAAAGGCAAAAAGTCACGAATAAATTGAATAATTCTGTAAGGTTGGGGGAGAGAGTCATTGACGAATTTTCGTTACATGAAAAGTATTTTTTTTTTCGAAAATAAGAAAGTTTATTATAATTTTGGAAGTAATTTTCTTGAGAAATGATGAGGCTTCTGTTGCATAACTTTTTAATTATGGAAGTTTTTAGAAGAATTCGGAAGTAGCCGTGGGGAAAGTTTGAGAATATTAAGTTTGTGGTTGTGTATTTATTTTTTATTAAGGTTTTAAAAATTTAGGTGTGATGAGTATTTTGCGAATAATTAGATGCTCAGCCTTTTATATAATCCACTGTACAATACCCTTGGAAACTACAGTTTATTGTGGAATCCAAACATTCCATGCTGTAGGGTCATCTTAGCTGTGTGGTTAGAATGGTGTGCATCTAGTCCAATAGTTCTCAAACTTTGCATCAGAAAACATAACTTTGCCGTGATTCGATCACATACAATTTCATTCAGAAATAAAATCAGTGCTGTACGTACTCAACTAATCACATCATGCACCAAACAATCAAGTTCTCCACCTGTGCTATACATTTTCACTAATAATATTCATTAAAGCAATTTTTATTCATGCACAGCTTTCATCTTGATATGAGAATCTTTTGCCATTAATTATTCATTTGCTGAATATTTCTTACTCTTCTCATGCTCATGTTACTCGTTAATTGCTTCTAAGAATGTTTTTTATGATAAATTAACCAACATTTTGACAGCTGATAGCAATCAATATTAATTATATTCACTTATTTTTCTCAATTAATGGAGTATAATTTGTGTTTTAATTAACGATGGTGATGACTAAGTATAGAAAATTGGAAATGAATTTATGGGACAATTTTTTGAGGTTCAATTAAATTGCATTTTTAAAGTTTAAGATTAAGCGTGCGGAACTGATAAAAACGATTTGATAATTTGACCATTTTTGATCATTTCATCAGTTTCGCTTGCTTGAATAAGATACACTTATTGTGTAATGCTTAGAGGAAGGAAGGGCTCTGAGATTTTGCGACATAAGTGAACGAGGGAGCTTAATCCAGGGCTTAATCAGTTTGCTTATTATTATTTCTGGGGTTTTCAGACATTTGGCTTTCTTTAATTGTCAGTTATTTGGGTATATGGATGGAATTGTTTGATGAACGCTGCAACAAACAGCCACCAGCTTACCAACTCTCTTCAGAACCCCTCCGTTGCACATGGTTATGACATAGTATTGTTCAGGATCTCAGTACATTGAGTGCGATCAAAATCTTCTGTTGGGATTCAAACTCATTTAACAAGAAGATTTTTAAGATTCCTAATATTTGCTTATCCACTCAGCTACTAAGCATTTTACAGATTCACCTACATATGACTTAACACTTACAATTCCTCTCTACAATGAAACCACAAACCTTGTAAATTAAACATCATTCATGAATGACCCCAGCAAAAAATTTAAGTTCACTCATTTTTCATTCTAGTTGCTGATTTATCTCCAAAACTCAATTTATTTTCTTGCCCGAAAAAAAAACTTATTCCATCACCCCAGCCTGCCCTTTTCCAGAACAAAATTCTCATGCTTCTTTCATTTCAAAGAAGAAATTAAATTAAAAGTTGATAAGAACGGCAATATTTTCTGTACGAGATTCCTTTTTACTCTTCGAATTTTTGCACATTTTTTTCTCGCATTTCCTCTCAACAATGCAAAAAATGTTTCCATTTGAGCAGAAAAAAGAAGCTACAAAGAAATATTCGACAAAATGCCTTGAAGATAAATTTGTTTGAATAAACACATTTCAAAGAGGAAAAGCAAGAAATGTTTTTTCTTTGGTTCTTTTAAAAGAGAAGAAAAAATGAAAAAGTTTTAGGAAAATGCATTAAAAATATTTTCTTATTTTTCCTCACAAGTGTGAAATAAAATTTCTATTTTTTTTGTTCTTCAATTTCTTGAAAAACTTTTTATTCTTTTAAAGAAACATTTTTATGCGTCAAAAAGTTTTCGTTCACAACTCAATTCGTGTTTGTTGAATGCAGATGACTTTTTAGTCTTTAATGGTTTTTGGAATTTTTATGCATAACTTGGCAGGAAAGTTTTAAATTGTGATGTTTTGTGATTTTTGAAGATTTTTGATTTGGATGAAGTTGTGCATGGTTTGCAGGATTGCTGGAATAAATGAACAATTCAGATTGGAGTGGAATGTGAGCTACAAAGCCGTATCTTATGTGATTAGTTGTATTTTGGAGATTTGTTTGATGTCCTAAGTTTGATTCTTAACAGAAACTGTTATCCAAGTTAGGAATTGACTCTCGCAAATCAAATATCTTGAAAATCAATAACCTATAATACCAAAAGTTCAATTAGAAATCAAAATGTCAAAGAGATTCATCAAAATACATCACCAAACCCCAACTAAAGGTCGTGTCAACAACAAGAAAAATTACCAAATTTATTCTCATGAAACTGAATGAAATCTCAACTGTAAACATATTGTTCATTCTCATTTTATTTACATACACCTCCTCCTACATACATACACATGATATATATTAAATAATGTATTACTTCCATTACAAAACACCAGAAAGAAATTCCTATTTTTTTGTGCTCAATTTCTCACTCATCAAAAAGCATGAAAAGTCATCTGATATCTTATGAGGGTTACAGTTTGTTTGTTTTTTTGTCTCTCCTATTTTTAAGGATTTCTTGAGAAGCTTTCATATTGAGGCATGTAAATAATATTTGATTGATTTCTTCTTATTCGTTACCCTCGTTTATTTATATAGAAGAAGCTTGGATGGAGTTGAGTTTGTGGAGAATGAACGCATTATTTTTGGGGATGATGAGTATAAATTTGATTTGAAACTTATGCTTTGTAATGTTTCATGGTAGTATGTATAAAATACATAAATAGAACACTTAAGATTTGAACCTTGATTCGTGACTAGATCTCTACATTAAACAATGACTTATCAATTAATCTTCACCCAGGGTCCGGTTTCTAGGTCTACACGGATCATAGGTAGGACAAAAATTTATTTCGATGTTGTACAATATGGAATAATATAAATTAAAATTAATCTGAGATTAGGGTATGCATATAAGCGGTGAAATAGCATCAGTGGCCTAAATGGTAAAGCGTTGGCCTTCTGTGCAAAAGGTTCGTGTGCTGGGTGTAGTTTTGAGGTCTTTGACACAGAATCTGCCTCCTTTGCTAGGTATACAAGGATATACTGGCATCTGGATGATTTCATTACAGCATCTTGCACACATGAATTGTGACTAGGTACATTGCAGGGTACATCAGGTCTTATGACGTACTCGTGTCTTTGCAATGTGCAGAGCTTGCAAGTGGTTCGGTTCCAACTATAAAGTGTAGGTCTAAAGGATGTGGTACAATAGATTCTGTTCTAATTTGAATCGCAGTGCCTCCAGCTGAAAGGCTGGGCCCTTCACACATTATTATTATTATTATTTGGGTATGCATCTTACCCTTTGTAGCAGAAGCAACCAGGTCCTGAGATAAAAAAAATCAACGTTCTTCTTTGTAATTATGAATGTGACTTACTAGAAACCTCCTTTAAAAACTGTTCATTTCAAGGGGATAACAAAATCATGGAAAAATTATTTATAAAGGAACTTCTTACAGGTTGTAAGATATTTTAAACATTTTCGTAGGCAATGGCGGGATATTTAATATCCTGGTGAGCAATCGTTGTCGAATTTTCAATTAAATTTAATTCCCACAATGTTGTTCCCCCCTTGAGTTATTTTCTTGCTCGAACTCTTCATAAACTTCATAAAAAACTTTCAAATTAATTTGAAAATTCACTTAAATCATTTATTGAACAAAACAGGACAAAACAGCTACCACAGCTTCCCATCAATCTCAAAAATAAATCACAAAAGTTTTTTTTTTGTTGGCGCTCCCACAAAACATTTGACTTAAATTGAAAGCATTTTCCCCTCAACCTTGTCTTGTAATTGCTTTCCTTTCATCACCATATTTCCTTTATTCGGAATGCCTATCAACGATTTGAGCCTTAAATTTCGGCTCTAGATAAACCCATAAAATAAATAAATCAATATCTTGTATTATATTATTTAATATTGCTGTTTTTCTCATGTGTTCTTGCCATGCCATTCCTCCATTAGAAATTCTCAAATGAAATTCATTTTGACAAGGTTCAAAGATTCTCTTCAATTTATTTTTTCTGTTGATCATGGATACACGAAAAGGAAATTAAGATTGAAGGTTGTTTGGAAGTTAAAGACGGAAATTCTTTTAAGGCTAAATTTAAAGTTCATTATGAAAAAGGAAATAGATTGAATTAATGTCATTTAAGATGATTGGATGAATCGGAAGTTGAAAATAGAATTGAAATTGATTTTGGACTTTTTTGGGGATTTGGTCAAAAAACGAAGTTCTTTTGAGAATGAAACGTTTTAGATATGTGTCTTCAATGTCTAGGCTGATTATCTGACATTTTTGGTGAATTTTTTATTTTTCAATCCTGATTGCTATTCAATATCTTTATTCTAATACACTTATCCATCATTTAACAGCTTCATAATCAAAACCCAAGAGCGCTTTCATCTTAAGCATCTTCAAAAAGTTTTTTTTGGTCCTGATCTCCTTATCATCTCTTAATTAACGATACCTAGAGCTTCCAACACCCCAAAAATCCAGCCTGAAGTACATCATTGTCTTAGTTAAAATTGAATCTTCATCCCGAAACATTATCAATACCCAAAATATTGCTCAAAAATCGTTTCCCGTACTTAAAAAGTTCAAATTTTCTTCTGTCATTTCCTCCCATTTCACGATAATGGAAAAGAAGTCAGAAAATGATGATGTAATTTAAAAGAAAATTAACATCCTGTTTCCATTTCATGCACATATGCGAATAAATTATGAAAAGCTTGTCTCACTTCCATCAATTCACCGCCTTCCTCACAGAAAAAAGTTTTATCTACCGTAACACGCAATTTGAATGAAAAAGTTTCTCGTAAAGACGGAAAAAGCTTTTTTCAGTGATGGAGAAAATGCGAGGAGAAATATTGTTATTGATTTATCTCATTTTCATCCGCACTCAAAAATTTATTTTGTGCACTAGTTGACGGTAAAATGTGTGAATGAGGGGGGATAACAACTTGGTTGAAACAAAATTTTTTGGCGAGAATAAATCATTTATTGTGGAATATCTTCGTTTTTGGTTAGAAAGTGGTTCAAAAGCTCTTATTTTAATGCTATTTACAAGTTACTAGTAAAAAATTTTTTCTGGAGTGAATAAGAAATATTTTCCTACCAAGTAGTTTCCCCCCTGTACGAATAAAGCCGCTCGAACGAAATTTAACAAGTGAATGGATTGAAAATCATTTTCTTCATTCAATTTTATGTCACCACCAATATTTGAACTTTCTGTCTTCTCTTCGTATGCATATACACAGCATCTCTCCATCACATATCGCATCAGAAATTAAACATTGCTTTCAAAAAGCACTTTTTCTTCCTCCACAACCAATAAAATTCTTGACAGAAAAGCGAATTGATTGTCACTCAATATTTAAAATGAATATAAATTGAATTTTACTTCACTTCCTTTTTCAAATTTTTTGCTATTTGAAGGTGAATTATTTTTCAATCACTTAAGGATTTTATTCATCATCTAAATTCAATTTATTTTTTTTAAGTTATTGCATTATGAATCAGAATGTATGTTCATGTGTGGTTGATGAAAAATTGAGATTTCTGTCATTTTTATGCAATTTTATTTGAATATTGTTGACTTCAGATTTAGTAATTTGGTCTTATCTGATTGAGGTAAATGACATTAATAATTTATTCCACAGTAAACTTAATCCTCTTATCAAATTCGCAATAAACAATTAGCACAACAAAAAGACATGAATTAATTCAATTAAAACATATTGATTTATAATCTGACAACAATAAGTATCAATTAGTGCATTTAATTACTACTTTTACACACAATTAGTCGGTATTAAGTATTATAACGTCTTTAGTATGGTGCCAATCCTTGTAAAAGCAACCATCCTATTCTTGAGATGCCAATGCCTGCAGTAGGAATCGAACACACATCTTCACAAAATTGGTTACAGATGATTATTATTCTGTTGCCTGATAACTCAGCTACAGGAGCTTTACCATTGAACTTGTAGATTCGACTCCATTCAGCTTACAAATATTTCAATGCAGGATTTGAAAACCCTCCTCGACATCCCAAATTAAATTTAGATGAAACACATTCGTTGTCCTCTCAAAGCAATAGTTAAAATTCGACCTCAAACACCCTTCAGTTTGCCCCCGTACATACGTCTAATTACTTTTTGTAGTCTTAACTAAGAACCAAAAACATAACAGCAAGCAATTCCCCTCAATTGAACATATCAAGACACCAATTGTCTCCTTAAATAAAGACACAATGAATCCAAGTTCTCGAACTTAACAGAATTGATCATTAAATTTATTTTCACAATGTCATACTTCCCAATCGAAGACAGACAAAAGTTTCCATTTTATCTCAAAATAGATGCCATTCAGTAAGTATTAATGCCATCAAGAAGACCTTCGCTTTTCCTTTTTTGTTTTTTGTTAAGGAACAATAGCGGAAAAAAGAATTCTTATTGTTTTGTCAGAATAAAAAGAAACTTGAAACAAAAACTTTGATGCTACTTTTTTTTGCCATTCCCTTCATCCAAAAAGTGCTGCTCTACCGTTTTCCGTCGTCGTCATGGAACGATCTTTTCTTTTATTCCATTACTTTACTTATCAAAGACTTAATTTCTTTTGTGTTTTGCCTATCTTTACCTCAATTTCGCATTCCATGGGATAGATGCTTTACGTATCAGCACATAGCATTAACTGTAATAGACTTAACCTTCAAATTAGGGAAAACAAACAAAAAACATTTTGCTTCTCTTTTCTTCTTGTTATTTCCGCGATGGTTTTGGGGATTTTGTTTTCTTTTTGCGCGGGGGCTTTTTGTGGTGTAGAGATGGACATACTTAATTTAATGAATTTATGAGGAGGTTAATGAATTGGTTTAATTATTTTTTGTGCCTCTTTTTTTTAAAGGGACAAAGTTTATTCAAGTTACGGTGAAATTGGGACGAATTTTAAACAAAAATGATGGTTTATGTGATTTTTATGGCTGGAGGTTGGACATAGATTTATGGGATCAGTTTGCTTGATGTGGCTGGTGCTTTATTTTGTGATGGTTCTTTAATTTTATTTACTTGATAATTACTTGTGTAAGAGCAAGAAGGTGGAGGTCTGTAAGAGTTTAGTCTTAGTATTAGTCTTAATCTTAGTTTCAGTCACAATTTCTGTATGTAAAGTCTTCTCAATAATTATATGAGCTGTAATTATTTAATTCAAATCATCAAACTCAAAATATCAATTTTCTCAATTCCTCCACAAACCACACAACACCTAATTATATTACAATCTTAATCAACTTAGTTCAAAATTAAATATTCATTTGACCACATTTTAAAGACATCCAACTCTATTTAAATTCATTCGGTTTCAAATTTTAATATTACATTAATTTGAGTACCTAGAATTCATTAAAAATTTATGGAATACCAATTAAGCCTTTCTTGTAGTGTGTGGTTGTTACTAAAATACTTACTCTGTACCACAGACGTGTTTAGGAAACAATTTATGTGGTTAGTGCTGAAGAGAGAGAAGATTTATTCGTGTTTATAATGAATGATGTATGGATGTAAAATAGTTTTTAGAAATTGTTTCTATTTTAGTTATTAGAAAAGTGGTTTTTCTGGGTTTTTCTAAGTTTTTATGTTAAGTTTGAAGTTTTATTGAAGCCAAGGCTAGACTGATGCTTATAAACTATGATTATTACTTTATTCAATGAATATAAGAAAGCTGAGCACCACCATGGATGCATTCCATTGTAATTAAAGCTATAAAATTGTTGAGGATTAATAACCCTTAGAAGAAGGGGTTTGACGAGGTCTAATCCTTTGATAAACATCAATGTTAAATGTCTAAATCCCCTAAAATTGAACCCCAAAGAACAAAATAGAATAACTGACGTTTCCATCCAGATTTCAGTCTCTCAAATTGAATATTAATTAAAATATCTGATTTATTGAATTATTTTATTTTTGGGATAATCAAAACCGGAGCAGTAAAAAAATTTATGGAATAAATTATATCGAATAGGTCAATATTGATTTTGCAAATTGATATGAAGCTGACCTTGTTGACTCTCAATTTGATGTTGTAATCTGATGAATTGTTCAATGTCATTTGCTAATGTTTGACATAATGAAGTTGAATGGATTCATTGAATTTGATTTCTTTATTGTTGAGAGGAATTGAAATGAAATGGAAGGAAAATTTTAGTGACTTGTTTGGCAAAATGGAAGAAGTGAAATGTGTCTTTTTGATTATTGAGTATTTATTGGTGTCGTTGGGGCATTAAGATAGATGAGGGGAGGAGATGAAATACTTAGGATATGAGAAAGTGGGAGGGGGGGGGGCCAGTTTGAAATAAAATTGATAATGTTACGAAATTTGTAAGCATTGCTTCATATGATTAAACAATTTTCTATTCCATAAATCTAAACTAGATCAAAAGGAAGAAGAAAAGATCCAAAACAGGATTAAGAACATCTATCCTATTTATTACTATAGAAGACATAAATACTCTTAAAATTACTTGGAAAGATCATTTTTGTTTATCTCATTCAATACAGATTTTCTTTATAGACCATAAAGGTAAAGCTTACGGAAATCCATTAAATATTCATCTTTTCTTCTGTGCATTTTAAATTCCATTATTTACAGTTTCTTTAAACATTTTCAATAAGATTTAAGCTGATGAAGTAAAATGCTTTAATTCCATTAAAGGTTTCTGATGAAGCACCAAGAAAAAAGCTTGAGGCTTAATGTTAATTAAATATTCCATTATAAAGAGGATTAAAATTGTTGGAATTAAAAAATAAAGCATGAATTCAGCCTTATACTCAAATTTATTTAAACAATAATTTTATAGCAAGTTCCAAACCTTTAAAAGGAAAACAGAAGTCACCCAATTTTTTTTTTTTCATAATCCATAAAAATTGCAATCATCTCTCAAACATCCTGAATACCTTTACGAAAAAAAAAATTCTTCATGACATTTCCCATATTTGGAATGTCCAAAAAGAATTTCAACCACTTTATCATGCCGTTCTATAAGCCAAGGTAAGGTGAACCCTTCAGGCTGTCACATTCTAGTCATAACAAACAATAATGGAAGTTCATTAGAGCTTTTCATGAAATAAATTTTATATGGTGTCTAAAAGTAAGTCAAGAGGACTAGCAACATAACAAAAGGCTCCAACGAAGAAAAATTCTCTAAATTGGCAACAATGCTTGCTATATTTCATAGATAATACTGCAGTGCTATTCAATACCTTTCCTATCCTTTCAAAATGTAATATCGGAATAGAGGAAAAAAGATACTTTATAGAAGTAACTTACTGAAGAGCACAAAAAGATGAAGAAAACTTTTTTCTGCGTCTTATTGGTTGAAAGAATAACATCTAGATTTTTTTCTTCCATTTTCAATATTGAAGATTGAAGTCGTAAAGATGAATTGTTGATTCTACTTTGTAAAGAAAGCAGAGCGCATTTTAAAAGGAAAGACTTGGGAAATTATGTTGGAAGAATTGAGTTTATCAAATAAATATGATCGATGACATTCTAGAATCTAGCTGCTTATTGGGACACGATACTGTATTTTGCAACACAGCAAGATATTTAATCAAAATATTATAGAAATATTGTGAAAAGTTTTCTGTCTGTTGCGAGTTGAAGTATCTATTGAATTAAACTTCATAAAGAAGAATCAAGCTTTTCCTTAAATGGGCAATTTAGCTCAAATTTGTTTTTAAAGCTAGCTTGAATTTAGGGTGGGTTACGAGTCTGTAGTAAATGGTTGGGTTGAAAGATCTTTGAGAAACCTTAGGCTAATCGAAAACAACTATGATCCAAGTTAAAAGATAATATTGGTGATAATAGATATCATGTCTAGCGTTGCGTTACATTCTTAACTCCTTATCATATCTTCTACACCTCGGAATGTGTTGAGCAGTGTGCAAATTCTTGTTGTCATATCGACAACCCCTCTGTTTACTAGACTGGGACATTGAATTCTGGTTGGAATCGAACTCACGTCATAAAACGCAAGTGGGCTACAGATTTCTGGTCTGTTGTCTAACCTCTTGCCTAAAGAGTACCTAGCAGATATATAAGCAGATTCGCCAATATATGGATCAATACAAAAGGTTCTACTCTACCCAACACATACTTCCCAAGCATTGATTAAGTTTTTTAAGAAAATGAATTTTATTAAATCATAATCGAATTGAAGACAGATTCTATGAATAACTAATCACAAACACAACAATCTGGATGAGAAAACTTCCAATTACGTAATAAAAGTGCTTTCACGTGGAAATTAATTCTGAATAAATTTTCCCTAATTTCCTGTGATCCAAATTTTACAAAACTTTTTAAGTCGTAAAGTTTTTCCAGAATTTCAATTGAAGTTCCTTTGAATAATTCATTAAACCACACAAGAAAATCCCGAATTTCTGACATGTCTTAAATCTTAACCTTGCATATTCTTTTATAGACTTTTCTAAACTTTTCTTCCCATTCGGATCTTATTATTATACCGAAAAACTTTTTGAAAGCTTAAATCTTTTCCGTCTTTTTGATGTAAAATCAATTCTCATCCCATAAATTTGCCTGAATTACCCAAAATTCTTCAACAAAAGCGACACAAAATATAACAACCATAATTTAAAGTTTTGGATCATTGTTCAAGAAAAAGTTTTACTTTTGGTTCCTATTATAGACATAATGTCACATTGTCTACCGCTTTTATCTCGAGAAAAATTCTTCAAACTGCACTTGAACGAAATATCGCAGTAGTTAAACTCAAAGTCTATAAGTACAGTAATAATAGTACTATTTTTTAAAAAAAGAATATAAGAACACATAAAAAGATAAAGTAGAACAGCACAGAAACTACATACAAGACAATTGAGCGAATAACTGGAAAGGGGAATTGAAGCGGAATAAAGTAATACAAGGAACGAGAAAATTGTAAAGGAGGGAAATGCGGTATTAAGAAGGAAAAGTTATGGAAACTTTAACTTCAAATGCCATAAAACTATCTTATTTGTGCTTTTATATTTCTGAGAGGAATTTTTTTTGAAGAATTTTGGAATTGAGGAAGTAGATTCTTTAAGTTGACTGTCATTTCTTTGACATTTTGTGCTGATTATGGTGCTTATGAAATAATTCGTTTGTCAATTCATGAATTTTATTTCATTAAAATGTTGATAATTAATTTGGGGAAGTTTAAGCGTAATTAGGAGGTAACCAGATAGTTTTGGGGATGTCCATCCATGGCTTTTTGTAAGGTCATGCGAATTAAAGTAATAAGATCAACTATTATTCATTGTATGGTTAAGCATCTAAATTTTATGATCATATAAGTCATATTGACACACAAAAGATTGAAGTTTGAATCTCAATTCATAAAAATATTAGAATTAGTTTAAAATTTGACATTTCATTATTTCTGCACCAAAAGTTGTCTAGTTTTATAAGCGCTTAAAAACCACAAAAATTACCCTAAAATCCTTTACCTTGTCACTTTCAATTTAACCCTCACAATTTACATCTTCATAGTCACTTAAAAAATTCCCTTTAATAAATATTTTTTTAAAAGCATCGCATTACACGAATGCAGGAGCATCTAAGCAACCAAGACAGCATATAAGTATACAAAGGGATGACAATAATAAAGGAAGAAATGAAGATAAAGGAGTAAAAAAGTGCTTAAGACACAATAAGATTTTATGTGAAGCAATGTATGTTTGTGTGGGTTCCTTTAGCGGTTTTAACTTCTTCTTTTACAAATCGAGATGCTAGATATGCTCTTGTTGTAATACTATTAGAAATTATTGTCAGTTTTATTAAGAATTTCAGGCAGAAATGTGAGGTTTTCAATTGCTGTGTTGTGTCTAGGTTTAATGACTGTGTTGAGGCATAAATGTAATGGAAATTAAGCAGAACATTCAGATATGATGTAAACAATTCAGAAATCCATATTAATGGCTCCGTTACATGATATGCGGGACACTGAAATTCATAAACACAAGCATTTCCATTACATAAGCTTCTTAACGAAAATCAATATCATTTGGCAATGACTATGATGATGTATCAGATAACATACACTTCACATCATCAACATATAGAGAACAATATAATATGTAACATTATTTAACTCGTTTTTATCATGTAATGAAATTTGTTTTTATGGATTTATGGGGGTAATTAATTGACAGTCATTGTATGGATGTGAACATAACATTGAAGTGCTATTGAATATTATATTATTGATCGAAAAAAGAAACTTTTTTTTTTATATGAGTTATATTGAAGACTTTCTTGGGAATAGGGATTTAAGATTGGGATGTTTGTTCAGAATAGATGAGATATTATCAATGGAAGCTTGATCTGTGTGGTTAAAAGATTTGTTAATTAAGAATTTGTGGATCTGATTAGCTTTTATTTGATGCATTAAGATTTCTTTAAGGGTCATCGGTTAACTGTAGTGCAGAAAGATGAGATAAGACAGATATGAGAAATAAGACCTCCTGATTCCATATTAAGATAAATTTCCATCTGATAAAACCAGGAATAAAATTCATCATCCTCAAACTAATGCAAACCACACACAAACATATAAAATATAACCTTCGGATTCCCTATCTCAATTTATTTATGTCTGCATTTTACTATTAGCGAGTAAAGCGCATGAAAAATAACTTGGCAATTATTCATTCTTTCATAACCTCATAAATTATTGAAACATTTTTCTTACATTCGCATCCTCAGTTTTAGTGCTCTTGCCACTATTTTACTACTTATATGTGTCTATTCATGTAAAGTTATTATTCTTCTTCCTCTACTTATTTTCATATCTCAATTCATCTTCAAGCATTTTCATTTTCCTTTGAGAATAATGGTTCGTGAGGTTAACACAAAACTTGAAACATTTTTCATCTCATTTTTCATTGCATTTACTTTGCCTTTGCTTCCTTAAAAACTCCTCATACACATCCTTTATCTTGAATGGAAATTAAAAAGTTTTTTTTTTCCTTCTTCTTAAGTGTTTTGTTTAAAATGGTTTGGGGTCAGTGGAGAAATTAATGGCTTTGAATTTTAATTGATTTCAACATTGAATTGGATGTGAAGGACCTTGGGCTTGTATTTTATTGTATTATAGAATGAGCCAAGATGGAAAACTTTTTTGAAAACTCAATTTTTGTCTTAAAACTTTTCTTGACTTTGCTTCCAAGATTTATGTAGATTTTGTGTGATGTATGTTTGGATGTGAATGTGTGTGGACATTATGTGGGATATGAAGCTATAAGATTTACACCGACACTTTAGTAAGAATTGAGATGTTGAATGAACATGTAGAAACTATTTTAAGAATGAATTGATATGTAAAGCTATAGAAGTTGATGCTTTAGGATAGAAAATATGGAAATATCTAAAGAAAATGGGATTAAATCTGTGGAAGTGAAATGTAGGTTAAGCCAGCAATAGATGAATTAGATTGACAGTATAAAGGTTTAATAATGCTTTAAGAATATTTCAGAGGCATAACATGTGGGGAGGATAATTGGCTATAGTCTTGTTGTAAGACATTAGAATCTGATTTTTGAATGACGCAGAGCTATATTTGAGTACCTGTTTGCTAGCTACCAGCTTGTCCTTATCAATATTACATCCTTATATTAAAATCTTTGTTTATTTTCAGGTACAGCATTAAAAAAATAAAACTAAATGTTTATCAGCTGAACGAGCTCATATGAGCGCATAAAAAAGCTTGAGAGATTGTCAAGGATGATGAACATCAAAATAAAGAGCTTTTCCGAAGCATTTTCTCTCCATTTTCATCGTCATTCAAAACAATATTGAACCATCCTTAAATTGAAGCACTCAATTTTAAACATACGAGCTCATAAACTTTAAATCTTCACATTAATCAAACTAAATGCCGCAAAGCTTTAAAAAAATGTCAATGCCATACAACACATGATGAAACAAAAAAAAAAGTGTGAAGAAAATTGGTTTTTAAATAAAATAAAAAATTCAAGGAATTTGTAAGAGCTGTATGAAAATCTAAGCTTCACATTATCCAAGTCGTATGCTCAAAAAAGAATACATAACGAAGCCAGGAATATGGGTGAGTAAATTTATGTTCATTACATGAATGTGTCACATATAAATCATCATTTTTGATGACAAATTATTGCGACTGAAAGAGAAAAAGGTAAAGCAACGGAATGAACACCAGAAAAAAATGAGAAAATATTACTTCCCATGGATGAGTTCATAGCATGAACGACAGCTTATAAGGAAGAAGGAGGACGAGGAAAAATGTGAGAAGTTCAAAAGTCAGAGCTAAGTCATTTTTTTCAGTGCAGCGATACCCCTTAAATCAATTGATTCTTGGTAGGGTTGCGATCATAAATTTCAAGCCTTGTTCGAGTCTTTGGTTTCCCTTTACTTTACGAAATAAGATTATTTTTCATCTTCTCAGCACAAAATTGCTAGACATTTTTCATCATCGAATGGCAAAAAATTAGGAAGAAGAAATTTTCTTTTGGTGCTGGTTTTATGGTAATTTTGTTAGAATCTTGTGTGCATCGATATTTGAAGATCTAAACTATATTTATGATGCTCATGTTCAGTGCTTCCCAAATTGCGTGTTGTGGTTCACTAGGATGCATGTGTAAGTCTCTAAAACTACTTCAATCCACGAGACAAACAAATAATAATCTTTTTCGAGCCATGGCTTACAATGAAGTCCTCAAAATGGCAATAAGTATCCCAGGAGTTGAAAATGTTAAGACACTCTGGATTAAATAAAGAACATCTTTGTAATTGAAAGTTGGACCTTTATCACTTAGTTTTAATCTATCGGTAAAGCATAAGACTTCCTCTGAGAGCTTAATGGTGTTCCAATCAATCATGCAAGCCAGCTTTTCTCAAAACTTGTGGTTCAGAACCTTCCCTCTTTCCACTATGTCTGGGATCTCCCAATTTGAAATAACCTTAAAAAATAACAATTCTTTACTCAAAATTCTGACTAAATCCTCTTCAGGATATGTTTTTTATACATTCTTATCACAGCAAGACGAAGAAGTAAAAGAAACGAGATTCATGGCCTTGTAAAAAAAATTTCATGCTTTCAATTTGTTATGTGCTAGAACGTAAATGGAATCGGTTATGTTTTTTTAAGGGTAGAATTTTTTTAAAAAAGCTCTCAAAGCTTTTTCTTATTAGACATAAATATTATGCTTTCGGATAATTTCATTGGAAGTAAATGAATTTTTTTGTTGATTTGTAAATTTTGTTTAGATTGAGATTTTCTATTAAGGCAGATAAGAAGGAGCATAATTTTACTTTAAATCATTTTCAACTGTTTCCATGGCAACAAAATTATTCAAAATTAAAGCAGAATTGAATTATTGAATGCACATGTATGTTAAAGCTGTTTTGTATTCAATCGGTAACGATAACAATTCCTTTTGATTTCCAGGTACGTAATTAAAAATGAATTGTATTATGATAACTGTTCATCAGTTTGGCTACTGTCTGTCATGTAGGCTATAATCCGTTCTAAGAAGAATGTCAGTTGTTGCCAATAAAGTTGATTATAATCACACAAGCATCGCTCACATTAATCTACGACTTTGTAACAAATCACCTCTATTAACAGTTGTACAGCAATAGATTATTCACAATAGAGTCTATCCATGCAACAATGTCTATACCTAAATACTGTAGAAATTTCAACAAAATCCTCTTTACAAGACCTTTTGTAATTTAATCGTTTAATAGCTTTAAGTCCATAAGTCTTCAATTTGAGGGTATCGATGAGACCATTTCAAATTGTATCACAGAATACGAATCGTATTTACAATTTAGCCGAAATATTCAATTCCTATTTTATATTCAGTAACTTTCTTTTACCCCAATAAACTCACATAAAATCCATCTTGAAATGGAAATCTGCTTTCATGGATCACCATTTATGCCTCAAAATAAATGAAATTTTTTTCTCATCATAAAAATTTTTCTCTTCTTTTTATTCGACCCGACAACTGCAAAAAAAGAAAACAATAATTTCCATCATTTGCACTTGACAGTTTCGTTGATAAGAAAGGAACGTGCACACAAGCAAATATGAGTCTTCAAATTTTTAATGTCGATCCAGACATTGTCTTGCAAATTTCCATGATAATGGAATATCAATTTTGTTTTCATTTTTTTCTTGTGTGCTATTTGGAGATAAAAAAGGGTTCAGAGTTGTTGTTGGCGTTACTGTTTGTTTGAATATTGACGGATTGAGTGCTCAAGAGGGTTTTGGTCTTGGCATCAGTGACAAACACGCTTGCCAGGCTTTATATGTTTAATAAGCTTAAAGCTTAACAAAACTAGAGCTTGGTAGTATACTAAGGTCAAAGTGGGTCAAGGTCAGATAAAAGTAGGATTTAAGTAACGTTTGTAATAGATTTTCTGGCTGTAGCTCAATAAAGAAGGATTAGAAGTTTCAATTCTTGCAAATATGATTTAGAAAAGTTACAATTAAAAATCTTCTTATACCAAGTCTCGAACCCATGACTGCAGTGTCGGTCAGCAGAAAATAAGTACCAAAGTATGAAACCATTAGACCACCGAGCTACTTTGGCTCACTCAAGTTATGCTGCAATTATGATTTCTTATTACTTTGAAGTCTGAGTCTTTAAATATTCTTAAATACTATTACAGCCCAGATACCAACTCTGTCTCCCCAAAAATATTCTCCAAAAATTTTCTTTTCCTTTTCCTTCCTTTCTACTGCTTCAAAACATAAATTTTATGTGCATGAAAGAAGAAAGAGCGGAAAAATGGAGTATAGCAGAAATTTTTATGTTCATTCCCTATTTTGAAAGATAATTAAATGCTTTTTAGTATTCATAGCGCGATGCTAGACAGATATATTCTGCTCCTTTATATTCAAAATCATTTAAATGATAATTGAAGCTTTTTCTCGCATGATTAAAGACATAAAAGAGAAAGAGAGAGTGAGGAGGATAATCAGCGGGAGGGATAATAGATGGGATGATGTGACGAAGATAAAAACGAGTCAGTTTTGGATACTAATGAGCTTAAAGTCATGAGGAATGTTTGGGTGAAGTACATTAACCGAGGAATAGACTTTCGTTGAGTTGGGGTTCTGGGATATGAATGATATTGAGTTGGGCTGTATTGACTTAGTGATGGGAAGATGCAGGCGGCATTGGGATGTCAATTTTCTTTAATCTGTTATCCTGTTTATATCTTTAATGCTGCCATATGTCCTGTAGGTCATAATGGAATTGGAAATCTTAATTCTAGACAGCAAATTTCGAGTAGCATTTTAAAACCACCATTCCTCGTTGAGAATCGAACCTGTGTCCTTTCAGAAGTGAATATTTGAATGGATAGATTTTATTTATTATTGCCTCACAACTCAACCACAGACGCCTAAATCTCACAATTGCAAATTCACCTATAAATGACTTAATATCTCAAATTCAATTCTTCTACAATCCCATAAACAATCAAATCGGACATCCAAATGATTTCATCATTCATCCTTTTCAAATTCACTCAAAATTCCATGTTCTGTTGCTTGATAATTCAATGCGATATACAGCAAATCTAATTTATTAGATGAGTGAAAGGAATATTGAGGATACAAAGTGGAACAAGACAAGGGATGAGTAATTATTATCCTCAATCATCAAATTTTCTATCTAAATTTAAAATTGAATTTTTCAGAAGCTTAAAAAGGTGAACGAAAAAAAAATTATGCAAATTTGTTTCAGCCATAAACTTTCTTGCGGATGGCTCATCTTATTTAAATTAAATTCATTGCGTTTCGAAGCTAGCTTTCATGCGATTCTGAACAACAATAGACAAAAGAAATGAATGTTTCTGGACGAAAACTTCAGCACATTTGCATAATTTTCCATCCCCTGATAAGCTTTCTTTTTACTCATCATCAAATTCATGGCTTCATGGCCTCGTTAAGGATCTTTTGTTTTTTCTCTTATGCCGCATTTTAAGTTCTCTCCCTCGTCAACATATATACAGTTAAATCTTATGCTGTACATTTTTTTCGATTATATTATTATTGATATTGTTCCATCCATACGAAAAGAGAATGTTATGTTGATTCCATTTGTCGAATTACCCGCAAAGAAGAAAGGCAAGAATTGAATTGATTGAAAAAAGGTAAATTAGGCAATGAATTGCTGAGTGAAAATCTCCTTGTATCAATCTGAAGTTTTGGTTTTGGAAAATTGATAAAATTGTATTGTCAGGCATTTTGTCTAGGACTTATTGTTTTGGTGTTTCTCTTGGTATAAACAGAAGCCCTTAAAATGAAAATATTTTGCTGACATTTCTCGGAAATTTAAGATTGATTCAAGTGAGGACTTGCTTGACAAACTCTGAGATGCACACGTGTCTATGCAATTTTTGGAGGTAAATATGGCTTCTTATTAGACTTGTTTACACATTTTTTGGAATTCTTAGTATCTAATTTGATTGAAAATACACAAGCAATTGCTTCAGTCTGTTTATTTTACTTTTAATTTGCTTGTATGGTCTGGGATTTAACTTTTTATGGCAATTTCGAACATTTAAAGATGCTTGACACAATTTAGGAACACTTTATTGAAACCAGCGGAAGCATGTGCAATGACCAAAGTCAGGGCAACAGACTCCGAACCATAGATTAAAGAGGGTAACAGTCAATTTTTTTCAAATCCCAAATTAGATAACAAGCCACTGAGTTGTTCTTGAGAAAACCAGGTAAGTTTCTAATGTTCAACCTTAGTTCGTAATATCAATTTTTGTAGACGTCAGCAAACAAATATGTTTACAATCAATCCCAAACAGCCAACACTCATGAATAAAAAGATCTTAAATGTTGAAATCCTCCGACTAAGGTCAAATTGAATTTTGGGATTAAATGCATAAAAATACAAATCTGATATTTATCCAAAGGCACTCAAATTATCGCATGATCCTCTTTCAGAGCTTTGAGCTAGCACTTATTTTTTAGGTTTTGCCTTCTCAGAAGTTGATTTGGTTGCTATTTTATTAAGTCTTTATTTGGGAAAGTATGAAATGGGGTGGATTGTTAATGATGTCTATCCTGCTTGCATGAAAGTATCTTCCTAAAATTTAGACATCATTTATGAACGAACCTTAATGGACTTGTTGTCAGCAGTTTATATATTAATGGAAGTACCTTCCTTAATTAAATACTCAGTAATTAACATGTACCTTCAAAGAATTCCTAAATGCTTCCAAAATGTTTCTCAACTTCCACGAATAATCTGCAACTTGCTACTTAGTTGCCGCTATGAATGACTGAATGTAGGAATCTACATGAAGCAGATAAATTTAACGATGCCAAAGCAAAAGTTTCTTTCCATTGTCTTTCAGACTTCTTTCTTCCTTCATACCAATTTTTCTTATTTTTTTCTCAATTCATTTCTTATTTTCTGTTTGTAGAGTCTTTCTCTCTTTTTTTGGATTTAGGATGTCTATCTAATGATGAGGGAACTGCTTTTATAACATAATTCAATGAAAATTGATCAATATCTTTTCCTCTGCAATGAGCAATCGAGGACTTGAAATAGCAATAAAGTTTAGAGTGTCATAAAAGCAGTAAGTCCTTATTTCATTGGAGGGATGGAGACACTTCATATAAACCAGCAAATTTTTTCTCCTCCTTTAAGCTTATAGAAGTGCTTAAGAACATCCATACGTGTGTAAGTTGATCTTCCAATTTCACCCATGAAGTCTGTACTTATGTATATTTATAGTCTGGATTTTCAATGAAGGTATTTACGAGGGATTTGAAGTTTGAGTTTATAGCTATGAATGGGATAGTGACTGTGGGAATGGAAGGGATTTTGTGACATATTTGACTTATTTGCAGGAACATTTCTAAGATTTAATCAATTATATTGTGGACTGTCCCTAAAATGCAATCAATGACTGCTCATAAAAAGTCCCCGACAAACGAAATCGTAAAATTAAATACCATAAAACTCCATTTAACTCCAGAATCGTCAGAATATCCATGCGGTTAGCATCATTAACACTATGAACATATATTTTTATTTTACTAGTATTTTCACATTTTGTTTGATATTTTCTATCCTGGTTTATTTGTCTTTTAAATCTCCCCTTTTTTATACATTTCTCAAACCACAGTCCACAATAGCCGCAACATAGAAAAGATTTATCAAGTTACTAGATAAATGTGTGTAATGTAAGGGGGTAACAGCATATTGAGGAAAAGATTTTTGATAAATTCTGACTCGGCATCAACGATCTAGTAAGAAGATGCTAAAGATGTCAGGCAATGTCCTAGGGGGAAACCAATAAAATAGAAAATGTTTAAGGGGGAAACCAACGTGCTATGAAATTGTTAAGGGGAAACCAACAATATAGAAAATTATTACGAAATTTTTAACAATTTTTTCACAATTCCTCCCGTTTCTTCTTGATTTCAAATCAAATATTTCCCCACCATGTTGATATCCCTCTTGCTTTAATGCTTCATACATATTGGATGGAGTATATTACTATAAGATGTTGCAAAAAATATAAGATATGAAGTGAAATGATCTATAAATTTTTATATTGATAATAATACAATGATATAACAAATACGTGTAATTCATTTCTATTTTGCGCCTTATAGCCATGAGCATTGAGGCTTGAAATATGTGAAGTAATTTTTATTAGCGATGAAAATGAAGAGTAAAAGAATGTAACGAGCTAATGCTCAGACGGGTGAGGGGGAAATATTAATGGTCAAGTTATACTTTGCTGCTTCTTTTACTCTATAAATCATTAAATGGAAGATCATTATCAAGATTTATGTGATTGAGCTATGGAAGATGAGAAGGAGTTTTTTTTGTTTTGTTCCATTCGATAATTTTGGATTTTCTCCGCTAGCTGGAGCTTCCTATTTTTATATTTTCCTTATTTTTATTTGCTTTATTGACCCAAATATTTCTTTCATCTATAAACGTTCATTGAAGACGCTTTCTACTACAGTCCGCTCTTTTTGTGTAGCATAAATGCGATTTTTATCACATTAGGGGAAAAATACTTGCTTTCTTTTGAAGAAGTTGTGTCCCATGGGAGAAATTTGTAGGAATTTGATGCTCAGATTTCTCGATACCAAAATAGAATGGTGATGTATGACGTACAAAGATGAGATATTAAGTATTTAGGAGTATGTGCACGTAATGACAGTTCCTTGAACATAAGATGAGGAACTGAAGTTTTTAAATTCTAATTTTAACTTAGAAACTGAAGAATAGCTTATCTAGGTCTGAATTAGGTTTATCCTCAGTGAATTCGTCCTTTTCTCCTAGAATGGAATCTAGAATATTGAGCAATATAAATCCGAATCTGCCAGTTTAAGATCCTAACTTCAATGGAAGTGTTGTAAGCCATCAGAGTAAATAAAAGTGAATCCTTAATCGTGGGTTCGATTCCCACAAGAGGTTTATTTCTTTCCTAGAGTGCTATCAATATGGCAATGCTGTCAATGTTACATTATTACATCAAGATATCCAAAACAGCATCTTTAAGGTTTTTAGCAAGACTATATCAACCTCAAGAATGACTACAAAAAATTAAAACAATCTAGAACATAAACGCGTTGCAAAAATTTAAATATCTGCCAAAATTATAAGGACAACTTTTCAATGCATTTCATTAAGGATTGTTTCCATGGATGTGTTTTTAAGCACATATTTCGTGAATGATTTCGACAAGATTTCCTTATGATACTTCGACATAAATATGAAATAAAATAAGGGGCCACAATACTGCAAATAATAAAGCTTAGGAATGATTTTAAAGCTTTTCGGCTTTTTACAGCTTAAAATGATGGAAAAGGGCGACTGGCAAATTTAGACACGCTATGTTAGATTTATGAGTACATTAGCTTCCGATGCGGACATTAATTGAATTTTTGCTCTATAAAGAGAGTGATGCTGTAGAATTTAAAGTTACCAAACCCTTTTCTATTTCAAAACACATAACCTAGATTCCTTCCAGCTTTCAAATCCGTTAACATAAAACTCCACTCACAATGATTTCCAAGCTGTCAATTTTTATCGATAAGATTCTTCAGAAATCCATAAATTCTCATTTAAACATCAAAAGCAAAAGAGCGTAAAAGGAAACAGAGAGCACAAAAAATCTTTTAGCATAATTCATAAGTTTTTATCACTTCCTTTAAATTCTTAAAATAAAGAACAAGGAAAGAAAAAAAATCAATATTAAAAGGATTTCGATTGAATATAAAGAAAAATGAGAAATGAAAGGAAATAGCAGGCGATAGAGGGACGAGCAAGAGCAAGTAAATGCTATCGTAATGGATATAAAGAGTAAATCCAGTTTGAAAAAGAAGAAAAATGACATTTTGCCTAGAAAGTTATAGCATCACATAGCATAGATATTTACAATCATGTAAGCTTAATGATGAATCAGCTATAAAACAAGTGATTACTCTTAGATCATCCGCCTTCTATTATTCTTTTACTCACATCATTCCCTCGATTCAATGGCACATTCGAATCATTGTATGTAAGTCCAATGTTCTTATGTGTTCGTGTGAATGTCTTCAAGTACTGCAAGAGTCAGTTACGACATGAAAAATAAGTTTTTTTGATACTCAACTTTACTACGCTTACAAGAGCTTTTGTGATGCTTTTAGATCCTTAACAAAAGAAACTTGAATATCCAATTCTGTAAGCACACAAGACAATTGAAGGGGATAACAACATGAGGAGAAGAATTAAAATTTTAACAAATAAAATTTTTATTATGTTTCTGGCAAGGGGAGGTTTCTATGGTGTATTGGCAATAATTTCACATCAAAACATTTTCTCAACAAGTTGTTACCCCCCTGAGACACCCTCAAAAACGACGCGACGCGTTCTCTTTGCCGTCTTACTTTTATTGTTCATTCATCGAAATGGAAATACATCCAATATATGCGAAGGTCCTTCCCACATCCGATGTATGCATTAGTGGTGAAAATTGTAACATAAAATATATGAAAAAAAATAAATATCGAGAAGAATAGATTTCCATTTTTATGTGCACTCACTCATACTGATTTATTCTTGTGATTCCTTTTTTCCGGAGCCAAATAGAATATTTCTTTTTGTTTCCTTCTGTTTTCATTCAACGACCGACATACAGGCACACATTTGCAGACGCATTGTATTTTGGCCAAAAATACTACTAAATTCAATGAGTGCTTTTTTGAGGGAAGTTGTTGTAAAGGTTGTTTTTGTTTGTGCCACAATGGCATCATGAATAGAGATAGGGGGATAGTTGTACGGTATATAAATAAGAGAGGATGCAGAAAGTAGTTGGAAATGGGCTTTTTGGACAAAAAAAATGGGAATAAACGCGCATTTTTGTATTTAGGAACTAAATTGAGATTTATTGAGCTATTTTCAGTGACTTTTGCTGGAGCTTGAAAGATGAAATAGACGTAATTTCACAAAAGACACGTCATGTCAGCTTAAAGATGGTATAAATTCATCAATGCTTCAAAGGTTTGGTATCAACCAGCTGCATACTGTCAATTTTATTGCAATTGCCTCATGAATTAAGCGCAAAACTTAATAATAAGCTGCGTTTGCCTTTTTAGGACTTGTGAATTTGTGGATCTAAGTATAGCTTGAACCCTCACTCATGGTCATTAGCTGGTATCTTGAATTCAGGGACATAGCTAGTGAAGCTACTGGACACTACATATAGATGTGTACCCAAAGACAATATGACCATAGCACCTCAAATTTATAAAAATCCCTGTAATCCATACAACATAAAAAGCACAAACAACCAAAAAACATAGAAAAGGAAAGAAACATTGCGACATAAAGGAGGACTAAAATTAAAGGAGAGAAAAAAACCCACAAAAAGAGAAAATGTGTTGATTTATATTTTCACATTTTTTACATCTTTACGGAAATATTACATTGCATTTACGTGCTGTAACCACCAGCGCACATTGCCCATGATTTCTTTCGATATGTTATGAAATTTAGTAGCTACCATAGTTATTATTGTGAATAAATAATAGAATGAATGGAGGAAGTGGATGTTACACAGCATGTGGATTGTTAAGGGCTTGAGCATTTTACCGCATTTATGTTTGTCAAATGGAAACAGGATTTATGATAATTTTCGCATATTTTTGGACCGAAAGTTGCAATAAATTTGTAGGATGATTAACTTTTATGTCATTTTCTTTAAAGCACTGACAGAAAGCTCAAAAGTGACTCAAGATTCATCAATATTAAAACAAGATAAATTCAATTAAGGTGTCTACGCCTCTACAGTGCTGCATGTGCGTATTTTAAGAACTTTTTTTTTGTATGAGCTTTAAATAATTTTTTTGTTTGTAAATTGAGAAAAAAAATCGTCTGAAAAGTTTTACGAACATCAAGCTCGCTTGTTTGTCTTTTTCTTTTAAATCGTAGATCTTCTTTTTAAGACTTTACACTTCTCAAGTAGACAAATTTTTCATTCATTTTCAATTGATTTTCTTTTTATTGTCATAGAATCGACGGAAGTTGTATGTAATGTAATTTGAGTGGAATTGATTCGAGTTTTTTGTTTGTGATGTAGATTTAAGCTCACAAATGGTGTGAATCAATATTTGATTTAAATTTAAAGGAGGATAAAAAAAAATTGGTAGATGACGTTTACTGTTTATAGCTTTAAAATTAGGGGATGTGAGCTTACTTTGGATTTTAATATGACTTAATGTAGTGACAATCAGAGTTTTCAATAACAATTTCTTATCAAAAGAACAAATATATCCCAGACATTGCCTTTAGGAAGGCATATATGCTTGCATGTTTCATCCTATCTTTCACTAAATTTTAGTTCATTGCTAGATTCAAATAAATTTTATTCATTTATCAAAATTCTCAACATACCTGTCCAAAAATTGTTCATTCGTCAAGTTCATTCAGTGACGATTCAGGAGTTGATGAATAGTTCTGTAAATAGACAAAATTTAAAATGTCATTAATATTTTTGAATATAAATTAGTGCTGTAATTTAGAATTTGACATGACTTAACCATTATTTTTATAAATAACCTCAAATTTTCATTTGGTATATTCATGTCATTTTCAAATGCTAGAGGTTCAAATATTCTCTTAAAAACTGCAAACCTCAATATAGCTAGTAATCAATTTTCCATAATTATTTTACTCGATAATTTAATTCAAAAATGCAGCACTACCAAATGTCGAGAGCAAACAAACTCAATAAATAATTTTCATATTTTTCGTAATAAAATTTCATAAATTATTAATCAAACAATGTTTCATAAGCACGATGATGCTCCATCATAGTTGAATATTTAGGTCATATTATAGTAATTATGGAAATTTTCTGAAAATCACTTTATTGTAATTTAATAACCTAAACTGCATCGATGTTTACATTAAAAACATGAAGCTTTAAATAGGCTTATTAAACTTAGTTCCTAATATTATGAACATCAGTCTGCATATGGATTGTTTTTCTCATTTTCAAAATTATATTTTTTTTTCATCCAATTTAATACGAATAGAATGTGACATTGTTCAGCAGCAGAAGCAGCACATATTCCACAATGTACATACATAAACTTTCTCGTCTCATTCAATCCAACAACATATACATAAAGCTCAGCATATTGCTTGAATCATGTAGCTGAAATGGCAAAAAAAAGTCACTTTTTTGGTTCCATTTCCATCTCTCTTCCATTTCCACATCCAGCCACACACAAAACTTATAACATTAATTAAATTTTTTCATTTTTTGGCATTTATAATTCAAATTTTAAAAAGTTTTTTTTTCATCCCAGCTAAAAATTCACTTAACTTTTTGTGGGAATAAGGAAAAGTTTGAAGGATGGAAAAATATTTTTTTTGTCACTTAGTCTTGGGAAAATTTTGTGTCTGCATTTTGAAAGTTAAACAATTGTCAATCAATATTGTAATTAAATTTGTACGTGGTTTTATGGATGAATTGTCACATTCTAATTGACGACACGAGAGTATTATTGATGAATCAACATAAATTAAGGAAGTAAAGTGCATACAGGTGATAAGTTTCACATTGTAAAATATTTTTTTGAATTTAAAAGATTTTTCTGCATTGAAACTTTAAGTTTAACCTCACTTTTTTTCATGGCTACATGTTTGGTCCCTGCAGTTCTACAAGTCAAGGCTTTGGAGAACTCCTGTTCTCATATAGAAGAGTAAATGTTAGAATATAGTGATTCCATGTAAAAGCCAGTCAAAGGTAAATCATGTAAACGTGAAGGTAATAGAAAATAGCGTAACTTATATTTGGGATTTAGCTCCATAGTCGACTAACCCTCGATAGGTTAGTGGTTGAAGCTTGAGACCGGAAATCATAAGATCCGGGTTCGATTCCCACTCATGATCCATTCACTGTTGTTTTGTCAACTAAAAGTTGTTTGCCTGTTTTTTAAGAATCTAGATGTTTTAGTAATAAAGCTATGTTTCCCACACACAGCAAGTGTTGCTTGATGTAAATACATATCAAAGTTTACAATTATCTCTATAATTCTCATTCATTTTTCTCAACAACACGTTGTCAACCTTCACATGTATCATATTTCAAGCAAGCTTTTAGATTTATATATTTTCAATCTTGTTTAACACGTTAGCTATACGTCCCACTATCCTACATTCTAAAAATATCACCTAACATACGTAGTACATGATGTTCAATATAACAACCATTATTGTGTGAAATGAAATGTTAAACAATATAAAATTACAGCATTCCAACAACGAAAAAAAAGGCCAATCCATTAATTTTCTACAGGCTCTGTGCTCAAAAAATATAAATTTCATTTAAGCTTGAAAGCTTAATAGGTATTGAAGTGGAATTTGATATTTTTGACAGAAAAGTACTCATTACTCATTTCTTCTTGTTAGCGAACAGCATGAATGCTAAGGCGGAATTACTCAATAATGTAGGTTATGAAATTAATGGAAAATGACGTAGATTGGCATGGAAGTTGATGGAACAATAGCCTTGGAAGTTTTGTGGATATAATTGGAAAAAACTCTTCAGAATAAATTGGACATTAAGGAGTATCTTGAATTCATAAAAATGTAAAAAATCTTGAAGTAATGCAGTAATAAGCTTCAATAATCCTCAATCCAATAAATCATTCAGTAATCCTTTTGTATAAAAGAATGTAAGAAGAGACCACACATAAAATAGCTCAATTGACAATAAGCAATGCATGATTCAATGACTTTTCTAAAATGATTGAAGCTGCTCATCCCCATAAGACGATGATAGGGCAGATAACCAATCTTTTTATAGCATAGCATCTACCTCAACAGAGAAAAAAAGAAGAATCTTATTGACATAAATCCCCAACCTTATGCATGCACACAAAAGATTCTTTTCCAACATTATGTGTTGTAAAACTTTTTTCTTGCATCTCGACTGCTTCTGCAGCATAATTGAATAAATAATAATAATAATAATAATGAGTCTCATGAGAGATTCATGTAAAATAGTGTAAAAAAAATTCTGATTTTAAAAAACCATATTGAAGTTATGCATGTCCATTATATCACTTCATACATGGCTATGTATTTCATGTAAATGTTCAAATCACATATCCACAATGGCTTTGAATGTTCGGAAGATAAAAAAAAGTTTTTTCTTCTTCTCTCGTTTAGTTGTTCTGCATATTTTTACATCTCTTTATCTTCTCAATGGACTTTTCAATTTTCACAATGTTGCTCACTAGCGTGTCGATTTCTGTGTCTGCATAAAAAAAAAGAATGAAAAGAAGGAAAGAGCAATGAAACTGAAAAAAGGAATTCGAACATAAGGCGAGAAGTGTTTGGAGAAAATGATTGGACTTGTGGGAATAAAGCGCATTTAAGACTGGATGAGTATTGGAGTCATAAGGATAATTGGAACTGATGAAGATGTTGCAGTCTCTGTTATGTGTGTTTAGATGATAGTTTGGAGTGGAATTAGAGTGGCATTAGAGTATATAAATATCACAGAAATGGGAATTTCAGATACTTAAAACCAATATACTAAATGAGTAGTGTGTTGTATGAACTGCGTGTCCTTTGTCATATTAAAACAAAGAGATAGCATGACAAGAGAGTGATTAGAACTCTGGAGAATGGGTTTCTGGGAGGATTCGAACCTACTTGTTAATAAAATGGGTTATAAATTAACCTAATAGTCTAACCACTAGACCATTGAGTTATTAAATATGAATTGGATAATTTACTAACATATTGCTCGATACTCAAGATTTGACTCCATTCCAGCTAGTGTAGGCTAGATTTTTATGTGTTAGAAAACCCACTCCGTAAATGTTGTTTCAAATCTCAAGACAGCCCACCACACCCTAACCCTAATAACATGATGCCAATAGAGGACTTCCTGTTGAGTTGTGAACCCTACAAATCAACCACAACTATGTCTCCTAAGAACAATCAACATCCCCATCAAAACAGCCAAAGCGAACAGCACACAACATCCAATTATCCACTCAAAATGCTCAAACAAAAAATATTTAACGCAAAAAAGAATCAAAGGAAAATATTGAAAGGAAGTGGAAATGAGAATTCGCATATAAAAACATTTAGCCAGCAGGGAAGAAGAAGCTCAAGTGTTAAAAAAAATCTTTTTTTAAACGCCATTCGTGAAAAAAAGCTTCAGCTCTTTTGAATATAATAACTCGAGCATTAAATGTTTCATTTTCCTGAAAGCATTTTGACTCGTCCTCCACACCAAATGATTGCAATTCATCCTTGGCTGCTGCTATAAACACTGCAAGTTACTTGCTTATGTTTCTTATGTATTGGAATGTGGATGGGTTCACATGGTGAATAATAAGAGAACGAGGAAGTAAAGATAAGATGAAATGAATGAAAAGTTTTTAGCACCTCAACTATTTTTCATTCTCATTCCTGTGTGCCTTTATTCTATCGAGTAACTGATGATTTTTGCTCCTTGTGTTCTTACTCATGACCTAGTTTATAAATTTTTTGTTGTTCCGCATATTGTGATGTATAAATTGTTGTTTCTTAATAAAAACATTTTCAGATGCTATGGAATGGCGGTGGATTAATGTGCTGTTGAGATTTTGATGGCTTGGTTGGGGAATTAATTTATTTTCTACTTTGTGTAAAATTTAATCAACTTTTTTAATGCTAGAAAAAATCACTTCCAATTCATTCAAGCATGATCAAAACCTAACCAGCAACATATTTTATTTATTTCACGTGCCAGAAATTCACTCAGCCAATATGCCTCCACAAAAAGTCGTAATTGAATCAATTTCAATATCTAGACATGATGACAGACATCATAATAGTTATTCGCAGACAATGCCCAACTGAGGAAACGCAAATTAAATAATTTTATTGGATATTTTGCATTTTATTGGACACTGTTGCTTGTCGAAATATCAGCGTTGATAGTGTTTTGAGCTATTTTTATTTATTTTATCAAAGTTTTATGACTCATTTTGTTATCAAATGCATGAGAAGTAAATTTTATGGTTGTAAGTTATCCTTGTGCGGAATTTTTAAATGATTTATGAGGAACCAAAGGAGTTTCTAGCTGACAAACTTAGAGAAATGCGTTTAACTTTAACCAATTAATTCTAAGTTGGATTCGAACCTAGGTTGAACGATTTTCTGTTGCGATCGATCATTACTGGGCTTTTAGAGTTGCTTCAAAGCTTAACAGAATCTAAATTTGGTCTGAAAAGTAACTTTTATGTTTTCGTTAGTGAAGCTTAGTTTGAATTTGAAAATTCTTTCCATTTTCTTTTGTGGATCACAGAGGTTCTTTAGGATCAAGCAAAGAAGTAAATATCGAACTCATAGAATTTGAAAATGATAGGTCCCAACCTATCAAAATGGGTCTTCTAAGACATTCTATTCAATATTTTCGGGGATGTACATTGCATCATCATTCATGCCCAACTTCAAGTTATTTGACATTGAAAAAGTTCTTAAAAAAGTCATCCCATGGGACATAACTTTTATCAACTATAAATTTCAACAGTCATAAATTCTTTATAAAAGCATCGCCCAAACTTTAAATTTATCTCAAAGTCGCTCACATTCTAAATCATTACCGACATAAAAATAAGAATTTTTGTTCTTCCATCAATCCATATAAACTAGATTCTTTTATCTATTATATATCCTTACATGTGCTTTATTCGATGAATAAAAAAATTCTTTATTCAGTTTTTATGCTCTTTACTCAACGGATGAATGGAGGAACACACATAGCTGTTTGTTATTTCATCGTGTAGGTGTGCATGTTTACGTGATTGAAATGAAAACTTTTGCAATTTTTCATCACAACTTGTTCGAATAAATAAAAATTTTCCTCCATTCCACCCACTTATTTAGTTCAAGTTTTTGTGTCTTTTTTTTTCTTTTAATAATATTAGTCCTTCCGGAGTATTTAATGTCAGCAAAATCGAGGACATAGAGAAAAATTGTTTTTCTCTCTCATCGACAAGAAAAATCATAAATTTTTAAATGAATTGTTCCCATGATGAGCAAGAGTCATAAAAAAATTTTCGTTACTTCGTCGATTCTTAACATGAAAATTTGAGCGTGCCATGGCATAACTTTTTCATTTTTTTCATAGCATCGCTATCAGTTCATATATTACTTGGAACAACAATGAAGGTAATGAAGGAATTGGATAAGAAGATTGCTAAATAATTTCTGACAGAGTTGGTGGTTTATGTGGCTGTTTGGGGAAAGGGGTTGTAAGATACTTGAAGGTTTATTGATTTGTGGCTCCTTTGTTGGTCCGGACTAGGTTTATTAATATCAATTTAAGCGACCCTAGCTTGCCAACTTAGCTATCATATCACATTAGCTTATAAAGCTTTATGCTTGAGAGTATCCTTGAGGTAGTCTTTATCCAATGTTTTACCAAGCGATAGAGAAGTAAATCAATTAAGCAGATACAGAATGTTTCACAAGTTTTATATGAACTATAAAAGCCAGGAAATCTAGTCAGCTTTATTGATCATTAGAACCTAGAGTTCAGACAACCAAAGCTGGATTAAATAACAGTCCAAACAAAGATAACTTGTTCGATCCAGTAACATCTCAAATACAAGCAAGCCTGGCCCAGATTTAATTCAATTATATTCCCAACACTGAGCCTTAATAAATATCTCTTTCGAACAGCAACATCAATTTCTTTTAATAGACGCACAAGGCCTAGAAGCGGAATGAGGATGAACATGAAACTCGATAAAGAAAAATAAAAGCAAAAGAAAATAGGAAAAGAAGACTAAAAAAGTTTAATACCTTTGTGATCTCATGAAATCTTTATAAACTTGTCATTCATCCTTTCATCTCTCAACACACACACACACACACACACACACACACACATAAGATATCATCTTCAGTTAGCTACATTGCGTGACGCATGGGAATTTTTGTTAATCGTAAACAATAAATAAAGTCCCTTCTTTCCTACTAACTGACTCTTAACACTCTCACATGTTATTGCATGATTTTTTATGACAGTATGCCTTTACTTATTTTTTGTTGAGACATAAAGTGCTTTCCACACATATTCTTCCTCGTATGCTTTAGCATTTACATAAGACTTATGCTTTTTGTGAGTATATGACTTATTTTATACATCGACTTATGGCAAAAAGTGAAAGGAATCCATCTATACATCCATGAGGGTCGTTCCCTTTGAAGGAGAATTTGTCAGCAATTTTTGTGGTGAGTAATTTGGGTATAAAATATTTTTCTGTGGGAATTGAAGTGAAAAATTTTATTAGAATTTTTTTGGGAGATGCTGTAAAAATTCCTGAGATAATAACTTGGAAATATAGGTCAAGATAAAGTGTTTAGATTAAAGTGCAGGTTCGTAGCTAGGAGGTTATGGAATGGTAAATTCCTTTAAAGTTCTTTAATATGCCAGATAGATACAGGAATCGAAAAAAATTCTAATTGTTGCCATGAGTTACATTTACAGGAATCTGTCTATTCGAAAGGAAGACATCTGTGGTTAAGATGTTACACAGCAGATTGGAAATTAGTACCTCACAATCATATGAAGATGGAGGTTCGACTCTCATTAAAAAGTCACAAAAGAACAATAGCAGGACTGAGGAATGCAAGGTCAGAGTCAGATTCGATAAAATTCTGCACCACATCAATCTTACGCCTGGTGCTGCTTATTCCATGCCATTTAATGTTCAGGCTACACATGAAACCTTATAAATATGACTTTGCTGCTTCAATTTATGAATCTTAAGCTACAGATTCTTAATAAATCAAGAAATCCCTTCTTCCACAGTTCCATCCCTGATTTCAAGCATTGATAAATCAACCCCTCAATATCTCAAAATCGAGAATCTCCAGAAATTCCACCACAGAATCATTTCAAGGGAAATAAAAAAAGTCAAAGTAGTAAAAAGACATCCGATGATGTTTCATGTTATTTTTTTATGGTACGCAAAGCATTCATTTGATGCGAAAAATAAAGAAATTCATTATGTCGTGAAGGACTCGAGATGAATTAGAAAGAGAATAAGCTGCAGTATGTAAATGAAACCATAAAAAATGTCTCAATGAGGCCAAGAGTCATAACAAGTTAAATTTTCTTCATTTTATCCCTTCTAATCCTTTTGTATTGAGGGAAATGAGTGAAGTGGATAAAGGATTCGAGTGAGAATGAAACATCTGCAGGTTGTGACCTTTGGGATTAAGCTTAAGAAAGATGCTAAACGAAGGAGTGAGAGGTCAAACTCCTTTCAATGCTCATCTCTTCATTTCTTATGCTATAAATTCTTCCACTTCTTCCTTTTGTTCTATTTTCATTCTTCTTCGTTCCTCTTTTATTACTTTTCATGAGGACGGCATTTCCATGTTTTTATAAGGAACAATTTTCATGGGAATTTACTCTCAAGAAAGTTTAAATATCCAATGGTGAAATGCTGTCACAAATTTTTTTCCTTAAAGACAATTGAAGCAGTAGATTTTCATTTTTTGAGTACGGAAAAAAAGTTCATGTGTCTGCTCTTAATTTCTACTGGGATTTCAATTGTTACAGAGAAAGTTTGTTGTTTTTACTTCATTTGTGAAAGAGGAAATAAATTTTTATGCTCCCTGAATTTATTGATTATTTTTTGGGGTTAGGAAATATGACAAGCAGTTTTGGATGAGATATTTTTTGTTATGGACAGTTTTAAACTTTTAAGGTTTATATTGTTGAAGTTTGATAAACGGTTTTATGGGTTTAATATTGAATGATTTATTTGAGTCGGAGTTGTAGTCAGTCTTTGATAAGGACAACTCAGTTTAGATAGGAAAATCTCATCAGATCTCAACCACGATTCCTAAAATACTTGATAAGCTCAACCATAAATTTATTAAATTCCAAAAGACTACACACAAATTCAAAGATCAAGTAACAGATTGTTTCCACCATTTCCTATTTGCATAATCATATTTGAACCATCTTTAAGCAGCAATCCTTTCATTCCTTTCACTCATAAATGCTTCCCACAAAATAATTAAAATAATTCCATATAAACCTCCATTTAAGAACTTAATTTAACTAATTGAAAACCCTCGAAATTCACTTTGCATTATTTTGAATTCATTAAATTTCTAAATGAAACAAAAATTATCATAATTAAAGGCACCCTCTTTTTGTAAATCAAAACATTCCCAGCCCTTGCATTTAATTATGTACAGTACATAAAGTACTGAATCTTATCGCATCCAGAATGAGATGAGAAAGATTGTTAAAGAAAAAATGGAAAGGATTCTCAAATTAAAATTTCAAATGCGTCATTTTCATTTGTTTCCATCCACAAGCAACTACATCTGCTGATTTCAAGACGTTATTTTATATCTCCTCCCTTTTTCAACTGAACGGACGGAGGACATTAAAGTGTAAATGAGTTATAAGATTACATTATGATGACTGACAGCGAGTTAAGAGAAAGGAGAATAATATTCATCATATCCTTGAGAAAGATGATGAGACGATTATATTGGTGAAACGTTTTTACGACTCAAGATTATTTTGTATATTTTATTTTTGTGATGTTAAAAATAACTTGAGAAAAATGAGGGATGAATGTCATGAAAAATGAGTTAATATAGCGCATTTTTATGGAGAAGAGTTGAAGCTTTTGTGGATGTGGGTGACAAATATGTGAACTAAGTGATGCATTGTTGCCTGAAAACTATGACGTAAGCACTGCTATTACAAATTTGTGACTATGTTGGGCGATTTTCAATTTTCATTTACGTAGACAACATCAAGGAAGCTTACTGTCAAGGAAAAATATTAAATGTCACCAAAGGAGTAAGTCGGATCCCACTTGTAGATGTAGGTGTTGTGCTGACTATTAATAGAATTGAAATTTTTAAGATTTATCATGTTGGAGATCCATTAAAATTCAAAATCCGAATAGGCTGGAACGAATAATTGACTAAAAACTACGAAACAGCATTAAATAGTGTTCAAAGTTAAGCAGTAAGAAGCTTTGACACTTAATCTTTAAGTCAATTAAAATTCACATTCTTAGAACCACTTAAGTCTATAATTAAAATCCCAGACAACCATTAAAGAATATCTATTCAATCTATTCAGACAAAACCCATTCCGTCTACATCCAGCTGTTCAAATTTAAACCCCCCCCCCCCCCAATATAATCCAATATTAAAGCATATTTGCCTGCACCCCAAAAACATCATTGCTCGAACATCAAATAAAAATTTTATTACCTTTATTAAAATTTCATTAACTGCAAAACTGATTTTCTCTTGCTTCCTTCATTTCGTGCCTTTATCGACCGACAACCGACACATCGTTTAATTATTTTCCATAAATGTTATAATCATGACCACAACGTACACATTCAGGAGTAAGAAGCAATGGCATGTTTTTGTGATAAAATAAAAATAACAAGAACCAGCCAAACACCAAAGCAAAGCATAGAAAAGAACGACCAGCATTTTTGCTAGAGGATCATTTTAATAAATAATTCATGCAATTGCCATTTGTGTACAGCATGAAGCATTCTCACAGCATCATTTTACAATGATAGCCTGTTTACCACCACAATTTACTTTGGCAACCGAACAACCGCATTGAGTACAGCTTGCTGTGGTAATTATGATAAGTGGTGCTTTTTTGATGCGAGAAAACTTTTTTTTTTCTATTTTTTTTATTCAATTAATCAGAATTTTCTTTCACTAGTTCTCGTCGTCAAAAACACTTCCTCTATGCTAATCTGCGAATATTGTGGTTGCCTCTTTTACACTTGAAATTGAACTGTCGACATTGAGATTGTGATAGTGATGTTATGCTACATGTTAGATAATGGAATAACTAATGTCTCACAATTTAATATTCTGCCGTCTATGTCTCTCTGTTCCCCTATATCTAGCGCTCTTTTGCTACAGCAACTATACTTTTAGTAATGTGTGTATACATCGTAATTTTCTCAACATTATGCTAACCATTTGTTATTCTGTGAATACTTGTATATGCGATCAATTGGTGGGATGCCCGGGCTGTAAATGATGTTTCTGGAGCTAGACAGGATAAGCTGGTAGAATTAACAAAGAGTTTGACAAATATGTCCTTCTAGCATGTAGCAGTAAGTTGGATTGGGAACAAAAGGTCAAAATTATTCTTAAGACTTCTGAAACTTTTGGTGGCTTAAAACTGATTCTGTGACAAAATAGGAAGGATGTGTGTCACCAAAAATCAACCAAGCCCCTTTAAGTCTGTTGCTGGAATAGTTTGAATGGACGTTTAACTTCAAGATAGTAAGCTACTTGCTATATCCCTTAAAAACCAGCCCAGATCACGCTTTGGTGTTAAATTTCTTCTTTTTAAATGTGCAAAAATTCTAAAACTTCAATAATAAAGCAACTGAATGCCATCCCACTCATTTTAACAACTTCTGGCAAAACAAGAGCAGCATAAAATATTTCATGTATCTCCCGGGACAGCCAGCATAAACATACTTTAAAAGCTACGCAGAAAAAAGTTTTAAATTAATTTTCCCATTCTTACGTCCCATTTTTACACTCTCTCATGGAGCTTTTATCGATCGCAAATTGTAATTTTCACTCTCTATTCATTGTGTTGCTTTATTGCTATTAGTAAACTGACTACACACAGCATCCATTTTTTACACTGTACAATGTTCAGTAAATTCTTGCGTTAAAATAGAAATTAAATTAATGTTTATTTATGTTGCCTTTTTTTTCTTCCTCTTTTTGCTTTGTACAAAAGACTTTCAGCATTAGTTCTAATTTCACTTTTATTTTTGTCAGGAACAAGATGTTAAAGCTATTAATGAAATTACTGCATTTTGTCCACATTTCTAGTAATATTTTTGGGGATGTTTTAATTAATTAAAGAGAAATGAAATGGAAGGAAGTTGTGAATGGGATTGGAGTCTCGAGGGGAATGAGATTTGAATATGTTAAGGAACTTAAATGGCATAAGCATGAACATTTTTGTTTAATTGTTCAAAAAAACTAATTCTTTATCAAAATAGACAGAACTTAAAAAGATGTCCCAAAAAATTTCAACACCGCCTCTTAATATTCTTTAAAGTCCATTGTATTCCTGCCTGACATTGAATCAATATTTATTTAAATAAATTTCTCAAACTCGATTCTCTCTCTCTCGCCTGACAATAAATTTATTTTCTGCTTGCCTTTATTGCTTCCATCGCTGTTATGTTTACGTAGTTTGCTATTATTTATATGATAACATTGATATTTAAATTGCTGTCGCCTATTCCATGCTGTTGATGGAATAACATGAGTCAATATTGGACTGGTGATATTGAATATCAAAGAGATGGGATGAAGTGGATGTTGGCGTATGCGTCATGAACTATTATTGATATTTTATTCAAAGACAATAATCGATGGAATTTATTGAATGGTTCTGGGAGTTGAATTAGAGTTTGGATATTATTTTATATCAAAGGGGGTATGTCCTAATGGGTCCTAAGAATATAACTTGTACCAAACTAGCGCCAAAACTTTGAGTTAAGGGGCTGTTCACTTATTACGTAACGCGAAAAAATGACTTCTTAGATCCCCCCCCACCTCGTAACAAAATTTGTATGAAAAAAAAATTTCCTTGTTTGAACCGTAACAAAATCTTAGACACCCCCCCCTCCCCCTAAAAGCGTTACGTAATAAGTGAATGGCCCCTAAGTAGTTATTGATCTAGGGGGCAATCAAGGGAGGAGATTATCATTTTGAACTTTTTTTGTAGAATCAGGAAGGAATTAGAATTTTTTGGAATTCTTAGATTCATACTTAATGTTTACAGTATGAGAATATCTCATTTATAGATTTTAATTTAATTGAAAGGTTTTAAAGGAAGACTAAGGAATGGCTGGTTCAGTTGTTTTAAAAACGGCGCTAGAGTCCTTACCATTCCAAACTGGAAGAATGTTTTGAAGGACAAAGCTGTCTCCAAACATTCTCTTCGCACGGCAAAAGGCACACTAAAGCCCCAGCAAAGGAAGGAAATAAATAATTTAATTGAGAAAAAATTTCGAGCATTAAATTCCGTAAAACTTTGATCTTTTTCAAGAAATCCTTGATACTTTGCTGATGTGCTTCTTTATCACATTTCCTAGAATTTAAAGAATCTCACAATTTATAAATCCGCTTCATCAAATTTCTTTGAAACGGATTAATGCTACATACTCTTGTTACAACATTCTTTTACTCCAACGCTTAGAGTTTAAGCTTTATAAGTGTTTTCTAAAGAATTCTTGTTAACCTTTTCAATTCTTTTAAAAATAAGATTTTATGATGCTTAGCAACAACCTCAAACAACTTGATTTTAACATTTTTATGATAATTACTTCAAAATTCTGGTGGTGATTCTTGAAAATTCGGCAATTTTTTTGTTCTGGAAAATTCTTCACGTAGAAATATTTGGAAAACATCAAAGCTTTTGAAAGTTTTTATCACCAACCATTAACGAACATAATCTGAGCATTTAAATTTAATTAATTAGCCTTTGTGAATTTTAAACTGACTGAATATAAAAATTTCTCTATTTATAATCACGTTGTTTAATTCTTTTTAAATGCCTACGGGCGCAGAAATAAACTCCAACATTATTATCATCCACACTAAGGTTCACAGGCATGAATAACGAAAAAATAATGTTATTTATTTATTTCGTGAAATTTATTCCGCCACGCTTCAACAAATTTCAATTTTTTATGTGCCCTGATTTAAGTCATGAATTTGAACAATATTTTTACATCATCCATTTTCTCTCACTGTGTATTCCGCCCATTTCCTCTTATTCCTCGTTTTACAGTTCCATGTGTAATGGAGAATAAGAAGAAGATATCTTGAAAAAGTGTACGAGAGTACCTAGGATGGGATGTTTTTTGAGGAATTATGGGATGATTGATGATTAGTTGAGGCGTAGGCGTTACTCGACAATATTAAGGGGTCCAAGAGGCATAACAAGGATTTATGGCATCTCTGGCGAAATGTTAAAAACAGCGCAGTAATGTATAGGGGCAGAGGAGAGAGGACAGATATGGTATTAGCTCGGGGTGCCTCAAAATAAGTGACTAGAATTCCAAAATATTTTCAATGTAGCCTCGAGCGACGCCACAAAGAGTTTGGAGCATTAATGAGTAATACAGAACTTCCCAAACTTTTAAACAAATTTATTATTAATTGTGGGCTGGCTCTTCAAAATGCTTTGATTCAAATTCAGTACTTTACGATAGTCACAACGACTTGGTGCTAAATTTTTGATCGATTAACTCACAATGACTTGTGCCATTTGGGTAGTGTCTTATGCTTGATTAGTAGATAACTTGCAAGTAGGGGACTTGAAAGTCCTTATTAGGGGACTTGGTGGATATCATTATCCTCCTTGAAACTCCGTTCTTAGATCACATTAAGTTACACTCCTAGATGTAGAGGGTTATTAAATGTAGCTTCAATATCTCACTATTTAATATCCAAACAACAGCTCAATAACATTTACAACTAATATATCTTCACAAGTTCCCACCTCATTTAAATACCAAATTGAATCAGCGAAGATAAATTTCCATGTTAAACAAATAAATTGTTCCTTAAAAATTAAATTCAATACTAATAATCTAAACACATAAATTAGATATTGATTTCGCTCATTCAGCTCATTCGTTTGGGAGTAAAATCATTACTAATGGAGGATTTATGGGCAAGTTTTATGTCTTTTCTATTGCGATTTAAGCATTTGTGAATAATTTCGGATGAAAATATAAAACATAGACAAAATGAAATGGAAATGAAAATAAATAAAATTCGTGAATTATCTTGTAGGAGATGAAATGAGATAAATAAGGATTTTATTTATTGAGAGAATTAGATTTTTGGGGGAAATTGGTTGTGAAAATATTTGATTAAGCTTGTTTTGGTTTTTTGATAACACGGTTGATTCTTAATGAATATTCACACTTAGTTTAATGCTTTGCATAATAAAGAACTCACAGCACTCGACCCAAAAGTTATTCTAACTACCCACATTAAATGAGAAAATCCTCATCCCGAATCAACACGATTTATGGAACTCAAAGAGAATTTATAATTAATTAACATTAACAGAGAGAATAAAAAGGATGTTGAGTTGCTCTTTATTAACATTCACAATATTATGGGAGCTTAAGCAGTCAGATAAAAGTTTTCATTTCCTTTTTTTCACGCTTGAGCTCAATTTTTGTAAATAAAACGCACCTCGATCTTATTTTTTTGGAATTGACATTTTTCATGTTTGAATAAGAATTGGGAGTTTTTGGAGAGTTTGAGAATTGGGCGCAGTTTGCAATTCCT
The DNA here is from genome assembly GCA_917627325.4 of Chironomus riparius. Classification (NCBI taxonomy): domain Eukaryota; kingdom Metazoa; phylum Arthropoda; class Insecta; order Diptera; family Chironomidae; genus Chironomus; species Chironomus riparius. Next base: position 39,179,296 of record OU895879.1, read on the forward strand.
AAAGGACAATCTGTCAGTGTAAAACTTAGACCTCTGTGGTGTACATGGTTAACCAACAGACTGGATATCTGTAATCGTCTTTTGTGAGAACGTGTGTTTGAGACCGATAATAACCCGAAACTCTTTAATTCTCACAAAAACTTGCCAAAAAAACAGCCAGACAGTCTCCAAACACACAACACCTTTTTCCAAAGAATTAGCTCCCAAAAAAGAAATAAAATGAAGGATATGGCGACCCTTTTTCCACGCGATTTATATTTCATTTAAATTTGGTTGATGTAGAAATCTCAGCATAAAAAGGAAATGTCACTTGTCTCTGCAGCATACGAAAAAAACATGGAGAATCCTTTCTCTTTCGCTCAAATATTTAACATGTTAATTTATTTTTTTGCCATTTGATGTGGATATTTTTCAGCATGAATGCGAAAGTTTTGTCGAAGGACAAACAAGCAAAAATATTGTCGAGGCAACAAAAAGCGGCTCTCGAAAATGTTTTTAAAAAATTTTCTGACAGAATTAATGTGTACATTATGTGCCATCTATGGCAGGCAATATTTGGCAATCGTCAAAGAATGTCTCAAAATGTTTAAACGAGAAGGCAAAGAAAACGACATAAAAGCTCAACAGCAGACATTAAATATCCTTAACAACGCCATCAAAATGCCAACCGAAGCATAATGATTTTCATATTTTTTCTTTCTTTAAATTCGATTTTCCGTCGCCTCAACTACTTTGACTTGCTCCCATTTACTTTCTTTAATGGAAAGTAATCCAATTTAGAAGTCGTGAAATTGTCAACGATTTTCCATCCACTCCTAAATTCTATTTTATGTTATTCTAGGATTCAGTACACGCTATTTTATGTATGTCATTATGTACATACACTCATTGTATGTACAATGAACTCCACATCGCATACCACAGCTTTCATTTCTGTGTATGTGGCACACATAAAAAAGTGATTCAATCCGCTTTTGAATTCTTATGTATGGAGATGAGGAAGAGAATTTAATCTTAAAATGTTTCAAAAAACGTGGCGGCATGATTTTTGTGATTCTTGTGCCAGGGGTGCTGAATTGGAGCGAACTTTTATGAATTTAGATGTCATGTCTTGAGCATTGTGCTAAATCTAGACATATTAAACTATCTTTGTACAATTAAGAGTTTGAAATTTAATAGGATTTGAACCCACGTCCCCAAAAAACATAGAATTAGCTCTGTTATCTTACTTCTCAGCTATAGAGAGATTCATCTTGCATTGGCAGAGTTGCCTATATATAGCTTGATCTAGCCAGCTCAAACGCAATAGATGTTTTGAGTTTGGGAAACTTTGAAATTGTAATAAACAAATTTAAAGTTGAACTTCTTAATATAATCAATTCCAAACCAACAATTCCTTCAAAAACCGCCACCCCTGCATATCTTCACTCCAACTCTATATACACTAGAATTTTGCATGTGCTGCTTAAAATGATGACTTTATGCCTTCTTTTTCATTCCAAATAAATAAAATTTAATTGAATTAAGACGAGATAAACCATTTAAACATGTCGTGAGTGTGAGAAATGAAGCTAGTTAATGTCATTTAGGGGATGGAATGAATGGATATTATAATGCCAACGTTATGTCACATTCATAAGGCACAAAGTATTGAAATCACATTTTTTGTGTGCCTGTAATGTTAATTTAAAGAAATGAAAAATTTTAAAATGATTTTTCATAATCCCATGACATGACAATCCAAAGATAACATTACTTCTCATTGCTTAATATTCATACACTATGTATGTCACTTCCTCCTGCTTTTTTGGATCTCCCCACATACACATTAATATTTATGCATACATGAAGAGCATGTACACTCGCATAACAAACATTAAATAATAACATGAAAGCATCGTCAGCAGCACTAAAGGAGGAAGGATATGACAACGAAGAAAATGATAACAGAAGTCAAAAAAGTCACTTTGTTGAGTTGAAAAATGTTTTTTTTTTTTTTATATAAAATGGAATGAAAAAGAAGGAAACAAAAGCTCTGAAAAATTATGAAAATGTCTGCGCTTGTGATGAAATAAAAATTTCATTAGGAACGTAAATTTGGTGCAGCAGAAATGGTTAATAAATTTAGATGTTGTGGTCGGGAAGGAAGGAAGCTTTGGTGGGGTTTTTATGAGTAGATGGTCATTGACTTGTGGTGTGAGCTAAATTATGGTTTTGAGTCTGTTATAAACATCATCCTAGACTTTAGGGATGTGGGCTTAGATATGTATGATATAGACATAAGAATAACATGGTCTGAATATTCAGGAATAATAAGATTCATCAGAAAATTGACAAAAGATTAGAAATTTATGTCTAATCTTTCCTAAAACTTCACTCAAGTTGAATCTATCTAAGTCTCATCACAACATGTTGATAGATGTCTCATCCATAAATATTGCATCTTATGCAAATTTATCAACATGTCAATAACAAATCCATTGAGCCTGATAGGAACATGATCTGATCTAATTTGTCTTGGGGATAAGGATGTCAATTATTGGATGAAAAGTTTTTTTTCCATAAAACATCAGAATTGGATTATTTTTAAGGGGTTTTACCTTTACCAATCTTGAGAAATTTTTCAAAAAGAGGGGTTGGATTTGCCCAAAAATCCCCCTTGGCAACGCTTCTGTATGTAAAGCTTCTTTTTTCAAATACAACCTATCAATCCTTAGCATTATTAAGTGATTCCTGATATAGAAATATGAAAATTTTCATATCAAGGTTTTTATTAAATTTGTATTTATATCGGACAGATTCAAAATTTTAAGCATTAAGATTGTTATATGTTAAAAATTTGTTGTCAATTTTGCATCAAATTATTGAATATTCATATTGTACATTCTGTATTAGAATTGTATATCTAAATACTTGTATAAAATTAATTTAATTGAATTAATAAGAACAACATGGGTTCAAATCCCAAAAAAAATCAATGAAATTATTCCTACTACAGACTATTTTTTTTACTGATTTCAACTTACTTCATATGAAACATTTAAAAAGGCTTAAAAATTTCATTTAAAATATTAAAAACCTTTTCGTTAATTTTCATATTTAAATAAGTTTTTTTTTGCAAAAATTTGCATGAACAGAGGAAACATCGAGTCTAAAAACTGGAAGCACCAACACACGACTTTTATAAATATGACAGCAATAGGAAAATGAGATCTCAAGTAAGAGCTTCAGAAATTCAAATGAACAAGAAAGTAAAGCAAACTGAAGCAGAAGAAGAAATAAAAAGAGAACGAGAACTTTTTATGTTCACCGAAAAAAAAAGCAAAGTAAGTAAGTTGAACGAAAAAATAAAAAAAAAACTTTGCTGCTTTCAAATTTTTCCCTCTGTGGGAGCTACTGCTAGTGGAGTTGAAATATTATGCCTTTGATGGGGTTGAGCGCTTATGAAAAGATGCTTTGTAAGTACAAGAATGAGAAAAAAGTGGAAAGAAAAGTTCAACATCATGTTTCTCAGCATTCAGCATACAGTTTTTTTTTGTTCCTTGCTTATTCTTGCGTTGGCAAAAAATATACATAAGGAGCGAAAGGCAGTCAAAGTTATTACGTTATTATGCTTTTTGTACATGCTATAATTTTAATATTCTCTCTCCATATCCTCTTCTACTCCACTTCCACTTTCTACTTGTGTGTATATGTATTTCCTTTCTACGATTATGGTTAAATTTACATCAATATGACATTTTCCTTTATGTCTTTAATGCTGTCCCGAGTGACATATGTTCGATCGTGCGATATTCGCTGGTTTATTAGATTTGAGGGTGGGGGAGGGGGGTTAGCTTGGTATTATCAATATTTCTCAAAGCTTCTACAAATTGTGAAGAGATGGTTTGTTCCCTTATGACACAGTTCCTGATACATGGCATTTATGACTTACTCTATAAGCAAGCTTGCTAGAACATAGGTTTCTCTTGTTAAGACCCATTAAAGCATAACATAAGCCTTCATTAAAGCAAATATAAACCAATTCCAGCCCAGCAGCTTCAACAGAACTCAAAATAAATCAAACCTTTTAAAAATAGAACCTCCAACATCGTATAATTGGATAATAAGACTGTAATAACCATTAAAGCTATCTTTACCAAACAATATCCAGCACATAATACCTTAACAATCAGATACTAAGAAAACTCATTGCCATCCATTCATTTTTACGCTGTAAATCATCCAGCAGCCATAAAATCCCCGACAATAACAATATACCACTCGGCATGTCCCCAATCCTTTTTGTGTTTATATGAGGAATCATATTTAATCTCTTAAAATCATATTGTAGCGGGGGCTGTTTGACTTTGTATTGTTATTATACTCACATTTACTCCTTCCTACTTCCAACCAGCTTCTTATTATTGTTTTCTCTTTTTGTCTTTCACCCCTCGATTTAATGTTTGCCACGAATAACTTGGAGAGTTTTGAGCTGAACCGCACAAATAAACTTATTCTTTCCTTTTCTAGTGCTCGACTTCCTTTATGCCTCTTGACTCTGTGAGAATAAAATTGATTTGAAGTTGAAATGAGTTGGAAAAATTTTATTTATTGAAATTTTTTCTTCTACTTCTTTTAGAAATTTGAAGAGTATTGACGAATTATGACGATGCTTAATGGAATGAAATGCTTCCTCTTTGTGAGGCTTTTTGTGATGGAAAATTTTTCCTTTGTTTGAAAATTTTCAAAAGAGCAAAAAAATTTTTTTTTGAAAAACTTTTGTTTTGTTGTAAATTTGTGCTTACTAAGTTATATTTATTTTTTCTTTTGTAAATTTTATTTTCTATCGAAATTGCTCAATTCGTCTGAGAATTGTTGAGCTACTAAATAGGAAGCGACCCTTTAAAAGCTTTAAAAGTTTTTAGACTCGCAAAAGTAATTTGAATATTTTAAGAGCTGAATTGAAAATTGTAAAACTTAATGTTGTGTTTGAAAGGCGTGACTGTCAAAAATTTAAGATCTTGAAACTTTTTTAAGTGTGGCACTTGAAAAAGCTGCTTGCCTTTTTCAAAGCTGGTGAAATTTATGTTAATACTTTCAATTAAATACTAATGAAATATAGACAATCTAGTCATGTTAATCGTTTTTGGATTAATTAACAGTCAATAAGCGTTATAAGGCTCTCCTTGGTAGCCAAACAAGGTTCGTAAGGAAACTAGCTGGAATACGCAAGCTAAGGAAGGGGTAAGCTACTCTGAATACCCCTAAAAACCCTAGGGTACCACAATATTGCGAATAACAAAAAATCATCTGAGACTAGTTGCCCTAGAAACCATCCTCTGATCTAACCTTCTTATGCTGAACATTGATAATCTACAATAATTCAAGACAATTCATCTCAAACCTCATATGATTAAGTACCAAAATGTACACCTTCTGCATAATAATCTCGGTTACTGTTCATGTTTACGCACAAGATTATTAATTTTGCTGACAATTCTTAATTTTTTGTCATTTCATCTTCTTATTACTCATCATTACTCGTACAACTGTTTGCTCACAATTTTATTACGCTTTTTAATGAGCGTAAACCGCTGATAAACATTTTTTGGTGTTTTTTGGGTTTGCTGGTTCTTAGAAATGTGATGTTTACTGGATATAAAATTTTTAACTTTTAAAATCTTAAATTTTGTTATGAAAGTCAAATCTTAATGACTAGGCTTGTTAGAACTTTATTCAAAACAGCTGTTTACATAAGAATTTAAATTGCTCTAAAAGGTGAGGGGGGGGGGGGGTTGTTAAAATTTATACGAAGGAGATAAGAATCAGACAGAACCGGATTGAAAGCTTCAAATTAAAATCTTCAAACATAAATTTCCAAACACTCTGGATGACCTAGAAATGCCCACAAAACAGACTTTAATTCAGCTTTATTTCCATATGTGGCCATCATAAATGTTCATAAATATTCAAAACAAAACCTTAAAATACAGCCGATCTATTGCATATTCAGAATTTCAATTCTATTTTTATTTCAACAAAACAATAAGTTACCGTTGGCTGATTCTATGCAAAAGAACCTCAAAAGTCCATATAGAAATATATTTCCGCATTCCCAATACTCGACAAATAACAAATGAATGTGGAAATCTGCAAGTCTTACTTTTTATTTATTTATTGTCTTTATATGTGCAAATACATTCATGGCGGTACACAATACATCATAAATCATAAACCAAGCCATATTTTTGCTTTTGTTTATTCGCCAAACCTCACATACGTATTTTTTTCATCTGCTGAGCATATATTTATAATATAAAGGAAAGAGAAGAAACTTTCACCTGAATTGCCTGCGGATGATGAGTGGAAACTCGATTTCCATATAGCCAATTCCACTACGTCTCATGCATTACACATTTTTATGGTATAAAGCTTATATAAACAAGATGCTGAGGTTCTTTTTTTTGGGGCACTACAAAAGTCAAAAAATATGGTGCTTTAAATATGTACATAATATAAATGTGCTCGAAACTTTCCACTCGAGTTTATTTGTGTCAAGAATTCCACACACACAACAACAACAAAATATGAAGGAAAAAAAAGTGGGACTGTAAAGAAGAAAAATGTATTTATATGTCATGAGAGGCAAGTGAATGAAACACAGCATATATAGGCATTTTGAAAGAGAAAATGTAATATTTTAGAAGATAATCTCTTTAGACTTAGCATACACATATATAATTTGGAACAGCAAATAATGGTTTTTGGGGGAAGATTAAGTTTGGTAATGGAGGCGCAGATTGTGAGCTTTTTGATTAGGTTTTGATGATTTTTAGGCTATTTTGTGAATATTTGTATGACAAAGCAAATCAAGGCTAAAGCTAGAACTTTTAAACGAAGGAGTTCGGGTTTTAATTTTCATTCGCTCAAGCCCTCTAAAGCCCATTCCTTAGGTTATGATTCTCGCCAATTGAATTTTAAAATTCCCTACAGTATCAGAAAGCAACAAGGAACTACTATGGACGTTGTCTCAATATATTCAATCTAGTTCAAGTGATTTTAAAGATGACCGAGGTTTCACTCAAAACGCAAGCTTGCAAGCATATGAGGCATTTGAAGTTGAATAGAACAGAATCAATTATCTTCAAAAATTTAAATTGTTCCTTTAAATATCCAATATTTCAAGCATCCTTTTGCTGTTCATAGAATGTAAATTTTCCCCATGTAATTGATATGATTAATTATTGTCTGTGCTCTTATTAACCAGCCTCAATTATGCAAGATATTTTGAACATTCAATTCTCAGTGAGATTGAATATCAGAAAACAATAACGCTGTGTATTTGACTATAATTAAGCAATAAAGCAGGCTATTTCGATTCAAAAAGCTGGCACTCATATTTCTCATTCTGAAGGCATGGATGCATTTTGCAGCATTCATTAAGCTCAAAACCATCTAATTAGCTAAAAGCATTCATCATTCAGCCAAAGCGCCATAGCTGCAAACTTGTGTCTAAATAGAAAATTCCTTCATGTGTGTTTCACTTTTTCAACTTCCATTTCCTCACGTAATTTGAGAATTTATTCACATGACTTCCAAAATAGAACAGCTTCTTTCCTGACTATGAGAATTGAAATTTTTATTTCCTTTATTTTTTCACATCGTGGATCAAGCTGATTCTTTCTTTTTGCTGATTATTAATATACATTTAATGTCTACGTCAATGACGCAACTTACTCTGCTGTGGTAGACCCAAAAAATTTTATTTTTATAACCATAATCTCTAATAGGATTTGATAATAATACGAGACAAGATATAACCTTGACGCATGTCTTCATTTGTCTTTTTTTCACATAGTATGTGCAGGTTGAAATGAGCAAGGAAAAACTTTTTTTTGTGTGGCAGGTCGTTTCTCTTCCGCTAAGCCACTTTCATATGGAAAATCATCAGCATAAAAGGCGAGGAGAATGAGTGCTGAAGACACTAACAGCAGCATAGTGTAGGCAATTTATTGTCTCTTTTCCACATTATATCTTACATGTATATGATGAGATTGTAGACGAGACGGCAACAATCAACAGAGATGATAATAAAAAGTGATGAATTGTTCTTTTTATTTGTCTTTTTTTTCTGCTTGCCTCACGGAATGAGAATGGTATACAGACATGATGTATATACAGAGGGAAATAAATATGGAAAGTAATGGCAGAGCTAAAATTCCTAAAATATATATCTAAGTGGAAATTGAGTGGGTATTAAAAAGAAACTTATAACTAAACAAGTTTAAGACATTGAAATATGAAGGAAGTATGGGTGCTGACATTGACGGAAACGCAATATTTTTATTTGTTATGTAACAGCTACGAAATACGTTATTTAAATTCTGTGAGTTGCTTTTGGATTGTAATCAGCTCCATTTTGTTTAAGCGTGATTAGAGTTGTGATCTATCACAGGCAATCATCTGTCACTTAACTGTTAACAGCAGTGCCTGTGATTTTATTTATATTTTTTTGCCTGTCACAGGCACACACCTGTCAATGTTGCCCATAGATATAACATATCTGTGACAGATTTTTGCCTGTTACAGACAAAAACAAATATTTCCTGTTTCAAGCACTGCCTGTGACAGGCGATCTGTGACGCAACTCAGATCATGATACCTTGAAGGATCCTTGAAGGAGGGGGGGGGGGGGGGGGGTTCACACTGTGAGGTACTTCTAAAGAGTCGAAAAGAAAACTCGAATTGTTGACGATTCCTTTGAAATGAAAATTTTGAATAAAATATAGTGACAAAGTAAGAAGATGGCACCTTAGATATCAAATATAATAGGCTTAAAATTGAAGAGACCATATTAAGAGCTTTTTGATGTAGCAAAGGGTTTCAAAGCACTTTAATTTAACTTCTACAACCTAGGACCAAGTTCTCGAGTTTCCATTATCTTCTTATCAGCCATAAATGCTCTTTAGATCAAGTCCATCTCATTTGAGATTCACATAAATGGTCACTATCAAAATTAAATAATCCTTACAATAATAGCCAGTCTGTCAACAGGAAAATATCACAAATCATGGATTATTATCACTAAAAAACTCGCAATATACAATTTTCCCCATCTCATGGAAATGAAAATATTCACAACAATTACACAATAAAAGTTTATCTTTTATCCCTTTTTTTATTTTGTTTACAAACAAACAGCAGCAATATAAGTAGATCATTTAGAGGATTAAATGTGAAATGGCAATTTCTCGCTATATAATTTTCAACATACACATTAAGCTTCCCTCATATCTATAGATTATTTCGCGAGAACCGTATTAAAAAGGGCACCAGCTTCATGCGATACATAGTGAATTTTTCATTGTTATCATCATCATCATCATTGTCATTTATGTTTGCTTATAATTTTCATGCCTTTTTTTTTGCGAGTTTCGATTCAATTTTCGATTAAGTGAGAACATATCCTTCATCCTTAACATGCGACATCATCAACAATATTAAAGTTATAAAGATTATCGATCAGATTATGATGGATTTTTTTCTTCTTATGTTGTTATGCGTATTGCGTCATAAAATTAATTGAAAATTCTTTGTATATCGACAAGCATGTCTTATATCGAGTTATGGGGAGAAGCTACGTGACTAAGCGAAAGTTTTTGATCCTGATTTTATTTTTTTTTTTTGTGAAATGTCAAGTAAAGGATTTTTCAATATTTATATTGTAGAAGTTGTAGAATAACATTCATGAATTTCACATAGACATTTTCATTCAAGAAAGGGTTTCTGAGAAGGACAAAACAGGAAAAAAAGTTCAAAAGGTTGTTGGAAAATAAAATTGAAAACCTGAAAAGCTATAAATAAAATTAGCAATCAGAAAAGTGATAGTTCAATCGCTGATAAGGTTTTTTTGAATCAAATACAATTTTTGTTTATGTTTTGGATCTTTCTCAGGCAATATCAGCCATTAGAAATAAATTAGAAATCCTTTTGCAGCCCAAACTTCAAGTATCTGCAAAATTGACTCATATCAGACTCGAGATAGAACTAATAGCTTAAAATTCAGCCATTATGCACCCCAAACTCCATGTATCTCCCATACAGACTCAAATCAGACCCTTTGAGCTTCTCGAGATAGAACTAATAGCTTAGAATCCTTAAAAACTTTCAATGCCAACGTCTTTAATTAAATTTTACAAAAAGTTCTTACAAATGAAGTCATTATAAGTCATTGCTAATTTCTTCATCATACCCCCCAACAGAATAATTCAATTTAGAACAGCCTCAATAATCATGAAATATAAATTTAAACTTTATCAGAATGTTGAGCCATAAAAATGGCCCATTCACGTCACATAACATAAAATAAAATTTAATAATATAGCAAAATTCAGCAACAGAGAGAATCTCAATAATGAATGACTTGAGATAGACGTTGATGAACATTAAAAAAATAAGAAAATTAGTGTTATTGTTATTATTTCTAATTATGCTGCAGCCAAAAAAGGAGGAAAAGAACTCAAAACTTTTCATTTTATTTCCTTAATCGCTTATGGGTTTTTAAGTTATATTTTGCTAATGTGTAGGTCGTTGGTATATAAAATAAAATAAAGTATAATGATTTCACAATAAAAATTAAAATTCGAGGGTAAAAGTCAGCGAAACTTTCCTTTTTTTGCTGGTGTGTGATTTGTTTTTTTTTTTTTGGAAAAAGGACCAAAAAGCTATTTGATGCGCATGTTGAAAGCTTGAAAAATCGGGATGAATGTTAATTATAGCGCATTTAAGTAACTCTATTGAATCTCGAACCAAAGTTCATTAGGTCAGTAATGGAGTATGTTGGCAAGAATTTACTAAGTTAGAATAATATGCAGCTAGTTCTAAAACCTGAAGCTTTGAACATACTTAATTTACAATCAGCCAGGCGTGTAGCCAGGGGAGGGATTTAGGGACAAATCCCCCAACGTAAGCATACATTTCTTTAATTTGCTAGGGTTTTTATGAAATAGTCACAAAAATACCCCCCCCCCCCCCCCCACCCTCCTAAAATTTTTCCATACAAAAAATTTTTTTGTCCCCCCTTTTCAAATTCCTGGCTGACCAAACCAATCAACATGCTCTAAGCTCTCAATAGAAACTTTGCTAACAAGCACCAGTGAAGACAAACCAAACAGATTAAATAAAAGAAGAAGGAGATGGAAAGAAAATGCCCAAGACTTTTCTTCAAAGTCTTTAAATGGTATGCCGCTGTGAAGATAAAGTAATATTAATTTTCATTCTTGTTTCGTAACTTCCGTTGCCTTTTTTTTCTTATTATTTCTTTTTCTTCAACTTTCATCTCCCCGTCCTCACGATCTCCTTTTCGATTCCCTTCTGCATGGGGCACTATCATAAATGAATGAGAGGCAAATGATAAACCACTAGAGAGGGGCTAATTTGTGAGTTAACTGTAGGCAAGTAAGCGTAAATGTATTTATGAAGAATAAAAAATTGTGGACGGTTGGCATAGAAAGATATTTTCAGTAATTATGCTCTCATGCTGCTTAATAAAAGAAGATTAAATTAAACACAAGCGACAGGGAAAAAATTCTAGGAAAATTTTAATTTTGATTATTTTCACATTTTCAGATGCTTTGAAGGTACAAAGAGATTTTTTATTTGCAGAAGAAGTTGTTTGTCATTGAGATACTTTTTCATGAACAGGCTTTTGATATTTTGAATAATTTAAGGATATTTTTTTTTGACAAAAATTAAATTTGATATTGGAGGTAGATGAGGGTTGTTGCTAAGGATAGCTTTTGATGATTACATCAAAAACTAATTAAAAATGATTTTGTAGAGGTTTAATGGATATCTGCGACATTTTTTTTGACATTTAGTATCTTCTAAAATTAAACTTGATTGACGCAGTAACTTCATGGCTTTGATCACTTATGTATTAAGTAATATTTTTTGAGAAGAGGTGTCCAAAATTTTGTGGCAATTTAAGCGAAAGGAATATCAATAGAAAATGTGTGGCACTTGGTTAAGAAGAGTTTAAAAGTGAAAAACTCCGATGCTTTTTTAATTATTTGAGTGGTTCTGTGGGGGAACAAGCAAGGCAGTTGACAGAAATTTGATTTGTTTACTCAAAGCTCGTCGGTTTAAATCCTTCTTTGACCAAATTTCATAATAGCAATTTAACCTCGATATTCGTCAAATCGAACCTCAGTGAAACTAATGGATGCTCTTCATTCAAACATTCGTGCCACTGCTCTGAATAAACCTAATTTGCCGCTGCTGCTTCTTTACATAATCTCACCCAAAATTGGCATTAATTACGCGAAATTTTTCTTGAAGCTCTATCAAGCCTCAAGTTATATGTAAGTATATTTACTCAATGTTTAATAAAAACTTTGTAATATCGCATTTCTCCCTCCAAACTAAATTCACTCCAATTTCAACTCAATTTAAAAGCACACAAAAAAATCTACAATTCCTTTCTTTATTTGCGTGGGAGTTAATAACAAAAAGAAAATTTACTTCTATTTGCATTACATTCAAAGCTTTATGTATTAAAATAAAAAAAAAATGATTTTCATTTCAATTTGTATATATTTCTCTGCGTGCCTACCTTACGGCAATCTACAAAATAGCAATGGCGTTTTATTTCCGTCATTTACTTGCCTATGAAATGCATATCGAGGTATAATATGAAATAAAATAAAAAAAATGGACGCGATTGTGAAGGTTGGAGTGGAGAGGGAAGGAACTTGTTTCCATTTGTAAGCGTAAACAGCACAAACAACATTTTTCCTCTCCATCATCATAATTCTTTAGCGAAAGTACTTTCAGACATTCTAGAAAATAAGAAATAAAAAAAAAAGAAATCTCGTCTTGTTCACTAATTCTCATACCATTGTTCTTTAATTTCCATCGCCTGCTCGCATCCTTACAACACAAATATTTCGCCATGGTGAATCAATTTTTATTTGCCATACAATTTGACTAACAAGGTATACACAAATTGATTCGTGCCATAAAAATGGGAAATATTTTTTCTTTCCTTTTTCTTTTCTCATTCACTCGCTCACTCATGCACAAGCCAATTCAGACTCTTCTTTGCGTTAATATTTTCTTTCTTTTCTTGTTTTCTTTGTTTCTGTGCTTTCGTATGCCGTTGACTTCCATGAGGATATTGGTTGTTAACTTTGTGTTGATAAAATGAGGAAGGATGTGTTTTGATTGTGTTGACTGAATTTTTTTTATAGATTCAACTGAGAGTTTTGTAGATTGGGATATAGAATAGATAGCTGAATATGTAAATAACGATTGTGTATTCGCGTGGTAAGACATGTGTGGAAAGAGAATATGAAGATTCCTTTTATACGAAGGTATAGGTTCGATTCTCACTAATGACAGATATGTCTTGATCTAATGCTGAGCGGTTTTGATATGATTAGTAACGGTTAAAGCTATCATTTGGCATGTGTTTTAATTTTCAACTTGTTGACAAGTTCACACGGGTGGGGGATGGGGTACTAAAACACTAATCTTTCAAGCAAAGATCACCAAAAAACACTCAAAAAAATTCCATGAACCTTCAAAAAAGTTGTGCTTGTCCCAAAATTTAATCATAAAATGAACTTCGGAATAGATTTTCAGTATCGAACCATTTAGCTATTTGTAGGAGAATATTTCAGTGCTAGAGTAAGACATCTGTGGCTGATTTGTCAAGCAAATGGTCACATTTATGTGTGTTTAATTGGATTCTGGACTTCAATAATTCTTACAATACTGAAGTCATTAAACAGAATCACACTTTAACTACTGTGAACCAAATTAAAACTCTTTCGAGATCAACAATGCGAACTCATGGAAGTTGACGAGTCACACTCAATCCAAAAAACCATGTTTCCTTATTCTTTACTCATTCTTCTTCGTCTATACGCAATGGGAGATTGAAAAACCATAAATTTTCCACGCTGGTTGCATACTTTCATACTATTATTATTCGACGACGATAAAATATTGAAAGAATATAACAAAAAAATGAAGATTAGGAAGAAGAAGTAGAATATTCGTGGGAAAATTGAATTTGAGTGAAAGGCAGAAGGCAATGATTTATTTGATCCTGTCATATATTAATATCTCGAAGGAATTCAATTATATTCAGCAAATAATTTCCGTTTCTTTTGTTGCAATAATAAAAATCATGCTACGGACACGTCGAAAAATCCGTTATTTTTTGCTTTGAATTTCAAAAAACCGTTTAATTTCCATGAATATTTCTTGCAAACACTGGCAAAACCAAGGCTTGGGCAAACGATTCTTATTCTTAGCTTCATGTTTAGCTAAGTTTAGCTAAAATAATCCAAGAAAAATACTAGAAATTAAATATTTATGCTCAAAATCTTAAAATTGACAAATTTTAAACGGTTTTAAAATATTCAAACACTAGGTCGACTAAATTCAAACATGTCGAAAATATTCGACTCTGAAATGTCCGTAGCATGTAAAAATCTTGTTACTGCTGTTTCAGTTCCTTATTAAAGGATAAGAAGACTCAAAAAAGAAATTTAATTAAAATTTTCCGCAAAGAAAATGAGGTTGTGGGAGTGGGAGAGATAATTTTCATGAATGGAAATTAAATTATTTGTTTATAGAGATTCTCATGAGAACAAAAAAAAATGAAAAATGATCAACAATGGAGTAAGATTATGATGGATAAAATTTATATTATGTGAAGATAAAATGAAAATTTTTTTGTCAGGGGATGGAAACTGTTGTGTCATTAGCATGATGATTTTGAGGTTTTTTTAACAGTTTGTTTTCCGGAAAGATTGAAAAATAATATCTATTGTCTCGATGTCGCATTTGTTTATGACACATCATTTTTCGATTATTTTAATGGAGTGAGGTTTCGCATGTTTTAAGGACGAATGAATTTTTTATATTCAATGATGAGTCTTGTGCTTTAGAATTGTCTGCTTGAGGGATTTCACGTCTTCATAAACATCAACTCTGAATTTGACGTGACGATGGAACACTGCTGGGAATGATGATATTTTGTGTCAAATAAAAAATATTATTTGCTAAGGAACATCATTTTTTTCGAGGTTTGGAGGAATTTAAAGGTGTAAAGTTGAAGTTAAGGATCAAAATATGAATGTATAGCTAAGATTTGATAAGTTTCTGGTTTGAAGTTTTATTGCTGAAATTATTAGAGTTTTCTTCTTCTTGTAATGCTCAATGTGAGACTTTTAATCTCAAAGGAACCTCCAGTCCCGTCCAGGGCGGAGAAGGAAGGTCCAAAAACCTCCAAGATAGCCTAAGATGCTCAATTCAAATCAAATTTAATAATAAAAGATAATTTTTTTTAAAAAATCAATCTTTTAATTCTATAAAATCCAAATTAACCTCAAAATAAGAACTAAACACTCTAAAAGTGACACACAAGTGCTTAATTTCTGTCTAAAACTTGTCAAATAAAAAACTTTTATTGTTCAATTCAATACAGCATCAAATATAAAGAAGAAATTAAGCGGCCATAAATTTCAATCTTATATCCTTCAATTCAGCATAAAAAACTTTCTCAATTTTTGTGTTTCATCCTTAATAAACAAATCTTTTCGGTTCTGATCCCCTCGCTCATTTTCAATATACAAAAATTTTTCATAAAGCACAAAAAAATTAATTTTCTTTTCATTTCTTGAGGAAATACAAAATATTTCTTTTATGAAATAAGCGAGCTTCAATCCACAAAAAAAAATATGAAAGAAATCTCGTGAAACATATTAAAGCAATTGAGATTTATATCGCTTTATGTAGACCGTAAATCATCCCAGAAACGTGTCTGCCAATCCTCATTTTATGGATAAAGGAATGAATTTTTGTGATCCTCCCACTTTTTTCCCCGTGTCGAGTTTATCAATAGCGATTTTTGATGCTTTGAAGTTTCTTTGCGGTTCCTAAATTTGTGTCAAAAAGAAATGTTGATGAACGTGAAGTAAAATTTCTTTGGGAAGAGTAATTGCTTTATATTTGAGTGCCATGGAAGTTTGGGTTGAGTGGGATTAAATTTTAAATTTTAATGGGATATGATAAGGAACTTGCTAGTAGAATGAAGTTATTGGGAAGGTTGTTTTGAATTTTATTGCGGCTATAATGGGATAATAAGTAATTACTACGGATGAGTAAACATCTTGGATGTTGAACGGTTTGTTTGAAGTCATGAATAATGCTTGTTTTTGGATAAATACATGGAATAAGTTTGTTCCTGTGTCTTAGGCAATAAAAGTTGAAATGAATTTTGATTTCCGATGACAGAAATTCTTAAAGGTCTCAGTGCTTCTTAATTTATTTCTTCTTAACGTTTTCCAAATGCCCAAATATGACTTGATCTCGTACATAAAGTAGTCGAAGTATCAAAACTTCCGTAAAAGAACAAATTTAGAAATGGCTGGATTCGAACCGATGACCTTCGAGTTACCATACCAAATTTGAGCCAAGCGCCTTACCTATTCGACCAGCAAGACACTTTACTGATTTATGCTCTAGACACACCAAATGTTGATTTAAATCAAAATTTTTGTCCCTGTCCGAAAAGTTTGAGAACCACCATTTGCATTTAATGATCCTAAATTGACCAACGCCTCTTATGCGACAAAGGTTGTTTTTTTGATCCTAAAGGCATACTGTAATAATGTCATAAAACTAATTAATTGTTATGTTGAATCCCATAACAAGAAATTGTCCTTGATTATAATGAAGATGATATTACCTTTGGAATGCTTATGTCATGTATTGCTGAAAGGCCTCAATTCAAAGAACCAAAAGCAATAATTAGATATAAAGAATTAACTAATTAGACAAAACTTATATTAGACCTAATTGAATACAGGTAAAATTCTTACGAATTACAATGTAATTTTGAGTTCAAACTACGAAGTTGTAATCTCAGATTGAAATTTGGGATCATTATTATAATTGAATGGAGTAAATCTGAATTTATAATGAAACAATTAGATTGTTTATTTTATTATTTTGAAATTCGATTGATTAAAATTCAGGTTGAGATAATTTATTAATGTTGAATGGCAGAAAAGAAATTCAGGGGATTGTAAGCTGATAAATTGAGAAGAAAAAATCGAAAACTTGTCTAATTGTCTCTAACATGCAATCAACTCTTCAAAGCTAGTCAAATCCTGCGAATCAGCAAAACAAAATGTTCATTTATTCTAGACATCATTCCCAACCCTTTGAGAATGATGTCTGAATAGAGAATGATGAGCTTTATTTATGAATAAATTATTTAATAAATTCAATTCTCAATGGATATACGAGTCTACCTACAGACATATTTGATAACTCTTTGATGGAAAATTATTTGAAATGAATATTTGATAGACAAGTCCCTCGCTCTATAAATCAATCATGTTCCTTTGTTCTAATTTTTGTGAAAAATAATTAGCATTGTGTGTTCTGACTATTTTGAAGGCACACAGAATTATTTATATTGAGAATTGTTTATAAATCAAAATATATTTTTTTTTGAGTTTCAGCAAAAAAGTTTTTATTACGGAAGGCGAGTTACTTGACGGAAACATAAAGATACTGGTGTGAGAAAATAAAAAGAAAAATTTCTTCAAGCCTCGTTTTCGCTAAGAAATAAAAATTTATGAAAATTGAATTTGACTTGCTTCCGGCGTTACTACAAGATATAAGAAGAAAAATTGTGGTTTTTCTTCATTTTGTTGTATATGTTTAGGACGATAGATTCCTTTTTTATAGAGGTGCGGATGTTAATGACTTTATTTTGTCTGGCTATCAAATTATTAGGTTTTAAATTTTATGAAGGTTACAAAATGCTTTTTTCTTTATGATAGGTTTTTAAATTTTGAAAGATGAAATTATTGTGAGTTTATTATTATTTAAGAGTGTCGAGACATTGACTCGGTGTGGGACACTTTGGGTACGGATTCTATAGTCGATCAGGATCGCAAAACCCGCATCTGCTTCTACATGAACAATAAACAGTGAGCTAAGAACCAAATTGCTGAATTTGAAACTGTAAAGGATAAGTGATTTGAATAGCACAAAGGATATCAAGAGTGAGAAATCTCTCAGGTACTTAAAACTTAAATTGTAAATTTTTAAGACCTCCCTTCTGAATAGGGCACCCTTTACTTTAAGAAATAATCCTAGCAACGCCCTTTCATGCTCCTTGTTCTATCCTCGTCACATCGAGCGATCCTTTCAAGTTATTAATTAAATTTCAATGCATTTGAACCATCAACATTATAAAATGACATAACCTTTATCATTAGTATTCAAAAATGCGTCATAAATTCCAAATCTCCAATAATTTCTCTCAATTCTTTCCTTCCTTCCACTACATCATTACCAACCGAACATTTTTCCTTTCCCAAAGCAATTTTGTTGTTGTTATTTCTCACATAATACCAGAACAGACATACACATTAAATTTATTACCAAAGAATTTTTGAGTGCAAAAAAAGAGAGCCAGAAGGAGAGAATGCTAGAAAAAAAAATCATGCAGGCTAGCAGATTTCCTTATTCTATTCTCACTATATAAACCACATAAACATTGTCAGTTCTCTCTGTTTTCGGTCCCATAAATGTGTGCATATTCTCAGCAATGAAACTATTTTTTTTGCTACTTTTCGAGAATTTAAAATTAAAATTTTTGCCACTGCGGAAGTGCGGAAACATTTTTTGCTTCTCTCTCAGTCTCTCCATCCTCGAGAGTTCTGACAAAAATAAATTTGACTTTTGGGACATTTTGTAGTTGTGGATGGGATTACCAACTTTCAAGCGAGATCTAATCTACATCTACAGCATTTTTGCTCTTCACAAAATTAAGGCTTTATATTTTTAACAATTTTATTTTTTTTTTTGATTTTTTGTTGGTTGAAAATAAAATCTAGAATGTGGGCAGCACACATGTTTTGTAGTTTGAAGATAATGATGAAAAAAAAGGATGAACATGAATATGGTATTATTTTTGGACATATATTGTTAATTGAAGATAGGGGTCATTTATTTATAAAGTTCATGGTTGATTCATAAATTGGATTTTTTTATTCCACCAAAAGTAAAGCTTAGCATCTTATTGAAAAGAAATATTGAGTTTTTGGAGGAAAGTAGCATAGCTGTAACAAGTTTGTAGATTATAAAATGCTTGTACATAACTACAGTATCAAATTAGTCAGACGAGAGATAGCAATGGTCCAGCTAATTCATGGACATCATTTATCAACGACTCCAGAATTTAAAATAACCTTTTATTTATTGATTTCTGAAGCAATGCAAAAATTCTCGTGATTTATCATGCAATATATTGTCACATTCTCCTACAAAAGCTAACAAATAGCAAAACGTGAATCATGTCCATGACGAATGTAATATTTTCTTCAGAAATAATATAAAGCTTCTGTAAATTTCAATTTGATAAAGCAAAAATTCTCATAAAATTTCACCAAAGAAATATTTTCACATGAAATATTTTTTGCACAACAAACAGCAACAAGAGCTTTTAATAAAGATTTCCATCAGCATAGCATGTATATTTCTACATCTCGTTGCATTCTCAGAATTTTCCATATCTCCTTTCTTATTTATTTGATGTTATTCTGTATACTCTCTTGAGTTATAAGGAATAAAGTCACATTTTCAGTCTTTTTGAGATGTTATTAAAATTTATTGGAACTTTTGATTGACTTTTTGAAGATGATAGCGATGATTTTTGGGTTTAGGAATGTTTTAGGAATATTTTAAGATGCGTAAAGCATCAATGGCGAAGTTGGACTGTTTTAATCTAAATTTAAGAAGCCTAAGGGGCGTAGCATAGGGTCAAAATCTATTTTAAAAATGCTTATATAAAAAATAAGGTGCCAAATTTCATGGTTTGAACCCGGTCGACAAAAAAAACCTTACTCCTTGCCTTAGAAATTTGGAACTTTTGAAGACCCCTTTCGACATTTTTAATCCAGCAAGGTAAGTAAAAGAGTAAATAAAAATGAAGAAGCTGGATGATTAATCAGCATATTTATTAAAATTATAGTTAAATGATAAAGATGAAAGGTTCCAGCGAAGTCAAAAGGACTGAGATCTTGATCAAAGTTAAAATATTTGGTGCAATGGCAATTGTCGTAAAGATTCTTTAATTAAATTGAATTGAATTAGACACTCAGACACAAATCTTATAAATCAACCCCATGCCTTAATTTACATGACAATAATTAACAATGCATACCAAAAATAATCACATAAACACATGTTGTCTCAGTCTCAGCCCCAGAAAAAAATCTTTGTTAATTTCCTTAAAGCAATTTATTTTATTTATGTTAGAATTTGGGTTTGTTTTAACTTTTTTTATGTCTGAATTTTTTTTTCCCATGCAAGCATCTCCTTAATTTTCACATTCACATAAACATATGTATCTACAAAAATTTTCAGCAATTTTCCTCACTTTATGACACAATAAAAATCATTAAAAGCATCAGAAAAAAAAAATTTTCTTCTCGTCTCTTTCCAGAAAACATTAATGTAGTAGATTTATCAAGCTTGTATGTTGTATATAATTCACAAATATATATAATGTAAATGTTCTCTGTATTTTATCTTCAACTATTGCCACTGCATGAGATCGAGATTTATTTCAAAATGTGTCAGCACATAAATTAGCTAGTTATGTCTCTATTGTGCTACATTAGGAAATCACTTCATGATTTAATAACATTCGCACATAACTAGCATATTTGCTTGCACATGAAATCAATGGTTGAGTTAATTGTGCGTAGATTTATTTAGTTTTACTGATTGATTTTAGTTCACATAATGAATCTAGTGTGACATTAATAAATTTATTTCTCATTTGACTCTATTCATCTGTCAATCATCAAACTAAATCTCCTTGACAACTTTGTTATGTAAAGAAAATTGTTATTATTTCTTATGGGAAGATGTGAAGATGGAGACGATGATGATGATGTCAATTTGTGTATATAAAGTTGATATAATATAGTCTAGGTTGTATGGATTAACGTATTTAGGGGTTCAAATAATTTTTTTTTTTTTTTTGGAGTAGGTTGCTAGTCAATCTCTTTGTGCTAGTCTAGATTACAGAAATCTACGGCAAGCACTTATTGTATGCATTATTCAGGGTCTGGATACATTTATACAAGTTACACAAGGTTTACTAAGTTGAGACTTGAACCAACTGCTTCAAAAGAACTTCACTAAGTCACTTAGCTGCTTGAGTTATTTTGACTTGCAGCTTCATATTAATAATGATCAAAACTTAATAATTATTTCCAAATTCCACAAATTTTAATGTGTTTCAAGATTTATCCATCCCAAAATATCCACAATGTTTACAGTTGCTGTGAGTTTTATTTTTGCAAATCACTGAGGCTTCACTTTATTGTGATCAAAAACTGCTATTGTGTCAATTGTTGTGACCTGACATGAATGACTGAAACCATAAAAAGTCTCACAATCCAAACGAGCTAGCCAACATCAGTTTTCATATCCTTAAAGCTTTCCATCTCGTATGTATGAAAATTTTATTGGTTTATGCATAAACATGCATCCAATTTAAAAGCTCAAAAGAGAAAAATGAGTATGAGAATGAGACATTGATTGATTGAGCTGTCAAGAAACTTTTCTTTTTTTTTTTGCAAGAACATGGAAATGAGAAGAAAATTTCCTCCTATTTATTTATAATCTCAAAGTGCTCATACTGCTTATTCATATTATAATGTAGATGTGCTTATATGTGTGACTTTATATACATTTATATGTTTATTTATTTACTGCTAGAGGAAATGTTCCTTTTACTTATGGGTTGCTTTTAAATGACGACTAAAGCAGTGTTGGAGCTAGGAGGTATGTAATGGCACATCCAAATTAATGAATAGGATCTCAAAATGGACATAACTGCTTTAAGTATGGTTCGATATTAAGAACGGATTGAAAGCTAAGAGCTACACCTCAACTAAGCTTAAAGATCGAAGCCAGGATTTAAAAATCCTATTCCCAAATAAACATCACTTATGAATTCGCCCCACAAACATTTGGAGCACAAATGTACACAAATTTGACGAAATCTACATGATGGCTTTCGGCAAAAAATCCTCAAATGAGAAGAATTTTTTCTTTCTGTTCCTTTCTTATGACATATTCCATCTTTTCTGTAGATTCAATTTTATTTGAAATTTTCAGTATTTGCCATCACAAAAAAGGATCTTATCTTATTTCCCTTTTCTTTTTTCGTCTATGCATGAAATTCTTTTCAGACGAATTAATTTCTTGGAAATTGAATTTTCTTCTTGTTAAGATTTTGATTTATTTAAGCCGTGTGTAAATAAATTTTATGGAGATTCTGTGTGTTTTCTTGGTATGCACTTAATTTAATGTCGGCTGATGTGAAATTAGATTTTTAAATGTTTCTATGCGAGATTCTTTAAGGTTTTTCGCAATTCTTCTTGAAATTGATTTCGCATAATTTTTTTTATGTTGGGGTAGATCTGATTTTAATTTGTTGATTCATAATGTAGCAAACTTTCGGACGAATATAAAAATTGTTTGTGGGTTGGAATAATTAGAAAAAAAATGTTTTTGAGTACAATAATTGAATTACAATCTCATTATTCAAAATTATTTTGTTTTAATCTATTTCGGCTGAAGTTACGTTTTTGAACCTACTTCATTCAGAATTGATTGATTTATTTTTAAACATTGCTTTTAAATTTCAAGTTGATTGTTCAAGCTACTCCTATTTTCTAAAGTAAGTTCAATTCAAACCATACAACACATCTGTCACTAAGAAATGATCAGCAGTGAGTTCCATACTGTTACAAACATCTCACAATCACTGCAAAGTGTCAAGGATGAAAAAAAGCTCTGCTATTTATGTCAATACTTTTTCCAATAAGGTATTGATTTTTTCAACAAAATAATACGTATATCGAATTTAATACAGCATTCCTCTGGCTGTAGACAGCACATATTGACATATTCTCAATATTTGATTTGAAACTCAAAACAAGCTTCATACTTTCAGCAGTTGGAATGCTTCCATGAATCAAATATGATTGACAATATATCGCAATGACATGAATTTTAAATTCACGACAAATTTTATAAAAGCATTGATTGTTCATTACCTTTTTATTGTTATTGATCCGATCTTGTTGTTCTTTCTTCCTAGTTAATAACAGAATCCAAAATTTATTCACTTTTAATTTTTCTTCAATTTCACTAAGATTGCCTTCCAAGAATAGCTGTTCACTTTTTCAGTGGTACATTCACTTTAAGAATTTATTTTCATTCGCAAAATATTTGAAACAATTTCTAAGTTTCTGTGGCTCGATGTGTTTTTTGTTCAAAAATATTCAACCGATGCCAAAATTTATTTTTCCTACCTTTTCTTGCTTCAAATAACTTTATCTTGTTTCAAGAAACTTTTTTTTTATGTCTAAGCCATCAATTTCAGTGTTTTTTAATTCTGTCTTTTTTCAACGACAAGATGTTGCTGAATATTTTATTGTATTATTTTTTTGTCTGATTCTTCTTTGGTTTTTGTTTTATTTTGCTTTTTGCACACTTTTGTTTTATAAATCACGTCACAAAAAATTCAATTAACATTTAGATTCGATGTTTATATTCTGCAAGAAAAAAAATTGAGGTTAGGCTTAATGCGTAAAGGTTGTGATTATTAGGAACATTTTGTAAGATTTAAATTGAGATTTTTTGAAGCTTAATCGACAGTTATTAATGATTATTGTGACTTTAGTGACCAAAATATTGTCTTTGTTGGAAATTTAAGTGAAATAATGTTTAAATAAGGAATTGAAATTGATTAATAATTAGAATGGCGATGTTTGATGTAAATCCGAATCAAAGTACGACAGCTGAGTTGAAAACTTAGTCAATGCTTCTGATATCATGAAAACCAATTAGCATCAACTGAATAAATCGACTGTCATTGTTTATACAAGCTTTCTGTACCAAATAAGTTCTGATCTTGACAAACTCATTTTAGATTCTTCTTTTTTTTCAAATCTATATATAATAAACAACATTTTATTAATATTTCAAAATTCTCAGTAATTTTAACTCAAAGGTTTTGAATCAAATTGTACAAGCTTTTAGATGATTTCGACTGCTATGGAACATACAAAATTCTATTTTTCTTATTTCCAAGTCTTCAGGAGTTTCTTAGAAGATAGGATTGTTTAATTTTTAAATGAAAGTTAAAAGAAAACATTTTTAATGAAGCAGCACATAAAAACTTTTGAACAGAAATTGAAGCAATATTTTCTTATTGAGACTTCAAACCTATATTTTAAGATTGTTTATTTTTAATTAAAAGATCCAATTTATGAGAACTTGTTGAAGCACTCGAGCTGTTAAGGTTAAATGAAATATTTCAGAAACTATATGAGTGTAGTCAATGTTAAGAGCTACAAGTTTTATGATTTTAATTGATTTTATTGAGAGTGTTGGAAAGTTGATGAAACATGAATTTTGTTTGACTTGTTGAAGTCAAATTGCTTCAAGAGCTGGTTTACAAGATTTACATGATATCTTTGACAATTTCTTTTGTTTAAGCTCTACATGGTTGAATTTCAGACAATTTTTGATCACAATAATACCCATTACTTTGATTCTTAGAAAGTCAATCTTGTAATCATGATTATTGTTTTGGATAAAATAGAAATTGAGCAATCAAGAAGATAAGCAGACTTTTTTCAATTAAGTTAAATTAAGTTTCGGAAGAATTAATGTTTGGAAAATGAAAAATTAAAGAATTGTTTTCTGAAAACCCAAGCTTCTCATCTATACCAATTTTGAGGATTGTTACGAGTGTACAAAAAAGGAAGACTTTATTAAGCAATGGAAACCTTAGTCACTTTACTCCTAAAACCTTGTTCTTCAATATGATCAGGAATAGATATGAATTATAAATTCAATTGCTGATTTCTTAGAAAATGGCAAGTGTGAATTTGCATTTTTGATACCAAAACTTAAGTTTAAAATCGACATCATGTTAATTTTAAAATTCAATTCCAAGAAGATTATGAAAACTTTAATTCAAAAGAATCAATCAAAGCATTTCCTACAGTTTAAATAGAGTTAAGAAGAACTTTGAAACACTTTGAAACTTTACAAATTCGAAACGGAAGCAACTTGTCAGACAATTTTCAGAATCTAAACCGATAACTTTAAAGTTTGAAATAAACATTTAATTTATGTTCTTGAAATTATTTGGAAAGTTATTTAAGATTTTTAAAATTAATCTAGACAAAAATTCCTAGTTGTCGAATCACAAACCTTATTAAATCCTCATTTTTAAGCATTAAACGATTAAAAAGCTAAGCGTCAAAAATCTTTAAAAACATTCACAATTTTTTTCATTAACTTTCATTTTTTAAATTTTTAAAATATTTTAATTTAATTTTATTACACTGCATTTAAAAAACTCCATTAACTGAATTTTCAATTTATTTTACAATTTTCACATTTACTGTTTGACATTCCCCACCTGTCCATCACACAGTTGCTGATTTTATAGATTAAAATTTATTATTTTCCACTCGCAACATTTTTCATTCTCATTTAAATTTTTAATCTGATTTTATTTTATGCACATACACAGTTTCGATCTGCTTATGTTATTTATTTAATTGATTGATGAATTAATTCAAACTGTACGAATCACATTCGATTTTATTTACATAAATCTCATTAAATTTTCATCAACTTTATTTCACTTTATTGAAAAATAAATTTAAAAAATTATTAAACACACATTTTCAGCTATATGGAGTGAATGTTATGTTGGAATGGGAATGTAAATTGCATTCGACAAAAATGAAATTCGCGGTTTTGCCTTTTTTTAACCC
Organism: Chironomus riparius; assembly: GCA_917627325.4. NCBI lineage: Eukaryota > Metazoa > Arthropoda > Insecta > Diptera > Chironomidae > Chironomus > Chironomus riparius. The sequence goes on from OU895879.1 coordinate 39,205,191, forward strand.
GAATTTTTTTTCTCGTTTCACAAAAATTTATTATTTTTTTATCTCCTTCCTGCTCCTTGCCAAAAGCAATTCGATGCAGTTACAAACCGAGAAGAGACTTAAATTGGATTAAAAAAAAGTTACGTGTGTGAATTTTTGTTCCTTTTTCCAATTTTTTTTTATAAAAATTTATTTTTTCATTCCTTTTTCTGGTAAAACGCCAAAAAATTTTACGGATTACATCGTTTAACGTCTCACGAAACACTGAGATGTTTCCGTCTGATAATTTTTCAATTCTAGTTTTTTGAGCTTTTGCATTCCTTTCCCAATCCTGTGAGATGAATGCTCTTCAGCGAGGCTGTGAGAGAGCGAAATGAATCCTTCCAATAAATTTTTTCTATTTGAAAAAATGACGGCGTGGCTGGTGAGAGCGGCTGTAGAAAAGAATTTTCTTTTATTTTATTTCGCTGCTGATTGAGTTGAATGTTTGATAATGATGGGAATAATTTTATTTAAAATTGGAAGTTGTTCAGCTTTTTCCGAGAGTTTTTCTCTCATTTCCAGAGGAGTTTGCGTATCAGAGAGCTTTTTTAGGGCTTTTATGGATTTTTGCACAATTTCTTAACTTGTTATTAATTTGATGGACATCACAGCTAGTAACTTACGCTGAAATTTCAAACTCTTTTAAATTCCCAAAGATTTCACAAAAATTTCATTGAAAAATTCCACAAAAAATCTTTTTATCATTCGGATGCTGCAAAAAGACATCAAAAAAGCATTTTCTCTTCTGCTTACTTCCAATCGAGAGAACATTCTAACAACTCTCACTTCCAATATTCCTGACCATACATAAAGATTCTCTCTCAATGCGCACTATACACGAGAAATTAAACCATATTGTCCCATGGTCAGGAAAAAAAGTCATCGATGCATTCAATTTTATTTCTTTTTTTATCTCGTCTTTCTCATGAAAATTATTCCAATTTTGAGATTTTAATTACTTTTTCACTTTTCGGTTGGACACTTTTTTTTTGTATTGCTTTATGCTCTCAAAAACTTAATTTACAATTTATTCATGTACAATTTCCAATATCCTCAACGAGTTCATGTGTGACGATGAGTGTCCAAACTTTTAATTTTCTGTTATCATTATCCTGGTTGAGGAACTTTTATATTGAACAATGATGTTTATGGTTCAGAGATTTTTGTATATTTGGTATTGATTGTTGTGTTGGTGGTTGTCGATTGTTTAGTGGAGTTTGAGATTTTATGGCACTTTAATATAAAAGAAGCCAATGATCGCAACTGATTTGTATGACCGGCGAAGTAAGGGCTCGTTCAATTATTCTGTTAAGGGGCCGTTCACTTATTACGTAACGCAAAAAAACGACCTTTTAGACCCCCCTCCCCCCTTCGTAACAAAATTTGTATGAAAAAAAAATTTTTTTTTGTTTGGACCGTAACAAAATCTTAGACCCCCCCCCCCCTCCCCCTCCCTCTCCCCCCAAAAAAGGTTAAGGCCCCTAAGAAAAAATACGACTTTTAAGAAACTCAAAAATCAAATGGAATAAATGGTCCTTACTACGTCAATACACATACATACATCACTAGATTTACAGAATAATTGTGATTCAACTGTGTCAATTCAAAACAAAATTTGGGGAGGGGGGTCCAAAATATTTTTTTTAATGGACGAATCCAATTTTTAAATTTCTTTGAAATTCAAATTTGTGTTGAAATGGAAGTGAGACCGAGTATCAACTCCAACCATCCATCAAATACATTTCTAGTCCAATTTAAATCAGCTTTAATTTAAAAAGTGTGAACACTGACTTCCTCCCACTCCAGAAACCACAAAGAAGAGTTAACATCTATTCTACAAATTTTTATGACTATTTACAGCACTAACAATTTTCTGTATAGAATATGTGTGCATGAGATGTATCATAAATGATGCAATTCATACATAACATCATGAATGAATGAATGAATAAGTGGAAGAAAATGATACTAAGTGAAAATCTCACACTCTTCACAGCAGTATTGCCACAATTTTTAAGCACAAGTTCAGTCTTTCATCATAATTTTCATTTCATATGATATGAGATATATTGCATCCATTAAAGCCATTTATGCGACATTTTAAGTTAGTTTGAAGATTATTAACATTATAATAGTGTTTGTAGATGATTAAGTTACATGTAATGGTGCAGTTTATGTCTTTAAAAAGCTCATTTTGTTACAAAATGGAGCGGAAAATTACTGTGGAAATGCTTTTTTGATGCAAGTCAAAGAACTGAAAAGTTCTCGTTTTAAAAATGAATATGCTTTTGAAAGCGGATTATATGAGATGAAATATGCATTTTTTAAGAATCTTTTTATGGGTTTTATGCCAATTAGTGTGAAAATTTGGAAAATTTGACTGAAATGCATGAAATTGTTGTTTCTGAAGTTTTTGGAAATTAAATCCAAACGAGCTTTTTACGAGCAAAATTTTATGTAAAGCTCTTTTCAGGGTTGTTCATAAATGATGTTTTCATCGTACAAAATTTGTTGAATATATTTAAGTAACAATTATAAAGGTTCCTAGCTCCACCAAGTTAGTAAATTACTCAGAACAGAGCCTTGACAGTTTCATATCGATGACTTGTCTCAATTGCATCCTCAGTCGGACATCACATGCGAATGGTCTATTACAAAATTGCCAGAAATAGAATTTTTTATTCAGAAATCAGAACCTCAAATTTTCAAACACGTGCACCGATAGAAATTGACAAAAATCCCTTCAAGCTGTTTTATAAATTTTCACGGTCTAGCATTTCAAAATTACATTAAAAATGTTCAACATCAATACCAACACTTGCTTTCCATCTATTTCGCTTTCCTTTTAATTTCATGACAAATTTTCTCTTCTGCCTACAGCTCAATTATAATTAAAAAACTTTATTCCACCCATACACTGGTGAAAATGCAGAATTCATTTCCGCTTCTGTAAACTAATTCTTTTATAGTGATTTTTTACATCGTTTTGTGACTGGATAAAAAATTGTATATGATAAGCAGTGAAACAAAAAATTGAGAATGACAAACTTTAAACTCGTTAAATTGTTTCATAGTGGAAAAAATCATGTTTATTCTGCATCAACAATTTTTATCGGCATTCAATGTAGTCTGAAAATTTTTAATGTATTATTTGAAAGGGATTTAACTCATTTTTTAAAACCAAGCAAATTCACAATTCATGCAAAATGTTAAAATTTTCAATGAAATTTTAAAGGGGTCATTTATTTATGACGTCCATAAAAACACGATTTGTCCTGATTACCCCCCCCCCCTCCTTTCACAATGTGTCATAAAATCCTACACTCACTTTCCCCTTAATCTCGGACGTGATAAGTGAACGACCCCTAGTGCAAATATTAAGGACATAGGAATAGTTAATTATCGCTAAGACATTGTGGTTTCGGAGCAAAGTGGAACATCGAACCATATATAGGCGAATCTCCCAGTGCGAGAGTAAGGTCTCCTTGGCAAAAGTTTCAACGCTACAGACCGGATATCTGTAACCTTCTTTTGTAAGGACGTGGGTTCGATTTCCACCAGAGACCAATCGCTCAAGCACAATTCTCACGATATTACAGATTCGACAGGACTTTTGATTCATTGGAAGATTAAAACCCCAGCCATTGGTCCCAAAAATAAGCTAATTGTTCAAAAATTTTAAAATAAATCCATAATGAACAAACAATTGTCAAAGCTTAAATATTCTTCATTCACAAAAAAGATTTAAAAGTTTAACAAAACCAACTTCAAGATTCCTTACAAACAACAAAGAATCAACTAAGAAATCATCCTTACTTTATCAAATCCCAATTTACTACAATTTTATTCCAATATTTCACTATATAAAATGTACTTTAATCATTCATTCTTTCCACAATCAAAAGACAATGTAACAAGTTTTCTTGTGCATTTTAAAAGTTCCACTACTGGTTACATACATACGGAAAACTCATTTATAGATGTGTTTGTTGGAGGAGAAAAAAAAAAGTCACGAGAAATGAATTTATGAGTTTTCTCATGTTTTAAATTTAATTTTTTTTTTTTTCTCAACCATATTTCATGCAATTTCTCATCGTTCTCGTTAGTTTTTTCCTCATGAAGGAGTCTCAGACTAGAGGGAAGCAAGCTATAATGTCAATACGTGTGTGTATGTGGGAGGCATGGTCGGAGATGTATATAAGCATGAATGAGCAAGTTCAACAACGTAAATTTGAGTCATTTTTGCAATATATACGGTTATCGGTAAACGATATACAATATCTGCATTGAGGAACAGGCAAAGTATGAGTTGTATGGGGAAGGAAAAATTTTATTGTGTCATGAACTGCCTTTTTTGTGCTTTTCTCATATTCTCTCAATAATGCTTGTGCTTGCTTATAGCTGCGATGCTTGTCTTCCTATGAAAGATAAAACATGTAAAAAACAAAAGGCAGTTTTCCCATTATAAACATTGAGCTGGAGCAAGAAAAATTTTTATGCTTGCATTTTCCTTTTATACTTGACTCTCCTCAACCTCTTTTTCCTTCCCTTCTACCTTGTTTGCTTGCAACCATAAGCTATTGCTATAAAAATCCTTTTTCATTTTTGGTGGAAATTTTGTCAGAATTTCGTTTGGGTTTCGGTTGAATTTTTTAGTTGTTCATAAATTGGAGCTTTTTTAGCTGTGCATAATGCATGTGAAACTTTATTGGATTTGTACAAAAAGTTGGTTGATATTTGACTAAAAAGTATATTGCGATTATTGGCATCTGAATTAGAAAAGGATATAAAGCTTTGTTTGTAAAGTAAATGAAGGAGGAGCACATAAAATATCAAAATTTTAAAGTTTTATCAAAGACTTGTGACTCAGCACTACACTTACTAATACAGTTTAAAGTCCTTAACATCCATCAAATCACATCACAAATATTAATCACTATTTGTGACATTTTTGACAAATCTCTAGTCCTAATAAAATTGTAAAGCATGATTACAAAAGTTTTATGGCAGATTTAGAATAATTTATCAATTTAAAAGCAAGAAGTAAAATTAATTTATTTTTGAAGGCATTCCAATGAGAATTTCAAGAAGATTCATGACATTTAGATTTATGAGACATTTTCAAATCAAAATCATTAATAAAATTCTCAAAATTCTTGACGAAATTGCCGTCAAGGGAATGAAGAAAAAGAAAAAAAATCTCATTTAATTTTTGTTGATTTCTTGTTTGAAAATTGCAATAAATTTACTTTCATGCTACGCCATGCCATGCATGTATATAAACCTCTTCCTTCACATCCCATAGATTCATTATATGAGATATATGTGTGTATAGATAAGTAGGTAGCATATTTGCTGTTAAAAATACTTCATATAACACCGTGAGGTTGCGCTTTTTCCACACTCCACATCCTGTGTCTCCTTCATGTACTCCTTCATCTTATAAAATCATGCTTAGCATATTGAAGATGAATGAAATATGAAGGATAGATTAAAATCTTGATTACACTTGACTGTGTTAAAAGTTAGAAATGAGAATCAAAAGTAGAACAGAAAATTTATTGATGTAAGGAATAAACGTTAATTCTATAAATGGAGATGTTCATAAATGACGTTTTAAGGACTCAGTGACTCTTTAAATTCGATCCTTCATTTGTTACCTGATTTAAGGCATAATTCTTCAATTACAACCTAAATTTCATGTAGTTCCAACCTCCACACCACTCTTGAGCCGCCTATCAATTCACATCATTCAAGAACGCCCCCATAAGCACAATAGTAAAGTTAAAGATTGAAAATTTCAATGATTTCAATCATATCTAATCTTTTCATATGATATTTAGAATTTTAAGTGCTTTTTAGAGACTTCTTTCTCTTCATTGTCATAGGAATAGAGAAATTTATTATTTTCATACACTTCATGTGCTTTAGATCTTTGAAAATGATATTGTTTTCAAATTTTCTGATAAAATATGATGTTTTCGAGCTCCTTACACTTCATGTGCATAAAACTTGATATTTACGAAGTAAATGGGAGAATTTTAAAGAAAGAAAATACTTTTAGTAAATAATTAATGCCGTTGTAACGTTATTTTACAATTTCCTGGTATTAAATTCAATTAAATGCTGAGTTTAAAATAGCTATTGGAAGTGACTTGGTGAAAAATAAATTTTCAAAATTATTTTTTTTTCGGAATTTTTTAACATTATTCTTGGAGAGGGGCCGTTCACTTATGACGTCCAGGAGGAAGTGGAGGGGGGGGGGAGGGGGGGGGGGGGGGGAGGGGGGGGTTTGTCAGCAAGAAAAGAATAATAGAAAGGACCGTTAATTTCGGACGTCATAAGCGATTGACCCCAAAGGTTTCTCCTGTAAAAATATTAATGTCTAGCAGGCGCATAGCCAGAGGGGATTTGGGGGACAAATCCCCATTCACCTTGAGAAATTTCTTCATTCTGCTAGATTTATTATGAAAAACTCGAAAAATCTCAGACAACCCCCCCCCTTAAAAATTTTCCATACAAAAAAAAATTATCTTTATCGAAATTCGAAAGTTTGATGCTTAAAATCAATTTTTGTAAAAATTTAAAGGTCTTAATTATCCTTAAAATACTCATGATCCTCATAATTCAAGTAATGCTATTTAAAATAATCAGGAAGAATCGTTTTGATCATTAATTCAGCTCAAGCATTTACTTAAAAACCAAAATCAGCAGATAATAAACATTTCATTCCAGCAATAGATTGGATTGAATGGGAATTATCATGACTCGAATTGAAATTACATTTAGCAATCATAAAAAGGAAAGAAAGCATCACTGGAAGAAAGAATCTGAGGAGAAATAAAATAAAAATTTTTTTTGATCATGAAAAGTCGCTGAGGCAAGAAATCTTTTGATGATGATGCGCACAATTTTTTCATCATCTTCCTATTTCCTTGTCTTATTATGTTCCTTTATATTCACATCCGTTTGAAAGCGATAGATAAATCATGATTAGCTGATAATGAAGCATAGGTAGGATAAAAAATGGCATCTAGAGATTTTTTTTTTGGATTTTGCAAATTGCAAACGATTTTTTTCTCATCATTATGCAATAAGATTTATGGAGGTGGATAGAGAAAAGGTGCTTCAAAGGGGTAGTTTTAAGAATATGCTTTAGATTATTTTTGTGAATGATTTTGTCAGATTTTTGGAGGGTTTGGTAAATTATAGCTTTAAAATAGAGCTTTAAGACTTTTAATCTAGCTAATGTAATCTGTATTGAGTTCTATAGACTTCCCTTGGTACTCTCAACTCACGTTTAAAGATTTTGTCATATCCACTTTCAGGTACTCTGGGTAACCTCAAAAATTAATCTCAGGTTTACTTGTCAGCCTCATTCAGCTCAAGCTCTATTCCATACAGTAAAATACATCCAAAGTCCCTCTAAATTCCTAAATCATTCCTCGTTCCTCGAAATTCAATCAAAAATCATCTCAGAGAAAAGTTGGCAACTTCTTTCTTTCTTCCTTATCAAATTTCAAACCCAGATTCAATCAATTTCTCATGTGATTCATTACTTCCTATGTCTACTACGTTTGCTACGCCTACAATCCTTCCATCTAATTCTGATACCTTTCTCATTATCCTTTCCTACAACATTTTTTTTACTGACTTTTCAATGATCCTCTTGATATAAATTTCTAAGTCTGCTTCTTGATATAAACTCTTGAATCTACTTCTTAATATCAATTTCGATGTCTGCTTTTTTGCCAGACAAGTGCTCATAATATTGATTTTGAAATAGGAAAATCGAGTTTGAAGGCTATAATTTAATTTTTCGTTTAAAGAGTTGATTAGATTAAAGCATGTCTGTAAATATCATCAGTGTTGGTATTCTTCTTAAATGGATTTCGTCTTGATTATCTTCATTGGAACCTTAGTGATGAGTCAAATTTGAGTCTTGCTTTGAAGATTTTTGTCAATTTGTGGTTTAAAGAATATGCTTGCATTTTTAGCCATCCTTTATGCTGAATATAAAGCCAATAAAATTCCCTTTGACCTAAATTTACAGAATATTTTAGAATGTTCCAAACATTCATGCCTTAAAAAAGCCAAAGAGCAACTTTCTAAAATTCCTTATTTATTTTGATTGCTCTGCTCTGTTTGCTTAGCAAAAGTAGACATAAAGTATTACAACATTGATATTGACTTTAATTTCATTTTCGTAGGAAAGTAATCAGGAAGAAATAAACACAAAAATCAACAGATGAAGTTTGTTCGTTAAAATCATCGTTTGATTGTGCTGCTTCTTATTGCTTCCAATTAGTGTCACATATTTTTCATTGTCGAATGAGTATGGGAGCCATATGAATAGAGAAGTGTGTTGCTTCATTTTTTTTATTATTATGTTGGGTTGTTCTGAGGAAATAATAAGTTTTGAAGATCTTGTTAAGTTTTGTGGACGGTTTTGCATTTATTCGATTTTTTTAAGGTTCTTGTAGTCAACTAAGGTTTGATAAGTTGCATATCTTGGTTCGAACTAAGTTGTAGCTAAGAATGACAGATTTACAATTCTCCTTTAGAAACTTTGCAAACAAGATGGAATATCCATAATTAAAAATGCCAAGGATATCTTCAATAAAATACAGAACTTGGTTCTTTCATTACTTTTAGATTTTCTAGTGTAACTGAACTCTAATGAATATTGTTAAGCAATATCCAATTCTATAAAGTTTTCTTTATGATTTCACTTCATTTTCTTACTTTTTATTGGAATAAATTAAACTTTTTCTTCAATTCTGAATGAGATTTTTATTGGAAAACTATAATGATGCATTACTTTTCTTCAACAGAAACTTTCTAATCTAAAAACTTTGTTTTTCACAATTTTTTTCTTGAAGAGGAGACTTTACGAGCAATATTTCAATGTATGAAGAATGAATGTAAAGTTTTTCTGGTTTTGGGTTTCAATGGAGTTTTAAAAAATGTTTTGGTAATTGCCTGTTGAAAAGTTTATATGAAGCTAATTAAGTTTTACAAGTCAACAAAGCTGGTATCATTAAAACTTTATTTAAGAAATGAGGGATCAACTTATGAGTTATGAATTGATCAGAATAATCAGAAATGATTAAAACTTAATAAAATTGATTAAATATGATCAAAACTTAACAAATTTGATCAATATTGATCAGATATAATCAAATATGATCAAATATTGTGAAAATTAATCAAAGCTATTCAAAATTAGTCAAAAAATCAAAATTTATCAAAAATGATCAAGAAGTTTACCAAAATGACTTTAAAAACTCAAAAATAGTTTGAAAATGTTCGAAAATAAACCAAAGTTTTCAAAAGATAATTTATCTGAACCTTATCTTTGTTTTTTTACCCAACAGCAAACTTACTAAAACGTCAATGACCTCAGAGTTATTGTTAAAATATCCTGTAATAAACAAACAAATTGATTTATACATCCACAAGACAGAACAAAATAATAAATAAAACATTTTATTTGATAACAAATTTTTCATCAATTTATTCATTACGATTCAATTTTGTCCTATCTAAGCTATTTAAAATGTACAATATTATTATGTTCAACTTATCTATTTTCAATTCCTACATATGAATGGAATGCTCAAAACGATGAAAAGTAAGAGATAAATCTTATAAACTAGATGTAAAAAAAGAACAACTTGAGAGAGATTAAAACTTACAAAATAATAAAAAAATGAACATAAAAATTTGTCTTATTCGCTTCCTTAAAGTTCTATGAACATTTTCAATTTTCTTATCTTATTCTTTGATCCTAAAACTAGTAACTGTTGGCGAAAGATGAGATGAAAAAAATAAATGAACGGATGAGCTTCTCTGACTCGGCTACATTTATTCCCATCATTACCATTCATTTATTATCATTACCTTTTGCACTTGAAACATTGACTGGCACAATTCTTTAGATTTGTTAATTTGTGAATGACTTGCTCCTGCCATAGACATGTAACAATGAGATGAGAGAAAAATAGAAAAATTGTGTTAAATAATGTTCTTGTGTGGATGTTCGGGGGAGTGGTAACTTGGTGGATTTTTAATTTTAAATCGAGGGAAAACAACTTGATGAGAAATAAAATATGTTTGGAATTTTACTCCTGTTTTTCTACTAAAATGTACTAGAATCTACTAAAATTGTATTAAAATCTGTTAAAAATTTCCCCCTTAATCTTTTCCTCATCATGTTGGTTCGTTCCAGAAAAATTAAAAACTTCGAATTGCAACTCCACCTAGTGACCCTCCCCATCCAACAAATGTATTTTTCATGCTGTGGTTCTGTCAGATGCTAAAGCATGAAAAAATAGAAAAATAGAAGCAAGAAAAATTTCTTTTTTTTTCATCCCGTCAAAATGCTCTAAAAAAATCCTCTTGTTGATTTTTCTATACAGTTCTCGGACAAAGTCCTTTTGTTAGCACAAGTGCTTCATTTCATTCTCTTTCACATCTTCTGTGACTGATGATAATGAAGAAATTTTTCCTTCCATCTCCTTTGACCTGTCATCTGTTAATATTTACCTGCATAAGATTAAAGCACATTGCAATGAGAGCCATTCCTAGTAGAAGATAAACCGCACAAAATATAAAGGCTAAATCTACACTCTGATATCCGTCTGCTGACAACTGCATTGTTGAAGTTTTTTTCAATGTTGATTTTTCCGGTTAGTTTTTTTTTAAAGGAAGACAGAAAATAGAGATAAAAAAAAGAAGGCATTAGAAATAATGTTTAAAAATGAAGTGTTTTATTTTTTGGATTATCCTTGATATTTAGATGATGTGTTCTTGACGAGGTCGTTTTCAGCGGATCAGGAATTGTTTTGCAAGTTAAAACACATCTCGATCTATTCGCTTATAGTAAACTATGTCGATGACACTGAGATCTTCAGACCTTCTATCCTTCCATCTTTCTCATTACAAAAGTTGAAGTGTCTTAAAAATTTTAGACCCCCTTGACCCCGTTGTTTATCACCGTCATGAGATCGACAACAGTTCTATTGTTCACAATTGATCCGTACGGCTAGCGAAGGAATTAAGTATGAGTGTGTGATCTTCAAATAGTAAACTAATATTTTTAAATTTTAACGAGTGAGGGTTCTTCTAGCAACTGTGTTCAACCTTAAACCTACATAAAGTGTATTAGACTGTATGTCTAGGAAGATTTTTCTGCATGTAGCTTACAGAGAAAGGTTTGAAAAGTCTAAATTCTGGGTCTCTAACCTTTGATCGCTGTGTCTCTAATCTTTGGTCGCTATGTCTCTACCCCATTAATAATAGGCGAATAGGTCACTTTACTGATTTTGGTTTCGGGTGGTTTTTAAACAACAAACTTCATTTAGTATGGATAAAGCCTAAAACTTTACGGGCGAGTGATGAGAGGTTCTGTTTTTGCTGGACGTCCTTTAAGAACGAGCACTAATATAGATGCAAATTTTATCATCATTCTTCACAATCTTTCAAAAATACTTTGAATTATTGTTTTGTGGAATCATTGCAGCTAGCAATCAATTAATTAAAGCCAGTATTTCAGTTCTTTATGATTGCAATACTTAGTTACGAAATTAATTACGAAAACTTCCCTGAGAAGTCTCTTCATAAACTTAATGAAAGAGAAAAGTCTGCCTTTATATCCCATTCAAATAGTAATAATTTCGCAATGAATACACATGAATGCAAATTCGTAATAAATGCTCCGCTGTTAAATGATGACGATCATTAAAAAAAGATATGCAGTGCGATAAAAATCTCTTTTTACAAAGTATCGTGGTTTTTGTATACATTTTAGTGACGTTTGAGCCATAAAAGTACTAATAATAATGATGCAACTTTTGATTCATTAAAAAACAGTTCTGAAGCTTTTTCTCTGGAAGCTGATTTATACTGTGCGTTAAGGAGTGGAATAAGGATGGATTTTAAGAATTTTGTGAGAGCATACAGTTTTTCCTTAAGTTTAGACAGTCAAAAAATTTGAAAACTGACCCCCTTTCTTGAAAACTGGATACCTACGCCTCTGCCTGTGCGTATCATCAGTGCATTCAAAAATAACACACAAAGTATATACACAACATTCAGCAATTCATTCGGATAATGCATTAAAAAAATTGCAATGACTATGGTGAGTCGAAAGAGAGGGGGTAGATGTAAAATAAAATATATTGCATAATAAATATTTTATTGCCATTTACTGTTTTGTGAGTGAGAAAAAAAAGAATGCATTCGGAAAATTGTTTTTTTTTTCATCATTGCTGTTGCTCTTTCATGCTCGATGAAAAAAAAAATATTATGTGAAAATTCTCATCTCACTCATTCAATGGATCATTATTAATACGAATCTGTAGACTAAATAATATTTCGATCAGAAAATCTAATCCTTCTAAGAAGGTGAAGCACGTACCAACATGTGTTTGGTGTGGCTGTTTATGTGTGTTTGGGTGCGTTACATAATAACAATTTATAACTTGAAATAAAAATGAAAATGAAAAATCATTCATCATATAACCAACCGACAAAATATATGTATACGTGTATAGCTATGGAGAATGGAGAAATGTAATCAAAAATCATACGAAGTACCAGACCGGCTATGAATTATTGAAATCATATTCTCACAAACATATGCCATGATGGCATTGTGTACTTTTTTAGAATTATAGTTTTCTGAATTTGTAAGTATGTTTACTATATTTGACCTAGTTGTGTGTGCACATGGGGACCATATCTAAAAAATGAATAATTTATCTGTGACAAAATATGGCGGAATCATTTAGAATCATTCAAGGCTTCAGATTTATGAGAGGATTAATGAAGCTGATCGATATTTTAATTCTGTAACATAAAGTTTGTCAAAAATTTTAACTTTGAGGGTTGTCATCAGTATTGTAGGTTGTAGAAATAATTTATTTAATCATGATTCATACTGTCCTAGTTCTTAATGTGTGTTATTTCTGTAAATTTGAACCAAGAGCTGAGAGTACACACTTTTATTGTCAGAGCTGAATGGAATCTCCAGAATCATATGTAAACGAAAATGCCAGTTTTAGTGCTTTGTGGCTCGGCCAAGTGGTTAGACATCAAACCAGTTATAAGGAGCTTCTCCTTTTGCAAAAGAGTGGGTTCGATTCTCACTAGAGTCCAAGATCTCTAGAATATTCCAAAGAGTGTTGTAGAAATGACAAAAATTCTAGAAACAATGCTTTTAAAAATGTCAAACCAGCTGGACGCAGCAACTCGTAATATTCATTTTCAGAATTCTCTCCCATAAAATATTTCTCACCCATTTCCCAATATAGAAAACAATATCGATAGGATACATAAACGGCAATATATGCATGAATTGACAATGACGAAATACTAAATATAGCAATTATTCATATGAAATTGATGGAGAGAGAGAGACGCACCAAAAGCTGGCAGAAAAAGAAGCCATTTGATGTTGTGAAAATGAACATAAAGGAAGTGAAAAAGAGGAAAATTCAAATATCAATATGTGAATTTGTTACATCAAAATGCGTAATAAAATTTTCATTTTCACATGAAAATTGTAGCCATCAAACTCACACACATCTCATCACATTCTGAATAAACCAAGGCGTGGACACTCAAAAATATGCTGGGATTATTCGGGATTATTGGGATTATTGGGATTATTTGGGATTATTGGGATTATTGGGATTATTTGGGATTATTTGGGATTATTGAGATTATTGGAAAAAAAATTATTCAAATATTTTGAATTTTTTGAGGAAATGAACTGTAAGAAATATGGTATTTGAAGCCAGAGTGACTTGTAAAGTTTAAACAATGTGAAAATATATCATTTTGAAGTGTTTGTTGAGTATTAAAATATAAATTTGATCATATATAATAATTTTCAGAGGTCGAAGCCGACTTGAGTTCGCTCCGGTTCGGCTAAAAACCGATTGATTTTTGTATGGAATTTTTTCTGATTTCACTTGTGAAGTATAACTTTTCATACAAAATTCAATCGGTTTTTAGCCGAACCGAAGCGAACTCAAGTCGGCTTCGACCTCTGATAATTTTTATAGAATTTTGACTGATTCATTTAAACAATCGGTTTTTGGAAATGGATTAGACATTTCCTCAGCGTTTTTAGTTGCAGTTACTAGTGTCCTAAGTAATGTCCATATTAAAACATCAGTCTAAGGAAAGTTTTTGGCTTTATTCCTAGTTTTTTGGGGTTTAATGAGCTACTGTACTAAGTATTTCAGACAATAACCTCACTTTGAGGAATCTTAAGGTTATTGTGGTAGATTGCTCGTCTAAAGTATGTTATAAATTATTATATAATTTTTTGTTAAAGTTTTGTATTTATTAAAATGTCCATTATTTTCCCCACCAAATTCTACAAAATGTACCATGTTTTCGATATTATATACATACTTCTATTTGCTGTATTATTTAAGTTACTGGGATATTTTCATGAATGATTTAAAAAAGTTAAAATTTCGATTTTAAGCATGTGAAAAAATATTTAAACTTTCGTTTTGTTCTTTCTCTTCCCGAGAAATATATTTTTGAACATAATTTTCTCAATTTTTTCAATTAATTTCGTTGAGTTGTTTTATTTTTTAAGATCATTTTTAAAAAAATCAATAGTGTTGTATGACTAAGTAAATTTTGGGTTTTTTAACCTTCACAGTTAAAAAAATTCAATATAGAATTTTCCTAAGTCATGTCCTTTTTCAAAATGGTGGCTGGTTTTTTTTACCTTAGATCTGAATAATAACAATGATCTAATTTATCCACTAAAATAAGTCCTGCTGATCTAGATTCAGTTCAACTCAATGATGTTACCAAATCTTATTACGTTAATACGAGTATGATATCCCGTAATCAATTACGGGCAGACTTTAGTACTTTCTGTTAAGTATAGTTTTGTTTTTGGATCTTTTAATTTTATAAAGTTAGTAGACAGACAATTATGCTTTCTCAAAATTCCGGTGCAGAAAATTTTCGGAATCGGGATCGAGATTGAAATTTTTTGGTCAGCGTTTACTGATACAACTACGATTAAAAATCTGTAAAAGTTTAAGTACGATTCATTGAGTGTAACAAAAGATATAGTCAAAAATGTAAAAATTTTAAAATAAGCTCGCCCCTTTTTTGGTGTGAAAATCCAACGTTATATAACATTAGAAATGGTATTAAGAAAATTTTAAATTATAAAGTTTTATAGTTTTTGATTATTCTATAACGCTGAAGTACTTGATCTCAAAAACTTTTTTTTTAAAAAAAGTTCCTAATATTTTCCCCATATAAACTTGTAATCAGGATTTTCAATTTCGATCTCGATGGCCCGATCCCATAATGTTGACAATAAATTGAAGATTTAACAAAGTTAGATTTGGTATTCACTGGATCTTATTATTTCTTAATGCATCGTTTTAAGTGTTTATTGCAGAGATAGAAGCCGATTTTTTCGGCTTAACTCAATTTTTGATTTTTTTTATAGAAAAATCGGTTAACTTGAAATTCTGAGCTTACTATTGCTACATTCTGACAAAAAAAAATCATAGTAAAGCATGTAAAATTCAATTTAAATAATTGAAATGGGCGCTAAATGGTTTTTTTCTATCAAAAAAGTCGAAAAAATTGAGTTAAACAGAAAAATCCGGCTTCGATCTCTGGTTTATCGCCATAAAAGCCAAAAAGTCAAAAATTTAACCATAGCTGTCATTATCACCGAGGACGCTACTAGCTTTACTAGATTTGTCGAATCAAAAACCTAGTTTGAAGAATTTTTTTTGAGGAAATATGTATTGTTTGATTGATTTTCGGGCTAATACACGATTATTTTGATTAGAACGCATAGTAAATCAATAAAATATAAATTTAAAAGACATTTTAAATTGATTTTTGTAAATTTTTGACTAGTGCACTAGATTTAGTTGGTAAAAAAATCACTTTTTGACGTTTTAAGGCTAGTTCATTACTTTAGCTAATTTTTAAATTAATATACTGAACTCAAAATGTATCCAAAGATTTTTGGGGACATTATTCTTTTCAATACTAGTCAAAATTTTAACATTTAATAAATTTTAAATTTGAAAAATTTTAAAATTATTTTAATAATCCCAATAATCCCAAACCTGGGATTATTGGGATTATTGGGATTATTTGGGATTATTGGGATTATTTGGGATTATTGGGATTATTGGGATTATTTGGGATTATTTGGGATTATTGGGATTAATCCCAGTGTCCACGCCTTGGAATAAACAATTTATTATCACATTCTTTTTATTGTTGTGTCGAAAAAAATTTCTTTAACCACAAAACTGCTTCTTCGCACTCTCTTTTGTGCTCATATAATGGCTTTTTTTTCGGGGGGAAGTAATTTTGCAATAAAAATTAATGGTAAATGGGCGATCGAGAGGAGTTTCATTTCGTTTATTATCCGCCAGTGAATTGAAAATAATTTTTTTTATAAGTAAATTTTATAATTCACAAACGATAAAAATGTCAAATTGTTTAATGGTGAAAGTTTCCTCTGTGAAATATTAAGCACTAAGTGCCATAAATTTGGACGAAAATTTTTAAATTGTAAACAATAAAGTTTGTGACTTTTATAACGTAATTGAAATGTTGTGGGTGAAATTTATGGGGACATTTGAAGAAATTTTAGGTGTCACTTGAGAAATTGAATTTATTTTTTTTTTTTTCGAATAATGATTGTTTTTTGGTACTGACTTTAAAGGTTCGTTTATAAAAGATTTCCAGCTCTTAGGGAATTAAGAAAGTCTGTTGCTATGTGACACTTTTTTGTCAAAATAAATTATTCATTGTAGACGAAAGGAGATGAAGGAGGAGGCCATTTATGGAGAATCCGGAACTATCCCAAAGGAGTATGAACTTATTTCTTGGGTTCCTGGTCTGAATTAGTACCATGATCAAGCAACGTAATAGTGTGGTTTTATTCTAGCTTATGCCTGCACTCATACCTAAGCAAGTAATTTTTTTAATACATTTCCTATATCCACCAGACTCAGAGGGTCCTTCTAGCACAAACTTTATATATCATGAGATTTGAACCAGTGTTCTCACAACAAAGAGGCTAGCTTTTTATAATCAGTTGTCTAACCACTCAGTCACAGAGAACTTTTACTCAGACACTGTTTTATCTACAAATAACTTAATATCTCTGTTTGTTGTCTATCCGGAAACACACATGTCTATATCTTGTTCCCTTAAATCCATTAAATTAAATTTTCAAACCAAATATTCACTCCAAGCTGTAAACTATTTTATCATTACTACGACAAAATATATCCATACATGCCGCATATCCCATCATACCAAAAATATCCCATGAAACATCCTCAGTAAAGGTTTTACCCAATCTATATCGTCTATTGAATGTGTTAAATTGATAATAACTTACGGCAGCACCAGGCACTAAATCTCCGAATCCAATTGATGACAGCGAGATGAAACAGAAGTAACTACCATCCAAATAGTTCCAATCCTCCCATGCTTTGAAAAGCACAGCTCCGAGGAAAATGTATCTGCAAATAAAAGGCAAAGGAAGATGAAAAATTCCAATTAGTGCTGATGAGTCAAATATTTCAGTAAATAGTCTGTCGCATGTACAGTTAGTAGGAATTTATGTTCTACCTACCCAATCATGATAGCCACACAAACGGTAATTGGTACTGTAATGGCCTGCGGATCTTCTTGTATTTTATTTTCAATATCTGAATCGTTCTCACATGATGTTATGCTCGTTGCTATGCTTCCGCTATCGCTCTAATGGGAGATGAATATGAGTGTTGATAGTCAATGAGGCAAGATTCGAAACAAAGAAAGAAAAAAAAAATAATCAGAAATGAAAGAGGAAGAGATGAATAAAATTTTTCGACCAATTTACACAGTCGATATGAAATTGTTCGTGGCTTCATGCACAATTTATGACCCGAGCAACAATATAAATCATAATTAAAATTTTCTATTTGTTTTATTGAACATTTTCTGGTCCGTTGTCTTCCCCACACTAATTTTTGATTCGCAAATTCAATGCTTGACAGACTGCCAATGCTTAATAGAATATACCCGCCTCCCGAAAAATACACAGTAATAGCTGAACAGTATGCTCGCCTGTTGTTTACATGTCAATAAATTGGAACAAATTATAATTATGACTTTACTAATGGGCCCACCCAATGTGATATAAAATATTATGCGATGAGGAATCAGTAAGCAAACAAGGGTAGCAGATTTATTTGCCAAATGCGAATATTTCTAGCTTTTTTAAAATTTATTTGGTGACTTTTTGGTGGTCATGCAGTGAGGGAGGCTTTTTTTGGTGGAAGACTTTTTAAATTATGGCATTTTTAATTGAACTTGATATGGGGTTGTTCACTAATGACGTCAGACATTTAGGGGGTCATGGATTTTGTGACAGCTCAAAAAAAGAAATTTTTTCCAAATAAATTTTATGACAGAAGTGGGAGGGGGGGGGGCTCAATTGGGTCTAAATATCATGTTTTTTTATCAGACGTCAAAAGTGAAAGACCCTTATTTAAATTTCAGATATCACTATAATAAAGATCAACTTAGTATTTAATTTTCACTAGTCGTCATGCAGTATATACCAAAAAAATTCTTCATTTACAAAAGTGTCCATTTAGTGTTCATTTACAAATCAATTATCAATACCCAAATTTGATCATGTCGAATTTATCTGATTGCTAATGTCAATGATTATTTAGTTCAATTGAATGAAATATTAGTTTGATATTGTGGGATAGACTTGTATTCGAATATTTTTGGTCAGTATTATCAAATATATCACCAACATCTATTATGCTTATTATATTATATACTTAATATATTATATATTTATAGAGTCTTGACATGCGTTAGTAAAGTGGGAGTTACTATGTTTCGCACGATTAATGAAATCTCGAAAATGACGTTAATCCATCCAGATGCTGCGTCAAAATAGAACTAATTGTAAATATTATGTCTGTTTAAAAATGACCTCAAACAATTTCAAATTGAAAAATATTCATTGAGAAACTTTACTTTTCACAAACTTATAAGAAAATACCAGAAATACCTTCCAGGCCAGAAACTTTTTCAAATAGAACTTAAAGCTTGACACTGCAATTTTTACTTCCAATTAAAGCACAAACCTGATGTTACTTGTAGCTATTTGTAATATTTAATGTTTTCTCAGAATAAATAAATGCAACAGAACGACAACCTTCAGAACTTTCATATCCGTTCTTTCTTTTTCTCATAACCTTCAAGCCATCTGTGTGTATACCACGAACCGTACCCAAAAACTTATTTGCAATATCAGATATCAAAGAAAAGTGTTGCATTAAATAATATTTTTCGATACATTTTTAAACTGCAAATGCTGCTCGAGATCGTAAATGGCACAACTTTTTGTTCCTTATTTGTTTTTAATTTCTGTCACATGCTTTATTTGATTTTAATATTTTTTCCTTCGTCCCTGAAGGCAACAACAACTTTTTCTTTTCTTCATTCTTACCGGAAATTCACCAATGCTTTGACGTAATCGCTCTTTGTGCTTCTCTCGTGCTAAACGTCGACGTGCAATGTTGGGAAAAATACGACATAAACAGCACTTTGCATAAATCCACTTAAATGACTTTGCTAAAATATCACCTGCAATAAATTAAGGACAAAAAAGAATTTTTTTCCAGTATTAATTTTCTCTCTTCCATCTGTCTCTTTTTTTCTGCTTCCACTTCTATTATTTGCTCGTTCTTTTTATGTTTTAGTGTTTTGGGCATTTTTTTGTTCTTCACATGTGCATTTTAAGCAGAGTTGGAGTGGAATTTTAAAGCTTTTAGAATAACTGTTGGACTTAAAGGCGATCTGGAATTAATTTGTTTCAGAAACTTAATTTGTTAAAGGAAGGGGATGGTTATGTGATTTATCGTACTGATTGTAGAGTGGAATCTGATTCATCAAGCTATATGTAAGCAAATCTGTCAGTATGAATGTAAGAACTATGTAACCTAATGGTTGAGTCACAGATCGTTCATCTGTAACAATCTCTTTCGTAAGGACGTGGATTCGATTCCCACCAGAACTTTAAACACTCAATCATTACAAGAAGTGTTGTTAACATGACAAGATTAGCTTAGTGCCCAAAAAGTTCCATAGTAGCTGTCACATATCAACCTCACCCCCCCCCCCCCTCCACTCCCCCCACCTATTTTTTTAAAAAGGTTTCATGAATTCGCAACGTATTTAAATTAATTTTGAGAAGTTTAAAGGGTGCGATTTGGGCAAAACTTTAATTCCATCACAGACACTAAAAATCCTCACCACCCCACTGCTAATCATTTCTATTCACTAGTAAATCAACTTTATAATATTACAAAACTATTTAAATATTTAATTAGAAAAACATTCAATAACACGAAATCTAGTCGAGATCAGAAATCAAACGATTAATCCCATTGAGACGCCATACTCTGCTTGCTATAGAAATGTGAGAACAATTATGCTGTGGTCATCAGATTCACAAAAATAAATATAGGTACAAAAGGTGATAAATTACCAATATTTGATAAATATAAAAGGAACAATGGCATTCCGATAATTGCGTAGAATATCGTTGTGATTTTGCCCAATTCAGTTGTAGGTGTTTTATTTCCATATCCTGCAAATACGATATATAGAAAATAACAATATAAAAGTAAGAAGAATAATAATGAATAGGTAGTAATGGGAATGAATGAATGTAATATGAATGAACTAAAGCTAACGAATGAAATGAATTATTGCATTCGAAATGGATGAAAATTATTAAATGAATGCATGAGCAATTTTGCACATCATGACCATTAGAGATATTTTAGCCATGCACATAATAATTCAAATCAAGCTGAAAAGTGTTTTATTGTCACTGCTGCTGTTGCTGGTACTTAAATTAATTAACACATCTGTATTATTTATTCTCACATAATTAACTATGCGAATTCAACTCACCTATTGTTGTAATTACAGTTAAACTATATAAAAAGCCACTTGAGAATGTCCATTTACCATCGGGGACACCTTTTCGCTGTCTTTCAGTCACTTGATTTTGAAATAATATTAATTTCTCTTCTACACTTTTGAAAGGAGTTTTTTAATGTCGTGAAAATGAAAAAAAAAATGAAATGAAAAAGAAAAGTTGAGAAATTGAAAAATATTGTGAATTACAAGGAATGTCCTTAATGTCTGTTGATTCTGAATATTTTGAGCAATTGGAATCAGGTACTTTTTATGTTGTAAAGAAATTATCTTCAATTTATGGAACACACAGTTATGTTCGAATTATGGGTTACCGACAATTCCCCACTGTAATTTGGCCACTTTACATTTCGCCACTGACATTTCCCCACTACTACATTTTGCCACCTGTACATTTTGCCACTATTTATTTGCCCACTATTTATTTGCCCACCTGTTTTTTTCGCCACTGCTTTTTTTGCCACTAATCATATGGCCACAAGTTTATTTGCCCACTGATTTATTTGCCCACTAAAGCAAATGATAAAATAAAAAATTGTAAAAAATATTGAAAAAATTTTGTTAAAAAAACATGAAATTTTTAAAATTATTTTTTGGAGCATTTATGGAATAATTGGCCATATTTGGGTGTTCTGAAAAAATCATGCGACCGTACGTAAATGTGCTTGAAGGTGTAACGATATATTGAGATTTGAATAATCTCTCTTCTCTGGCTTGGACTTATCATCACTTATCCACTCTTGCTTCCTTCATTTATTTTATTCTATTTTTCCTTACTAGTTTTTATTAATTTTAATGTTTAAAAAGCTTTAAAGGTTTAATTAACTCTCAATTTACTATTTCATCATTCTATGAGATAATTTGAATAGAAATTAAACGTGACGTAAGGATGCTGGGTTATAAGTCCAGAGATTATAAGTCCAGGTACAAAAATCGTGCACAGAAAATTATAAGTCCAGAAAATCAAAGTCAATAAAGGTTTATAAGTCCAGATACAAATTGCACCTGGACTTAAAAACCTCACCTGCAGTTTATAATGCCAGAAAATTTAAAAATTTTACTTATAACCTCCCAGTGCGATTATAAATCCAGATACATTTTTCTGGACTTATAATCCTTGAAAATTATTTGATATTATTTTAAATTTTTTCATTTAAAGTAATTCTTCACATGAATTTTTGAAAACTTCACAAAAAGAATTCACATTTCTCTGATTTTTTTTCCTCTAAAGTACCATATAGGGTAAATTAAAATTTGCGTGTTTTGAGACTTGGAATTTTCAAACGCTTGTAACTAATCGACGAATTGACATTGTGACCTACTAATGGTCTTGAAATGTTAAGAGTCGTCGATATTTTTATTTTTGATCATGTAAAGGTTTTTGCGCTGCATCAATTCAGAGAAAATTGACATTTAAGTTTTCATTTTGAAATTTGCGCAAAAATATTTTGAAATTTGCGCACTTTTTTGATAGTAATCTTTACCTTATACTATTTAGCATCAAATTACAGCTGTACTAAAATTACAGCTGTAGATTACAGATGAACTTACGCCGTTACGTAAAAATCAATTTACAGCTGTAGTTTAATGTGTATAAGTAAAAACAGTAGTAAATATAGATGGTGTTTATAGCTTAGACAAGTGCTTAGCTGTCCTTACAGTTAATGTAATTTTTCGTAAATTCTGCTGGTTTTGACTATGATTTTACCTTTTACAAAAAGATTGAATAGAAAACAAGGTACAGTAGCGTGTAAAAATTTATAAAAATCACATTTTTCGCTCTGGATGTTAACATTTAAAATATAAATAATACAGCAGTATCTGTACCTGGAATTATAAACTGCAGGTGAGGTTTTTAAGTCCAGGTGCAATTTGTATCTGGACTTATAAACCTTTATTGACTTTGATTTTCTGGACTTATAATTTTCTGTGCACGATTTTTGTACCTGGACTTATAATCTCTGGACTTATAACCCAGCATCCTTACGTCACGTTTAATTTCTATTCGAATTGTCTCATAGAATGATGAAATAGTAAATTGAGAGTTAATTAAACCTTTAAAGCTTTTTAAACATTAAAATTAATAAAAACTAGTAAGGAAAAATAGAATAAAATAAATGAAGGAAGCAAGAGTGGATAAGTGATGATAAGTCCAAGCCAGAGAAGAGAGATTATTCAAATCTCAATATATCGTTACACCTTCAAGCACATTTACGTACGGTCGCATGATTTTTTCAGAACACCCAAATATGGCCAATTATTCCATAAATGCTCCAAAAAATAATTTTAAAAATTTCATGTTTTTTTAACAAAATTTTTTCAATATTTTTTACAATTTTTTATTTTATCATTTGCTTTAGTGGGCAAATAAATCAGTGGGCAAATAAACTTGTGGCCATATGATTAGTGGCAAAAAAAGCAGTGGCGAAAAAAACAGGTGGGCAAATAAATAGTGGGCAAATAAAAGGTGGCAAAAAAAGCAGTGGCGAAAAAAACAGGTGGGCAAATAAATAGTGGGCAAATAAATAGTGGCAAAATGTACAGGTGGCAAAATGTAGTAGTGGGGAAATGTCAGTGGCGAAATGTAAAGTGGCCAAATTACAGTGGGGAATTGTCCTACACTCCGAATTATGAATTCTAATTCAAGCTATCAAAACCCCTGCTGCACCACAGCTGCAACTTTATCCAGCAATCCTGCACCCGAAAGCTCTCAAATTCAAGGACAATTAATCGACATTCCATGTTATTTTCTTGTTTTGTTTAAACAATTCTCATTCCTCATAAAAATGTAAAGAAAAACAATTTTTTTATAAACAGTTTGCGTAACATCGGCACATCCTACTGCAGCTTTTGGAAAAACTTTTTCTTTTCACATCTCAGCTTAGAAAGACAAAACAATGAAAAAAAAAAGCGGGAAAGACAAGACAACAAAAAAAAATCAGAACATGAACAGAAGATACAAGAAAAATAATTTTTATTTTTTTCTATTATCAGTTTTTGGAAGTAGCATAAATTCTGGCATCAAAATGTGTATGGAACAGCAAGACAGAGACTAACAAAGTTGGCGGAACAGCTCATCTAGCAAGTGCATGGTATTGTCTATAGACAATTTGAATATAAAGGAAAAAAATCCACAGTTGGAAAAATCCAAGTTTCTATGTAGCATAAATTACAATTTCATGCTAATGAAAATCGATTTTTCTTTCCTTTCCTTGTTGCCTTACATCCTCCTTTTTACTCCTCTACATACTTACCGAGAAAAACGTACACTTTGAGATATCTAAAGAGATTCTTGAATTGTGAAATTGTCATTTATTAAGGAGGCAGAAAAAGTTACTTCCGCAATTTATTTGCCATACACTTAATTCTCTTTTACTTGTTCTTCTTGCTACCTTCCGTAAATTATTTTGTAAATACGTTGAAGACGAGAAATGAATGGGAGATTTTCATTGGAACTTTGGATTGTTTTACGGTGTCAGGCTTAATTGAAGGGAATTTTATTGTTTTACTTATACGTGAACACACATTTTATTTGAGGTTAAGTGAGATGTTCTTTCGATTGTATGCCTAGTTATGGAGAAGTTTCTGCTTATGTGGAATTCTTGGAAGATCTGATATGTTATGAATAAATAGCAGAGGGCGAAGTCGACTCGAATTTTGTATGGAAAAGTCGACTTGAGTTCACTCGACTTCATACAAATTTCGAGTCGACTTCGCCCTCTGAAAAATAGTATTGCAGGAGGGGGAGGGGGTCTGATAAGATTGAGATTACTTGTTAAATTTAGTAGAATGAAGGTTCATTTTAAAGAGGAACCAATTTGATGCTGGCGTGAATCATTGAAGACAAAAAATTCTTTATAATTCTGAAATTCATTGCGCCATCCAAAGACGCTCCTAAAGCAATTCTCAGAATAATTTCCAAAGCTTTTCTTTACATTTTTTAAAGACCAAACTTTTCAATAATTCATTCAAACTAAATGAAACTTACGCTGCTTCATAACTAGCTCTATCGAATGTACTTTGAGTGCAGCATGAAATTTTCCATAATTCCATTGCAGCATTGGTTCGGTCAATGTTTGTTTGTTCCTGATATTGCTCATGTGACACCTCCTCAATTTTCTCAAACAGCAGTGAACCTGGAAATAGAGAATATTTATGTAAATATTGAGAGCAACAAGACTATCGAGAAATGGGATGTTCGTTAAGTTCGAATAAGGTGTCGTTCACTTATGACGTCCAAAATTAACAGTCATTTTTCGAAAAAAAGACAGAGAATTTTCTGGACCCCCCCCCTACGTCATTCTTAGGATTTATTAAATTTATTTCAAGAAGTCAAGGTGAAAAAATCAATTCTGTACCTAATTAATATTTCACAAATTATTAAATTGAAAAATAATTTTGTAATTTCACACTTAAAAAAAGTAATAAATATGTCCCGAAAGCAGGGGCGTAGCCAGAAAAGTTTTAAGGGAGGGGCCTATTTTCGAAAATTAAAAAAATTGTTATTTTGTATCCTTAAATCTATATTCATTCTTCATAAGTTTAAATATTTAATTCATTATTCATACATTAAATTTAATTTTTCGATCTGATTTTGACATTTCTTTCATCACTTCCTCTATATTAACTGGTTCTTCTCTATAAATACTTAATAAAACAATTATCAGATTTTCGTAGGGGGGGCCCGGGCCCCCTATGGCCCCCCCCCCCCCTGGCTACGCCCCTGCCCGAAAGGATCAAATTCCCACCACCCAAAAAAACATGTTCCGTCCTATAAACATAAAAAATGTCCATCAACACTCACCAGCAATTATATAGAATACAACAAGAAATGTGATCCCAACATTTGAGAACATAAATGCTGTAAATGCCCGGCAATGATCCTTTAAACGTTCAAATGGAGCCTTCTGCCTCCGGCGTACAGACCGCTTTCGCTCCATTTTGTTACCTTTTCTCTTTTTTTCACTTTCAGATAAATTATTTTTTCACTTCTGTACGGGTTTGTTGTTTGATGTTGTTGTTTTTATGTAACTTTCAATTTATTTATACAACTTTTTTCACTTCCCTTTCACGCACACACACACACAAAAAGTTAATTCGCTTTTTTTTTGCTCTCAATAATATAGATCCAGTATTTTGTATGGATAAAGCAACAGTAAAGCTGACCTGTTATCACTATCCAGTTGAATTTTATGTGTAAGCGAATGTGTATTTACAATTGTGTACGTGTGTGTGAGTGTTGTGTGTGTGCGCGTCTTTCCTTCTCTCTTCCTTTATTTTTATATCCAACAAAATATCTCACACCCTCGTCAAACGAGAAAATTTGTTGAGGGCCTCATTTAATTTAGGGACTATAGGCTATTGCTTTTATATAACATATATCCATCCGTTGTTGTAGCTGTTGACTCATTTTCTTTAATTTTATTACGAAAGTTTCTCATAATCA
The DNA here is from genome assembly GCA_917627325.4 of Chironomus riparius. Lineage (NCBI taxonomy): Eukaryota > Metazoa > Arthropoda > Insecta > Diptera > Chironomidae > Chironomus > Chironomus riparius. Next base: position 39,231,703 of record OU895879.1, read on the forward strand.
GGAATTCATGTTAACACTGTTCCATACACCTTTTTTTCTGTCATCTCGACTTCTTTTTTTTATATCTCACGTATTTGTTATTTTGTATATTTATTAAAGTCCTTTAATCTTTAACTGAAATTGGGATTAAAATATTTAATGAAAAAAGTTTGCTTCTCTCTTTTTTTGTGTGCTTCCCTTTTTCTCATACTTGATGACATTGTATTTGATATGGATTTTTTTATGAATAAATAAATGGAACAAAAGGACAGTGGGGTTGTTCACTTATGACGTACGACATTTGAGGTGTAGGATGGTCAAGGATTTTTTGACTGTCCGAATAAAAGAATTTTTTATTGTAAATTTTGCGACAGGAGAGGAGGGAAGGTGGGTTCCAAAAATCATGTTTTTTGACGGACGTCATAAGTGAACGAGCCCAGCAAATAAAGCAAAATTTTGTAATTTGATATTGTTTGTGATTGTAGAGAATGATCAACATTTTTTTTGAGATAACATCGAATTGACGTTGGAAGTATGAGCTGTTTTCATGGGAACGGTTAAGGATGCAATGGCATTGAGATTGTCAAGGACCAAGGTCGAATTTTTAATATTTTTTAAATGGTAGATTTATGGGCATTTTATGCTGCCTCATTTTAAAGTTCCGGTTTCTCAACTGGAGTGCGTGTAGTTATTTTTCTTCTCCAAATGACGACAGTAAACACCAAACACCAATCATGAACCATACACAACCTCACAAAATTTCTAAACTGAACTTTGTACTCCAAAAATCTCACTACGAATAAATTAAAATAAATAATTTTCACATCCAAAAAAATACATTCAAATATATTTTCACTAGAAACCTCAAAAAAAGACTCAGCACATCAAGTCAAATACCTCAAAGTGTTCACTAACCAAAAAATTAATTTCTCAACAAAAAAAAATTTAAACATTGTGAAAAATTTAAACAAGACAAAAGACGTGCTGAAATTGCGTAAACAAAAAAAAGATGTTGCTCCTCAAAAGAGAACAATGACGAAGAAGAACTGAGAAATATTAATGACGTCACAACTCGGTCAGTGGTTATTGTTTGTATCTCGCTTTCTCAACAGACGGAGATGAAAAACTCATTTTTTTTGAAAATTTTCTTCGTCGTGAGAAGATTTGTTCCTCACATGTGAGCGTGGATAGAGAAAAATAAAGTTTATGTCTCTATGACGCTGTCAGATATATTTCATCAATTTCCTTTCTGAAGTTTATCAAAAAAAAAAAAAAATTGATGTGGAAAAATACACAGTAAGAATGAAATGAAACAGAAGTTGGAGATGCTTGATAAAAGTAAATTTCCTTCTTGTTATTTTGATCTTTTTTTGGTTTGTTTTATAATTTGACGTCACTTTTTATGGAGACCTTGGCAAACAAAGGCTATATGACCGAGAGAAAGTCAAAATAAAAGGAATTTTGTGTTATTTTTTTCTAGGCTTATTTTGAGCTGTCGATCTGAAGTTGATGAAGGAAGAAATATTGAAAATAATTGAAGGTTGATTGGATTTTTCGCAATTTCTTTTTAGGAGTTAATATTGATTCATGATTTTGGTCTAAGATGCTGAATAGTAATCCTTAAAAAATCAAAATTCTCAAAAAATCTGTTTAAAGACTTAGAAACAAAAACAAATTCACTTCCATATAAGAGTGCGGAACTGATAAATTAGATTTTGATCAATTTTGATCAATTTTGGTCATTTTTGTTCATTTTGATCAGTTCCGCACTCTTGCTTCCATCCAAATCACAGGTGCACTTCAATTCTATTATGTCACTTTTAAAACCCATCACTTGAGTTGGATTTGCAATAATTTTCCATATCCTTCATGACCTTCGTACAAGTTTTAAAGCAATGAATTCTAAACGACTTAAAATTTTATTCACAAACCCATCCATCAATTTACATTTCAAACTTTTGCATGAACAGATTTTTTTTTCCACTTTTTAAAATTATTCAGATTGCATTTTCAGATTTTTTCTTTCTTTTTCATCCTTTCGAATTATTTGCAAAACATTTGGAACGAGATCTGTCTTAAAGATTCATAACATAAAGCAGCTCAGCACGGAGAAAGAAAGAATGCATAAAATAAGAAAAATGCGATAATTTTAATAGAAAACAGAAGAAAATGATGAGATGTGTTTTTTTATATTACAATGTGGCAATAAATTTGGCCCTTGGGGGGAATTTGTCAAATTTAAATTAAAGTTGAAGGCTTCATACCAATTATATTCGAAAAAGTCTTTACCTGACACTCAAGACTAGGCATGCAGGTGTATCTTTGAGGATGAATTACTTGATGCTTGCAAAAAAACTACTAGGGACCCAAAGATTAGACTTTGTTTACGTCCAAGAGGGTTGCTGCTTAGAATATTAGAGGATTTGACGAGCCATGTGTTTATACTAACCTTCCAATAGGCTGTATACATTAAGAATCACCAAGAAATATCTCTAAGACACTAATAGGTTGAACCTATTGTTCACCATTATTCTAGGAATGAATACACTATAGCATATCAAGCAGATGAATCTAAAAAATCAGCACCTCCCAAAAATGTTTGAACAACTTCCTTGACAGTAAAGAACTGCTCCAAAACAGTCCTCAACAAAAGTTTTTTTTTTTCGAAAAGTTCACGTCAAAGATTTCCAAATGAGTAGACAATCTGACGAAAATTGTCTCAAGAACAAGAAGACATGAACAAAGTCAAGAAAATCAACCGACACATTACACAGAATGTTCACTTCACGTACTCTATTAAAGCAGCAGCTACCGCCGTCGTTTATTAATTTTATACGCCACGCATTCTAAAGATTTACTTCCATCTGATTCTCTCATCTTTTATTTCATTATTATTAATTTTTTTTTTCACTCTCATTCTCTCATTTTTAAATTTTCTTTTGATCATGGCAAAGGAAAGTCATAAATCATGAACATGGATTTTTTTTTTAAATGAAATCTCGGCTTGTTTTGTTTATAGGAATTTCCTGTTATATTGCAACATTTCTTACTGTTTCAATCTTTTTCTTCTTCATCATAAATGCCAGAAGAAATGAAAGAATTTTTTTTGAGAAGTAAAACTTTCCATGCTGTGCTTGTTGACATACATTTGAAATCTATTTCGTGTAATAAAATATCAAGAGAAGATTACTTTATGAATATAATAAATTAAGGAGATGCTAAGGAATGAAGAAATTTATACACGAGGTGGAATATTGTGAAAATAAATAATACACAAAGTAAGCACGTGCTTAATACTATTATTTTTAATGGGATAAATTCCAGAATTTAGACTCCAAGGGAACAAAGTATAGGAGGATAAGTTGCAAAAGGAATTGTAGCGATGATACGGTCTTTGAAGTTTAGCGACTCATGACAACAGATTTGAGCTTTTCTGGATTTGCTATGATTGAGAGGCACATGTTGTGAGCGCTTGTGTTGTTAGAATATTCAGAAAGCTTCTACCATTACAAGATAAAACACTGCATTTATGCCGCTAATACAAAAGTTGAAAGTTGACCAAACAGTGCCCTAATATCAATTTTATACTGACGCATAGACATTAGGAAAGGATTTTGATTGACTGAGTAATTAACACTGACTGAGCTTCAATAGAAGCTTCAATGAAGCACCAATAAAATCTATAGCTTAACATCCTTCATTCTAGTTAAAAATCCAACAATTTTAAATCTCCAGAATCTCAACAATGACAAAAAATGCTGTTATCTCATAGATTTCCATGTCTACATGACAGGAATTTTTGACATTCCTTAATGTATGTATTGTTGTTACTCAAATGTGAATATTCAAGCAATTCCATCCCCATATTCCCTATTGAAATTTCATTTTCCCATCTTTTTTTTTGATGAATGGATGCTGAAAGATATAAAAAAAATTCCTTAAAACATATTTTTGAGAGATCAAGGAATGAATGAAAGGAATTTTATCTCGTTTAAAACGAACGAACTGATACAGACAAGAGAATCTGTATTCAAGAGCAGGAATGACTTGAGCAAAAAAAACAAGATTCAAAGCCAATAAAAGACTCGAACAAATCGAAAATGAATTGAATAATTGATGAAGCAGGAAAATCTCATTAACATGTTTAAATATCGGTGCTATACCATTTTGGATGTGATTTCCTCCTTGTTTCTAAAATAGCATATTCAGCGGATGGAATACGTTCATTTTTTTCTTGCAAATCACGCTGACAACAATTCAACATGTGGGCGCAGAATGTAAGTATGTTAAAAAGGAAGCTAAATGTAGCTAATAAATAAAAAGGAATCGCAATTGTGGCAATGATTCTGGTTTATTTTTGAACATTGTAGAAAATCATTTAAATATAAAGGTCACAAAACTCCTAATCACATCAACCATTCACAAAATACTCACTTCCATAAAACCACAATAAACTTTAACATGGAAAAATCGAATCGCACAAAGTCACAAACAAATTTAGCTATAAACTCCGCAATGAATCACTGAACTTAACTCCCGCGGGCACCGACAAAAGTTCATCAAAAGTATAAAAGAATGGAAATAAAAATGTGCCAAATGAGATGAGGTGTTTTATTTTCTCTCGAGGAAGGTCAAGCTCATTACAATAAATTCACAAGGGGGAATCCATATAAACAGACGCAGCAGGAGCTCTCTCTTTTTTGGGGATCAGTGGTAAAATTCATTGGTTGGAAAATGTTGTGTGCATATGAAAAATGTGCGGCTGGCAGCACACGTAGTTTTTAATAGAGTATGCTCAGGTGAGTGAGATAATATTGAGGATGGGAGGTCAATTAATTATGTTGAGGGTAATAAAAGAGTTTAAAATTGGGGAAATGGAAGATTGAAGACTTTGGGAAATGAAGTTAAGGGAAGTTAAGGGAAAGTTTGAGAAACAAATATTTGGATAACTAACAACAGATGCTCAAATTATATAATTTTGGTAACATATTCATAATTAAATGATTTTGAACTTGAATGGTCACTAGGCACTAATGTTTAATTAATAACTAGACATCAATGTCAAGTGTCCACTTATGGAAGTTTGTCAACAAGTCTTAAACCAGTCAGTGTCAATGTCAGATATTCTCGACACATGTTCTAAGCGGGTCTAACCCAAGGAAGCATTAATATCTTGCCTCAAAGAGCTAAAAACCTGCAGATACTTCCACATTACAACTCCTGCACATCTGACTTTTAAATTAGAATTGAAACTCATTCCCATCCGTGCAAAACTCACACTTTTTCAGTCATAAAAGCTACAAGGTAAATTATACAAAATAAGCATGAAAATGAATCCTTTCTCTGTAATCATGAAGCAGCTCATTTTCACACATTGTTTTTGTATACATAAAGACAAAAAGAAAACAAGAGAAGAAGAAAAGATCTTTTTTAAATATTTTTTCATTCACAGCATTGCAATAATTACAACAACAAATCTGGCATTCATCAGAGGCTAAATTACATGCAACGAAGATCTCAACGTCTGCCTCCGCTTACATGCAATTCGATGCTGCTGATGATGATGTTGATGTTGTAGAAGGAAAAGTGTATCGCGAATGTATATAAAATTTATATTAAGGTATTTACAATCGACACGTTGCAAAGGAATGTTTCGAAAAAAATTTATGAGAGTCGACAGACGACAGAGTGGAAGAAGAAGACATTTGGAATAAAGAACATCATGAAATAGAAATACGAGCGAGGAAATTTATTAAAATAACGAAAACTGAGATGAATTTACATATTCTCAGATAAACTGTCTTGCAAAAGGTTGATGACATTGTCAAAATGTCCATCTAGTTAGTATGGTGACTTTTGGATGACATGCATGTGGAAAGGATGATTGATGTAGAATATGAAGAAGTAAGCTAAGATTAGAAAATTTTCTCTTTTACGTGTTGGATCTAGTCTTGTTAAAAATGGAAGACATCCTCATCAACAGTTTACTTCTGGATTACTAAGATTTGCAGCTACGAATGATGTCAGTGTTGGAAAACCTGAGTGCTAAGGCACTGTTGTATAAAATTTTCAACAAATCAACCTTCAACATACATCCATATACCTAAAATCAACTGGAATGTTGAATAACACAAATCCACTTAGTCTCGAAATGCGTCATAATTTCAAACTCTTTCAAATCCACAGCATCATCATCTTTCTCTTTCAAACTCATAATCATCATAATCATCATGACAAAATAAAAAAAAAAATACAAAATATAGCATTCTAAATTTAACCCATGCCCAATAATGATGAGCTAATAATACACACATATATTCATAAATTGCCAGTCAGCCACTCATATTGATGAGGAAATCTTAAAGTAAGAATTGCGCATAAAAAAAGAGAGCCCTATTCTGTGTCATGAATTTCTTTTCTCATTTTTTAAAGTTGATGATCTAAATGTTTTCGTTTCAAAAGATGTATAACATCATTCGTGTGATTTTATTTTTTTATGCAAAGGAAAAAAATACACAAAAAATGAAACTCTCGAGAAAAGTATTTCGGCTGTTTCTGTTTGTTGAAGGAATTTTCTTTTCTAAAAAAAATATTTCGTTTGTTTTGTAGCTGTAAGTACCGTGTTTTGACAAGAATAATCAGATGAAAATGTAGCAGACCCCACCAGCACACACACTGTATATGCTTGATGCAATAAAAGTTGTCAATACTTGTCAAAACCTGTAAAACCAGCGAATGAATTTAAGCATCTATCCCCCATCCCCTACTTCACCCTATTAAAAAAATCAATGCTACTCCCAAGAACTTCTTATATCAATCGGGAGAGGGATGAGAACTTTTCGGCACCATACCAACTGAATTAAGGAAGCAGAAAGAGCGCAAAAATAAATTAATTAAATTTATGACATCAATGTTGTGTGTTATTGTTATACACATTCATTAATTAAAATATTTGGAATAATTTTGGTAAATTAAGATGATTTTCTCGGTAAAGAGAACAATTTTCTGAGGTAAAATAATTAGAACGTAAGTCATGTCTATTTATTTTACCTGTAGATAAACAAAACCTGTACATGTGCAAGATTATAATCTTCGCTCATTTCTCATAATTACTAAAGCTCAAAGGAATATGAGATCCAAGTTCATATAATGTAAATATCCGCTGGATGTGTAATTATGATTTCGGATGAATTCATGGCTTGTTTAAATATGAAGATTATCGATTTTTTGACCTTTAATATCATGCTGATAAACTAAATTGACCATCAAATCATTTTTAAACAAAAATGATCAAAATTTTTTGAATAATAAATTTGATTTGCTTTGAACCTCAAAAGTAAATGACCCTTAACCGAAACTGTCAGTCAAAATCAGAAGAATCAACAAAAATCTTCTTCCTTTCAAAACTAAATGTATTCAAAAAATAAAGCTTTATTTTTCTGTGAAGGACACAACACAAAATGATTGTTATTTTTGATAAGCGAAATATGAAAATAAAGATCAAAGTTTTTGACTTCTAAGAAGATTCTTAAAGCAAATTAGACTCTTCTTTCTCAGACATAACCATGAACATTATCATAATCATTAGTGAGTAAATCTCAACTCTGAACCATAAGGTGCAACAGTCTTTGGTAATGAGAATTAAATTTAATTTTTGTGGTTTTGCGTCGTGGATGTAATTTTGGTTGTTGACAACTTAATGGATGTTTTGGAGACGCATGAAATGTAACGCAAGTTTTCTTACGGTTTTTTGCGTTTTTGAGATTTGGAAAAAAAATTCTTATTTTAACCTTAACAAGTTAATCATCGTAGGCTTATTTCTTAAAAAAGGGGTCGATTCTCTGATCCTGGTCCGATAAAGCATAAGATCACCAAAAGATAATAGATTCGTACAGTAGCAAGGCAGGAAGAGAACACCGGAGATATCAACCCTTGGAGCTATCAATTACCACATTACAACTTCAAAACCCAATTAAACCTGTCATTAATGATAGATACTTATTATTGATTCAATACAGGAAGCTCCAGAGCATTAAGGGATCGTTCACTTATGACGTCCGAAATTAACGGTCATTTTTCAAAAAAGAACAATGGATCTCCAGGAATTTCTATTGTTCTTTTCTTGCTGACCCCCCCCCCCCCCCCCACCATGGACGTCATAAGTGAACCTAAGGTTACTTTAGGCAAATAAAGGAGAGATAAGAGATATTCTCATAAATTTTGGGGATAAATAGGGATGATTTTCAAAATATCTTGAAATATATCACAGAAGTTACAGATTAGTGAACTGTGTTTGACATGATTAACTGAAAACAAAGTAATGGAGTGATAGACACTTATTAGTCTGTTGCTCATTAAGTTGTACATCAGAAATATTAAAACTTTCAGCATTTAACACAAAGATTGCTCTTAATTACATACATTGAAAGCTTAATCATCTTCTTATGGATTTATTGATGCTACTTGTTAAGATTTTAATAATGTCAAAGCTATAAATTTTTAAAAGGAGTTTTAAAAAGTCTTGAGTACATCCGAACATCCATAACACTCTCTTGCTAGGGATAATGCAATAAAAAACCTAATAGTTTAGTGTGGTGCTAGTTTCACATTGAACTAATGAATATTAAGTTCCATGTTCCACGTTTTTGTATTTTTGAGATTTTGTTTCCAAGTCTAGCACAATAAATTCATAGATCTAACTTAAAATCCACTTCTAGACACTCAACATTTCGCAAATTTAAAGTGCACGCCAGCAGTTAAAAAACCCATCAAATTAAATGAATTCCATATGATTTATTAATCAATAAACTAATCAAATGGATGTAAAATATTGAACCAAAAACTCTTCCGAAGAATAATAAAAATTGAAATTTATTTGCAAATATTTAATAGCTCAAGTGCACGAAAGTGATAAAATGATGAAAATTATTCATATAAGTAGAAATAAAAGCGATTAATATTCATGCATCCATAGACAGGATGTGTGTGAGTATTAATATTATCAGAAAGCAGATGAGAAATTGACTTCAGAACATTAAAGATGCCGGAATAACCGCCTAGTAAATAAAAACTAATGATCCAGAAGCTTTTATTATTCCATTAATGCTGATCATATTTAAGATATCAAGTAATGGAAAACATACATTTGAGGATAGGAGCAAGCCTTTTATACACGTGCCATAAGACACTGCCTTTACTTCCATATTCTCACATATTCGAGTATTTCCTCTTTGTAATTTACTCATAATATGTAGTCAGTTAAGCACAATTTAACTTAATGAAGAGACAAGACAGACGTAATAAATTTGAACATTAAGCATGAATATTGTGTGTATATGTGGCAATAGAATAGAAAGGGACATTAATTTTTCTGTCTTTTCTTTCATACTAATTAGATGGGAGAGAGATTTTTGTCTTTGCTGTCTTCATTTTCTTTTGTTTGTTGTTTTGCAGCCGAGAAGAAGAAAAAATCTCGGCACGTAAAAAATTGTGCCTCTCGAAAGGTTTTTTTTGTGTGCTGTAAAATCAAGAAGAAAGTAAAGTTTTCTTAATTAGATTTGATTTGAAGTATGTAAGAAAGAATTTAAGTGAAACATCTTTAAAAATATGCGAAAAAAAAAAACAGAAGCGTAATAATTTAATTAGGATGTGCTGAAAATGTTGGGTTCTTATGCCAATTTCTTGCATAGTTGTTCTGTTACTCATTGTTTAAAAAGAGTGATTCTTGTGAGGTGATTTTTGTTGACTTGATGAAGTTTTTATTGTGATTTTGTCAAATTGGTGCTTACTGGAGTTCCTAGTCAAAGTCAAATTAATGGAAAAGGAGATTTATGATCATATATTTGAAGAAAACATCTAGGGGTCGTTCACTTATGACGTTCATCAAAAAACCTGATTTTTAGCCCCCCCTCCCCCCCTCTGTCACAAAAATTCAATAGAAAAAAATTTCCATTGTTTGAACTGTAACAAAATCCTAGACCACCCTCCCCCCCCCCCCCCTAAATGTCGGACGTCATAAATGAACGGCTCCCTAGCAAGTTCTTAATTTTTAATCTTAAAATCTTAGAACTTAAGAAGTCCGCCTAAACTTAAAAGCTTTTTGAATTCCTTCCAAGAAGTTTGACAACTCCGTATCATCTCAACATCAACAAATAAATTCCGTCTGCAGCAAGTGCAGAGTCATGAATCATAAGTGGTCAAGTAAAATAATTTACATTTTAACTCAATGCTATATCCAACAGAAACCAACAAATTGAAAAACTAGTTCTTAATGATACATTTAATACAGCATAAACCACATTTCCTACTGGATCAATTTCCCACAACACAGTATGCAATCTCACCACGATAGATTTTTAAATTCACCCCTAGACGATTAACTTCTGGATCTAACACACCCAGCAAATTTTGTTTAATTTAAAGGTCTGTGATCTCGTCTTTTCCTTGACAATCAATCAAAATCGAAGCGAGAGCTCACGACAAAGTTTTTCCAACAGATAAATTTGTCTAAAAATAATATTATGTTTAAACGATCGCTCGCACAAAATTTTTATTTTATCATTTACGTTAATTCATAAAATAAGGGCCGACATGTAGATCGACATGTTAGACATACTAAATTTAATTTATCAGATCAAAAGGATGTGAAAATGAAAATACAAAAAAATTAAAGAGATTTTTATATGAAAATGATATGTAGCCATAGTGAGTAAGAATGCAGCATGTGTTTTCAATATCACCAGTAGCTTGAAGCGAGCATTGAGCGTTTATTTAGAAAATATTGAGAGATAAATATGAGAACCAGTAGAGCAAGCAGAGTCAGCTTGAGGAAGAAGAAATAAAATAAATATTTTCATTCAATAGTCCGATTCAGACGACGAGAGATGATTGTGTGTCGGTTTCAGATGTCACATAAAGCGCCAGATTCTCCGTCATTGTCTATTTTTTTTTTGAAGCTGCAATGTGTTGAAATATGGGATGTTTTGGGATTCATTTTGGGTGGATGAACTGATTTGAAAATTTTGTTGGCGAGTAATTTATAGACTTGTTGGGATGCATACATGCTTTCACTAAATGTTAATCTAGTGTTTCTCGATCTTTTTTGGTTTATCCTTATTCTGAAGATTAGGTGGACCCCAATATATAATTTCGAACTCATTAATATTATATTAAGTATCGCAGGTGTTTGGTGGAACTTTTGACACGCTATAGAACCGTAGTGCCGAGCTTAAGAGTCCATGAGACAGTCCAAGTACAATTTCTAATAGAATGATGTTGATGCCATCCTTGTTTATAATAAGAGGCACATTTATGGGGCAGTTAAAGCTTCAGACTTGTGCAAAAGTATAATTAAGGGTATTCCTACCTCAAATAATTTCAAACTAAGCCACTGGACTCGCCATTCATCGGACCTACTTTATGATATGCTTCTCAGAATAGATTTGATTTTTTAATGATTTTTGCAAGTCCTATTTCTGAACTAAATGCTTCTCAACGCAATCCAACCCAACAATCTACACAAAAACAATTATTTTCCCACAAACGACACATATATACCAGCAACACCATCAAAACTACATTATTAAAGTAGATTGTAAGGATATCTCGTATTCCTTCTTCTTCCATTTATCTAAGAAATTTGGGAATTGAAAAAAATCCCTTCACAATAGGTCACACAACACAACATAAGGCATAAGCAAAATGAAATTTGTAACACATTTCTCTCCCATCAATGCTGTACGTATTATTTTTGCTTTATTTTTGTATTTTGAAAATTTATAGATTGGGATTATATGAAGCTTTACGATGACTTTATATTGATAACAAATGAGTGGTAATAAAACTTGTCGTGATTTTTAATGCCTTTATGTGTTCCTTTTATATATCACATGATCATTAAAATTGTATTATTTTCAATGCATGTGACGGTGACTGCTTTGTTCTACTTCTCAATGGATTACTTGTGGCCCCAAAATGACAAAGAAATTTTACTTAAAGTGACTTTGAGAGTCAAGTGAAAAATTAATTCTGGTGATGGACAAACGTAAGTTGAAATTATCACACTTTAAAAAATTTAATTAACTGACATTGAAATTAATGAATTTGAATGTTCCAATTTCGACAGCCTTTTGGTCTTGTCAAAAAAAAATAAAATTTGAGAAAAATTTTTAATTGATTTCAAGTGGGTGATTTTTGTTAAAGGTCAGTCACATCAGCATCCAACATTTATTCAAATAAAGGATTGGATTGATCGGTTACAGAAGAGTAACAATCTGGGGTACAGAAAGAAAAGGTTTGAATTTTTAAGAAGTACTTTTCACTATAGTAGAAGTTTAGTCCCTAAAGGTAGATAAAGTGGAGCATTCGACTTAAGTGCTATGGACCCTCACTGAGCTCCCTGCATCCTTAGCTCTAAAGAGATATTTCAAGGTTAGTGGGGAGGAGGCTGTCAATAATTATGAACAAACTCTTTTGCCCTTTTTCTTTGGCTGCGCGTTTGACTTGAAATTAAATGACTTCTCAAAATGACATAATCAAGTCAATAATCTAAATATAGTTGACAAGCTACTTATGACACCAAAATTCAATGACCTTACGAATATGACGTTCCTTACTTCCACCAGTTCTTCTTTATCCATCACCAACATTCACACTAAATGCCACTTTTATTTGATATTTCACAATGACAGCCAGTAATCCTCACACAACAACTCTGTCATACAGAATCAACAAAATAATGAATAAAAAATATTTCTCGACACAGAAATATGAAGTGAAAATGTTCATTTGTTTGATGAAATGTTCGTGATATTTTTCAAAAAAAAATAATATTTCCTTTGAGTTATGAAAATATGAAAAAAAATTGTGGCCGGTAAGTTGTGAGTAAAACAAATTATTCGGACAGTATAAAACTTTTTATCAATTAATTTTAATAGCTGTATAATTAAGTTTAATTTTGAATAAATTTTTGTTGGATGGATGGCTGTGAATTTTTGATTTGTTGATGCGAGAATCTTTTGTTGAGATTTGTTGTGGTTTAGTCTTAATTTTTTAGGGCGGTACAGTCAGGGAGCCTTGGTGGGAAGGACTTTCAGAAGGAGTAAAGGAAGAACTTTAATAAATAAATGTAATATGACTACCTAATCCCGTTCTGGATAAACCCTACAGAAAATATGCTAAAGACTAGCTTAAAATCAAAGATTCGAATTTTAAAATAAGTTTATAAATATTAATTGAATACTTCAAAAACACTTTACAAAAATAAACACCCTAAATATGTCAAACCTGACACTCAGCCCTAAATTATTATAGAAATATCAATTTTAAATCTCATAAATTAATAAACATACTGAAATATTTTAGTCAAAGTTGGTCAATTAACACGCGCTATTGCCCTATACTGTAGATTTGTAACCAAAACATAAATTTAAATTTAAATAATTTACGTCAGTTTATTTTAGTTTTAAACACAAACTTGGAAGGGTTTACATAATTCATTGATTTTTGTGTTTATCTAAAAACATGATGCAATTCCTCTGTGCGGATATAAAATGAAATTTTCAATTGATTCTTGTACACAAAATCCCACAGCATTTATTCAATTTTAATCCATGAACAAAAGAACTTTCTAATAGACTACAAATTGACAGACAAATGTATTTAAAATACAAATAATCCATAAAATGAGAATGAATCACTTCATTGAATATTTAAAATGTCCCAAAGAGTAGAGCAAAAATTTTTTAGAAAGGCAAAAACTAAACTATCAAAATCTCAATATTGTTAGACATAATGGGAATATTAAGCCATTCGGACATAAATATCAAACTTTATTGCCAAAATCATTGAAACATCTCATTTGATTTCATTTCGGATGAGCATTTTGAAGGAGAATTTTATAACAAAATATTTATGTTCATATAATTTTTGAATTTTTATTTCAGAACAATTAAAATATGATTTTTGAGATTTGCTTGATGGGAAATTATTGAGATGTCTGGAATAATGTGAGTGATTGATGTAAAAATTTGTGATTATCCAGGTCGAACAAATAAGATGGTTTCTTGAGTTCAAATCCTTATTCTACTTGAGAATGCCAGGTTAGACTTGGAACCAAACAATTGAAGGATTTCCAGGCTATAACTTCAACTGAACACCTTAATAATCAGAAGTGTAGCTTCGTTGTATTCAGGAGGGGTGTTAAAATACTTCTATATGAACCGTTCTATCAAATTGAAGTTAATTTCGACTAATGCATAAGTTTTGACCCTTCTTGGGTACGATCTTAATGTGATTGAAGTTAAGAGAGCGGGACTTCATTATTTAGCAACGCACAAACTCGAATAAATTAACAAAATTACACCAGAAAATTCCACAAAGACACTAAATATGCCGCATTAAAATTTATTGCAATATTAGATCCCCGGACTAGCAAGCACCCACCGTAGCCAAACACTCATAAAACCTCATAAATTATTATCACATTCGTGTCGCAAAACCTTCAAAAAATTAAGTCACCAAAATGAATCGCAAACGATCGTAGATAATCGTGCCTGATCAAAGAGCACCCACTGATGTCAGAAATGTCTGAATTACCATAAAGGTTGTAACATTAAATATGAAGCACAAGAAGAGGCCAGGATGGGAAATAAAATGTATAAAAATATGAGATCAAATATTGTAAGAAGATCTAGAAAATGTCAAACAATTGAGTCATCCACATAAATAAATTTTCATAAACGAGACAAGTGTGTGTGATATATTATGGTTTGGGGTAATTTAGCTGCGGCAAATGCAAGGAGAATGGATTTTACATCCAAGACTGCTTTTGATACTTAATATTTCACATTTTATTTATTGTTTCCTTTTAAAATAACGATTCATTGAGTGTGTTTCAAGATAGACATTTCCGTGTAATTAAAATCATACTAAAGTGAATCAGATGAGATTTAATATCATCGTATGAGGAAACATTTGTTTTTATTTGAATTTGTATGTAAAATTTTTGATATAAACTTCAACATTTGGCATGATTTATTGAACTAATATTTATCGATAATTTTGTGTGTCTATTGAACATCTTTCATTGTTTTAAATTTGATTATTATTGGACTTTGAATTTTATCTATTTTTTGATTCAATTACGACTGATTTGAGGTTGCTGATTGTTTGAAGAATTGCTGTTAACTTTGAGATTTGTTAAATACTTAATATAGATTCTCAAAAGCTTCAATCTTTCTATTCTGAAATAATTCATCTTTAATTCCTTTAAAATAACATTGTCAATTGGCTGTTATTGTCAATTGTCTCCCGTTTGGTTTTAATTAAATTACAATCAGGCCCTCGGATGGCAATCATTTTAATGAATTTCATTGCGTGCCGATCGGGTAGGCAAACTTAAGAGTTTTTGGATTAAAAAACTCATAAAAATAATAAAATACAAATAAGTTTTAGTGTAAAATTCTATAATTTTAGAGCCAATAATCCCCATTTCAATAGCTTAATCGTTAAAGTTTTTAATTGAGATTCCACTAATGAATTATATCCGACAAATTATAAACCATATCATAAAAGATCTTTAAATCTTCTTTAGCCACACGAGCAGTAAGTATAAGTATAAATATGAGAAAAAGAGAAGAAAATGTTAAAAAGAAGAGGATTTGACGATGAGGAAAATAAAATAAAAATTTAATAAGATTATTTGCCAATGACAATCTAATTATTGTCTTGGCATGTGTAGTTCTCTCCGATCTTATGAACCATAATTAACGCACATAAAGTTATATTCTATTGAAAGAAAGATTTATGGACATGTCACAATTTCATATTAAATTCCGCAATTATTGTAGCAGAATAGACGGTTTTTTCGTATCGCGGCTTTCGTGCAAAACAACAATTTTTTTCTCCTCATTCTCTCAATAAAAATAGAAGACGAGAAAAATTCTTCACCCTAAAAAATTATTTCTCCTCGATTTCAGCTCATAACAATAAATTTTCTTTGGCTTCATTTGATTTCATAAATAAAATTTCACTCGTTTTTATTTTCAAAGAATTCTTTTCAATTATGTATTATTCTACACGGAACCGAATATGACGGAATTCTTTTTATTTTTCACTCACTTTTTCTCTCACAAAATTTTTTTTTTCTTTTGAAATTATTTCACGTTTCTGAATGGTTGGAATTTATGAGGAAATTTTCAATTCTATTCTCATTTCTTTTCTTCTTCCTTAAAAAAAATCACAAACTTAAAATACCACCACTATTGTGGCAGGAAATGAAGCAGCACCAAAAAATCTCATTCTATAATTCAATTGAATTTTTATTCATTTTCTTGCACCACGAAATGGTCGAAATTTTCACTATCTTATTAGAATCGCTCACAATTCACACGCGATCGCGGGAGAAAGAACACGGCAGTGGTAAGGTATGAATGAATGAAAAAAAAACTCACGAGTAGCGAGAAAAGCAATTTAATCCATTTTATTAAAATGAAAAATTCATACTGAAGCTCAGCTTTCGAGCTCACAGAAAAAAAAGACGGCAGAGCGAGAAAAAAAAAGGGAAAAAGAATTATTTTTTTTTTCTTTTCTGTGAGAAGTGGCGAAACTCAAGGAAATTTTTCTTTTCTTTTATAATAATCTTCATACACAATATTATTTCGTGAGTGAGAAAATCGTCTGGGATTCACATATATTCACATTTCTTTCCACCATCATCATCTTCATTTGAAAAAAATAAAAAATACAATTTTCATTCTACATGTTTATTTTAAAATTATAATATCCACACTCATTCCGAGCACACCGCATTTATAGTAGTTTTTTTCTTCTTTCTTTTTTATTTCGTACTCGTCTCATGCATAAATCGCGCGCCTAAATATGAGAGTGTGTAACAATTTCGAAACATCATACGACGATGACAACGAACAGCTAACGACTATTGACTTTCGACGATGTTTAACAATTCTTTCTCATCTTTTTAAAATCACGTCGATATGTTCATTCTTTATGTGAGGAAAGTAGGGAGGGTTCTAGGGTGTATGAGGAATATGAGCGCATGGTTAATTTATAAGAGGGTTTAAATCCAGGATGAAATTTTAATTCAACTAATTTTTATAATCCTTCTATGAGTCGAAGACGCCTTCTTTTGATGATCAAGTGACTATTTACACTTTATATATGTAAATCAGTAGTGGAGGTAGAGAAATGGAAGGGAGGAGGTAAGTAAAGTGGCAAAACATAGAGTCAAGCTCCTGTTATGACACTAGAAACCTTATCAAATGAATGCCATTAGACCAAACCTGAGAATTATTGAATAAACTGTCAAATAAAAGCCTCAAACTTAATTGAGGCTTGATTTCATTTTATGAAAAACTATATGCTCAGCTAAGTCGTCGGTCACTTAATCAAGCTAATCTTACGACTTTAGACGGATTGTCTAGGAAGAGGAGGCAAAAAATGATTAGAAATGCCTAGATCAATTTTTTTTTCAAATAATTGGAAATTTTCATTGGCTTCTCTTCTGATCTTCAATGTCTGCATGGGGCTTGGCGTTTTAGTCTGTAGTCAGACGGGGATTTGGGCAACAAACGACTTCGCCTAGAGAAATTTCTTAATTTTGTTAGGGTTTTTAAGAAAAAAATCCTATAAAGACCCATCCCCCCCCCCACCCAAACTTTTCACAATATCACAAGTGTAAAATCGATAGTTCAAAAGCTTAGAATTTAAGACTCAACAAGACAAATTCAAGACTCAACAAGACAATCCATTTAATAGTGAAATCAATCCACTAAGACAAACCGCCAACCCATCCTAATTCATTCAATCCAATAAATCCGCTAAAAATAGAAAGCAAAGTCATCATCATCATTATTTTGTCGCAGTAAAATAGAATTAAAATCTCTTTCTCATCTGTATCGAGATGATCGTCTGCGAAAAAAACCAAAATCCGAATGAAAAAGAAAATTTAATGAAAAAAAAAAATCATATTTCATGATATACACAAATTTTTATTTCGTCATAATTTCTTTAATACTGTCAAATGACTGACTTGTTTCATATTTTTCTTTACATCTCATGTAGTTGAACGGATTTATGTTATTTTCTCGTGCATTATTGTTATTATGAAAATGTGTGAATGAAAAGGAATTTAGAAAAGAAAATAAATAAAATAAAATATTTGTGTGACATGGAAACCTTACTGACTTAACTTATTGGCGAAAAAATTTTATAGCGTTATTAAAAAATTTTTTTTAATGCGTGAAAGAAAAATAAATTGGTTTTTGGAATGTTTGTAGATTTAATAATTATGAATGTGATAAAAGACATTGTCATGTCTGGATAATTAAGAGTGACATTATTAAATCACATATGACAATAATTATGACAGAATGAATGAAATAATTTGTTGTTGAAAATGAATTGAGTTGTTGCTTATTTTCTTCATTTAAATAAACATTGTATAAGAGATGAGAATGCAAATTCTGATGTGTATGATTGCTTTTTGTGGGGTAGGTTAAGGTAAGGTGAGATGCTCAAGGGAAAATAGAATGTATAAGGTACACATTTATAATTGTAAGATTTTCCTTGATGTGTCTGGAAGATTTTAATCAGAAATTTAAAGTTTCATTCCTTGCAGTTGCTTCGAAATGATTTTACATTAAATTCTATAAAAAAATAAATTTTTATAAGAATTTTGAGACACAGGCAGATGTGGCGATCCCCTGAAATAAAGGACAAACGTTTAAAGCTGTTTAAGAATGTTAAAACATCAACCATGTTTGGTTGGAGTAAGTTGAAGTTAGCTTACAACCTTTTCATGGAATTGGGTGCTCATTAGAAGATGTTTTGCATCATTTTGTAAAGGATTTCCAAGCAAGAACCTGGATACCTCCTTGCTTTACCACAGCAAAGGTTTAGAAAAATACCATCAAGTGTAAGCTGAGTTTTGTCTCAAATTTCCCTATCCTCCTCATCCTAGCCCATAAAATTAATTATCAACTCTTTATTCCAGCATGACATACGACGTCCATTTTGAAGCCATAGCCCATTACAAAAATGCACAACTGAAAGCACTTCATCAACCAAACGAGTGTGCTTCGGCACAACCTACCATAACTTCAAAAAGATTGAAATATTTAATTCAAAAACAAATTTCATTTCCCCAATTTGTCAATAGCCTTTCAAGCATTTCATTAGTGCACTACCTTTAAGTGATGGATGTGAACAAATGCAATAAGTTGAATAGAAAAATATTTTACTGAGAAATTTTCCACTAGCTCATTGATTCATTTAGTATGATGAATGTTTTTTCAAGGATGCCACTTACTTGATTTATATTGTGATTCAGGTGATTTATGTGAAAGCATTTGTAGGTTCAAGAAAAGATGAAATAATTTTTTTTTATGAAAAAATAAACCAACCCGAGAGAAACACTTGACATAATGTCTAGTAAATTACGAGACATAGGGACGACTAATGACAATTTTCTTGGAATGTTCCTACATCCAGAAACTCACTACACATCATTTCAAGTGTTCCACTCGGGCAAGAATTTTCGAATAATCAATATCATGGTTCCAGGCTTGAAAGCAACTTGAATCAATAATCAATTCTGTAGGTTCACTAGAAATAACAATGATTTTTTGATATGCAAATACAAATTCAACTCAGATGAAGCACCTCCAATAAGTTTTCCGTTTCATTTATTATTAACCTTGCTTATTCATTAGCTACTTTTTCCTGCTGAATAAGCACATATAAAACACTCTCACATGACAGACAAACAAGCAATAACATAAATTATATGAGCAATAATTCTATTCTAATTTTAAAATTTTCTCGTCTCATTTTCTTCTAATTTTATTTTTTACATGCACACAAATCATAATTCAATTATGAGTAAATGTATGTACTGCTATTAAATCATAAAGGGATGAGGAAAAATAAAGAATTAAAAAATTAAATTTTCTTCTTTTATTGATTTTTCATTTCCTTTTTTTTGGCAAATGATCTTTCTTTTATTTATAAGAGAATGAGAAGATGAATTATTTGATCATCGTCAAATTCACAATGCTTAACAGACACGGAAATCTTCTTTTCTTCATTAAATAATTTTAAATTTAAAACATCATGAAGAATTGACTGAAGTGAGGCAATTTGTTTGAGAATGGGAGGGGATTGAAGTGAATTTTGAAACTGTATGTTCATCTTAAAATGAAGTCGTAGTTGTTATAGTTGTGTACTTCTTCTTTGGATGTCATAAGCCAAAGTTCTCACGTGATGACCATTTTTCAAGGAAATATATCTATGGTTGCAAGACACCAGAGGGTAACTTCCCTTAAATTCAAAATTTATGGATATAATTCTTTGATATGAACAACATTTAATTATGAGTCGAGATTAGGTTGCTTCAAACAGACCCAGAAATTGGCACTAGAGACTGGGCCTTATCTCTTTTTGTGTGCATGGCAACGGGAAGGATTTTAATGGAAAAGCTTTAAGTTTTAGAACATCTTACGTTAAAATAGATTAAATCATCGATCAGGATCGCAGTGCCTTTAGCTTGTCGCATCGTGTAGCAACACATCGCCCGGCTAGAACCCTCTCACATTAAGATTATTAGAACACTATAATTTTAAATCATTTGGGTGGGGTATTCTTGCTATAAAACAAATAAAAATTGAAAAAAAATCATGCAGTTAAGTATTTAAAATCAACATCATTTATGAATAACTCCACTAATGTTTATAAAATCTCCCCCTCTCTCTTTCCCTCAACTGATTTCTCATACTGACTGGTCATCGTATTTTCAGTTCATTAAATTCAACCATCATTCTGTGTGTATGTAATTTTGAGTGAATGAGCAAAGCATTTGTTGTCTTAATGAAAGAAAAATATAATGTTCACTACGGAATACTAATTAATCAAACAGTTTGTTTATTTATTTTGCTTCTTTTTTTCTGTAAACCCAATTAATTTCACCGCCCAACAATCATCTTCAAGAATGTTTATTTCTTTTTTGGTTAAAAGAGTTATTTCTACTTTTACTGATGATGTTGGGGGATGCCTGATGTCTGTTTTACCGAATTTAATATTTTTGCATGACATTAGAGGTTCATGGTGGCTTACATTTCGGGAGATTATTAAATTCTTCCTGTTTCAAGCTTCATGTCCCCAAGCAAATGATTTTTTTAAAATAAATTGTTGATAAAATTGAAGATCGTACATGCTGCTGCATCCACAAAAGTATGCCGAGACTTCTTAGTCTAGACTAAGAAAACTATTCATCCACTGATCTACATCACTAACTTTATATTCTATTCGCAAACATACATGATTGCGTGCATTTATATACGATAGAAGTGAATGCCGTAACACCTCATGTTATTCTAAGTGAAAGGTCATGAACTTCTCATTTACTCCCATTCGCCGTCGACTTACTACCACTGTTGCTGCTCACTGTTGAGATTTTTTGTACAACCGATTAGGTTGTTGAGTTAGATTAATTACAAGATGAAAAGTCTCACATTTGTGATGCTATGCAAAAAAAATCCTATTTTTCATTTAACCATTTCGACTCCCAGTATTTTAATCACACACGTCGCATCACACAACTCTTCAACTTGTTTGTAAAATCATTCATCAAATTTAAGTAACCAGAAACTCGCTCTGACATACCACACAAGCCATGCACAAAACTATTTTAATTAATTTTTTTTTAACTCCCGTCTCTTCCTTTGCGTTTACTTTTTTGTGCTTGGATTTAAACATATTCATATATTCTAATGAAATTACACATTACGAGTGATGTCGCACTCGAGTGAACATGTCAGTAAGTGAGGAACAGAGATGGATATGTGCAATTATACTGATGCAATTTTCCTGTTATTTTTTTCTATTTCTCTTTCTGTGCATCTACAAACAACAATTTTCAAATACATGCTGTAATGATTTTTTTTTCGACTCTTTTCTCACTCATCCTCTCTGTTCTGTTGGGATGGTAAAAAAAGCTGATGTTTAATATATTGAAATTATTATTTGTAGTGTAATAATTGAGTATGTGGGAATTTTGATGAAATGTTGTTGACCTGATTCTTTTTAAATAATTTATGCACATTTTTAAAAAAATTAAAATTTAATTACGCGTCTGTGCCTGTGTGGACGAGATGAGGATGAGAATTGTGAATTAATTCATCTGTCAAGTCGAAAAATTTGTTGGTTGCAACATTTTAATTAAATTGTCTTACTTTTGCCACTGCGTAATGTTGCAGACTAAGTTGTTAAATTGTAATTTTGTCAAAGTTGAACTATTTAAAATACCGAATGTGGAATGCGTGCTTTCTATAATTTAAATAGCTGCTAATAGAATTAAAATTCTTGGTTCAATTACTAAATTGACTTAGTCACAAATAAACAAAAGTCAATCAATCAGATTTCAATTGACGTTATTCTCTGAAAAGGATTGGAAACTAGCTCACCTTTTATTACTCTCAGGAACGCCATCGAACGTCAGTAAGTCGTCCAACCCCATAAAGATTTTCTTCTAAAGTGAGTGACAAAGTTATTCAATGATTTTGACATTTTTCTTACTTCCATTCTAATTTTAAATGTCTTTCAGGGACGACAAACTTTGTTTCTTCGGAACAGACATGAACTATTTTGAAATGTGAAACGGTAAGAGCGGTAATCAAATGAAAGATTTTATTGACGTGTCAGAGATCCATTAACGTTACGTCATTAAGAGCATTATGTTATTAATAGTCGCTAAACTGTCGTAAAAGATTTTCTTTCTTTCTATTGTCTCAAAAAATTATTTTTTTTTCTTTCTTTTTCCTGCTTGTCGACTTCCTCCTCTTCCACTCATCTCAATTTCAATTTCGTGTGACATTTCTTTTATTTTCATCTGACAATCAATATTTTTCTTGCTTTTGTTGTGTGTGCTCATCTATAATTTTTCATGTGATTGGCAAAAAAACTGAAAATCTCACATCTATTTCATTTTATTTCAACAAAAAATAAATATTTATTTCTCTTTAGGAAATTGCTAAACTTTTCATTCCTATTTTCTTTGTCATCTGCAATGGAATTTCTAGAGATGATTAGATTTTATGTGTGGATGATTGGAGCGCATGTTAGTGGCGTTTAATTTTTTTAACTACAGATTATAGTCAATAGATTGTAAGAATGCAGTGCTTTACTGGAATTAGAAGCTTCAATGAAGTGATATTGGATTTTTTTTCTACCCACACCTCTACTGTGATCAATTGCCATAGACACAATAGCTTAGCGACGAAACAATGCTCCTTGAAACTCCTTCACATTTTAAAAACCATTCCCGGAAAGCACAAGTCGGTTAATCGATCAGAAATCTGAAGCCATGCCAGCAAAGCTATGGAATGAAGCCGGTTTTGAAATCGAATCCAGCTCCATACCAGAGTGAAGTCGGATTTCTGATTTCAATCACCTCTCAGACCTTCCCTAGACTTTTCAATTCAGACAAAAACTTTATCCACAACACTCTTCAAAAATAAATTGCATACACAACAAACCAAGTCAAGAAGAAGAAAATTGACGACTATTTCTTGCGACAAGAAAGATTTGAATTTATTTCTTATGCATTTCGTAATTGAAGTTTTGCTTTCGTGTATACAATTCAATAATATACAACAACGATGAGCGAGAAAACTTGCCATGTGTGTCCCTAGCATTCTAGTCTATATATTCACATGTATCATACTTTCTGATTCTCCTGCTGCTTTTGCCTTCCAGTCACTATAGACTCTTCGATCGAAATTTAATCATGATACTGATGTGAAACGAAAATCGTTGTGGATAGTGTTGATGTGGGGATTTTGTGAGAATTGGAAGAAATTCTTGGAGATTCTGGATTTCCTATTTAGGGGGTGTTTGTGTGTAATTTTGGAATGGGGAGGGGGTGTTGCTTCATATAAAAATCAAAAAAAAGGGTTGAAATTTTAATGATTTTTTAAAGCTTTGAGATCTAGATGACCCTACTCATTTCTTGAACCCCTCAAAAAAATCATGTTTCTACCAAAATCCCCCCAAAGACACCTAACAAGCAAGAGAGAAGGAAAGTTCTACAAACACAATTTTCAGTTCAATTGCACTGTTATATTAGTTTTTCTTTCTACTCTCTATAAACACTAATGACATTGCCATATATAAGATACAGTTAGAATCGATGAATGAAAAGAAAAGAAAAAAAGCAAACAATCAAATTTCGACAAAACGATTTCTTTTGAATGAAATAAAAAGTTTTTTTAAAGCTCTAAAATAAAGTTAAGGAATGAAAATAAAAATATCAGATAATGAATATGGGAAATCGTGTGTAATAAGCTTTCAGACTCATTTCATTTCTCATTTCTACTTAAATCAATTGCATTTGAAATTTTTTTATTTTATTTCTTCATGAAAAAAAAAACATTTGACACATTTATAGAAGCGATACATGAGGGTCGGGGATGAAATGAACAAAAGGGAGAAAATTTACCAAATGGGATGTTAAATTGATTTTCAAAGTCTTTATTGCTTAAATCTTATTGTGAAGTTGCTTCAAGTGGAAGGTGGATGGGAAGATGTGAGGAAAGGATTGAGATGTTATTGGTGTTGGATAGTTCAGAAATTAAGGTGTCTCGAGATTTTAATATAAAAATATACTAAAGTAAGAATATTTATGGTTATTCAAATATAAATATAGAATTATGGAACAATCAAAATGTAATTCATCAGTTCCGCACCCTGGGTCTAATAGATTCTACCATCGATCAGGACCGTAGTGCCTCTAGTTTGTTGCACCGTGTAGAAACACATCGCTTGAATGGA
This sequence comes from Chironomus riparius, assembly GCA_917627325.4. Lineage (NCBI taxonomy): Eukaryota > Metazoa > Arthropoda > Insecta > Diptera > Chironomidae > Chironomus > Chironomus riparius. The sequence continues at coordinate 39,256,525 of OU895879.1, forward strand.
AACCTTTCACATTATTATTGAGAATAACTCTATATTTTCAAAAAAGAAATTTTCAAATTTTATGAATTTTGAAGCGATAAATCGGGCATGTTTTGCCTTTTCGAGGGACTTTTGCTTTGAAAAAAAACGGTCCATCAAAGACCTAAACAGATAGGGGGCCGTTCACATATTACGTTACGCAAAAAATGACTTTTTTTCAACCCCCCCCCCCCTCCCCCCTCGTTGCAATATGTTACAACTCACAACCCGAACGTTACATACTTCTTGACCCCCCCCCCCCCCCCTATGTTACATTTTGTTACAATTTTTCAAACCCTTCTCCCCCCTAAAATGCGAACATAATAAGTGAACGGCCCCTAGTCATAATAATTATTGGACTTAATAATAGGTTTAAACTGACTTTGTTTATTAAAATTAAGAAATTGCTAAAATAGTTTTCAGAAGGAAATTAAATTATTTAAAACGCTTCACAAAGCCATGGTTTGAATCCTTAAATCATACAAACAACTGTCAATCTCATTTGAAATTTTTCTTTTTGTATCTTGCAGCTAAAATTCTTTAACTTATGGCGATGAATTTGGTTGATTTTCTAAAGCTACAAACAACTTTCAATTGCCAAATGCTTTACATTATCTTTTTAATATCATTATTAAAGCAATTTCTTTATTTTAAAGAATCCAACTTTTCACTTTATAACAAAAGTATTCAACCAAAATACTCAAACTTTTCCACACAAAAATCTTTATTTAAACACTAAACATTAATCAAAAGAAGAAATTTATTTTCCCTCAAAAATAAAAGAGTAAGTAAAATAAATTATTGGATTTTTAAAAGCAATTCAATATGAAAAACTTTCACATCAATTCATTTTCATTTTTATGCATTTTCTGTATTTTTAAGAGAAACACAGAAAAAAGTGAAGATGAAAAAGTTTTTCCATTTTCTCCTCCTTACGATTATTTTTTTGACGGAAAGAAAACTGCACATCGGATGATGGAAAACTTTTCTTTTCATTTCTTCTTGTTCCTCACATTCTTTTTTTTTGTTGTTGTTGTTTTTCCTCGCTGCTACTTCAGGAGAATGTAAAGCTATAAATTACAACATACATCAAAATGAAAACCTGTTAAAAGTAATTTAATTTGTGCAAACATTCACAATGAATGAAAATTGAATGAGTGAAGAAAATGCATGCGGGGGTTATCCAAAAATTATGTGAATTCTAAATTAAAATTTGTAGGCAAGTTGAGCTTACTTAAGATTACTTAAAGCTCAACTCTATTCCGGCTTAGGATCTTAAGTCTCAAGAGACGGAACATATCAAAGGTGTTTGTCACCCAGAGCTTTTGTATATGATTTTTAATAACGTTCCCAAACCTAGGCCCTTTGACTAATCTGAACTGTATTCCACTAAGGAACTCAAAACACCTAATGTCAGTCCGACTGAGTTACATCAGCTTAACCACTTGCTCTACACACTAGAACTTACTAGTAAATAATCCCCATCGTGCACAAAAAAAATATGAGTAATATTCCATCCCCGCGTTTCTTTTATGCAAAATAGAATGCGATTAAGCACAGTATAAACAAAAAGAAAGGAAACATGAGAAGAAAACATGTTTCAAGAACAATGAAAAATACATTAATTAACAAGAATAAACATTTTTATCCATTGAGAAATGAATTTGCTTCTGTTTTTGCTGCTCTTAATGTGTGTTTCAAGGTTGGCTGTATTTTATCAGATTTTTTTTTGTCTTATGGAAATTGAGCTGAGTATGACGAGGATTTTTACATTGATTGCTTGAGCTTAATGGAAATGACTCTTAGGACAACGTAAATGACTCTTAGGACCTGTACATTTTGGAACATATTCAAATTTTATATGCAAGTATTCCAAGATATTACAGAGTATCCTTGATTTGTACCAAAGTATCCCCAATATTCTAGATTCATAAGGTCTAGTAGCTTTTCATAAATTAATTGGTGATTTTGATAATACCATGAGCATTGTTGAAATTATTGGCATATCCATAAAGCTCTTTGTTTAAAGCAGACGTCGTCTGTTGAAAGGAATTGAACCCTCATCTTCACAATAAATATTCGCTAAGGTTTTCTGATTTATTGATTTGCAATTCTGCCAATGAGACCTTACTCTTGCACTTGCAATTTGACTTACATATAGCTGTTTGGATCAACATAATGCATCCCTTACAACTTGCATTATAATTGTGTTTACAATTTCTCCAGCAAACCTCACCGAATTTTTAAATGTTTTCTGTATTTAGCCCCTCTTTAACATGCAAATTACTAGGATGTACCCAGCCTCTAAAAAAGTAAAAAAATTAAAATGTAAAACTCATTTCGACGTGAATTAAGATTAATAGCATAATTTGAAAATTAGATTCATTTCTGCCTTTTGTTGCCTCAAATAAAAAAACAGCAGTGCTGGAAAAAAGTACGAATTCGACTCAAAAAGCATGCAAAAATTTTTTTTATATCTCATTCTTGCCCTTCCGAAACTGTAATGCTCATTGAATCTAATTTTTGAAATTATAATAGAAATGAAAGAAGGAAAGAGAGGAAGAAGGAAGGGAAAGAATTATTACTCAATGTATTTATTCTAATGTAACAGCATTTTCTCAATTTATTACTTTTTGGGGTCCATAATTCAATAAAAGAAAGAAACAGAAAATTATGAAACAATTTTTAAGGATGCTCCTTCTTTTCTGTGCTTTATAAGGCGTTTAGTATGCTGTAAAAATTCCGAGCGCTGAACAACATGAAGAATTTCTTGATCTTAAAGTTTTGACTTTTTGTTTCATTGTGAATACTTTTAAAGGAACCTTTTTTGTTTTTCACTTTTTACAGTCACAAAACAATTCCGTCTGATCTTAGATAAAGAAACAATTGAAATATTCAAGTTCGCATGATTCTGAACTTTTCTACGGTCAAGGTCAAGTTGAGGGGAGCAGAATTTATTTGTTACGAAATGACTCGTGTTTTTTGCTACTTTTTATTACAGATGGAATTGAATTTGAATGACAATGTGGGTTTTTGAGGATCATTGAGATGAGTTTGAGGCTGAGAAACAATATTGAGAGATTTATCTTGGTATAGAGTGTGTTTTATGTGATTTTATAGCTTGTGGAAGACGGAACTTAACCTATACAGATTCTTGCCACAACAGCAGCGTTATTAGATATGTCTAAGATGAGGGCTACTCGGATTTATAATTTTAAGAGAAGAATCGCTGAGTAGCTCTAGAAAGCAGTTAAGTGCCTTGCTGGTCGAATAGCGCTTGGCTCAAATTTGGTATGGTAACTCGAAGGTCGTCGGTTCGAATCCAGCCATTTCCAAATTTGTTCTTTTTCAGAAGTTTAGATACTTCGGCTGCTTAATGTACGAGATCAAGCCATAATTGGGCATTTTGGGCAACGTTGGATTAAGGAACGGATCAGGAACTTGAAGTGTTGCGGGAGAAATAGGAACGAGAGCTACAAGATTACCCGCGAATGGAATATTGTTGGAACGGACCTGAAATGTATCACGCCACAGAAGATTGAAACGAGAGCCTGAATTTAATCGAAACCTAGATTTGAAGATTAGAAGCTTGATTCTACGTCACCCATAGTGATATGAAATGTATCACTAATCAATGTAAAAAGTAATTCATGTTTAAATACTAATTCTTCCGGACGGTAACGTCGACAAATAAATAATAATAATAAGGAAAAAAAAATCAGCTTCTGATTATGAATCTGTAATCTAGACAAGTCAACATTTCTATTATTCATATGATTTGCTCCAAAACCCAGCTTCTTCCTCCACAATCCTGAAACTAATAAACAAAAATGACCAACTCAGTCTAGAAAATGTTCTGCCTCTACTTATGATCAGATCAACATTGTTCCTACCTCAATTAAACTTCCCATCATTTTCCAATCTCCATTTCTTATTCAATCTCTACAACATAAATAATTCACACAAAAGAATAAATAAAGCACATAAAAAATCCAAAGCTTCTAATCTCGCTACCTAAAATAACCAGATTCCTTTCTTTTCTTTAGCTTCCTCCATAAAAAAGAAGCAAATAAAAGAAGCCAGCAATAAATTTCATTTCGATCGTGAACATCGACTAATTTACGTCACATTTAGCTTATAAGTAGGGCACAATAAAAAGCCATGTGCTACGGCCATTGACATTGAAAATGTAAATTATTCATCTTCTGACTTATTTCATCTCGTCTTGGCATTTCATCGATTTTTATTTTTATTTTATTTAAAAAAGAATGAGAAATTACATGACGCGCTTTATTTTGCAATATTCATTGCCATTTTCGAGAGGATGAATAGTCAGAGAATAAAAATTATTGATGGGGGACGTGCACAACACAATGTCTAATTAATCTTGTAAGACAATTTTCTCGAGTATTCACATACATGCACACAAAAAAATAATAATTGAATGAAAACAGATGTTGGTGGCAGTTATGAGGGTCTATAAATTCTCTTTACTGTGCAGTTTTGTCATCATCGTGAAATTGATTCATTTTCTTCTCACTCTCGCTTGTCTTTTTATTATTCTTCATAATAATGGGTCGTTCACCAGTGACATTTAGAAATAAATAGAGTTTTAGGAACCCCCCCCCCCCCCTCCCCCCCCCCCCCCCCCTTACCCCAATTTAATCTCAATGCAGTCATACAAGAAGTTTAAAATCTCAAGAAAATAAGGAGAGCGAACGTAACTGATGAATGACCCCCAAGTAGCTTCTTGTTTCTTTGGTTCAACATACAAAAAATTGCGTGTAAGAGTAATGAAGCAGGGATGATGATGCGGAATAATAAAAATGACGAAATGACAGAATGGCAACAATGGAATTTGTTTAAGAACTTTTAATCTTCAGCAATAAAAAATGAGCATAACAAGACTGGGAATTAAGAGTTTTACTCATAATGAGAAGCTAAAGAAAAGTTTTATGTGTTTGGGATTTCGACAATGTTTCAAATTAAATTATAAAGAAAGCTGTAACATTTTAGTCTTATTGCTTCAAATCTTCTATGCAGTTTATTTTATTTTTTCTTTAATGGCATCATGCTTCTTATGAGTAAGATAGTTGAATAATGTCTAGGGATGAATTTTTCATGAATAAACTAGACATTCATCAAATAAACAAAATGACATTGTAGTTTTTGAGCTATATTTATGGATGGGAGTGGGTTGTGGTTGGAGCTGGTTGAAGCTATTGCTGTCTGTCATTTTGGGTATGATTTTATGATCTTAGATCATCTGTTGGTTTCTAGGGCTAACTGAGGCATTGGAATAATGATTGATGAACTATAAAATCAGGTGTTTTGTGCTAACCTTTGCACTTTTTTCGTGATCCTCCCTCAGAATGGTTTTTAAATAAGTACCAAAATTCATATCCTTGTTAAGTGCCAATTCACACAATTCCCATTGGTTCCAACATCAATTCATAACTCACATCCTCACCAAAATAAATGAACTCCAATAAAATTTGACCTTAAAATGTAAATTTGTGATGCAGCAAAAAAGAGCAATGACGATATTAAATTTATTGGCAGCTGACCACGAAAATCTGATTTAGTTCATGGAGTCACGTACATAGTGAACTAGTTGGATGATGTTCATGATGATTGTGTAAATAGAAACAGAAGTGATAGCTTTTTTTATTCGGTGTTAAAGTTCAATGTCAATTATAATTATGGAGGTCAGAATATGCTATAATTGGCAGGTTTTGAGAATTTGAAGCGCTTTAATTTAAAGATATGAAAAAAGAATATTTTTACTGAAAAATTCCAAAAAAGTTCCTCAATTTCTCATCATCCTTGATAGCTTAACCCTTCCGAATCTTATCATGTTCCATCAAGCTTCCAAATAACTTCCAGATCGACACACAAAAGCAGTATCAAAAGTTTTCATACCCTTCAATCACATTCTGTAAATTCCTTAACTCGATGAAAACTTCTCAGTCATCAATACCTTAAAAATAATTTAAAGGAACAATTTTTTTTATTGACAGACATTCAACAAGCATATCTCCTGATATTCGATAGATCTTTCTTTTTCCCATCGTATGCTGTCATGTTATATGGCTGAGAAAAAAAAAATATGCTCGTCAGCTCGAGGTTGAATCAAATAGAAAGCCCTCGCCAGTTAGGCTTTGAGGAAGAGAAAAAAAAAGTTTTCAATTTTTTATCATCTTTTGATGTCTTTTGTTGTTGCTGCTTCTGCCACATCACACACAGATGGTCTTTTCATTTCTTGCTTTCAATTTTACGGCTTGACGACAAAATAAAGGCAGAAAAATTGTTTTATTGCCACATTGAATCGTGAGAGATACGAGAAAAGGAAACGAATGGAAAAAGAACAGCAAAACAAGATAACAGACGAGAGACATGGCCAATGATTAATGAAAAATTTAATGCGACAATGACATGAATTTTCTCTTTCTCATGCTCGCTTGTGTCTCTTTTTTTCATTTTATTTCGTGGCACTGTCGTATGTCTAATTCCTTTTTATACATCCCATTTTTTTCATTTGCACAAAAAACATAAAAAAAATTATTTTTTTTTGGACATTCTGAAAAAAAAGCTTTTTTCATTTCATCTTCGTCTTCCTTTTCATGTCTCATCTCATGCATGCAACGGTGGACTGCTGTAGACCAAATGTACATGTATACATTCTCAACCAACATTATGGCTTAGCGGTGTATAATTTTTGAACAGACACGAATGCTCATCATCATTAAGCGACGGATACCTTAGCGCTAATTAAAAATGACGCTTCAATAAATTTTTTTAAGTTTTGTTTGTTTTTCATCTCGACGAAAAAAAAAATATAATTTTTCGTGCTCGAAAGTAAAGTTACACAATTATTTGTGACAGTATTAAGTCAATGAAAAATGATGGAATGTTTTTTGAGTCTTGCTGAGTTTCTTTGAAGATTCTGGTAATGTTTTTACCTGTTTTTGAGTTTTTATTATACGGGAATTGTATCTGGGATATATCCCGGTATGGGGGAGGGGGGCAAGTGAGAGTGCTGATATGAATGCATTGGCCGCATTAAATATTTTATCATTTTTTGAGGAAACAAATTTGACAAGTTTCTGGTAAGGCCTCTGATTCAGATGAACGAAATTTAAACTCAGACTATTGTGTCCATGACAAAGACTAAGGAAGCTGTGGAAGCACACATTAAAAAAGCGTAGACGCTCCAAGAACGAAAGGAGCTGTTGAAATAGCCAGCGATGCACTTGGTATTGGTAATTGGCAAACGAGAGCCAACGATAGAGCAAGCTTCTAAACCATCCAGTGGAGGTCATTTATGACAATTGATCTGTACGGCTAGCGAAGTAATTAACTAAGACATAGATTAAGACCCACACAGTCCCTCTGTTTTGTTAAAAACTATGCATAATCATCACAGACTTCTATTATCCAGTTATTGTAGTCAACAAGATAGATTTGTTGAAGCAGTGGGTTTTTAGAAAACATCCATAAAGTCATGTCACACTGATGTCCCATTGATAAACACTTCTTCTTACATATTTCTACTCAATTAACTTTCCTTAATTAATTTAAAAGTATTTACAGCATCCAATTAGCAATTTTTAAATAAACATCGCCTATAACATAAATTTTAGTTCAAGCATGTTAATAAAGATTCTTTAAAAGATTTCATCCAATTAGATGAGAAAACAAAATCTCAAAAAGGTTAATTCGACATTGAACAAATATACTAAGTAAATATTTCTATGTGCTCACTTTATTTTCGTGTGCCATGAACATCCTTAAAGTATTTCTCACATTATTTCTGACTGAATGCTTGAATACGTTTCCAATTTTAAGAAACTCCATTTTTTTTTCTGCTTCCATCATGCTGAATATAAATCCATCTTCCTATATATTCCTATAAAATTTATTTACTGCTACAAAATTGATGAAAATTCAGTTAAATCCCCAAATTCTTTATTTTCGTTTGTTGTTACTTTTCAATTTTAAGCAGCAGGAACATTCTCAGGTGTGCTTTTCTCACCTCCGCACGTGTAGACGATTGAAAAAAAAATCTTTAAATTCCTTATTTCCATCTCATTTTTTTACGATGTGTATTTGAGGATAAATTTTTATGAGATTAAATTGCCATTAGAGTATCAACATGAGAAAGTGAATACGCATAAATTACCATAAACTGTCATTTTGGCATTCCTTACTGGATCTTCTTATTCTTGCTCTGGTTGGCTTGAGTAAACATAATAAACAGAAAAAAGTCATCTTTTTGTCATAATTTTGTTTGTGGACTTTCCGCAAAAAAAAAAAAAATCTATCAACCGTAAAAAAAGTAAGAATTTCTATTGACTGTGTAGGTCTTCATCATCATCATCAAAAAATTATTTTTCTTTTTCTTCACTTTTATTTCACTATTTTTCATTTTTAATTGCCACATTTTCCTCAAAAAAAAGTCAATTTTGTGCTCTTTTGAATATGTTATTTACATATTCAGCTGTCTCCAATGTTGATGGCAACAATATTTAAAAATGAAGAATATTAATGAAATGAGATGGCTAATCATGTTGTTATGGGAATATTCCGGAACTGTTTCTTTGGATCAATAAAAGTGGAAATAATGTTGAAAATTTTAAGAAATCAAAGAAGATTTTATGGCTTGTAACATTGTTGATAAAATTTTCATTATGGTGCTGTTGGGAAGGCGTTAATGTTACCTAATTATGACAATGTCTCCCTTAAATGTAATAAAGACGAACTAGATTTTTAAAATGACAAAATTTTTAATGCTAGAAAAAATTATTTGTATTTTGAATAGATTATACAAACATCAAACAGAGACTGAATAGCAAATTCCATCTAATTTTGGTTGCTTGAGTATTAAATATTGAGTTTAATAAAGTTTCAATCTTTAGCTTTGGATTCACTTCTGATTATAATTCTTATCTAGATAAAGTATTCAGCGTTCAATGTCCAAAAAGCAGGAATCTTAATTCTAATCTAGATAAAGTATTCAGCTTTCAATGTTCAAAAAGCACGAAACCTAATTCTAATCTAGATAAAGTATTCAGCGTTCAATGTCCCAAAAGTAAGAATCTTAATTCTAATCTATAAAAATTATTCAGCGTTCAATGTCCCAAAAGTAGGAAACTTAATTCTAATCTAGAAAAATTATTCAGCGTTCAATGTCCAAAAAGCAGAAAACTTAATTCTAATCTAGATAAAGTATTCAGCGTTCAATGTCCCAAAAGTAGGAATCTTAATTCTAATCTATATAAAGTATTCAGCGTTCAATGTCCAAAAAGCAGGAAACTTAATTCTAATCTAGATAAAGTATTCAGCTTTCAATGTCCAAAAAGCAGGAAACTTAATTCTAATCTAGATAAAGTATTCAGCTTTCAATTTCCAAAAAGCAGGAAACTTAATTCTAATCAGATAAAGTATTCAGCGTTCAATGTCCAAAAAGCAGGAAACTTAATTTTAATCTAGATAAAGTATTCAGCGTTCAATGTCCAAAAAGCAGGAAACTTAATTTTAATCTAGATAATGTATTCAGCGTTCAATGTCCAAAAAGCAGGAAACTTAATTCTAATCAGATAAAGTATTCAGCGTTCAATGTCCAAAAAAGCAGGAAGCTTAATTCTAATCTAGAAAAAGAATTCAGCGTTCAATGTCCAAAAAGAAGGAATCTTAATTCTAATCTAGATAAAGTATTCAGCGTTCAATGTCCAAAAAACAGGAATCTTAATTCTAATCTAGAAAAAGAATTCAGCGTTCAATGTCCAAAAAGAAGGAATCTTAATTCTAATCTAGATAAAGTATTCAGCGTTCAATTTCCAAAAAACAGGAAACTTAATTCTAGTCTAGATAAAGTATTCAGCGTTCAATGTCCAAAAAGCAGGAAACTTAATTCTAATCTAGATAAAGTATTCAGCTTTCAATGTCCAAAAAACAGGAATCTTAATTCTAATCTAGAAAAAGAATTCAGCGTTCAATGTCCAAAAAGAAGGAATCTTAATTCTAATCTAGATAAAGTATTCAGCGTTCAATTTCCAAAAAGCAAGAAATTTGCTTAAATTAACAGCCACAAAAATATACCAAAAGAGGTTTTCACTTAGTTCCTGTAATTTAATTTGACAGTCTTTGAAAAATTTTCTCAATTTTCCTCCCTAAAATAAAGAAAAATAAAATAATAATAATAATAATAATAATGATATATGTGTAATAATTAATTTAACATGAAGCCTGAATGTGAGAGAAAAGGAGAGAGGCTGAATGAATGAATGAAAATAAAAATAAAAATAATTTTGCCAAAAGAAATTTCATACATGTATACACATCAGTGAGTTGAGATTGAAATAAATTGTAATCAGCATGGGAGATGAATATGATGAGAAGAAGAGGAAGAAAAACAAGTATGAACGTAAAAATTATAATTTATGATCTTAAAACTCACATTCACATCATTCACAATTTTCTACTCGCATGCCACAAGAATTATTTAATTAATTTCATGTTTTCAAATTTTTTCTTCATCGCACATGATTCTGTCTATGTTTTTTTAAAACAGCAAAAGCAATAAACCAAGAATGAAGGAAGTAGTTGGTGGAAGAAGAGGACGAATGTGTGTTTATATGCGAGAATGAGAAAGAATGCTTTATGTCAAGAAAATGTTTCATTTGTGCACAAAAGTGACATGAATTATTGCCATTTTAACAATTTATTTGTTACTACTGCTACTTACAGGAAGGAAATACTGTCTGTAACATCATCAACAGCATAGCGATTGTAAGTAATAATAAAAATAATAATGCTAGCAAGGAAGCTGAAAAACAGTTTCATTTTAAATAAAGAAAGTGTCACCAAGATGTTTTTCAGCTGATTGTGTTTTGATACAAGCGAGTAAGTCAATGTGAGCGAGAGAACAAGTTGGAAAATTCAGAGGGAATAAAGCGCATTTTCGGGGGACTTAATGCAAGCAAGGGTGTGGAATTAATACATTTTATTTTGATCATTTCTTCAGTTCCGCACCCTTGAATGCAAGTTATTAATTGTTTTAGTCTTGGAACGCTTTTGTTCCTTGAGAATTTTGGAATTTTTAAAGTTTTAGAGAAATATCCAATTTCCCGAGAAAAAGTTGGCAAAGAACTAAATAGAGTGCAGGGATAGATTTTCTGTATAAGCATCAAAGCCATTGACATGTCATTAACCTATAGTCATTGAATAACAGTCATTTTCTCTAGGAACTAGCACATATCCCAACAATTCCTACCCCACGAATGTGAAAAAGAGAGTGAGAACAAATTCCTTCATTCATTCACTCATCCATAAAATTATAGTCAGCAACAAGAGAGATCTAAACATTCATCCATATGCACAAAGATGAAATTAAAAAGTCAAGAGAATTGAGATCGCTTACACACTTTTTGATGATGCGAAATATCATCAAACATATAAAACAGAGAGACAATGCCATTGATGATGATGAGCGATATGCTGAAAGTGGAAAGATGGAATGAGACAAAAATGTATTTATGGCAGCACACGCACAAGTGTGAAAAAGAAAAGAAAAAATATTTCAAGGATATCATAAAGAATAGAGAGAAACAAATGTCAAATCAAATCAACATCAGCACTCGATCTACATCTTATGTTTGTTCCACTTTTCTCTCATCTCATGTTGTGAAATCACTATGATGAGTGTTTTGACTTGTCATGTACCTGAAAAAATATTGTCAAGACTTCTACTTGAGAGTTGATTTATTCTTCTTCACTCGAATTAATTTTCCACCTATTAAATGTGACCTTGCCATAAGGTTTTCTATCGAAATCTTGTTGTAGTCTCTTTGCTGCTACCTACACAAATATTAGCTGAGACTGAAACTTTTGAGTATTACATTTTGTGAAAGAAATGAATGAATTGTAAAAATGTAATTTTATATTTTCATTATGATGAGTTTGCTTATGAGCCGTGTAATAAAGTTTAAAAATATAGTTTCAAGACTGTTTATTTTTTGATGGATTTAAGTGATGAGATTTGAGGGCTGAGATTTTAAAAAAATGAAAATTTTGAAATGGATTTTTTAATTTTAGAGTATTTACTTCATTGAGTTATCCAGAATACTTTTAAGGGCTAGTAAAAAAATTTATTACTTCGTGCCTTAATGCCACTATTAATTTCCCTTCAAGAAGGATGGAGAGAGGGATCTGGTCGTGGTTATAGCCCGAAAGATAAACAATGATGTGTCAAATCCAATCATTGAGAGCAAAAGTTTTAATTTGATTAAAAATGACTAAAACTATGGAAAATTTAATACTTACTTGTCAATCATGCCAACGGTCCACATCCCAGTATTAGCTTTCCTACTTATCAACTATTCAAGCTCTTAATCTTGCTCACAAAATGCTTATTGAATAAATAAATGCACATTCAAATTCCTAATTTAAAATTAATTTCCAAGAAAGTTAAAATTTCACTCAAATTCAATAAATTACACATTTTTAACTCCAAGTTCAACCCACGCAACCCCCTCGACACAACAAACAATCATTATATCAAAAAAGCTTACTCAAATTAAACCATACATTCAATTTAACAAGAATAAAGTGAATGAAAAATTGCTGCAAAAAATAAATTGATTCCAATATAAAACATTTAAAACATTTCCGCCTGTTTAAATACTCATATTCGTAAGCATCAATGAAATGTACCGAAAAAGGGAGATGAAAAATTGATGTTTTGTTTTTATATCATTAAAGCATATAAATGTGTCAGTAATAATTTACTTCTCTCTTGCTGTCGATGGCATTTTCGTACGCATCTTTCATGTTTATGTTGGGATGTGGAAAGGGAAGAAGATTTTTGGGGTTAAAAAGTCATGAAATTTGTGATTTTTCAGGAAGAAAAAAAATTTTTTTTTGAAGGAACCACAAACCTAAGAAGTATCTCATCCCTAGCTCATGCGTATGAAAATGATCTTTATTTTATTTATTATTCAGCTGACGAAGGTGAATTTTTTACACATAATTTTTTTATTTGGGTCTACACATGTAGGCAAAAGCATTACCGTGAAAAATGAAATGTTTATTCATTCATTTACTGTCCAATATTTTTCGTGTCCTAATGTTTTTTTTGCCCTTCTACTTACCACACTTGTATGTAAATCATAAAAGCCGATTTAATGGTGAGGCATAAATCTCGTTATTCTTTTCTTTATCTAAAATTGGAAAATTAATGAAAAGAAACTTTTTTTGAGACCCTTTAAGATGGTTGATCAATGAGTTGAGCTATGAGTCTTGGTCATTCTTGCGAAAATCTAAGGCACGCGTGTGCTTATTTGTGCTATTAAGTTTAGTTGTCATGCAAAATAATGCAAAATAGCTGAAATAAAAGGAGTTTAAATGATTTGATGACGACTTCCTTGATTTTATAGGTGATTTTAACTGTTTGAACTTAAGGAGGGAGTGACCATGTGATTTAATATATTTAAGAATTTATGAAAAAACCGACTGAAAATAATATTCAACCTGGTTCTCACCTTTGGTTAATTATCAAAATATTAGAGCAATTTTTCAGTCGAGAGAGGTTTCGAACCATCGAGCTATGGCCCCACTATACTCAGTGCGACATGTCTTAAAGGAGCGCTTATCTTAAGCAACTTTAAGCAATTCCCATCAAATTATACAAGCTATGTCTACTCTCCCAAAATTATATTTCTTTCTTATTCTGAATGAAAATTATTAAAAGCATAAAATCGTGAAAATAAAAATAATCGAGCAGTAGAAGATTTCATTATTAATAACCATTTTATGACTAATTTATAGTGTCGACTTATTAAAATTTATGATGTTTTCTCTAACAATAAAAATGAGTTAAAAAACAAATTTGAAATTTCCCTCTAAAATATGAAAAACATTTCATTCGACCGCACTCGCACGCTTATTAAAGTTGTGAAAAAATTATGAATCATGAGTTCACCTTTAAATATTTTTTAATGGTATATTTCATGTACAATAGGATTTTATTCGTTCGTTTTATTGTTTTGAAAAAACATTTAAATTACTTGAGGGTATTTTTATGCTGAAATTCTTGATAAAAATTTGTTAAGATTTATTTTAATTTTGAGGAATTTTCGCTGAATCTTTAAACTCACTGAATTCAGTCTTAGAAATTCTTTCTTAATATTTACCCAAAATTCCACAAAAACTTCATCCAAGGGTCTTCCTCAAACTCAATCAAACAAAAGAAAAAAAAATAATTCATCTCAAGAAATTCATTTTTTTTTCTCGAGTTAATTAAAAAATCTATGTTTATTTTAATGTGGTCTATGATGATTGCTTGCATAGTTTATTTAACTTATTTCCTATTCTCTCTCGCTTTTCTAATTTCAAAATGAATAAAAAAGAATTCAATAAAAGATATTTTTTCTGTACAATTTTAATGATCTTTGGTTTTTAGTACTTTAAGTTTTTTAATTGAATGAGTTTGCGGAGGTAATTATAGTTTAAATTGTATGAAAAATTAAATAAATAGAAATGTATTTGATTTGGTTTGCTCGCTGGTCGAGTGCGTGTTTATTTTTATGCAACCTACGGGCAAAGTAAAAGAATTGCTGTATTATTTTTGTTGAGGCGCGTAAGCAGAGACATGATTTTGGGACCAAACTTCCCATTTATGAATTTCAATCAAGCATATGCCATTAATAATTTGCATGATTTATAAGAATGAACTTAAGATGATGATCCCTTAAAAAGCAGCTCAAAGTTAACTCAAGATTTTAATCGATTTTGGATGACGGAGTCGACTCCATACAAAATTTCATCGACTTCGAGCTGTTAAAAAGTAATCAAAACTTCATTTCAAGACCTTGAAAATTCTTCAATCCCACAATATCAACTCACTTAAAAGAATCCACCTGCAATAACACTAAATCAAACAAGAAAGTAAAAATTCCATTTCCACCTTCATTCAAACTTTTCCCACTTCTTTCATCTCCATGGAAAAATAAATCTGGAATTAAAATAAACAGAAAAGATTTTTATAACCTTTCAAAAATTTTTATTAAGTGCTTCTTCTTAACATAATTCATCTTTTTATTTTAATGTATAAATCAATAATAATTATTTGATATATTGAATTCCTTTTCATTTAACGAGATGTGCTAGTAGTATATAAAAAAATCAAGCTTTTTTATTGTAATAAAAACAATAATGAATGGATTTAATAGAAAATTATTATTCAATAAATAATATATGGTTCACATTAATATGTCATATTAAGAGGATAGTAATGTAATATGTGGAGATACCACATGTTCATGATAAACTTCTCAAATAATAATGATATGATATGAAATGAAAACAATTTTCAGCACATGGATGGAACAAATATTTATTTTTTTTCCACACATCTTAGTGGATAAAGATGGAAAAACATAAATCTCATAAAAATGAAACGAAGAAAAGTAATAAGGAAGTAAATTTTTTGTATGTGCGCTCCTTCTGGTTATAATCATAAATTTCTTGAGAAGCTTCTTAATGGCAATGCGAAGTGGGATGAAAAAAAATTATATTCAGGCACTTAAAGACTTTTTTGAGCTTTGTTGGAACGATGGTGGTCAAGTTATTGATATGATAATTTTTGTGGTTGATCTTTTGTCAAATTAAGTTCTCAAATCTAGTTCTAGTGCTGTATCAAGAAGGGGAGCTGGATTAATTTTTTGCTCTAGCACTGCCTAGTTCTGTAGTTAAATTTTGTTTGTGTCGTGAAGACAGGAGTATTGACATGCTATAAATGCAGTGCTTCTCAAACTTTGCTCCACTATGCACACTGTGTCGCTAAAGCATTCAAACGAGCTGTAAAATATTTGGCGAAATTCATAAATTCATTAACACTGAATAAGTGTTTCAGGGGCTGCACAGTTTGAGAATCACTAGCCTAGTACTAAAAATTGGTGTCTCCAGTTATCTTTTGGTATAGGTACAGATTTTTCAAATGAACGGAAATATTTTGGATGATTATTTTAAATTGACAAGAGTTAAATCTGTTGATTGGTGCCTCTAGTATAAAGGATGTGGGTACATAAGGTAACACATTAAATTAAGGGCACTTTATATCATTAGCAAATGAATTCAAGCTATAAAAACTTTAATTAAACTTGAAATCCAATCAAATTCCTCAAAACTCAACCTTACTCAACCGTTCCATCATTTTTCAAACTCAAAAAAGTCCAAACTAAAAATTAATCAACTAGACTTTCAAAAATGCTGATATTATCCTAATGTCCACAAACAAAACGTTATTCCTGCTCTTCATCATCTTTGATGATGCCAAGTCGTCTTGCGACACTCTTAACCTTCGCAATAACTTCTTCTTGCACTAAATTAAAGCTCATAGCAAGTAGAGCGATGCCAAACAGTAGATAAACAGAACATAAAGCTATAGAAATTTCTGGATTCTCTTTTGCACCTAAATAGTTATTGAAATGAGAAAGGATAAGAGAGTTTTAATGTGGTGATGATGACAACGTTGATGATAAGCTTACCTTGCGCTGGAACGAAATCTCCAAATCCTATCACATGCATAAAAAGAAGGAGAAGAAGAAGAAATGAAAATGAAAAATGAGATTTAAGAAAAATTTCAATGAAATGATAAACTTTTTCAATTTGCAATCGTAATGCATCATGAGAATGATAAAGTTTCATCGTTTCCATCGTCTTATGAGATTTTTTTTCGGAGATATAAAAATAAATTACAAAAAAAAGTCCCAGTCGCGTAAAACTCACCAATTGTTGTAAGTGTAATGAAGCAGAAATAAGCGGCATCGAGGAAATCCCATTTCTCCCACTCTTTGAACAGAAATGCACCACCAAGAATGTAACCAATGACAAGAAAGACACAAAGCCAAATTGGAACTGGTTTAATATATGACATTGGTGGTGCATCCTCACCATAATAGTCCCAGTCTTCGCCATACATTGAGTTCTCATCCATTACTGATGCAATGTGGCGTGCTTGTCGATGTACAGCAAAGCCCATGGGTGACATTATTCGTGGTGATGGCGATGGGACTACTTAATAATTTTTAACAGAAAATTTTGTAGTAGAAAAAAAAATGGGAAGAGAAAAAAAGATAAAATAAATGACTTTATAATATCCAATAATGGAACTGATGAAAATAATTTGAGGATTTTTTTTTTATTAACCATTTAAGAGATCATTTTGATACTCTGAATGGTGGCTGTTTAAAAAAAAGAAAGGGAAAAGGAATTGGAAAAATGAAAGAAGAACTCAGTAATTTTATTTCTCACATCCAAAAAGGGGTAGCACAAGAAATAAAGAAATATAAAAAAAAGTTTGTCACCAACCCAAAAGAGTATAGAATGGAGTGTCTGTGGGGAAAATTCTGTCGGGATTTTTGGTTCGGTCAAAAAGTTGTTACATGTTGCTAGACATTGATGTTACTAATAAAGGAATGTGGGATAGATTCTTTAAATTTTCTGGACCTTTTACTGTGTTCTTAAAACTATTAAGATTGTTTTTAATGTTCATCAAGTCCATGGATGGTGTCAAAACATAATTAATTATGAAGTATCAGTTGATTTGCAGGTTATGTTTGTTTCATAAAAAAATTGAGATTCAGCAGTTAAGTCTTGACCCCAGGTATCATCAAAAACTTTTAAATATCCCAAAGAACAGTTAAGGGGAGTGGAACTACATTCAAGGAACGCCAAAATAATATTTTGTCCTTAACGACAAGAATAATTGCTCCCTGACTGTATCCTAATCAACAAGGAGATAGCTGGCTCAGTGCTTGGTAGGGGCATAGCCCTAATGCCCTTAATTCTTTGCTTTTCGACTTTATTCTTTTCAGCAAAGAGCCAGATCTGTGCCGTAGTTTTAGGAAGGGATTTTTAAATGATTCGTGGAGAAATTTTTTTATCAGAATGGAAAATGTTAACCAAGGAGATGGGATTAGTTTTGTTGTCCAACTCTTAGCTCTTTAGCTTCTTGACTTGATCAACAAATATTAAATTCAGATCCAGTTTTTTGTAGACTATCCCTAGTGTCTTTATTGAGAACTAAAATATGTATATTAGAGAATACTTAGACCAGCCCTAAGTTGCAACCTCACATACAAGCAACTGACAACTTTTTGACATCAATGAATCCCTCCCTTAAATTTTCCCCAAAGGAAAAAGAAATTGTTTTGGCATTGTAGGATGGCATGTGATGCAATGAAATGCAATATCAATATTATGTATGTAAAGAAATATGTATAAAGACAGCAAGATAGAATAAGAAGTAAGTGAAATAAAAAAAAATGTTGCAGGGAAAATTGTTATTACATAAAGATTCACAAAAAAAAAATGAAAATTACTTCTTCCATGTCAATGAGTTTCTTCGCATTCCAAAAGATTGAAGTAGGAAAAAAATAATTTCAACTTAGGTTTTTTTTGTGTTGGTGGTTGCTGGGAGATATTGAGACACAGATAACAAAAAAAAATCATGGGAAAATATTCATTCAATTTCAATGTTTCATTCGAAAGGAAATTTCCTTCATTTTATTTTATTTGCAATCTGCATTTCCTCGAATTTCCTTTCATTTCATTCTCATGGATGCATAAACTTTGATTTTTATGACTATCGTTATCGTTTTCAATGGATTTAACTTTGATATCTATGGAGATGCATTATTGGTGTTTGTAGGGGCCGCAAGGAAATCAAATGGTGATTTAGAGCTGGTATGGGGTGAGGTACTTAGCACAAGTGGTTGCTATTATGTGATTGAACATTTTATTCATCGTTTTAGAGGTCGTTAACCGTTGGATCTACGAATGGAGGAAGGTTGGGATTGTTAGAGCTGGATTAAGGTTGTAGGAGGTCAAAAATCCATTTTTCATGTATAATTCATGACAGAGTAACCCTCAAAATCCTTGAATCCTTAAGTTAATTAATAAATTTTCAATCATCATCAACCATTTCCTTAACATCCACTTCAAATTGATCTTCTTTGTTCGTTCCAATCTACTTCCTCACCAGCTAATAACTTTACATTTTAAAATGATTTCTATTCAGCACCATTGACTTCCAATGTTCATTTTCAATTATTTTTCCATCCA
The DNA here is from genome assembly GCA_917627325.4 of Chironomus riparius. NCBI lineage: Eukaryota > Metazoa > Arthropoda > Insecta > Diptera > Chironomidae > Chironomus > Chironomus riparius. The sequence continues at coordinate 39,275,668 of OU895879.1, forward strand.
CCCCACACACACTTCATTCCCAAGAAGATGAATCAAAAGTAATCAACCCAAGGATACGATTCTACCGAGTAAAACGATAACGAATGTCATAATTTAAAATAATTGATTTCAGATTTTTCTTTTCATTTTCCCCCTCCTTTTTTTCCATTTATGGATCTTTCTTTCTATTTTTCGGGCGGTAAAACACACAAAAAAAATGGAAATTCTCAATTTTCAGACAATTTTCTATCTCATCTCATTTTACATAAAATTCTATGTATCTACAGATATATATGCATGAACGTACATCCAAGTCAATTTATTACACTACACATTGCGAAAAGCGAGTACGAACAAAAAAATTTTTAATTTTATTTTGCACAGCACTCATTTAGCGAAAGAGTAAGGATGTGAAATATTACAATTATGAGACTGAATAATGTTGTGCGAAAGTAATTTCCCGTGTTATAGCATTAATTTTGTGCCTTTTTAATCATATGAGTAATATGATGGAATAATGTAGCGCTGAACGTTGGATTGTGACTTCGTCGAGAAGCCATTGTAATTTTTAAACTTATTCGTGGATTAAAAAAATAAAACTATTTAAATTCTGAGTGAACGAGACTCAATTGTGGTGCAGTTGAGCAGCTTTCAATTTATGGAACAGCATACAGACGATAAATCAGCTTTGAATGATAAGCAAGTTTAGCAACGCAGAATCTGCAAAAATATTGACTAGACTAAAATGCAATAGAATCAAAAACTCAGTTCAATGTCCTTATAAATTTTCAAAAACAATCAACACATAAAACTAGTTTGGACATTTAACGAATCGTTTAATGAATCAAGAGGGATGGAATGTAACTTTTGGATGGCAATAGAGAAGCAGTATGGGATCTTGTTCTATAGTAAAGATATAGATCTCCCTATAATTGCCATATGTGTATACTAATGTAAATCAAGTCGGGTTCGATGGGAATCGAACCCACGACCTCAACTTGATCAGTGATCCGTGCCACTCGCCCACCGAGGTACTTATCTCACTTTGACTATCCGTCATACACATATAACCAGTTCAACGCGAGCCCTATGATCAGGCCTATCTACTACAGATTTCGAGCCATATCCACAATAGAGTGAACTCCTTTGAGTAAATAAATGGATATCTAGAATATTTAGCTTTGTGTCAAACTGTCTCCACATTAATACTTTTACAAAGTGGTTCCTAAAGCTGCGTGCAAGACTCTAAATGTTTTAGGAATTTCAAATTGTGAAGATGGTCGTTGACTACGGAGTCATACAGAAATTTACTACATCACAAAAGGCATAGCCAGAGGTAAGAGGGATCTTCTTACAATTCTTGGTTTCAAGTTGTATACAGCTCTTTTTCAACGTATTAGAATTACTGCTTCAGGTATCATTCAGAGAATAAGAAGATACATGCTTAATAGAAATTTATGCTTCGAAATTTCAAACGCAATGACAAGGAAATTCTCGCGAGATGATGAAAAAAAGAAGCTAAAATGATGAGAATATTCACTCAACACACAAATGACACTAATAACTGTCATTGTCATCATTTCCACTTCCGACATGTGAGCATTTTCGCTGGAAAAAAAAGTTTTATATTAAAATGAAGAGCATCATTTGATGCGTAATTTTGCCTTGCCATGATGGAGAACAAGAAGGCAAAAATTTCACATGTGGAATGATATATTTCTTATTTTTTTTGAACGAGTATGAGGAAATTTATGTTGTAACATAATATGAAGTTCCTTCGTTCATTTAAAATCTCATAAAAAATTTATTCATATATGCGCGCTGAATATCATCATATCCAGGAATGAATGATAATTTTTACCTCTTTCGAAAAAATTCTTTTCTTGTGGGGTGGTTCATAAATGATGTCTATTAAAGAATTAGATTTTTAAACTCAGTTTACCTTCGGTCAATGCAAAAATTAACTTTGATCTTGAAGATTTGCACTGCATCTGACCCCCAACTGGATGTTAGACATCATTTATAAATGACCCCCTTTTCGTCATTCTCATTTCAAGCCACAAAAGAAAATTGTGAAGCATAATCAAATTACTTTATGATTTCACAACATAATTATGTGTGAGGTGAAAAATAAGCAGAAGAAGAAGAAGAAATTGCGGTATTTCTTGTGTCAGTAAATAAGGAAAATTTTCATTTTGCTGCTACTTTTTTTTTGAAATATTTATTATGGCAACAAAGAGTATACAAGACTACACGTCATGACCTATTTTATAAATTCTACATTGTTTGTGAAATATTCACAAATTCAATAATAAATCACTTGTACTCAAATTAGTCACGTACGCTTTACGGAATGAGTTTTTAGATATAATGAAGATGAAAATTTTCCAACCTGGTTACGGTGGAAATTTTGAGGGAAATGTGATTATTTTGTAGTTTATTTGAGCGACAATTGAACTAATGAGGACTGCTTCTAGGAAAAAAATTATAATTTAAGTTTCATTCATTAAGCAAGAATGTGACACAAAATAGCATTTGGATACCTCAAATGGTGTTCAGACAAATAATTTTCAAATTATATGGAAATGGTCATTCAAATGGAAATTCTTCAGAAGTGTTTGGTTAAATGCAAATGTTTATGACATGTCAAATGATTTTCCAAGAACCAAACTAATTGGAATTCCTGCGAATTGTGTAGATTACTAAGTGGCTAGAGTATCACTTTGTCGAACATAATAAAAGTGTGAAAATGCTTTGATGACATCATGCCTGGGAGCTATTTAATCCTTTTGGTAGGCAAAACAACTATGTGTTGCTCCGGGAGATGGTTGTATGACGGTATAAAATAGTATTTACCACAGTTTGTCACATGGAATTGTCAATACTCATTGTGATATTAATTAAAATCTGTGGTATTAATTCTGATTAATATCCAAGTTTGGGAGGAAGGAGACTGTGTTTGAGTAGCCAGATTACATTAAGCTTCATAAATGATGTTCGTAAAAAATAGATTTTACAAAACGTCTCCCTTTTGTCACAAAATTTGTATAGATAATTGTTTTCTGAATGCTCACTCGCCCCTTCCCCTCTCCCTAAGTGTTGTACATCATTTATGAACATTCCCTTGAATCAATGTTGCTCAATTGCATGAAAATTTGGACATAGCTTGCCCTAAAATCTTCCATAAAAAATCAAAATTGATTCTAATCGTTCAACTTGCATCCTCAGTGACCCTCCCTTCCTCTCACTTAATCTCAGCAATAAAATCTTCGTTAAAATTTAATTTCTATCGTCCTTTAAATTCCTTCATCAAATTAAATATTCTTAAAGAGCAAAAATTAATAATTCAGGATCGGAAGACGAAAAAATTTCTCACAAAAGAAAACTTTATTTTGTATCACAAAAGAAAATAAAAAGGAAAGTAGATGAGGAGCACAAGAACAAAAAGAATCCGAATGAATTGTGTTAATAATTTGAAAAGAATTTTTGCTTTTTTTTCCTCTCAAACAAGTAAAAAGAAAACTTTTATTCTTCTTCTTCCTGCATTTAAGATAATAATGAATATTTAAGTAAGTTAAAAAGTTTGTAAAGTAACTGAGCAGCTCATTTTACATTTGCTGTACGAGTCAAGAAATAAATTTTCCTATAAATTCCTTTTTTGAAGTACAATTTTATTGTTGGGGAACTAATGAGAGCTCTTTGTTAATTGTTTGTCTGGCTGGTTAATTGTTGCAACATCATAAAAGAGAAGAGAGGGGGGGGGGGTCATAAAATTCTATTTCAAATAGACATAATTAGTGAACGTTTTTGTGTAGCTTTGGATATTTTGGTTTATGCTTGGCTGGGTGTGGATATGGTTCGAAGAGCATATTTGTAGTAGGTAGACCTGAGCATAGGGATCGCATTGAAACTGCTTATATGAGTACGACTGATAGTCGAAGTGAGATAAGTACCTCGAGTGGCTGAGATCTCTGATCAAGTGCTCAGAGATCGCCTCTTTTGAGGTCGTGAGTTTGATTCTTATCTAACCCGATTTGTTTTACATTAGTTTACACATATTGAAGTTATAAGGAGATCTACACTGGGCAGTGAATCAAGTAAAAGGGGTCATTGTTTTGAATAAATCAGTTGCTTTTAAACTATGTGCCACTGCACATTGTAAAACTTTTATGTAAAAAAATGTGTCGTTGACCAAAAACATTTGAGAAACACTGGAATAGATGCTTTAAAGCTTTGACTCGAATGGCTCAAGTCGGTTAATCATTCAGAAATCCGGCACCAAGATTTAAATCATTACTAGCACCATGCCAAAGTCATGCCGGCTGAATGATTCGATTAACCAACTTGTGCCAATTGGGTGACTTCTTCCGGCAAAAAGGGAGCTAAAATGTAGCTTTGGAGTAATTTGAATCTAAAGTTACTTAATAATCGGACATTTGTGGTCGATATCATGAGTAATTATTATTCATGAAATTTTTTGTAGCCACTAAGATCCTTAAAAATGAATCATCACCTATCAAGTGGCAATCAAAAATGCGCTTGAGAACCATAAAACTCAAGTTTCTTCAAAACGACATTTCTTCACCTAAAGTTTACCAACAAGATACTCTCGTTCCTTCACACCATCGTTCCTCTTTCGCCATTAAAAATTTTCAATGTTTTCCTTCTTCATGTTAATTATGCTTTCCATTCCTGCATTCTTATTTGCTTATCATCATAATTTTCATGCTATTTTTCTCTCCCTCGCTCGTCTGTAAGCAACTGTATTATTTTAACTCTTGAGTTCTTGTTCACATTTCATGAAGAAGAAGAAAAAAATTGTGCATAATGATAAGGAAGTCTCGCACAAGTATTTTCATGTCATTCAATCTCATGCTGCATATTTTTCATCAACTCATAATATTATGACTTCGTTTTCCGTCTTCCTCGATTTCTTGCTTTCTTAATTTTCACTTTTTTTCGGTAATGTGGTGTGCTTTTTGCCATAGGACAAATAAAGAATGCAGGAAATTATATGCAAGAAACTTTTTTTTTGTATGTTGTCATTGCTACCACAATCAAAATAGAATCACAATGAAGTTCTCATGTTTCGCAACCTAATTAGCATCTTTTCATTTCACACTCTATTTTTTTTGAGGGAAATTTTGCTGGTTTTTGTGGGTAGCGATGTTTTGAGCTTTAGTTGTTCTAGTTTGCAGCATAAAGATTGTATCGAAGATTTTTTTAAAGAAAAATTGTGTCAAAAAGTTTCTTGTTTGAATTTTAAATTTTATGACTGAATGTTGAAACTTGACTTTATAATTTTTGAGAAGCAGCATGAATTTTTAAAATACGAGACTGCCGACATTCTTCATGATTGAGGTTCTTTAATTTAATGAGCCGTTAGATTCAGTACTTTAACTTCTCGAAAGGTGTTGATGTAGCGACTCCTACTCAATGTGAGAATTATTATCTGATTCTTCAATTATAAAGACAATTTACAAAGACTTCAACACCGTTGCACAATGGAAGAACAACAGTTCCTTTCCGCATCCTTAAAGGCATGCGTTTGAAAAATCAAACACATAAATAATCAGAAAAATTAATTTTCAAGAAGCAACATGAATTTTAATTAAGTGTCTCACTCGCGCACATCCTTGATGACTCTTATCTTGAAGCATAATTTTTAAACGAGAGAAATATGGCACAGCAATTTCAAAAACATTCCTCGAGTGGAGGCAAAATGTGAACTTTTAGTCAAAAGCAATGAAATTGCAAGCATTTCAATGTGCGGCAAAGTTAGTTAAACTATTGCCGTCATGGAAATACTGTTTATACAGGCAGACCTTTGATGTTCTCATAAATTGAAAAAAAGAGAGATTCCATTTTTTGGCTTTTGATGTTTGCAGCAGTTCTTCAACAAAGCGTGGGTTCAGTTGAAGTTAAATTCAGATGAATGCAAATCAACATTCAGCGTTTAAAAGTTATTGAAAATGATGTAAACTTTCCCGGCTATTCAGACATTCATTCAATGATGTTCTATGCTGCTCATTGAAATTTCCTAAAAACCCTTTGATACATTTTTTTTTTTTGAAAACGAAAGATTCTCAAATTGAAATGAGTTATTTTAACAGCATAACTTCAAATACTAAAACCCAAATTCCTAAAGAACAGATGTGCTCGTTCCTTGCTCCAATTTTTCAACAGTAATATCAATGCAAATAAAAGCGAAGGCAGCACAGCAACAAGAAATATGAAAGGTCGATAGAAATAAATATCGAGAGAAAATGAGAAAGAGAATTTTAGAAATGAAAAATCATGTCCTGAATAGTTTTGCAGAAAAAAAAAATCTCTATGCCTAAAAGCATCTCGTCAATATCCTTAAAAGTATGCGGAAAGAAATGAAAAAAAAAATATTTGAAATAGAATAAAAATTCCCAAAACTAAAAGCGATAAAAATTTCCATTTCCGAAAATGATATTGGGCATTGAGGATGAATAGATGAGAAGATGAACATGATATTCGGTGTGGGGGGCATGTATGGGGATTATAGAATGTATGCGTGTAAATCCCGAGTCATACTTGCAGTCTCATTAAGCAATCGTATTATGGTTGAGGATATTCAAGATTATAGCTTGACTGTGTTTTTGGACAGGAGTTTTCAAGGTTTTCAGAGCTTTAGACAACGCTGGATAAAAAAAAAATCTACTCTGACTATGACAGAGACCTTCAAAAAGCCTTAGAATCCAGTCCCTAAATATTTATCCTCAAAAAAATTATCCAAATAAAGGTCGGTATAATTCTACTTCCCTGCATTTCTATCAAAGACTCTCGTTGGGTAGTAAAAACGAAGGCAAAAAAGCACATGACTCTTCATCATGATTATACTAAACACGTATCATGTGTATATATGCAAATGATATTGATGCCACTGTATGGTTGAAATTGAATACAATAAAAAGCACAATATTTTACTACATAATATTCATATCTGCACGTTTGTATGTGTGTCTAAATGTTATTTTTTTCCTGCTCAGCTCGAATGTATGAGATAGAAAATGTGAAAATTGGAACATTTAAATACTTTGTTCCTTAGTGCGGATGAAGAGAAAATAGATTTTTTTTTTGTGTGTTTTAGGGTAGAATTTTTGAGGCGTTAACACTTTGGAAAGGTTGTGGATTTTGCATGATGGGTTATCAGCTAGAGGTGGGAGTCGATTAAGGTCTTGTTGTGCTGACTTGAAGTCTGTTGCTATTTAAGTTGATGTCAACTTACTTAAAGCTCACTAAAAGATGTCATTGATATAGACAGTAATGAACTAGGGATTGGTGATTGTCAAGCGATAATCAGCTGAAGAGCAAGTATTATAAATTTCATTCCTTAGATCAGTAATGAGCAACCCATGTGCCACGGCACACTAGTGTGAAAAATTCGACAAATTCCCGTACTGTATCCAGTTTCGGTCATGGCTTACCACCAAGGTGTGCCGTGTCATAAAAAAGGTTGTCCACCACTGCCTTAGATTATAATTCGTCAGTACAGTCAAGATAGAAAGGAAGTAAGCAAGTCTTGGACTTCTGATTCATTTTGAAATCATCAATTGACAAAAATCTAATTTTTAAAATTTGCGAGCATCCAAAACCCTTCCAAAGTGTTAACGCCTGACAAAAAAAAATAGATTCAATATTTTTATATACAACATTTATATATAGATAGATAGATAAACATATAGCGATGGGATATATAGTTTTATTTTGGTACGAAACAATTTTTCAACATTCAACATCCAAAAAACCACTAAATAAACATTAAAATTTACTAAAACTATACACCAAATGATACAGAAAAATGGATATACAAAAAAATTTATGTAATTTTCTACATCAGATCCAGATGAGATGTTTTTTAATTTTAATCCTTTTTTTCTCATTTTCATGCTACTGACCCTTTTTTGTGATTTTTCTCTCTCTTTTTATGATAATCATTTTACATAAACATATTATATACATCATATAAGGATATGTGTGTGAGCAACACCCGGCATATTTTTGAATAAATTCAACAATTCTCATTTCCATCGTTCGTCATTTTGCCAAGGAAGGACTTCTTTTAAAAGTTTCAATATGGACATTAATGAAAGGGTTGTTCCTAGTCTCATGTCAGAAATATGAAAAAAATGGGTAATAAACTTTATTCATTCTTCTTTTTATGCTTGCACTTGTTCTTCGTCCTTTTGTTCCTTAAAAGTTAAAACAATCAGAAAAAAAATCTTTTTTGACTAGAGATTCTTGTGCTTAAAGTTTTTCTTTCTTTCTCTTTCTTTTGTGTTGTGTAAATTATGCAAGCGTTTGGAACCTGAATGTGATAATTTGATTCAGGAGCTTAAATAGTGAAAACTATAAATTAAGTACTTTTTTAGCATTAAAAGTTGCTAGATAGGTTCGATTCTAAAGGTCATGCTAGTCTATAGCTGCTAGATGGTAGACGATGTTGGTCAAAGATGGAATCAGAGGGATTTTTTTGAGGTGCTCGCTAGTATTTAATTTCATTCTCATATTACACCTGCATTTCGTAAAATACGAAAAGGTTGCAAATTTCGTAATCCATGAATTTTCAATGCAACATCCATTAGCAAAGTTTCAAACCTCTTCATTCAATTTTCCCTCAATTTAAAAGTTCACAAATATTTAAACTCAACTTGAAAAAATCTTACATCGCTACCACTTTTTCAATTTCATTATTTCTGGCTATTCAATTTTGCCGGCACTTATTTCTCCTACCCTCTCAAAAAAAAACTAGAAATGCAAAAAAGAAGAAATTAAATTCACATTCCCGAGCTAAATGCGAGTAAGCAAAAAATCATTTGCAATTAAAACTTTTTTTTTCGGTTCCAACTGATGCAAAGAGAGAGAGAGAGGACGAAGCATGAAGGAAGAGAAAGAAAAACTTAAGGAAAAAGCACAAATGCGAGTGGTGAGTGGAATGGTATTGGAGGCGGCAAAAGAGCTATTGAAACTTTTTCCAAACGATTTTTTTTTTTTTTTGGTGAGTCCAAGCTATTTTTGAGGAAAAGTTTCAAGAAGAGGAAAATGAGAACCTTAAAAAAATTTCTGTGCTCGTTAAAGAAGTTTCCTTATAATCATCTTCTGTGGCTTTTGAGTGTTGTCCTTTCGAAAAAATTTTCTGAGATGTTCCTTAAAGAGTTTTTACTGAAAAAATTTTGTTCTGTCCTTTCTCGATTGAATTTTGGAGTGGAACTAAAATAGCTAATTGGACGAGAAAGGAACAGAAAATCTTTTTCGAGTGGCTTTGAAAGTTTTCGAGCATATTACAAAAAGCAACAACAGCAAAGGAACGGAAAAACTTACCTGGACGGGTTTGCTTTCTACCTTTTCGGGTTGGCATATCTACATCATTTTCGTCATATGGCTGTGCACTGTGTTCTCGTCTAATAGATCCTTGATGTGGCGGCATTAGACGATCCCCAAATCTGGACTGCATCTGTCTTGGCATCGATTGACTTCGCATATTTTGTTGCCTTCGGTCAGGTCTCTTTTCCATTTCATCATCAACTGCATACTTATTACAATACATTGGTGCTTTGCATGGCTGTTCTTGCTCAAATTCTATCATTACTGGATCACGACGCATCATTCGTCGGTCAAGAGATTGGACACGTGATGCGGCTGTAAAGATGGATAAATGAAATTTTATAGATAGTTGTAATAAGTGCCATGTCGACTTAAAGCTCTAGTTGATTAACTTGATTTAAAATTTTAATTAATTCAAACACTTACGACCCCCACGTGCTACCCTAGGAGATCTATCCATTCCCATCTGTCGATCTTCAGAATACCTCATTTGCTGTCTATTCGGTACTTCTTTCTCACGCATTTCCCTTTCTCTCATCCTCTCACGTCTCGATACATGCGCCCCTTGCTGTTCAACATCATCATCATAATCATTATCATAAAGCTGTTCATTTTGATAGTTTGGGAATCTATCTCTATCGACGGTATGTCGATCAGCATATCTATTATCATTTCTATAACGTGGTTCACATGATAATGAAGGACCATTACCACCACCGCCAGGTCCAAATCGTCCATCTCGCATTTGATCACGTCTCGGTCGCTGTAATGATCTACCACGCATTTTATCTCGCTCATCATAATACAATTGCTGCTGTTGTTCACCGTTACCTCCGCCATTTGCTCCGGAGTATCTGAAAGTAATAAAAATTTATTTTATGTTGTTTTGTTTCATTTCTTTGGGTTTATGGATTAGTGCTTAAGATTAGGATGTGGATTGTTGGCAGTTTGTCTAATTAAAGTGATTATGGCTGAATTGTGTATTGGGGGCTCTCAAAGCTGAATTGTAGAATTAATTTGACTTCAACTGACTCATTCAAACTGATTTCTCTTCATATGGATAATAAGGGGGCTTTGAAAGGGTTTATTTGTTCCTATCTGCTCCTTAAATTGATAAAAACTCACGTGCGTCATATTCTCAACCTTCAACATAGCCCCACCAAACCCATAACTTCATCATAATAATTCCATCAATATTTTCATTTTGTCTTTCAATTGTTCTGTCTTTTTCCCTTGTTTTCAATTTTTTTTAAGTATTCAATGAGTGTAACAGCCGACAAAGATGTTACTTCAGAGATAGAAAATGAAGGATAAAAGCAGTAGAAAAGCGACAATAAACGACATCTGAATTTTTATATGTTACAGTAATGGTCCTATTACAACATATATGAGAGAGTTCGAGGACGCAACAAACAGTCTGTTGCCCAATAATATACAAACATTGTAATGGGTGACACAGCGAATATTTATGGTTTTAAGATGATGATGATTGTCGTCAAATGTATGGAAGAAAAAAATTGTATACTTTTATATAAATTTATTGACGCGTACTCGCTTATAGAATACATTTGAAGTTGAATGGGCATTTTGAAGGAAAGCAATTTTGTCAATTCACAAAATGTATTCGAATTATAAGGCATTAAATCTTCTTGCTATCTTCCGACTTTCTAAATAAATACATCAAATAAAAATCGCATCAGTGTGTCGGTTGAAGGGAGTTCGCTTGATTTATTGTGGATATTTTGAAACTATAGAGTCAGCAGATTTGTAAAAATTGGGAAGCAAAGCTTGTAGCTTGAGATAAAATCAAAAATTCAGTCTAACTTCATACAAATCAAATCAACATGGATTAGAAAAAAAAAGATATTTCCCTTCCACTTTTCAACATCATCAGGAAATTAATGAGGCACAATAAATTGCCTACTGCTTGCCTGCCTGTGGTTTTGCATTTAGTTCAATTTGATTGTCGGTCAGAAAATTGCGTACATTTAATTCTTTTTTATTGAATGCTGCAGGTAATAATCATATTGCAAATAATATATCGAATATATTTGCAATTGAAATATTGAATTTAATGGTAACGGCGTACGTCTATAATGTTGCTAAGTGCGTTGGCTGATTTGTACATGTTTTACGAGCCTCTCTATATTTTTACTTTTTGTTCTACATAAATTCCTAATTTACAAAATTTCAACATTTGAAATGAATTGAAAATTAATGGAAAATTTTAATAATGGTTTCAAACATGGAATTGGATAATGTCGAAAATTTTCCCACTTTATTTAAACGATGAAATGTGTAAATTTAGTTGTGGAAATGGTTTCTATTGGAATTGTTGTATAATTATATTCGATTTTACTTGCTAATAGGATTTATCTTTATGGCTATTTTCGCTGGAAGTCAAATGCTTTTAGCATTCTGAGGTGGATTGAATGCTGCTTTACTTTTGATATGTCATAGTTAGCAATGCTGTGTTACAAACCAGTAGTCCTTCTTTTTGCTATGAAATCGTGTATATAGATAAGATGCCCGAACATACAATGAGCATGCTCAGAGCACATTATTTGTGAGCCTATTAGCCTTTGTGAGAATGTGCTCATTTTCATACATTTCAGTGATGCGCTTACGGTACCTTCTTGAGCATGCTCAGTGAGCACATTCCTATGTGACATGTATTAAGCTCATTGAGTAAACTCATGAGCATACTCAAATGAGAAGGTAACATGTCACATGCAACATTTTTCTCATGCAACATTTTTATTGAATATACTCATGAACATTCTCAAAAAGTACATACTTATAAATATTCTCAAAGAGTACATACTCATAAATGTACTCAAAGAATATATACTTAGTGAGTATATTTATGAGTATATGCTCATCTGAGCACACTCATGAGTGCACTCAAGTGAAGTTGCAAAATTCAAAAAATTAATTAAGCTAAATTTGAATATTATAGGATAGCTGAAATTAAGTACTGTTCCGTTTATTTCTGTAAATAATTTTGAAAGAGTTAGAAATTATTAATATTTTATCCCAAATCCTTAGAATTGAAACATATAAATCTGGTCACCCATCCTTGTTGAAATGTCTTCTGCGTTGCTTAACTTCTGTCATCTCACACTTTTCCTTGGAGCTATTGTCTGTAAATATATAATAATTTATATATGGCATAACACATAGTTAAATTATTATATTTTTACAGGCGAACTAAGTTCTTTGAAGTTTGGATCTTATTGAGCACCAATTTTTACGTTTTCGATTTAGCTGACATTTTTAAAAAACGTCGGCTTCCTTAAAAAATCATTATTTTAACCAGAGGGCGAAGTCGACTCGAATTTTGTATGGAAAAGTCGACTTGAGTTCACTCGACTTCATACAAATTTCGAGTCGACTTCGCCCTTTGATTTTAACGTTTTCGATTAAGCTGACATTTTTTTAAAAAAGGTACACAAATTGCTCTAGAATAAACTCAGTAAGTGCACTCATATGAGAATATAAAAAAAATTGTGTGACACAGAAGTGAGTTTGCTCATTATATGCTCAAGAGTACATTCAGTAAGTGCACTCATATGAGAATATAAAAAAAATTGTGTGACACAGAAGTGAGTTTGCTCATTATAAGCTCATGAGTACATTCAGTAAGTGCACTCATATGAGAATATAAAAAAAATTGTGTGACACAGAAGTGAGTTTGCTCATTATAAGCTCATGAGTACATTCAGTAAGTGCACTCATATGAGAATATAAAAAAAATTGTGTGACACAGAAGTGAGTTTGCTCATTATATGCTCAAGAGTACATTCAGTAAGTGCACTCATATGAGAATATAAAAAAAATTGTGTGACACAGAAGTGAGTTTGCTCATTATAAGCTCATGAGTACATTCAGTAAGTGCACTCATATGAGAATATAAAAAAAATTGTGTGACACAGAAGTGAGTTTGCTCATTATAAGCTCATGAGTACATTCAGTAAGTGCACTCATATGAGAATATAAAAAAAATTGTGTGACACAGAAGTGAGTTTGCTCATTATAAGCTCATGAGTACATTCAGTAAGTGCACTCATATGAGAATATAAAAAAATTATGTCACACAGAAGTGAGTTTGCTCATTATATGCTGATGAGTATATTCAGTAAGTGAACTCATATGAGTGAATTCACATGAGTATGCTCTAATATTCTCAAGAGTATACTTATTGAATGCACTCACGTGAGCTTATAAAGTTTTTGTAAAAAAATAAAGTGAGTACATTCGTAATGAACTCCTGAGCATGCTCAGTTGAATGAGCTTGCATGAGTATAATTTTTGAGTAGACTCACTTATATGCTCACTTTTCTGAGCATGCTCTTTGTATGTTCGGGATGTCATAATTATTGATTAAGAGAAATTAAGATTTCTCGTGGAAATCGAACCCACTTCCTATTAAGAAATTGAACCTAAAATTGACTACTTGACTTCTTGACCACATAGTTTGTCCTCTAGTTTTGACAAATCTTCCTATTCTATAAAATGTATTTGGAAAGTTTTGAAATTCATAAACAAAAATTCTTAAAAAACTTTCATCCACTAATGTAAGATGTATGCATGTAATTTGATATAAGAGCACTCAAACTCTGTCTGAATAAATTACTGCACCCTCCATGCATCCCAACAAATAATATAATTGAAGTATTCCATTACAGTCGTGCAAGTAAAGAGGTTTAATCAGCTCCATCGAGAAAATTTCTCTTCATTAAAATTAATGAATAATCGCACATAATCATCATCATCATCATAATCATTATAGCATAATGGATATTGAATGACATCAATGAAAATGATCCTATTTTTCTGCCAATTATTTTCTCAATCAATTTATCTCATCTCTCTCTTATCTGTTTTACTCTTTTTTTTTTGTCTATCTACGATTTCATATGATTGTGATGCCTCGAATACAAACATTTATAGATACATGACAGTACTGGCAGCAGCAGCATAACATAACATTATTTTCCATGATGATAAATAAGGCATGATAACTTCATTTACATTTGCATATTTTACTATTCAATATTTCCGACATTTTCCAATTCCAATTTTCTATTCATTGCCGTAAATGCCATTGACGATGCATTTTCGATTTTCAATTTTAATTTTCTATGCACATTTTGAGTCGGTACATGACGGAAACGTTTTTTTGGTGGGTAGCGTAATTTTCATCGATTTTAAAGGAATTGAATTTATAGCGTTGACCTCAGAAACAACTAAAAAAAGCCATTAATTCTTGAAAAACTAAAACAACCCACAATTCAAATAAAATTCAGTGGAAAATGCAAAACAAGCTGGCAGTGAAATGCACGAGAGAAAATGTAAATAGTCACAAGTGAATTTGTGTTTTTATCGGAGGTGAGAAAAATCAGTTTTGTGGTTGAGCATATGAAAATATTCAAAAATGTTTATATCTAACCTGCAATCCATGTCAGAATATGCATGACCCATTCTACCGCTTTCATCCTGTCCTCTTTCATAATATGGATCAATGCCAGAATCCGTTGAACGTTGCGACGCTCTCATTGATCGTCTCATTGATGCTTGATTCTGTGAGCGTCCTGAATATCGTCTGGAATTTAATTGAATTTTACAGAAAAAAAAAATCAATAGCTAAAGACGAGAATAGAATTGAACTCACGCTGAGCGTTCTTGGAGAGCAAGCTGTTGCTGTTGTTGCAGTTGTTGGCGCCTCATCAGCATTCGTCGTTTTTGTTGTTTTTTCGGTTCACGTGTGCAGACGTAGCAGCAGACTCGCCAATATATGAATCTAGAATAATATTTTTGTTAAAAAATCACAGAAATCAAGCATTAAGCTATGAAAAAAATCTGATTTCCTGAAGTGAAGCAGAATGTTCCATTCAATTTGATTCTCGCTCAGTTAATCTCAAAATATTTTAAATTTTCTAAAGATTGAAAGCTAGATTTATTTTTGTATCTGATATATGAAAGTTCATTTTACAGAAACTTGATTCTAAGTTAAAAAGATTCTGTAAATCGGCTATAGTAGCGTGGACAGAGTTTGCTAATTCAAAAAAATTCTAAACCTACATTCGAAAATATCTAGTGACGCCCCTAGCTTATATTCAAGCCGCAACCTTAATAATGTGAGAGGGTTCCAAACTAGCGGTGTGTTACTACACGTTGCGACGAGCTAAAAGGCACTGCGATCCTAATCGATGATAGAATCTATTGTCCCGTAACCTTTTTAAGCCTCAAAATTCAATTGCAAACTTTAAATCACAATTCATACATTTCAAATATAGATTTTATATCAGCGTCTGTCAAGGACTATTTGATTTAATGTCATTGAATAGAAGATTACAATTTTTTATTTCATTTTCCCTCCTTTTTTGCTACACTTTGAGTCGCACACATTCCACATTTTGTATTTTGTCTATTGTGTAGCTGGTTGGACGTGATTGCAATTCATCGTATTCAACATACAAAACTATATGTAAGGAAACTTGTATTGAAGTAGTTGCACGCGGCACAAGTGAAACTTCATAATGAAAATGCGATGTGATTTGAATAGCAACAATCTGATTTTGGAATACGAAAGAAGGAAAGACGAAAAGGAGAAAAAAATTTGTGTACTTTCACATGTTGTTTTATGCGACGATCTATAGCTGAATGAATGTGCTTTTTATGTCTATGTCCTTTGTGTATCGCTATTTTCTAACGATGGTTAATAAATAAATTCATGTGAATTCTCAAATATTTGATGCTAGTTGTTCCTCGCTTTAGATTCACGATTGATTTGTTTTGTGATATCAAAGCAATTTGATCATATTGACAAACGGTTAATGCCACACAAAACAAAATTTAAAACTACAGATTTTTGGATGTTCAAATAAAATATTCACGAAATCAGCAATGAGTATGATTCTGAATGTGATGACATATTACTGTAGCTAGCGAAATTCTTAGAAATGCAGACGAGTTGAAATACAGATAACAATTGAATAAATTAGCTTTGGATTGATTTTGAACCTTTATGAAGCTGTGTTTAGCTTTGAAAAGTTTAGATTAAAATAAAACTATTTCGACTATTTCAAAAGAATTAAATGAATTTAGAAATGTCCCAGAACAAATTCGTTCTCAATGATACCCGATTGCAAGTAGTTAAATTCATGAGTTCTTTAACATTTTTGATTACAATACCTGAACGAACTGGCCATTATATCACCAATATTAGATAAACATAGCAGCATCAGTGGAATCCCTACAATAGCATAAAATATTGTGGAAAGCTTCCCTGGAATAGTTTTGGGTGCTATGTGTCCATAACCTAGAAAGATAAAGAATAAAAAATTGATTAAATGGGGTTTTCTGAATTTTTTAGAAGTCATTGACATTGGCTAGAATATTTTAAGATCAAGCAGAAGTTAATAATTATGCAAAACTCAAAAGAGAGAAGACCTTGAAAAAGAGAGTAGGATTTATTAGCGAATGACTTCTTAGCAACACAGCCTACATCGATAAGTTAAAACCGATCAAAATTACATTTCACAAAGTTTCTTACGCTTCTGTGACATTTTGTACCGAGCTTGATTGAGGAATTGGAAATTCTTCAGCATTTCATTTCTCAGAAAAATTTAATTGAATTTTTCCCCATCAATAAGTATCGCTGCTTCATGCTTTTATGCTTTCATGCCTTAACAATTGATTATGATTTCAATGGAACTCCAACAATAATCAATAAATACTTGATAAAGATTTAAAAATAGTCTCTCGAGTTGCCATTCTCATTGTCAACTATTATTGATAAACACTACAACTTTGCCATTGTATTGCATAATCTAGCTTCATTTTTCATAGTCATTTATGCATTAAAAGTTTTGCTCCCATTTTCATCATTTTTCTTTTGCATTTAATTTCCCCGTCGTTCCGTTTTATAATGAACGCCTCAATGACTTGAAAAAAAGTTTTCTTTTTCTGCTCTTAAACACTGACAATGAAGGAACATTTCAACACAATGAGACAACTCAAGTAATATTTAGCATCATCCAGTTGGATGTCACTTTTTTGTCATCTGCTGGTGACATAAGGATAATGAAAATTTTTGATTTATTTTCCTCTTTTGCTTGACTTTTTATTTTCAATTTTTTTCAATGCTTTTATTTTAAAATTTGATGGATTTTTGAGCGACAATAAATAATCGTTGGATTGTGACAGGTTTAATGTCTGTAAAATTTGAAAATTGTATTAAAAGTTTTCATCGAATTGCTTTTATTCCTGACATCCTCATAATGTCCATAACAGCACAAAACTAAAATCTTTGAAATTTTAATGACAATTAATTTTTTAAAATATGTTTTAGTCACAGTCAACGCAATTCAGAATGGACGTAAATATTTCATGATGATCATGAATTTTTAATATTTTTTCTTGACAGTAAAATGGTTTCATTCCAAGTGAGGCCAAGAAACTGACAAAATTGTAAGCAAAAACATTTGTATTATCGTTATTTGTTGCATAACGCAGGACATGATGAAGTAGATAAGAAAATATGCTTCCGTTAAGAAGAGATTCAAGGGCAAGTAAATAGACTTTTTTAGCCTTGACATTATTCATGCGATAAATAGACATTGAATTTTAGCTTTAAGTGTAGGTCGAAATAAATGTTTAGATTTTGTACTTTAAGATTGTTTCTAAGCTGAGAAGCTTATGTTAAAGGTTGTGGGAAAATCTTGAATTGTCCCTGCCAAAGAGACAATCTTGAATTCAATAACATTTTTGTAAGTTGAAGGCACATTTTATAAAATAAATTTTTTTAAATAGCACATATCAGTTAATCCATCAGAAATCCCACACTAAGCCAGATCCATACTAGATGATTCTCCTAGATCAGAACCTAGATCGGTCTTCACTAGAGTCACTTCGATTGGTGTCGTATTTGTGATCGATTAAACAACTTTTGTATCCGAGATTAAGATTTGAACTAAGCTTATGAAAGATATTTCTAATCTTAACAAATCACAAGCCTTGATCCCCAGCCACACAAATAATAAGCAGCTACCTACATCAAATCTGTATGTATTAAAGCATTTCTGCTGTTTAAACAGAAGACGAGCTCGTTGTCATCTCGGGTAGACTGTTTATTAATTGCGAGTTAAATCCTAATAAAGATTGTAGAGTTGCAAGCGAAAGGCGTCCTTAGACTCGAGTCATTTGGTAAAAGTTGATCAAAATCTGACATAGAATGACACAAAAACTCTTACAACGCACCAGTTTGTCCAAGAAAAAGCAGTTCCACTATAAACTCTTCAATCCACATCACTTCCGCATCCATCAAATAAATCTCCCCAGGGTTACAAACAAGAGTCTATAAAACCATCTCAAAATAGCTAAATAAGATTCTCATGAAGCAGTTTTAATTTTAACAAGCTTTCGTCTAGCAACCAAACATATAATATGTAACAGAATAAATGAGCACGAGCACCAAAGTCAATGAGATTAGAGTAAATAAAAGTTATGTTTGCTTAATAAAACAAAACATTTTATGGAAAGAGTTATAGCAATGGCAACAATGACGACATAATTTGATGATTAAATCCTTACGATGTTGTGAACATATTAAATTTAATGTAAAAATCTCTAAAACCAGACACATATTTCTATATATTTGATGTGTAATTTGACCCATTTAAATAAAATTTTTGTGAGAATCACACAGAAAATTATTCTAAAGATAGCTATATATGTGGATGTAAGATATCAAGGTAAAAAGATGAAAAAGAAGAAAAAAAGGTTTTTGTGCTTCTCACTTTTTAATTTATTACCATTCCCTTTTTATACATTTCTGCTTATGAGAAAGAAACATTTTTGTGTGACATTGGGGAAAAATTATGTTCATCCGATGAAGAAATTTTCATGTGGAAACCTTTTTTTTCAACTTTCTTGTGGAGTTTTATGGAACAGAAAATCCGTAAAAAAGAAAGAAGTTCTGAGGTAAAAAAGTAGCAAGCATTTTAAGTGATTTCAATAAAATATTCACATAAATTCATTAGGAAATTACCATAAACTTTTAAGAATTTATGTAAGCAACTTTGAACTGCTGGTTAGTGATTCTTGTGCATTTTCAGGTTTAAAGTTCAAATATGGATTTTTATGGGGTTTTGCATTGTTAATTGTGAGAATAATGAACACATGGAGATGAAGCAATGACTTTTTGGGTCGTTTATCTTAGGGGTTGTTTATTAATGATGTCAATAATGAATTAGGATAGGTTCTGTATAAAACACAGACAGGTACTCTATAAATTTAAAGTATCATCAGGATTAGAAGCTCAATTTAGATTTGAAAAGCCAGATAAGTGCTTAGTGTTCAATTCTTTTGGTATGTCATATAATGTTTTGTGTAAAGTATATCATAGCTTCATCTTCATCCCCACTCTTTCCTTAACATTTATTAGAAGATATCTTACTCATTTTAATGAAATATTTAGATGACAATCTAAGTCAGCAAGCCATTAAGTCCAAAAACTTTAGCAGAACATATTCATCATCAACTTTCTGCATTCCAAAAGTGAGACATGATGTATCAACAGCACGAGCTATAACAGTGCTTCTCAAACTATGGTCCGCGATACACCACTTTGTAGGCAAAACTTTGATACACCGCTTTGTAGCCAAAACCTTTAGAAATACATGAGAACATACCTAGTTTTAAATAAATAATTAATTTACTGTGCTGCTGTTCAAAAAGGTTGAGAACAACTGTACTTTAGCATAAAGTCATCTAGAATCAGTGTTGTCTTGCCTATCCATAGCGGCATCAGCTAATCAAACTTAAGCATCCTCAACTCTACACTAGTGTACCATTACACATCAGTTAACCACAACTGATGTACATATATGAATAAAATTTCACAACCAAAAGACAACAACGAAAGTCATTTATTATTTGAATCTACCAAATATATGTGGCATTGTTGCTGATGATGAAAATAAATTCAGCCAATGATCTCAAGATCTCACTTCTCATAATTATTTTATGCTTCCATCTGAATTGTCGCGAATTTCATTCTGCTGGAAAGACAAGCAAAGTAGCTTGCTCATTATTAATTTGTATATTTTTTCTCCTCACTTCACTGACTTGAATCATTTAATATTTTCTTTTATTTGACTGCCTTCTTCTTACTTCTTTCATTCTCATTCGCCTTTTGTCTAGGGTGACCATCTGCGTAGTTTTTCAACGGACAGTCCTGTATTTTTCAAGACTGTCCTGTATAAATTTTTAAATTTTGTTCTTGGTCCTGTATTTTTTTCATGAAAATTTCCGTTAATTTTCGAATTTTAGTCTATGTCCTGTTTTTTTTGAAAAAATTTACCAAATGTCCTGTATTTTCATGAAAATTAGATGGTAACCCTACTTTTGTCTCTATTATTATTTCACATTCTATTTTTAAAAAGATTTACAGCAACAACCGACCTTCACCTAATTCGCACTGTTTTGTTTCTTAATATTTTTATTATTGTCTGATGAGAAGGAAGAGATTAAGGAATGAATTAAGAATTGCTTTCATTGTGTCTAGTTAGCTTTTGGGAGACGAAAAAAAGGTTCAGTTCTTTAATACTTTTTAAGGGCAGTTTTTGGATTTTCTTGATAAAAAATAATTATTTCTGTTCCAATTGTTGCTTATGAGGAATCATTGCTATTTATTTATCAGGGGTGGTAAACCTTTTTCATGTAGCTGTTTACTTGACTTTAGATCAATTCTTACATGACAAAGTAACCAGAAATTAAAACTTCCTCCTGTCTGACCCCATGATCACATTAGTGTACCGCAGCACGCATATTAAGTACCTCTGATTCATAAAATCTTCTAGAAAAATTTAATATTTTTCCGTGAATTTTTTTCAATTTAAATTTCATGACTTAAACCTTCAAAACATCACCAAACAATATAAAACAGCACAAAATACCAAAAAAAAGTAAAAATTATTTGCATATTTTATTTTCTTCTTTTCGACTCTCATGTATGAATTTTTTCTAGCACAAAAAAGAGCTTTAGAGCTGAATGTCACTCTTGGGGGACATTAAATTTTTTCGCTGTTGCCGCTTCTTGCTTTAAATTTCATTACTTTTTTTCCGGAATGTTGAATGTTGAGGCTGTAAAAATGTTTGCGCTACGAATTATCACACAATGTGCTTGAAATGTTTATATCCTTTGAATGATTTTGGGATGATTTCTTTGTGGATTACTGTGGGATTTGGATTAGATTTCGGTGACTCATTAGGTTGACTGGGTTTTGTTTCGAAAGTTCTAACATTAAGAACATAAGTACGTCTTAATGACAACACATGATGTAATGCCCAAGCCTTAACCAGTAGTTCTCAAACTTTGATCAATGGAGCTTAAATAATTCGCGATAAAGTCCTAGGCTTGTCAATAGTGGTAGCCAGTGTGACGAGAAAGAATGAACGGAAAACTTAATGCTTCGCGGTATCAAAAGTTTGAGAAAGACTGCTCTAAACCCTTGATTCGGAACCCTTCACTAAAGTTAAACCCTCTCCACTAAGATTGTATGGACAAACCACCCATAACTCACCCAAGGAACCGCCAAACATTAAAAACTTTTTGTTCATAGAACGAAATTTCAAAAAACTACATTTTCATTAACTTTTCAAGTAAGATAACTTTCATGGCTTGATAGTTTTTGCAATAAAATAACTTTTTATATGTCTGTGTAGCTGACACATTACATATTTGGCTTATCATAGATGATAGTGTCTTTTCCGACTCATATGTATGACTATTTATTTTAATTGTTAGTGTTATTATCACTTTAAGCTGTTCGGTGCTTGTAATATGAGCTGTATCTTTTCAATATAATATTTTAGATATTTCTGTTGGGGAATTCTTAGTTCATGGCAGAGATGCAGGCGTTTGGAATAGAAATTACAGTTTAAATGGAAGTAAAAGTTAATAGGTTTTGGGTGACATCAGAGATTAAATTGAAGTTTATCTTACTGCTCTAAATTTTAGTTTCTATTCCTAGATTCGCAATTTAACTGTGCATACATAACCTACCAAATCTAAGGGATCTTACACCCAGTCTTAACTTTAAATCGCGCCATTTTTCTCAAGCTCAACATTGCCATTAAATTTATAAATCATTGTCAATGTTATTAGCATAAAATGTTCATGTTGAAGCAAGTGCGATGTCTGGCATATAAACGTGCTGAATAAAAATTTGAGAGAGTGATTATAACAAACATTATAGCCGCCATATTTTCGCCTTAATTTTGCTCAACATTCACATTCCCATGACAATTAATTGACTTATAGTAACATTCACATAAATCACAATAAAAAAAATTTTGTTCCTTGTTCCTTTACTCATTTGAACATAAAGAGAGATGGTGACAAAATGGAAAGTGAGAAGAAAACAATGAAAGTGAAATGAATGAATAAAGAAATAGGGAATAAATCAGAATTGTAATAACAGCAAATTGCGACCAATTACTTTAATGAAATTGTCAACTCAACGCCACTGCCAGAAAATTGGATGTTGTGAAAGAATGCAGATGAAAGGAAAGAAGAAGTTGGGATGTTTGTATCCTGATTTAGTGGGACTATGGCGCATTTTAATGGATTATTGGATGAATTAATTGATCGTAGGCTCAGCACAGTGAAAACGTCTATATATTGTCTAATTACAATGGCTCCTAGCTCTGGCTTTACGGAATATACTTAGATCAGATCAATTGAATCTTCTTTAAACCTAAGCAGATCGTTACTCAAGCTAAGTAGCTGAACCACAAGGTTAGTGTTAATATTCTGCAGCACCCTTTACACTTTCAACAATAGCTTAACATGCTCATCTGCAATACAAACTTATTTGCACCAGTAAGTAGTTTTATGCTCCACTGAAATCCCTGTTTACCATAAAAAGTCAATGAACTTTTCAATCATTGATAAACAAGATCCAATTTTCAGTACAAAACAGAGTCATCCAAAACAGACAAAACTCTGATATTCTCCTCACATCCTTACCATAATAAAAACTAAACTCCAAAAAAGGGAGATACGTACAACACAATATTCAGCATAACAATAAAAAGCTAGTTACAAAAAAATAGCAACATTTTCAGCACAATTAGATGGAATTAAGGCAGGAAAAAAAGAATCCCTGAAGAAATAAATGGCATATTCTGGATGAGAAAGAGGATAATGGGTAGGTATTTAGGATAGAAAAAAAACTTCACTTTCGATTCTATTTGAAAAAAGGAAGCTCCATTCTCATTTTTTTCCTCAACATCAATTATTTCACTTGAGATAAAAAAAAAAGCAGGAGATGAAAATGAAACGTGAATCTACCTCAAGTACAACTTACATTCTTAAACCCCCTTTTTTGTTGCTTCCCATTCACAAACAGCAAAAAGAGTAAAATTGAAAAAAGAGAAAAAGGAATTGGAAGTGAGAAAAGAATTCATGCTGAGAGTGTGCCATTAAATTAAATAAACAGCATTGGCATTCAAAAAGGTTCTGTTGAGCTACTTATTTTTTTTAAGACATACCATCCATAACATAAGAAAAGAATAGAAAAGCATTACGACAACAAGATGCTGTTATTGCTTCTTCTTCTCCTATTTTCATACAAAATGTGATTTTGATCGTAAAAAAGTCTCACATAGAGCAAAATCTTTTGGTGCTGCTTATTCTATGATTTTCTCTTCTAGTGAATCAAGTAAGAATTGGAGATGCAGTTGAGAATGAATGTTCACATAAAAATAATAATAACAATTCAGGATGGAATATTGAAACTATTAATATGATATGTTGGTGGTAATATGAGATTTTTAAAAAAACGATCATGAATGCTATATGATTGGCCATTATTTTGAATGATGGGAATTTAAGTAGCTGGATTTTGAAATTCTGCATTAGAGGAATGTATGGAGGATGCATGTCTAGATGTCATTGTGCGAATCCTTTGAACAGAATTTTCCTGCAACAAAACACCTATTCAAATTGAGGATCCCCAGTATAGTAGCATGTATGAAATTCAGTGAACCAACTGTCGTCAATATCTTCATTGACCTTAAATTTGCAAGTTCAATCGAGCATATTGCCATTCACACGAACGAAAATCAACAAAACCTCTGCATCGCCTTGATTTATTTTCATATAAACTTACGGATGCACTGACACAGAAACTTCTTGTACCATAAAATCCAATTTACAATATTTTTTCCCAATTACTCGAACTCCACGTTTAATTTTTTTTATTCTCGTTAAACTGTCGCAATAATCGTAACAATTAATGTCATATTAAACAAATTGAGACAACAAAGAAGCAGGAAATATCCACATAAAAAAAATTTGCATTCATGAAACATGACTGGAAGCATAAAGATTCATTTGCAGTCGCTTTTTTCCACTCTTAATTCAAATTTACATTGTGTTCAATTACTGACGTTTTTGCTGTGCTTGGCACTTTTTTAAAATTCCTCCAATTTCCCTAACAATAAAAGTGTAATGACCAAAATCAATGAAAATTGTTCTGAATACTCTTTTGCGACATCGCATTTGTTCCTCTTTTGTGAACTTTGCATGTTTCAATTTCGTTGTTGTTTATTTTTTTTGTGTTCTGCACTCTCGTTGTCGCTCGGTGTTGTTTAAAAATTCTGTGAAATCAAGCTCCATGTCATGCTGCAATTGCTCACAAAGGACGGACAGTTGAGTGAGGATGTGAGAATTTTAGGAGTCTAGGCGCAGTATTTTTACGGATTCTGTAGTTCTAAAATTTTTCATGGGTTTATTAGAAGTTATCCATAAATCCTGAATTTTAACACCAATAAAAATGTAAATATATCCCTGAAATATCCCAAAATGCACCATTAACTCCAATGTGCAAAAATTATGCTTCCATAAAACACAGCAACAGTGCAGAGTATGAGAAGAACAATTCGCAATCACATGCAAATTGTTAACGAATTTACTCGTTTTTTAAATTTGTCATGAGACAAATTATCTTTTTTTTTTGCTGTCCCATCCATCGGTCGGTTAGTTAAAAGCACAGAATAAGAGTAGAAAAAAATACAGACGCAATAATTGCCGTTTCATATTCCACTCTCACTTTCAATTCAATTCATTTGCAAATTACATCATCGTCATCAGCAACAAAATAGTCATGAACGTCGCTAAAAGTGAGCCGACAATGTCATTCACTTCCCACGCATAACATACACACAAAATGAGACAATAATAATAAAAGTATATATTAAGTCAGTATTATGGATACAGTTGAGTGCCGTTTGACTTTGATTTGTGTGTCTTTCTTTCTTTACTCACGATTTGGTCATGTCTCATTTAATTATATCATCCTCTCACCTTTAATTAGGTGAATTAAATCACTGAACCGAGGCTTTAAGTAATAAGAAATGACAAAATTGAAATTGATGAGTTTGTTGTTGTGGTTTGTGCCGCTTTGAGTTTGTTGAGTCATCAGTTTATCTGTTTGTCATGTTTTTGCTGGAGTTGGAGCTATGATAGCCAAGTATGACTGATAGACTCCTTTAACCTACTCTTATTGAGTTCTATAAGGCATGAAAAAGGTTCCAGACCACCAGTGTACATTCAAATGACGATACTGCTTTAAATTTTGAAGTATCAAGCCATATGTAGGTAAATCTGTCAGTTTAATTATAAGAACTCTATAGATTAATGGTTTGATAACAGACCGAATATTTGTAACACTCTTTTGAATAATCGGTGGGTTCAATTCCCACCAGAGGCTGATCACACAATTATTGCATAAAGTGTTGCGGATATGATAAGGATTCACAAAACGTTCACAACTTTACAAAACCTAACGACGCCTCGTTACACCTACACCTGAGTTACAAAAGATTTCCTACCTTAATCTAAATGAGAGGAAGTTATAGATTGAAGCAATTAAAAAAGATCATGCAATTTAAAAGAAAAACACAAAACAAGAAGAAATGAAGAAAAGTTTTTAGGGTCAAAAACCTTTCGTGAATGATAACAAGATAAATTGAAGCACAAATTTAATCATAAACTTTTGCCTGACAATTTTTCTTTTCCCGTTCATTGAACTTCATACACAAAGTGGATCCTCTCTAATAGCTCTCATATATTTTAGGTGTAAAACACATGTTGGAAATGTTTGAATATTAGCAAAAAGAAGCTTTACGTGCGATAAAATTATTGGTTGAAAAAGAGGAAGTTAAGCTGTTAAACCAAGAAAGAAAAAAAAGCTTCTCGAAAAGGTGAGAAAAGCAATTTATCATTTTAAGTGAACCTTCTATGTAGTCTGATGTGTTAATAACGAGAATTTCATACATGATGTCAATGAAGTTTGTGGAATTTTGTGGTTTTGTCAGGTTAGCATCACAAGTTTTTAGGAACATTATGTGCACAATATTTCGGATGTAATTTTAAATCCAAAATTTTCAGCAACAGCATCATCATTATTCAACATTTCCACGAAAATCCATTCAGCAAACCATCCTTGTTCGAAAAAAAATCCTCATTAAAAACTTAACATGTTCATTTTACTATAATATAAAGCATAATCTTTTGTATGCACTTTTACGTCAATGGTCCAATTTATAGCGTTAATTAAACAATTTCTGCCTTTATACCATGCACAATTTCATCCATAAAACTGCATCGTTGTTGTCTCTAAATACATAAATTTCATGAAAGGTTAAAGTTTTGCAGAATATTAAGCTGATTTATTCTCCAAACAGAGAAAAACATCATGAGCTTTGTTAACATTTGTTGGAACTAACTCTACGACTGGACTAAAGTTCTTAATTATACAGCTTTCAGTACGTTTATTTGTTATATATTTTTAATAGCCATATAAAATTGTCTAGCCAATGAAATAGTTCTGCATGACAAATTAAAATTTCTTTTTGTTGTTCATAAAATCATTTTTCATCGTTCATTCTTATTACGATATTGTTTGAATAGAGCGGTGTATGGATGAAAAATTGGGGTTTTTTGATTGTGAAATTTATGGATTAATTATTGAAAATGTAGGATTTGAAGCAGTTAAGATGGAATAAATTGATCTGGCAAGTGCATGTTTTGTGAAATTGGACTTTTGAAGGTCACGAATGATTCTCTGTTTTTTCTAAAATACCAACTAATCCCGACTGGAAGACTGTATCGTAGAACGAGATAATTTTCATAACAATAAGAAATATGAGAAATCAGATTGATGTCTTTAAACAGATCGTTGTAAAAAAAACATCAAAATTAATACAGATCTACATATATCTTTTTATAGAACACGAGTATTGATCTAGCCATGAATCTATAAACACTAGCTTTTAGAGATTGAGGGTGTAAAACTGGTGCTCTGGCATGTGCAAAGACAACTCTGGCTTGATGTCGCAGTTAAAGCTTTTCCAAATTGGTCCTAATCACCGATCGAGATTAAAGGTTTGAGTCTTGACACTAAAGTATATGCAGCACCATTTCTAACTTCAGACATTGAGCCCATTCTAGTCCTGCTACTGAAATTCTTACTGCTTAAATCTGTTTAAAACACTGCAATGAATTTTCATGAGTCACCAAGATATTCAGCAGTGTATTTCGCGAAAAATTAAAATTGCAAATATTCAATGTCTTTATCATGGAAGTAGCTATAGCCATGATATTTATTACTTCCACTGATCTTCAATAAATACCCAAGGAAGTCAACTGAATCATTTTCTCGCATTGATAAAACAAAATTCACCAAAAAATCCAATTATAGAGTAAAATTGTTCACATTTCAAGTTCAAAATGTCCATAAACCTAAAAAGACAAAATAAACAAATAAATAATCCAAAAAAACTGCAGAAAAAAGCTATTTTGTGTCCACTGTTAGTCATCCATATCAAGCACGCAATGTGAAAAAATGAAAGAAATTCGCACACACAGTAAAATGGAAAGATTAAAAGCAGCACATAAATAAATAAAAAAAAATGAAACGAGACAATCTGAATAAGGTATTTTTCCATTTAACCGGACGACCCCAAGCAAAACACTTTTGTTGCTGTATTGTGTATTTGTGCGAACGAAGCCCAAGGCTGGCATCATAGTGAAATAAAAGAATTGCAAAATTTCCCATTTTTTTTAATGAATTGAAAAAAATAAATAGCAGAAGTAGTAGGAGATTGTGCCATTCTGATGTGACTCTCATTTACAATCTTTTTTGTTCACAAGTTTAGTTTGTAATTTAATTTTAGTGCGGTAACATCTCACAACAGGCAGTAGTACCAGTAAAAGAATAATTTTGTATAAAAAATTATAATCAGTGAGTGTTAAAAGTCTAAAGTTCATGGGATGGTGCAGGATAAAAACAAGGGAAATTTTTTTAAGCATAAAACACACAAAAAATTGAAGTTTGTGGTTGTTGCGGGGATTTTCAGATGTAAAATTTGTTAGAATAAACTTTTTTTTGTTGCCATTTTCATAGCATAAACATTGGTTATCCTCCTATGTTGGGTACATCCGAGTAAGAGAAAAAAAAATTATTGATGCTAAAAAGTTTAAAATGAAATTTGTGCTATGAAAAAAAATTACTGACTAAATGATGAGAATTTATGAATATTTCAAACTTTGATTCTATGTTGTTCATGCTGTGAACAATACACAAATTATTTTTCATACAGAACATTTTCAGTTTTTTGTCTGAGCTTTTGTTTGGATACAAATAAATTTGCAATAGAAACTTTTCAATGTCCTTAAAGTAATTTTAGACAAATTTTTAATGGGTTTCTTGTGAGCTTTACTAGATCCTAGATTAGAGCATTCACATTTCTCTACCCCTGCCCCCTCAACTTCTTAGTAAGATTAACTTGAGTCTTGAATAATAAAACTTAATTAATATTACACTAAGTTGCCATACTAAGAACATAACGTCTCAGTGACGTAATGTTAATTTATCGACAACATGTTGAATGACTTGGGCCAGTTCCTCGAGTACCCTCTTGCCATATATCCTAGATCAACCTAGTTTAGTATCGAATTTTTATATCTTATTCATCTATTCGAAGTTTGTCACTAGGGTGTTGAACTAATAAGTCTCGTTTTGATCATTGTTGATCACTTCTGCTTCATTTATCTTTAAATAGTTCAAATAACTTGCCACCAGAATATCCAATACCCCCATTAAATCATGACGAAATTCCCACAACTTCAATCACAAAAAACATTCATAAATTCATAACCGATTTGCCATAAAATTATAAAAACTGCAGAGACACTGAAATTCTGTGACTGGTAAAAAATACGAGATTACAAGCAGATGAGAAACAGTAAATTGTAAAAACGATAATGACTTAAACAAAACGTGACTATTTTTAAGAAAGTTTTGTTGATAAAAATTGTAATTTTTTTTGGAAATGTATGGATGCAGCTTGTTACAGATTATTGAGTGCTTGTACTCAAATAAATTTGGTACTTTATGCTTGACAGACTCGCAAAAAAAAGTATCAAGCTGTTTGCAACTGTTGCAACTGTTTGCGATGCAAGATATGCTTTTTATGATGAATTACGCTTCATTGGGAATGATTGATGTAAATTGGAAGATGAATGAACTTTAAATTTGAATTTTAGTTTGCAATTAAATGTTAAAAATTAAGAATTTTCAAACGAAAATTTAAATAATTATTGAATTCCTTCAATCTTTGATGCACAAAAAATCATACAAAAATCGACGCTCCCGAAGCAACCCAAATCAAAAAGAAATATACTTTATTCCCAGAGAGACGCATAAAATCGACTTTAAATGTCATAATGAAAATTTAAGGTTCATAAAAATCATCTTGTGTCTCATAACTTTCAAATTCAATGTGTAGTAGCGAATTTTTATTTTATGATGCGAATAATTTTACTGACTTAGTGTTGCTGAACTCTCATGTGAGGGAAAATATTGTTTTGGTTCAATCGAATTTTTGAGTGACTTGCTTGAAAAGTTTGGATTGGAATTTCGCATTTGGTTATGGTTGTGTGACAAAGGGCTCCCTTCCTTGAGCTTGCTCGAGTGAAACTAGAAAATGAATTTTGATTATTTTAATTTTTACACGTATTGTGTGTTTTCCATAAGTTCTGAATGTCTGTCACTAACCTGTCATAATTATTAAATGTTGCAACAATTTACTACTGATGGACAATTTCCATCGCAAGTGATGGATTGCAAGTCAAATATTAGACAGTGGCCAGTTCCTTAAATATATGTTACTGATCTTAATCTAGGAATTGATCAGCCTACTTTTAATGAGAATTGAACCTACGCTTTGACATTAAAATTTAACTATTAACTTCTCTGCAACTTAATCTCGTGACTATATTTATCTTCCTGATTTATCAGTAGATTTGGTTTAAAACTACAGATTCTAAGTTGCTTTAAAGCCACAAAAACCTCCATTATCAAGCAAATATTGCTCACCATTTATTTCAAACAATTGCGACAACGCAAAATAGTTTCACACGTGTGGGAGTCAAAACGAGATACTAATGCACTAGCATGCACATTTATGAGCACTGAAGGTCAATTCCAAAACAACACAATTCAATATTTATTTTCTCCTTGCAAACCGCAAAAGTTCAAAGATAAAAAGTATTGTGGCATTGGAAAAAATATTTTCAGGATTTTGCCAAAAACGGAAAAAAAATTGTCTGTGTGCCTCACAATCCAATAATTATGAGCTCAAACTTCTTCCTTCCAATTATAATTTGCCATACGATAAATGAAAATATGAGAAATTATTTCCACTATTTTTGTCACATATTCTTATAATGATAATAATTATTATTATAATAACATTGCTCATTTTGTGAGAATGAACAGAGAAAAAAAAGAGAATTTGGCTAAATGCCAATGAGCAGTGTACTAAGGAAGGAAGTTTTTGTTTTTCATAATTGACATGTTGTTTGCTAATTAATTGGGTCAAAGCATTTTTCTCATTCATTATCAACAAATTGGAATGTAATGCTTCAAAGTAGATATCTGAATTAAATTAAATCAAATTCATTTTAAAGCGGGAAAAACCACGAGATTTAATTACATTGCAATGCACTGAATGTTCTCAAGCAGGGTGGAAAACAACCGCAACGTGAAGAAGCTTGAATATGTGAATTTAATTTTAATGAAAAAAAGAAATTTCTTGCTGAGTTGTTGCCAGGATTTGATAAAAGATTGTGCAGCTCTGGGTTGATGGATCTGAACCTAGTAGGTTTAATTTATAATAAGTTTCAACAATTAAGTCTTTTGATTATGAAGAGATTACAAAGGGCCTTATTTTAGGTCTCCTACCCTATTTATAGAAAAAAATTATTCATTCACCGTGGATTTTGAATTCTAGACTAGAGCTCCCCTGGGTTCAGTCTCTAGGGTTCTCCAGGATACCTTCAGTAGCTTTTTTTAATTTTTCTTGAAAGTCCAGAGTAAAGGACATCGACTATTGAAAATTTGACTTAAAATTTATCAAAATCATTTTAACACGAACTCCTGACTCTTTCCCATCTATTTTGCACATCCAATTTTGCAAGCATCCACAAAACCATCTAAAATATCGTTAATTAAACATGATTTTACATAACACCATTTAGTACGCGAGTAATTCCTCTCTTTTTCCGTGATTTTAATCATCTCACTTTTCATTTTGTACGATGAAAACTTTATTGCCAAAGTGGAAAGATAAACTTTTGCATCATGCATTGAGATTGCTTTTACTAAAAGCGTATAACACAAAAAGATTCACTTTTAAAAAGTTTTTTTTTTGGATTTTTTTAAGAAAAGAGAATCAGATGAGAAAAGAGAAGGCAAGAGTGTGTTTAACAGCTAAAATGGATTTATTTTTTTGACAAAAAAACAAGAAACTTTACGCTTCAAATTCATTTAATTACATAATTTGTTCACAGATAAATAGCGAAGTAATGAAAATAGTTGAAAGAGTGATTAAAGAGTTGCGAGTTTGAGTGCATGTAATGAGATTTTTTATATTCACACCGTTTTCACGTGTGAATCTATTGGTTTTGTTCAGATTGAAAAATCAGTTTTTAGAATTTTGTGATGATATGGAGTAAGATAGCTTAAAATGTTCAGAAATGAAAAGTTTGTGCCTGGAATTTCACATCATTTTCAAAAAACAGATTTCAAATTGGTTGTGGCATTGCTGAGAAAATCGCAAAATACGCTTTCTGTAAGCTAATAAGCAAGCAAGCAAGTTAATCAGCAAGAAATCTCAATAACGAGACATCGTAGAGACTTCTAGTATTTTACATTTGATCCGTGCTGCTCTATAGAAGAGCTGTATTGTTTTTGGGCAAGGTAGGAACAGCCGTTGCTTCAGAAAAAGCAAAAAACTTTCCTTTCTCACGAATTTGTCAAAAAACAAGTTTACTGTGATTTTTATAAAATTCAACTTTTGACGTTAAGCTTTAGACCTTCAAACTTATGCTGAGCAAAATTCAGCTGACTCGCTAGCTTTATATCTCAAAACTTATGCTGAGCGATGATCAGTTAACTTATGAAGCTTCATACCTTAATACTTATGCTGGGCAAATCTTGGTCTATCCATAAGACTTTTGATGGTACGGTGTGAATATAATCCGCATTGAGTTTCTACCCGATACACTAGTTAGTTTGAAGAATTGTTGCTAGAGTCTGAGATTTTTTGAGCAAAAGTAAATGCAGTAAATTGGAGAATTTTTCATTAAATCTGAAATTTGAATTGAGACGGAGAAGAATTGAGGGGAATACAACGTGATTTAAATTGGTGACAATTATTCTTTAATATTGTTTTCCCCAGCTGTCACTTACCTTTTAACAGGCAGTGCCTGTGACAGGCAATATTTTTTTTGCTTGTCATAGGCAAATATTTGTTTTTTTTGTGGGCAGATTTTTACCTGTGACAAGCGATCTGTTTCGCAACTCTGAGTTGATCATGCATTGAAATTGACAAACTGCAATTATATCGATCGATATCGATGAAATAAAGTTATTAGCGTAGTAAATGAAGGTAATCAACAATTCCCCATTCTCGGTTGCTTTATAAAGCTAAAGACATTTTTGTTATTTTGTCTTTCTCAATTCAAATCCATTTCACTCTAGGATATGCCTTTGAAATCTTAATCATGCCACCAATAACTTTTTATTACACCACTAATCAGTTAATAATAGGGTGACCATCTGCGTAGTTTTTCAACGGATAGTCCTGTATTTTTCAAGACTCTCCTGTATAAATTTTTAAATTTTGTTCTTGGTCCTGTATTTTTTTCATGAAAATTTCCGTTAATTTTCGAATTTTACTCTATGTCCTGTATTTTCATGAAAATTAGATGGTAACCCTAGTTAATAAGAACAACAGTTCTCAATATAAATCAACATTTCATTCAACAATCTAAAAATCATCAATGCCAAATCCATAATCAACATCCTATCAAACATTCTCAAACAAACTTCCAAAACAAAACATCCCCTCAATGTGATTAACAGTAATATTCGCAACTTTGCCGACAAAGTGACTAATGTATCGCTCACTTAAGTCTTATGAGGAAATAATTTAAAAAATCACTAGAGAGAATCAAAAGAAAAGTTTTCGCTGCATTGCACTGTATTTGTTTCGACATAAAAGTTTCCCATCTATTTCTTCATCTTCTTCTTATGTTGCTAAATTTTATTTTTTTTACTCGCAAGAAAAAAAGTTATAGCTTGATAAGAAAAACAACAAAAAGAAAAAGAAGAAAGATAATATCGAAAAAAAACTTAGTGTAGCTAATTTTCGTTGTATAATTCAGAGCGTATGGAGGATGTAGAAAAATAAAGAAATTGAAAGTCGACAGAATTGATGTATTAATCTATTATTGGGTGATGTTAGTTTTGCTATAAATTATAGAGTTGTTAAAATTATTGGGTTTCATGCATCATATGAGATATAAATAATTTAATCTTCATCGTATTAATATAAAAAGTTGTAAATTTGTTATTTGATATGCAAAAAGTTTTTTTCTGAAGTGGGTCAGGTATTTTTGGAAGGCCACGCTTATTTGGAGTTCATGCATTTATTATTCTGATTTGGATTTATGGTATTCAAGGGTATGATCATGAAACTTTATTTTTTGCAGAGGATGTTGTTTATTACAGCTTCTGAGCTGTGTGTTTGATTAAAAATTCTGATAAAGCTTTTGTTTTCTTGGAATGAAGGCAAGGGCATTTATGACACTTAAGAAGCATGCATAGGTAGTCATGGAAAGTGATTATTTCATTGTAAAGTAGGGTCGGGAATACACATATTTTTCAGGGAAGAGTCCATATACTCCAGATACCGGTTTTTATAGCTTGCCAGGGTATTTTCTTCGAGAATCAATTCTGTACACATTAAATATAAATAAATTTTGACTGAAAACCTCAATTTTATATCTCAGACGTTTTTAATTTTCAGAATTTATACAAAAATGCTTGCAAAATTTTAAAATCCCGATTGAATTTGATTTAAACCTTCTGCCACTGTCTTATGCATCCACGGTTCATAAAGTTCAAAATGAATCTCTAGCTTTTAACCCAGTTTTCATAGTAATTATCGTAATTATACTATATTTACCTCAAAACTTTTCCATAAATCATAAAAAATATTTTAAATAAAAACTCATAAACAACTGAATTTATGCACTGCAAATTAAATCACAACTTTCACCTTCCCTTCCATTTACTCTATCATATCTACATAATTAAATGTGTACATTACAGTTTTTAATTTGTCTAATTTCATTTAATTATAAACTTTTAAAAACAAAAACGTCAATTTACCCACAAAAGGATTGACTTTTGAATAAAGTTTCAAATTTAAACTTTCATTTTTTCTATTTTTAATTTCATTGGAAAAACTTTTTAAAATGAAAATGGTAAAATTGAAAAAATACGACAATGCAGAAGGGGATTTTAAAGGAAAAGTTTGAGAAATGAAATGGAAAGAATAAAAGGTTTGGATTAGAAATTTTTTGAATTGTTGAAGATAGAGGCGCATTTTGCAAGCTGGATCAATCGATCTGTAGTTTAAACTTAAGAGGGACCCTTGAAATGCAGTTTCAGGAGCAACTTCTCTAATCCGAACCTTTCGCACCCCTTTTTTAAAAACAAACTTGAGTCAGTTTTTAAGGATTTCCAAAGACTCTATTTTATTTCTTCTACACCTCAAAGTGGAGGGCACTGATTTTTAATTTTACGGTAGAGCACCTCGGGTAGCCCCAAAAACAAGCTTCTTGCTTAAAACTGTTCAAATGTTCCCAAAGCAACATAATTTATCAGATTATTAAACCAAAAAGAATCAACCATCCAGACAAAATAGACACAGTTCTCCACAAACTCCATCACACCTCAAACAACTGCCGCACACACAAAAAAAGTACCAAATAAAAAAGTGAAAATTAATTTTACATTTCTGGTCTGATAATAGTACGGAATTAATAGTAATAAAAACAGGAGCAAAGCAGCACAGTTATAGTGAATTGAAGTAGAGCAAAAAAGCGACAGAATAAATGAAAATTTTCGCACATCAGATGAAGGAACAAGATGAAGTTTTAATTATCAGAATAAAATTTTCCTTTTTTTTCGTTAACTCAAATTCATTCATTACTTTCGGTTGTTTTTATAGCCGAAAGCTTTCTTGATGATTATTTATACCAAGTAGAGCGCTTTAACAATTCATTAGACTTTCCAATTTGTCCTTATAAAAGAGGGGCACACGAAGTGTCATTAAAAATGCTGAAGAGCGGCAGAAAAGAAATTTATGAGCTAATTAAAATTTCACTGCGAATTAATATAAAATGCTTAGTGGGGGTGACTAAGTCGCTGCAGCAACCCTCAATAAGACGAAGGAAAATAAATTGAAATTAAACTTTTAAGGCCTTCTACTTGACGCTTATCAAATTTTTGTTTTTACTTCGTTCTTTCTGTCATCTTTTTAATCCTATTTCTGTCTATCATAATTTTATTTTAATTCAGTATTGCCTGTGTTCTTCTTCCTGCTTCATTTTTGTCATCATAAAATGTTATTGAGTGTGTGACCTCAACAATTCTCTTGATTAGATTGCGTGGATATTGAAGGAAATTTTCAATTAGGATGCTTATAATAAGGGTTTATCTAATAGTGATGTCTATTTATTAATTGGTAAATAATCACAGGGAGCAATTTCTAGAGCTGATAGACAAAAAATAGAAAGACGTCACAGGGAGGAGAAGAAAGGGAGCAAAAAGCTCGAAAGCAATATGATTTCTTGGAATTCGGATGTCATTTATTTATCGAACCCCAAAACTCTGAGGTGTTAATAATAATTGATTATAACTAAGGAAGGGTGCCCTTCGTTAGCTTTTGCTAAAAGCGTTAAAAACTAGTTCTTAGCATAAGTGAACTAAAATAGAAAAAACTTTATGAAAAATCAATAATCAATCCACCAGTTTGGAACCTTTAAGGGCCCGTTTCTATATGATATTATATAATATTTTAATTGAATTTTTATAACGACCAATTGATCTATGAATAAATTCATCTTCTTTATCTACGTAGGTTGCAGAAAGTGAATAAATTCATGAAATATAAATTGTTTTAATCAAAAATCAAGAAATTAGAATGATTGAAATTCTACACCCAATCTACAGCATCAAAACTGTTCTACCCACAACAAATCTCGCTTATTAACACAAAACGCCATAAAAAAAATTTCCCTCACTTAGTCGTAATGAAAAAAATTTATATCTCAATATCTACAATTTTCCATCTCTCATTTATAATAAAAATATCTCATTTATCTAAAAAGCTTTGGAAATAGAAGATAAATCGCAATTCAATTAAAAAATATCATACAAATTTAATGATTCGCCCAACTGAAATTAAATGGTGTGAAATTTTTCGAGTGGAATCAACAAAGTGTTTAGTTTCAAAGGGATTTCACGATTAATTAATTGAAGCGAATTGCGAGTGAAGTACTCTTGAAATATTAAAAAGTTTTTTTTAATTTGATGATGAAGTCAGGGTTGAAAAATTGCGAGAAGGGTCTTTTTTAGAATCATAGAGGTTGTTCATAATGCGAATCATTGTTTAGGGACGAATGTGATCTTTGTTGCCATTTTGTGTTTCTTAATTATGTTTTCAAGGGTCTGATACTGACCCATGCTTCCACAGTGTTGTAAGACATCCAATTTTCTCCTTATAAAGATGAGTTTAAGCATGAGTGTAGCCTGATGAGGGTCTATAGAGGTCCAAACTTCTAATTTCAAGGTTGATGGACGACATCCTTCTAAAGGTTGGAACCACATTTCAAACTTCATTCAATCCTTGCAAATACAATTTAAAAACGGCAACTCAACTCTGCCTTAAAGCCTACTCTCGACTATTTGACTTCAGATAGACTCTATTTGTGTATATATGTTATGTTGGAGATCTCTGGGGATAAATTCTGATAGTCAGCATTTAAAAACTCACTGCAATCTATCTACCTCACATTTAATAAACGGATATTTGAAAATACAGACTTTATTCATTCTCTACACCTAACATCCATTAAATAAATGAGAGATTTTGTCGATGGATACGACCATTCAGCAAACCATTGAGATAAAAGTTTATATTTTCTGAATTTTACTGCCGATCAGTAACACAAACTGAATTTTTACACAATCAAAAGCAATTCGACAAATTCAAATAAATTTTGCAAAAATCATGCATGCAAATATATCACATGCACGTCCATGCATTCATCAACTTTTACAAATCAAACCACTTCCATTAGTTTTGGAACTAAATGAAAAGCTATTCTAATGGTTTCAATTCCAACTGTATTGTGAGGATTATTTCAATAACTTTTTGGCTCAACATGCATTAAACTTTCTTTTTTTCTAAATATTTTCACAAAATGCTCACACTCATAAAAAAAAGTTAATAAATCTTATTAAAAATGTATGAAAAAGTTTGATAAAAGTTATTAAAAATACATCTTGCAAACTTTTATTAAACTTTAATAAGTGTTGTTAAAAATTCTTGATTTTACAAAAATATTTGAATTTTACAAAACCGTTAAAATTTTAATAATCTTTTTATTAAATTTTAATAAGTTTTTTTTAAAAATCATCATGCTAGAATTTAGTGGGAAAATACCAAAATTTAATAAAAATTTACTAAAATATTTTATTATGCTGAAAAGTTAAATGAAATTAAAAAGAAATAATTAACTTTTATTTTGTTTTTTATTACAATTTATGTTTTAATGAAACTCCAACAATTTGGAATTCATACTTATAATTCATTACTCATAAGTTCATCAGAGATGAGTTTTTCTAAAGATCGACACTTAGGAGCAAGCTCACATTTTTGATCTAACAAGTTAGAAGCAATAAATTCATGAACATTTTTACTACAAGCTGGATAGCATAGGTTGAATACAACAAACATTTGCAAATATGTTTTAAATGTAGTACAAAAGTCAGTAAAAGTGTACATAAAATCATCAAAAATTAACATGAATCTATTGTTTATAATACTTTCAATATCGTCGCCTATACAAAAAATCACCGGCTGAAGAGTTTGCTTTTTTAATTGAATTTTTTCACGGAGACTCTGAAGCTTAATCTTTAAAGAGCCTTCACTTGGAATAATGCTGATCATCTGCTCGAAACTGTCTTCAATTGTTTCTCTAATGTGTGTATTACTACGAGAGTACAAAAATCCATGTAGACCATACAAAACTGTTATTGACTTTGATTCCTCAGACATATCATCAATCATATCTAACTTTGATATGATTCTCTGGTTTGCTATATT
The DNA here is from genome assembly GCA_917627325.4 of Chironomus riparius. NCBI lineage: Eukaryota > Metazoa > Arthropoda > Insecta > Diptera > Chironomidae > Chironomus > Chironomus riparius. The sequence goes on from OU895879.1 coordinate 39,314,821, forward strand.
TTTAGACAATACTTTGGACAGTTGTGTTTTTAATCGACTCCAATTTTCCTCAAATAAAACATTAGGACACAACGAATTGAAATCTGAATCCACCTGAAAGGAACATAGAAGGACGTTAAAAAGATTTAAATGATTCAAACATTTTCTAAAATTACAAACCAAAAAATATCCGTCACTACGACTATAACTTTTGTAGACATTAATGATGTCTTTCAAATTGCAATCATTGTGACTCTTCATGAAATGCGATCTCTTACGGAATCCAAGATCCCAATTTGAACGCACAAAATCATCGGAATTCACTTCTTCAACAGAAAATTCCATTTCTGTAACTGAAAGAAGTCTTTGCTTTTTCTTCGCGGGTTCATCAACAATTTTATCCTTAAGCTTATTTCCAAGATAAACAGCTTTAGAATATAAGACTCCAATTTTACCATCGAAGTAACTTTTTGGATCTTCTTTTTCATAAATAGCACAAATTGACTCTGACAATAATTTGGCTTCCTTCCGTCCGATTTTGAGACCTTCATTTAGTACAACTCCACAAATTATTCCAGAAAGTTCAGCCTTTGCCTTCACGTTTAAAGCTTTATTAAAAGGATGTTTTCTAATGAATCGCTTTCCTTCGTCCGTTTCGTTTAAAATGTTAAACACACTTCTATCGTCCAAGACAAGCTGAAATAAAAAATTCATAGTCAATTCACATTTTATTTTCAATCAGAAGATAGTAATTTACCTTATCATTCAAAGACGAAACATTAGATGATAAACTTTTTGAGCTTGGAAAACTACCAATGTTATATTGGTTTCCTTGGATACTTTCTAGGAATGTTCTTAACTTGAAGTAAAACTTGATACGGATTCCAATAGGGTATTCACGTAAAAGCATCATTATTGCATTCTGATTTAAATTGGCCAAGACTTCATTATCAATTTTTTCATCTAAAATCACAAATATAAATAATAATTAGAAAATCGATGTTCAAGAAAGATCTTATTTTAATATATGTTCTTTGAATCATGTAAAACAGAAATTTAATAAAATTATTAAAGCTATGCACTTTCTGTCTTTACATATTCATATCATGTAAACCGAATGAAAATTGAAACATTATAATAATGACATAGAAGAAACTTACGATAGAAAAGCTGTTGTAACTCTGGATAGCCAATGTAATGAAGCACTTCATTTACTTCTTCCATTCCATTTTCATTGAAATTATGGTCTAAATCTGTGTTGTAAGTTGAGCCTATGTATGAAAAATTAATGTATCATAACTTGAGACGAATTTTTCGAATTTTATCATTTTTACCTTCTCTTTCAATCACTTCTTCAACGAGATTTTCATCACTATTTTCCTGTTGAATTAATGGCTTTTTAGCACGATACATAACTATTAGTGTAATTATTTTAACTAAATTCACAGCGAGAGATGTTTTTTTATTGAAAAACTATAAGACACTAATCTTAACAAAAGTTAGTAAAATTTTAATAACATTTACTAAAATTTGATAACTCTTAATTAATTTTAATAAAGCTCATTAAAATTTTGATGAAACTTATTAAAATTTTAATAAAGCTCATTAAAATTTTGATGAAACTTATTAAAATTTTAATAAATATCATTAAAGTTTGTCATTGACGAATTTCAATAATCACATATTTATGTAGATGGCAATTACATCAAATTAAAGCTTTGTTATTTATTTCGAATATTTTAATCTTGTTTATACATCAAGGAATCATTTTAATAATAATCTATTTTCAAATATACTTAACTCTAAAAGCTTTTTTACCTTCAAAAGTTGAATGAATTTGAAAAGGAAAATACAAGAAATCTTCAATTTCTTTTGCAATGAATATTTTTAAAGATTCGCCAACATAATAGCTCAATGTTTTGTTTTCATAATAAAGTATTTGAAACTCTTCGAGGATAAGATAATATAAATCATTTTTTCTTAAAACATCTACAATTTTAAAGCATCTAAGTTCATCTATGTGCAAAGCCATATAAAAGTCACGCTTGTACAATGTTCCTTTATATTTTATCCATTTCAGAATGTAGAATTTGTCACCACTTTTGAGTATTTCCAAGGCGTTGTATTCTTTGTTCAATAAATCTTCAACGTTGGTGGGTTTAGATTTTAAATCACATAAAATGTTTGATGGAAAGCCATTGCTGTGTTCTTTTAAAAACAAGTTAAAACTCATTACACTTTTGTACATCAAAGACCATGACAAATTTACTCTTTGATGACATACTTTGGAATACTTTTTCACGACTCTGTTTTTCTGTTCATGAGGAAAACACATTAAGTGACGTATAGGTCCACTATTTAAAATGCAATCTCTATAGTGCAACATAATATGATGTTTTGGTTTTAAATTCTTTTTGAATAATATTAGTCTATTCTCTATATATTCACTAATTAGTATCTGTAGGTAATTGACGTCATTATGTTCCATCGAACGTTTCATGAGTTTGTCTCCAATATCAACCAGTTGAAGGACTAATTTCCAAATTTTAGTATGTACATTATTTTTGAATAAATGTCCGAACATTAAAGGTAAAAAATGTAAGAATGTTTTCATTTCCGACGCACTCATCATTAAAGAAAAATTTTTAATTTGTGTCTCTGATATCTCTGGTCCCATATTTCCAATTTCAATTGAACCGTAGTCAAACTCCTGCTTCAACTTGTTTAAGGTCCACAAATTGAAAATTTTTTTTTCATAAACAGCATAATGGAAAAATAATGCTAGATCATACCGTGTGATGCCCTCAAATATGTCATGCATAATATCACATGAAAAGTTTTTAATTGGATGAAAATATCTCAAATCACTAAGTGGACAGCTATTAATAACACCAAATTGTTGTTTTTGTAGATCGTCTTCATACGTTAATAAATCTCTTGTTCTGTCTCCTTGTAGTGAACTTTTTGTGGCAGTTATTTTTTTTTCAGTTTTACAAAAACGGCAGAAGTATGTTGCGTTGAAACTTTTTGAAAAACCAAGAATTTCATTTAGAGCAAGATTATCTCCAAGCAATAATGAAGCAACGATATATATTTTAACTTTTCTATCATTTATCAACAATTCAATGCCTTCTGTTTCTAGGTCTCGGAACTCTTGGATGAGTGGTATTAATGCACTTTCAACATGTTCTCCTTTTAAGTGCGATGAAAATAGTAATGCATCGAACACATATTTTGGTGACGATAAAAGATGCTCTGGAAGAACTGGAAAACTGTAGTAAAATGCAGCAATTTTATTTGATCCAGCATTACTACCTAATGGATTGTCCGGCTCAAAATCATCGTGATATATGAAACATGGAAGAACAATATCCTCCTTATCAAAGTTTTTCTTAATCTCTTTCCATATATTTCCCTGAACAAAGTTTTTTATATGTGTACTGTCGCTTTCTAGTCGAGTCATATTTTCAATTATTGTATCTAATATAGTTGGAAGTTCCAAAAAGGTTTTGATTTGTTGTTTGATTGGCATCATTGTGACTTTTTCTTTAATGCTTCCATAATGTGGTCTTCCATGTTTAAATTGGAATCCAGTACGTTCATTAATAACTCTTTGCGTTGCTTCTGACATGCAGTTTCGTTTGCTTAACTCTTTTTTGTATTTATAGAATGTTGAGCACTTTTCAACAGATTTTTCAATCTTATCTTTTATGTCTTTAGTTGTATGGTCCAAAATCTTACTCAAAATATCTGTTTTAAATTTGTTGAAGATGCTCGTTGAAAGTTTTATTGACATTGAGCTCTCAGAGTGCATAAATGTCAAAAAATAAAAAAACATATCATCGAAGTCCTGAGGCAGATCTGCAGGGATTTCATTTTGTGGACTTTTATTTGAATTATCATTCCTAGCCACACACGTATTCGTTTCATGAAGGATTTGGGTTTCGAGTTCTTGAACTTCTTCAATAATAATATGATGACTAGCTGAACTATTATTGCAATCGTTGGCTGAAATATAAAATTATTAATTTATGTCATTGAAATTAATATTTAATGTGTACATACATGAAATTATCTCGCTATGGATTTCCAAATGCTTGTAGAAATTTGAAGCCAAATTGAAACTTTTTCTACACTCCCTGACTGAACATTCATAAATATCAGTTTTTTTCTTATTGTGTACATGTTTTAAATGATTTCGAAGTGATTCGATATTTCCAAACGATTTTTTACATGTTTTAACTATACAGTTCATACTTTATTTTTTTTAGTTGAAATTATTTTGCACAAAAAAAAAAGAAAAATTTTTGTAAGAAATGCTTTGATGACACCATATTAAATTTTAATAACATTTTACTAAATGTTTTGTAGAAATTCTACGAAACTTTTCAGTTTACAATATTTTAATATATATTTTGTAAAATTTAAAAAAATGTTTTTAAATTTTAACTTAAGTTTTTAAGATTTAGTAATTTATTAGTAAAATTTTTTTAAAAAGATTTTAGTAACAATTTATTAAATTTTTTTTTATGAGTGCATGAAAATTTTCGTTTCCCAAAACTTTTATTATTTACTTTTTTTTTGTATTCATAAACTGAGCAAAAATTTATAGTTTTTGTTTTCGTAAACCAGTAAAATTTTTGAATGCATCATTTTGAATTAAAATAGATCCTTGAGATGAGTTTCTAATGTAATTTTATAGAAAGTTGTACAATCAAAACGAAAATGTGCACTAAAAATGTAAATCGAAAGCTTTTGCATGAATATTCAAAAATAATTTTAAGGTTATGCAAATGTTTGAAGGATTTCAATTATGAATGAAATGTTTGGATATTGTTTTAAAATATATCAAGTTGGAACTTTTACATTACAATTTTTATGGAGATTACTCGATGAAGTTGCATATTTTGAGCTTAGGTCAAGGTGGTGTAAAAAGGCAAGCCACAACTTTGTAAATGAAATGTTTCTTAACGCTTTTTAATTTACAGGCCATGTTCACCACGACACGGTGAATCAAATTGTTTTCATTTCCATACTATTAGAATATTTGCTGACTAGCATTTTAAAATGAAACATAACTTGAGCAACCCTGATTTAGATTAACTACTGCACAAAGTCAATAATTTTTTAAATTTGTGTGCATCATCCTTAAACATTTCTCATTCAATTCCACAATTGTATTACTCAGCAATCTCCAAATATTTAAACAATTTTTCATTCAATTTATTTAATTCCTAAAGTTAAGTAACAAATATGAATGAAGCCATAAAGAATAACATGAAAAGAGTTAAGCATCAACAACAAAAAAAAAGTTCTCATATTTTCCATCAAACATTAACATCGAATATACGAATATTTACATAAGTATCATAAGTCGAACATGAAAAAAAGCAGGAGGAAAAAATACAAACAACATCCATAAACAACTTATGATTTATGGAATGAAAAATGTTTTTCTTTATGTTTTGTCGACACAAGAATAAAAAAAATAAGTTGCTGTATGTGAAAGATTGCTCGATTCATGTTACATGTGTATGAATGATACACAACAAAATGAGGAAAACTGTTACATCATTGATATGATATGAAATCAAAAGAAGAAATACAAATGGACATTGAAATATTCCAGTTTTCGTAAACTTTTTTTCTTGTTGTTCTTGACTATTTGGCTTCTGGTTGGATTGGAAATTCAGATTTGTTACAAAAGCAATTTTTCATGCTCTTAGCTTTAATGGTTTGTTTGCAAATATAGTGAGCTATCTATTCAGCAACTACTAGTGATCATTTGTGATAAACTTGTGTCTACAAAGCTCACTTTAAGCTCCTTGAAACTAACCAATAAAATCAATAACAACCCAAAGCCATCACCAAATTATTTTTACATTTCCCACCTCAACTCATTCAAACTTTAACGACCTCAATCAGTTCCCTTTTCATTCATCTCGATACTTTATTTCCTCTATTTTCTCCCCACTACGATTTATTCGATAAACAAACAGAAGAATTTAAATACTTTCATCCCTTCCATTTTCAATATCCTTAGTGTCTCCTATCAATAAGCTTGACGAGAAACAAATAATTTGCAAAAAAGAAGAAGCATCCTTTCGGTGACCCGAATCTGCCTTTTTCTTTCAATCCCACAAATTTTATTTTTTTTTTGTTTCTAAAGGGAAAAAAACAGTCTGTCCTATGTCCTTGCGGAAGTAATGGGTTGCTTGTAAACTTTTTCCATTCTTACTCTTTTCTTTCCACACATTTTTTTTTATCATGAAAGTTTCTTGTTCTTCTTATGTTGTGTTTCTTCATTCATTATTTTGCAATCTCTGATAAATCTACATAGGAATTTGGGTTGTTGTTGATGGATGATAGTGGCTTGAGCGCAATTTTTTTGGGGTTTGTTGGACAAAGTTTCAAGAAGTTCCACGAACTTTGAGATATTATAGTAAATCGAGGAAATCAATGATCTGTATGCAAAAGAAGCTTCACTGTTTGGCTTCTTCGGCTTTCTCAATTTAAAGAGTCATTCATAAAGGCTTGTTAATATATTGGCGAAATGCAGTCATATCAAGAAATGATTGAGAAATCGGCCTGTGGTGGGAATCAAACCCACGTATTATAAATAAACTGATTATACATTCTTAGATTATTGTTTAACCACTCTGTGTCAAGAGTCTTACAATGGCACTTGCAGATTAATCAATATGTTGTTCGGTAACTCATATTTGACTTTACCTCCTTTTATATTCTTATCATAACAATCGAATTGTGACTAGTTTATTGTAAGTTCTTTCATAAAAAGCCTTTCAGTGTATATTAACTGAGCACCAGCATGAACCTGCACCTTATTATAAAACTTCAGACACAAAATATCATTAACCGAACTAAAGTTCCCCCCCAAAATGCAACACAACCTCCATCTCATCCATACATACCAAAACCCACTCAACAAAACTACAAAAACATCAAAAAACCTTCCGAACACTGATGGAATTTGTAATTCAATCGTTCGACCTTCTTATCAGCTCGTTCACAATGTACTCTGAATGTCTTTTTTTTTTCCTCTCTTTTTTCTGCATTTTGACTAGATTTGAATCATTTACATCAGATGGAAATGTTGTGAACTGTAAAATAAAAATGTTGTTGTTTTGAACTTCTACGAAATGATAGAAATTCAAAATACATTCCGATGATGGGTTGAGCATTTAAGTTTGTTTTTTTTTTTTTTGCTACATCCAGCATGAAAAGGGATTTCTGATCTCTGCTTGGAAAATAAAATGAAAACTTCTGTAAAATTCCACTTTTAAATTGATTTTCAATATATTTTTTGCAGTGCATTCAATGCTGAATTTTGTACTATTTACGGGAGGATTATGGCTAATGGTTCTCACTAATTCCGAAGCTGAAAAATGGTCATGGCCAGTGTCAGGAAAAGATCGTGATAAAGAAGCGAGCAACCGAAAGGATGTGTATTATGAATCAATTAGTGGAAGTGGCGAAGGAAACGGAAGAATTCGTGTGCCATCATCTTATCAAGATTACAACGATAGAAGGTAGGAATAGACATTTTAGATTGTATGTTGTGCTTGTTAAATTTTTAAACGAATTTCGTTTAAATTCATTTTATCGAAAAACTATAAATGAGAGATTTTTGAGATTCTTTAATGAAATTGTATATTTGGCAAATGTTTCGAACCTTTTTAGGTTAAAATCTCAGTCGAATAGGGGTAAGAGAAGGTTAGGAGGTCAGAGATTGAACAAAGGTTGTCTAAATGTTATTAAACGAAAGTTTTTGCTCAATTCGATCAGGTTTTTGCCCAATGCTAGCAAACAGAAATTTTTGAGTTCTTATTATTTAAACTTCGAATTTTTGAGGTTCTTATTTTTCGAAAATCGAATCTTCGAGGTTCTTATTTTTAAAAAAATTCGTTGTGAATTATTATGTTTTGAGTAATTTGTAATTTTAGTGAACATTCCTACTAGTTTTTATGATTAAGATTATCATTGTGATGAAATTGCATTCCTTAAATGTTTATGCTTTAAAAAACAGCTAGTTTAAAAATAAAAAAAGGAACGGACTTTCTTATTTTGAAGTTTAAAAAAATACCGCACGAAAATTTTGAATTTTTTTTTTATTGTAACGGACTCTGTTCTCTTTGGTAACATTGGGTCATGCATTAGGGGTGCATTGTGTTGATCAAAACTACTATGCCTTACTAAATTTGCAGCCCACACCCATCCAGCTAATTTTCTGAGGTTGGTTGGCTTCAAAAATCATATTATAAGTTCGTAAAAAATTCAAAAATAATAAAAATCTAGTCTTAAACTATGCATCCTTGATAATTTAACTCTACAGTCCAGAATATCCATAGATACCTTCAAATCATACATTCAAAATTCTCAATTTCTGTTCAGCATCATTTATAAATTCACACTTTTTGGATTTTTGTTTATTGTGTATTCCAAACACACGTACGCTTTCTTAAAAGTCTTATTCTTCTTCTTAATTCAATCAAATTTGAATTTAATGCTTTAGAAAATAAAATTTTCTTCTACTTTTCAGTGAGAGCTTTTTGGATGCAAATTTTTTGATTCGTTTTTAATCCTCCTTTGTGCTTTTTTTTGTCTTATTTAAAGGGGTTCAAAGGGGCTATGTCTTATTTATACATGATTGTGAAGATTCAAAGTTTTATAGCTACACACATCAAGCCTAATTTAAAGATTCTTCTCTAAGTTTAACTGGATTCTTAATTTTGTCGACAAAACTTACTACTTTTCGTGTAAAGTATGTCTAATTTTTTGATTAAGGTACAAAAACCGATCTAATTTTGTCACTGGTAATAATCAAAGCTTTCTTCCTGTTACTACTTGACCATACCCAATACCCAGAACGTAACCATGAGTATGATTCCCGCGAGAAGAATTTTGACATAACAAAATTTTGGAATCCTGATAAAAAATGAAACAACAAGACCCCCTCTACCTTTCAAAAATACTAGCTACACCCATCCTTAGCACAATCTTTTTTAAACCTTATTATCAACATCTAATTTTCTTATAACTTGTTACTTATTATTTTTCTCTTTCTCCTATCTAACATCTCTTATTTTATATTCTTGTTAAAAGGATAAATGGGTTCATGAATGCTAATGAATTACTTGCTGTCTTTCTTATTTACTCGTCACAATTTTTCTTCTACATTTGTTCATTCTTCTCTGCATTATTGTATCATTATTGTTGCTTTTATTAGCATACTTCAAGCATAAAAATTGACATTATTCGAGTTTTGAGAAATCTTGTTATTGATACTAATGCTAATGCTGATACATTGAGACATTCAATCAAATATGCAAAGCAAATTTTCTTCGTAATTCAATGAGATGAAAGGAAATTTCTTATTGTGAAGCTTTTTTGGGAAGCTCCTTTTTATTTGGAATGAAGCTTTCAGTTTGATTTGCTTTTCATTAAGAAATAAAAAAATTGTGTTATGTTGAATGGGTGCTCAAAATTTTGTTAACAACAGAAAAGGCTGCATAATCAGACAAAGAAGATTCATTTGAGTAACTTCCATTCATCTCTTCTTTAATTCTCTCAAAAGATGATTTCGATCAAAGGGAATTTGCTTTAAAATATTAGTGTCAAATTTTTGAATGGATGCAGGCATGATCAGGGCTGGACAACCTTTTTGGTGCTATGACACACTTCTATGCTTTTTTTGGGATTATTTTAAAAATAAAACTGAGAATTTCTCACATCTTCCTATTGTGTCGTGGCAAACAGGTTAATCATCACTGGTGTATATTGATAGAATGTCTAATATCCGTCCATTAGTAGCCTTAGTCCTAAATTGAAATCTTATTTATAAAGAATATTCTATTTCAATTCTATTCCTAACTTCAAAGACATTTATCAATTTAAATTGTAAACCATATGTAGGTGTAACACCAACCACACAAGACTATAAAATTTAGGAAATTTCCAAAAATAAAACATTTCATTTTCTTAATTTTTTTCAACCCATGTCTAACAGAACTGAACATAAATCCATTACTGCCAAACCGAAGAATATCCGAAAATATTTCAAAATTAAATTTATCTCATGTCTTTCTTTCTCTTCTACCCAGACCATACGCTCAACAATATCAAGTGAGGGAATCAACAACCAACAAACCGAAACCATTAAGTGATGAATTCTCAAATGAATTTACAGCAAGTGGTGAGAGCTACAACGGTAATAATCGGTGAGAATATAAAATAGAAACTAAAAATTCACTTCCATTTGCCTTTTTGTATCCCTTTTATGCTTGGATAATTCACAGATATCAACCAAATCGCTTTGGGACACCACAATCGCAGGCAAATGATTACCCAGGATTTGGATATCCACAGCAAGGAAGTTTCGGAGTTGGACCGTACTCACAATTCGGTCCCGGAGGATTTCCTGGTGCTCAGCATTATCCTGTTGGTGGTGCTTCAGGTTATCCTGGTCAATTCCCAATTCATGGAGGAAGTAATGATGTTGTTGCTGATTTTTTCTTGCATTTGCTACAAAACTTTATTCCAGATCCACTCGGATATCCACAACAGAATAATCTTGCGAATGGTCTCTTAGTGGGTCCTGGTGGTCCGACTGGAATTATTGGAAGGCCTGGATTCTCACCATATCAAGGAGGTGGCTATCCTGGTGTTGGTGGTGGATATCCACAACAAGGAGGATATTCTGGACATCCTGGCTATCCACCACGTCAACCATTTGGTTTTGAAGGACAACATAATTCTCTTGGAGCTCAACATAATGGATTTGGAGGTGGTCAGTTTAATCCAGCATTTGCAGGTAGTGGTGGATTTGGTGGTGGAAATCCATACGGAGGTGGAATTAATCCATACAATCAACAATTTGGAAGTAGTCCCTACGGACCATATTACGATTCACAAGGAAAAAACTCAGCAGTTAAGAAAGTCGAGAAATCAGCAAAATCAAATTGAGAGCTTTTGTCAGGAAATTGAATATTCTAGCTTGATTGTGATTTATATTATTTTGTATATTTTTAAGACTTTTTCTTCCTCTGAGGAAGTTCCTTATGATTAAGACGAAACTTTAAGTTAAAAATTGAAAATGAAGCTAAAGAAACTGTAATTACGAGAAATAAAAGTATGGAAAAATATTCATGACTCTATTATCATATTGCAGTGGCTTGTTCCCAACTAACCTCAACCCCTCTTACTTTATATCAATCAGCAACATTGTATATTTTTCATTACATTCTTAAAATCCCTCAGGAAACAAATGTCTTCTTTTTCATCATACAGAGTCACATAGTCTACAGCAAAAATAAAATCCATCTCAATTTGCCAACGGACAACTCCAGAATGTCCATAAAATCAATTCAATTTTTATAATCAAACAAGAACAATAAAACGCAACACTTACCAATTGTTGTAATGACAATGATTGAATAGAATAGTGAGCCAGAGAATGTCCATTGTGGCTTCGATCCCGGTGGATATCCATCCCATCCATCATCCTTCATTGCTTTTAATAGTTGTGTCTCGAAATCCTGTTGTAATTATTTTATATTTTACCATGATTGAAAATAAATCCATTCAATCAATTTCTCTTACCATTAGATGTCTAATCGTTTCGTTGATCCACACCTCTTGTTTCAGATACATCATTTTGTCTGTTTGATTCCATATCATAAATGTTGTATTTTTACGTATGTCTACCGTTCCGTTCCGAACCTAGAAGAGAAAGAAAAATAAATCGTGGATTTAATTTCGAAATTGTTCAGCTAAATTGAATCATCAATCTGAATTTGCTGTTTGTCGAAGGGGGTAACAACATGATGGGGAAAGATTTTGATGAAAAATTTGTCATCAATTTTTTGATTGATGAAAGGCAAGGGGGCAACAACATGATGAGAAATTTCTTGTCGATGGCTTCTGATTGGTGTGAATCATATTCATCATGTTGTGTTCCCCTTGTTGCTATTTCCAAATCTAACCCAATTCTAAATTCATAAAAAATTTCTCATCACTTTTTCCCATCATGTTGTTATCCCCTTGCTTTAAACCGTTCACCGACTATAATCGAATTACACTTTCCCATTTCCTTTCGAACATTTCCTTGATTTTAATTTCATTTCAACGAAAACTTTCTTTTTTTCCCCATTCAATCCGTCCTCGCTGTAGTGTTAACTATTCAACACAATGCACATAATGATGAACGAGCAACAAATGCAAAATGTACAGTGATTTAAATTGAAATTCAAGTACTTGATTTTCTCACATTTCAATTGCAAACGTTGTGTTTTTTTCTATTTCTTCCTCTACATTTTAAGCTGAAGATACCGTGAAAGGAAATTGTTTGCGGTATTGTAAGGATGGAAAATTGAAAAGCTTAAATTTATAATTCACATTGATGTAGAGTTGTGAGATAGAAATTTATTTAAAATATTCATCGTAGAAAGTTGTTGTAATTCACGCAATAAGTCTGGATGGTTTTTTTGGATGGATTTAAGGAAATTGTCGTCAAATAAAATATCTTTTCTAGTTTAAAACTTTAATGTAACACGTCATTTGAGAGCTTGTTGAGCCTTATGTCGCTGATGAATTTATTATTTATTTTTAAATAATTAAATTTATCTTTTTGGGGGATGTTCATCATTTAGAGAGTGGAAATCTGGAAATCAAATTTTTTGATATATGCCACAAGTGAACAACCCTTCGTCTTTCCTTAATTAATTTCCTCTACTTGTTATTTTAATCTTAAGCTTTATTTCTTAACAAATACAATGTTGAGTGCCAAGCTATATTTGATATGCTTGAAGCTCTGTAAGTGCTGAAAATTAATTACATTTCAATAACTCTTATCCTCTATTTAGTCTTATTTTCCATCTACTTGTTTTGTATTCCTACTTGAGAAATGTCAAATGATGTGCAAATTTTAACCACAATAATAAAAACTTTTTTACATTCTCATCACATATACCGCAATGAACATACTCTCTTAATTATAATATTATGTTTCTCATAATATTTTTTTTTTCGTTCCCAGCAATATGACATTAATTTGCTTAGCTCGCTAATTTTCATGTAGAACGAATTTAATTACGTCGTAAAATCATTAAGTCATTAGCAGCTTTAATAAGTAAACATATGTTTGTGTACATCTACACATTCATGTACTCCTCATCATCATCAAGTGCCTTGTCTCATTATTTGCATACCCTTAAACTTTATTTTTCAATATACACATCCTTTATCAACTTGGGAAGGATATACATTCTCTCTATCTTTATGTCTTCTTAGAAGTTATTTTTTTGTTTTGCTGATGAGATGATGCGTGGATTTTGTCAGAATATTAAGTTATGGGGGGTTGATATAAGGATGCTGGAGTATGGTGACTGAGAATTATTGTGATTCTAGTAATTATGGCTAGTTAAGTATGTGATTAGTCTAGGACTCAATGATATTTCTACACCTACACCACCAAACACCTTCCTGCCTTAGTGTGTCGCGATCTGAATGGTTTAAGAAACATTGAGCTACGCCCTTGAAGAAGCTTTATGGTAGTATGTCGAGCAACCTTAACAAGATTAGATGCTATCCAATCACAACAACATGTAGTCACAGGCACCAAGTCACCATAAAATACCTCCTGCATCAGATACCAATTCAAATGAATCAACATTATCTCCCCATAAGGGTTTAATTTAACACAACAACGAATGAGAATTTCCATCTTCTTCATATCCTCATAGTCCGTAAATAATTTAAAGTATCATGTGAAGATTGAGAACTTTATGACCTTTTATCTTCTGTACATATTCTATGATAACAACATCATCACCAAGAAATGAAAATAGTATGTGGAAGCAACATCAACATCAGTACATGTACGAGTGAAAATTTTCCATTTTATAAGATAAATTATGTAAAGTTAGAGGCAGTAAAAATCATAACTCACTTAGCTCCTTAATATCATCTCCTGGCTTAACTAAGCTCGAATGTTCCTTCATACATGAACGACTGTGTATATTTTTTGCATATGAAGGAAGAAATTTTAATTAATTTTTGTGCTCAGTTTTAGAAAGGCAAGACAAATGTTTTATTAGATAGGGATGGGAACTCTAAATTGAGTTAATGAATGATGTTTCTTGGAATTATTAAAATTTTTGAATTTTTGCGTCTGAAATTAAATTTTTCAGCTAAACGAAGGGGGTGGGGTTGGAATTTTATTATTTAAAAGTTTCTTCATCTTCAAAATAAGTTGTGAATGACATTCTTTAGGTTCTACGGAAATGGTGCTTCAATAATAGAAGTTTGGGAAGTTAGTATGTAGCTTTGATAATTTTTAACAATAAATCAGCCATCATTCTCGCATCAAATACTTTAAAACTTTTTTAATCATCAAAGTAATTTTGAGTATGCATTAAAATAATTTAAGTATCAATTTCATATCCTCAAACTTCAATCCTATTAAAAATATCGATGCCTTTACACATGATCTCTTAAAAATTGCCCATTACAATCTCATAAAAGTGCTCATTCCTTTTTATGTGTCATAATTTTCTATAAAGTCATTCTATTCGCACATGTATCAGAAAGTCCTTCGTTTGCATAGATGAAAAAAATTAAGGAAAACTTGAGTTCGTGAGATTTACAGCAAAACTGAGCAAAACCTCTAACATGAACGAGAAAAGGAGTTAAAATTTGTTATAATTTCTCGTCTATAGATGAAGATTTGAAGAGAATGAAGAAACTTTAGATAATAAAAAGATTGAAGAGTTGGTGGCCCGAGTTTTACAGGAATTGACAGGAGTTTGGTGAGTAAAACTATGATTATTTTAATACATTTTGAGCTAATAGAAGCCGACAATGTTAAAATAAATTAAAATTATAAATTGACTTAATATTATATCAGTCGAATTTCTGACCAAGATTGTGTTCGAATCCTATAAAATCAATAACCAAGATTATTATGAAAAATAAAGCATTAAATTATTTTTGCTGTTTCAAATCCATTTTTAATTCTTAAACCAGAACCTAACCTCTTTAGCAGCACGACACCAAAAATAAAAACTTTTTACTCAACCCGGGTAGAAAATTTCATCGTTGCGTGTATTTTACAATATTTTACGATGCCATAAGCATAAAGCACTCTCTATCTTCATCCTAATGCCTTTGCTACTATGAGAAACAATAATTTTAATTAAATTTTATTTTCATAATTTCACTCCATGGTTGCAGGAGAAAAGAGAAAAAAAAACTTATTACACCCCGTATACATGAGTATGTCTGTAAAATTTATATCCCACTCGAATATAAACATATGAATCTTTATGCCTGTTATATTAGAAAATGTGAAATAAAATATACTTAAAGAAGCTTGTTTCATTCTTTGTAAGATGTACTTATCTTGAAGAATTTTTCCACGTCTCTGTATGTGCGGATGTATTTATGTTTACAGTTGTTAAGATAAGCTTCTTTTTAAGGTAACGACGTGAATAATGCTTTGAAGTTTTTAATTTTGCTAGTTTTTATTGCACAAAACGCTCGTGGATGCTGAGATGAAGTTTTTGACGAATTTCTAAGATCTTTCAGGGTTGCTTCATAAGGAGATGATCTGCTTTCATGTCACATCTGTTCAAAGGAGTTGATGAGGATGAAGTGAGATTCAACACAATTTAAAGAGATCCAAGACGAATTAAGCAGATCCAAGACGATCTTAGTGTTCCAATTCACCCTAGATTGAAATTTGAATATATTAAATAAGAATCAAAACAAACTAGAGGGGTAAGTCATGTGCTTAGATGCTCATAGAACGAACCAGGACTAAAAGTAACAGTAGCAGATTTTGTGGATGGCCAGAGAGCACGAGAAAGACCAAAGAGCTCCTGGGTTGGTTGAGTTGAAAAGTTTCCCAGATTACCAGAAGGTATCAAAAAATATAGTTGTCTATAGACGTTCTCTAAGTGCGGCAATGGACCCACGTGTGCTCCAGCCAAGGAAGTAATAAGCTAGGAGCTTAAACCAGTCATTTATGCATTTCATATTCACACAAAATTTTCAATTTTTGTGAATATCTTAATTCCAAGATCGACTCGATTTGTTCAACTTCATTCATATCAACTCTGCTTAATCATTTGAACAATGAAATTTTACATTCTATAAAAAGTTCTTGCTAATTTCAGCTACTTTGACCACAATAAAAAGTTTATCATATTTAATTTTAACAACTAGTTCCAAAATTGTTTAAAAGTTTTTCATCTTAATTGAATTTTTCCTAAAATTTTCATTCTTCTTTATCAAAAATTCTCTTGTTTTTCATCCAAATCCCTCTACATTAACTTCCATATTCAATAAAACTCGTTCACTTGGAATAAAATCCAATTTCCTTTGCCTTTCTCTTTACTGGTTTCTGTTTATGCATTGCTCATCTTGAGAAACTAAAGAAAACCAATAAAACTTTTCTAGAAGAGACAAAAGAAAGTTTTTTTTTTTGGGATGATGAAGAAGAATATTTTCATCAAAAGGAAATTTCTTAAAAGTTGTTGTGCATGCATGCACATTTCTTGTTTAAATATTTTTGTGGCTTATCTGGTGTTTTAATACGTTTATGTTTGGGATTATGCTGTTTTTTGTGCAAGTGTCTTTTGGTATGTTTAGTAAGAAACAAAAATAAATGAATTTAAAACTTAAAATTGCAATCAGGATCTGAGAAGTTTAAGGAGAAGAACTTTAGCTCTTAACAATTAGAGATCCACAGATCTATAGTCGATTTCAAGACAACTTTGGCTGATTGAATTATGTCTTGTCAATATCCATGACTAATTCAATTTACTGTATGTCATTTCGTTATCTCACCATGACCAGCCTTAAGATGTCCTGTAGACAACAATGCATTTAAAAATTATTCAAAGCCGAGACATTCTCAAAACAGAAGACAACAAGAGACGCAAAAGTATGTCCTGTAAATTCTATAAAGGATAACCAGAACTTTGCGGTTGTTCATTGAAATTTAATTCATCATCGAGATCATGTTGATATTAATTTAAATTCTCATTTCACATTTCAAGAGCTTCTCCCATTTCGCTTTTCACAGATAAATGATGAATTGCTACTCGACTTTTTTTATTGAATTTTTTATTTCTCGATGACAATTTTTATATATTTTTTTTTTTCATATCGCTTTCAATTTGTGATGAAATTCTCATTTTTATAAATTGATCGGTTTTATGCGAAATTTACTTTTCATCGGAATCGATTAAAGCACACATTTTTGGGGTATATGAATATAAATTTTTTGAGCATTTAAATCGATGAAAAATTGGCATTAAAGCGAGCAGAAAAATTTCCATACTCAAAATATCAGGAACAAATTAGCTTATTCAAGTGTAAAAAATTTAAATGCTATCACAATAAGCATAACAGCAATAATTAAATCTCAATGTTCTATGTCAGAATTTTAGTTATTTTCAGCGAGACTCACACCAACATCTGTACATCTGTGCCAATTACTAATACCAAGTGTAATACTGTCTCTGTCAACAGCTTCTCTTCAAGAGTTCTTGGGATGCCCACGTGCGCACCAAGGGAACGGAACTTGTAAATTGTATTTTGATCATTTTGGCACACTGATCCACATCCTTAGCCTCGTCTCTCTCTGGCAAGTGTAGCCAGAAACTTTAATGTGGTTTGAACATTTTTTAAATTTGTTTTGATTTCTGAAAGCGTCCTGAGTCTTCAATGGCCAACATTGTTCAACCAGGTTCGTACCCAGGGGGGAATTTGGGGGACAAATCAGGGAGTTTAAAACAGCTCCAGACTCTCCTTACATCTAGGATGAATGTGAACCCAAAACGTCAATGTAGAACGACACTCATTTTACTCTCCAACGGCGCAAACACCAAACAACATTTTAGAATTAAAATAAAATCTAAAATAAACCACTTTAATACCTTTTCCACCCACTACATCAAACAGCCATTAGGAAGTAAACTTCATCAAATTCAAATAATATCACTTAAATGCCCAGCATAATATAAAAGACCAATAAACTGCCATAAGGCACCTTTTCTTTCCACTTCTTCATTCACCTTTCTTTTTAATAAACTCACACAAAAAAATTTTATGCTTAAAATTTATGTCACATAATAAAAATTTTTCACCATACACACTAAATCACATTCCATTTTCATTTTTTTTTTTTATCAGGCAAATGTCAAGTCAATAATCGTACAATGAGCTTCCAACTTAGGAAGAAGGAAAAAATGCAAAGAAAAGCATTTTTGTGTAAGGTTGGAATTTCTTTTTTTTTCTACCTTTTTCCACACGATCCCTAATGTATTTGTGAATGTGAATGAGTATATCCATTATGAGGTAAAATCAACTGCATGTATGCATAATATTTATTTTGATGAGAATAATGGGGTGAAAGAAGAATAATGAAATGAGAATTTTTGAGGTTTGGAGTCATTTGAGGGAGGGAAGGGGGCTGGTACAGGATTTCGATAAAGCAAGGAAGTATGAAAATTAAGCTGTTGATTGATTCCATTCTTAAGACAATTTTAGACTACGCGAAGTTACAACCATAAAGTCAGTTGCTCGAAATACTCAATACAATTCTTTGCTACAACTTAGATAAATCTAAACCTGGATTTACCATTAAACTTTATCCTTAGGGTACTCACCAGTGTATTGCCTTCTTTTTTCTGGATTTCTGAATCCCTATTCTCATAAAATTCTTATCATTGACCAATCTCAAGTGCTTGATAACCTCACAAATGCTTCAATACACCACAAAAAAGTTAAATCCAAAAGAAAATTCAAGCATTAAATTTTCAGCAAAGAATGTCCATAAAAATTGAGTACGGAAATGCTTCATTTCTGACACATTAAACCATTTTCATCTACTCTTAAGTATATACTATAAAAAAAGTCTTATGAATCATAGACCAAAATTGAATAAGACGAGATTGTTAAGTAGAAAACATTTTATGAGTAAATTGAATGAAGGAATAAATATCCATAGGCACTTTTTGCATACAAAAAATTTATTCTATGAAATCACGAATAGGGGAGGAAATGAGAGATGTAAGATAAGAGACCAAGTCACATACAAATCTATCTTTTTCTTGCTTACTCAGTAAATAGGATGAAGGTGGAGATGGAGAACTAATTCAATTTTTACTAAAAATGCAAATTTTCTGACCATTGATTAACATTTTTATTGAGATAATAACAATAATCATAAAAATAAATCAGAGTAGCAGATATGAGTATCATCATGAAATTATACAAGCATAGACAAATGAAGAAGAAGGATGTAGCAAAAATGCAAAATAATTGAAACAAATTGAAGAGGAATCTTGGCTCATAAAATGAATTGCTGATGCTTCTAATGGGGATATTATGGGATACTTTGAGAATTTTGAATTTTTTGGGGTTTTTATCAATGGTGCGGAACTGATGAGATGATCAAAAAATTACCAAAATGGTCAAAATTAATCAATAATGGTCAAAACGTAATTAATCAGTTCCGCACCCTTGGATTTTATTTGTTTGATATTGACAAAAGATACAGTTGTGAGAGTCTTAGTGATAGACTTTAAGATCAAATCATATCGAGCATGCAATTTGCTTTCATTTCTTTCAAATACCTCAAAAAAACCAGGAATACTTCCCCTAAAAAAATTATTATCTCTGTTAGGGGCCGTTCACTTATGACGTACAGGAGGGGGGGGGGGGGGGATCAACAAGAAAAGAACAATAGAAATTCCTGGAAATCAATTGTTCTTTTTTTGAAAAATGACCGTTAATTTCGGACGTCATAATTGAACGTCCCCTTAACTTCTTTGCATTAAACTTCATCCAGAAAAATACTATAAACTTTCAATACCCAATCGAGGGGATTTAGATGAAAATTAAATTTTAATTTTATGAGCCACGATGAAGAAGAAGAAGGAAGCAGCAGAATAAGAAGAAATGTTAATTATTCTCCATCTCCCTTGCTTATATTTTATTCCATTTTCACATCGCTTATGTCTTTTCCACAATGTATCATCCCCCCAGAGACCGACTGAGATGAAAATTGAATTTTAATCTTTCCATTCTACCCTTTTTTGCTTCTTACCATTTCCTAGCCCCCCCACACACTTTATAATATTTTTCATACTTTAACTCATAATTTAATTTCTCTAATGGATTTTACTTCTTTTTCTTTTAATTCCATTCTCTTCTTCTTTTTGCTCTTTACTATAAAATTAAGCGACGCAAAAAGAAGAAGAAATGAAAAAAAAAGTCTTTTTGAGCAAAACGACAACAGCAAAAGTTTCCCTTCAAATTTTTTTTTGTGTGTTCCTTTTTGTGATGAAGGGAAGAAAAAGTTCCAACTTAATATCATTAACCAATGAAAAAAAAATTAAAGCAAGAGATTACTTACTTTCTTAAAAATTTGAAGAGATTTTTATCTTAAAAGAACATGGAATGGGCAAAGGATAGGCACTAGATGGTGTCGGAGATTTATGGCAACTCAGAATCTAACTGCTGCTTTAAAAAAGGCTTTGATTTCAGATTTTATTCTTATATGAATACTTTAAAGATATATCAAGTTCAAATGCATGGTAGAGGAAGGGGCTGGTTTTAACTCCATTGTCATAAAAGGACCAAAAATTCTATTTCAATTGTCAATGATCAATCGAAAACATAATCTCGAGTAAGCAATTGCTCCTCTACCAGTCTATTGCCTCTGTAGCCTAATTAGCTAGTTGGTTTTCTCAAATTCAATGTGGTCAATCATGATTCATGAGTTCGAATCCTATGATTTGATGAATCTCATTCCCAGAAACTAAGGAAACAAAATCTTAGAATCTATTCCAAAAAAAGATAGAGTCTACACCTTAAAAGTTGCAATAGATTGCAAAAAAGGGGTAAGTTTCTCATTTTTCTCAAGTGAAAAGTAAACGAGAAGGAAGATGCTTTGAGAGGCTTAAAGATTTCATCTCTGCGGTGTATTGTTGACTCGTTTCTGAAGAAAAAGTACTTCTAACTGAAGCATCAGTTTTTAATGTTAAGTGCTTTTTAAATAATCAAGGTGGATTTGATGCTTTTACTTTAGATTTGCTGGAGTTTATGGTATAGTTTGGTGTTCGGGGTTAATTTATCCTGTATCTTATTCAGATTTAGAAGATTTACTTAAGGTTAGACTTGAAATTTGTAGTAAGTCGAGTTTAGTTGACTAGATTATTTTAAGCTTAAAATCTCTTCAGTTTGTCTTTAAAACTCTCTAAAAGAATTCATATAAAATTATAAGATCAAATCCAAGAACCTCCAGCCAGTCCATTCACATTATCCCTAAACATTCAATCTTCTTCATTGCCGTTTCGCACCATTAATCCTACGACATCTTTTTTTTGCTTAATTTTCATCTCATTTCTGTTTTTTTTTTTTCATCTTCTCGACCCTAGCCATTTATCGATGAGACAATCAGACATTAAGCAAAATACAGTCATTTAATGATAAAGCAAAGTCCATTAAGTATAATCATAAAAGAGATGAAACTTTCTTCCTGCATCCTTTTCGTCTTATTTATTCTTTATCATTATGTGACCATAACAACAACAAGACTAGTTAGTAGTCTGACTTTGTACGACTACGGTTATTGTCGTAATTTATCTTTTTTAATTAATCATTCTTGTTCATGTTGATGGTTGTTTGGTGGAAAATGAGCAGATTTCGATTGGAGTTTTGGGTAAGTTTAAGGAACTATAAAGGTATGAAGGTGCTGAGATAGTTTCAGAGGCTTAATACTCACTTTCTTTAAATGTTTTCTTTCCTCAACATTTTAATTCGAATTATTAAATGAATTAATTCCTTTAATAAACAAACTAAAGACAAAGGCATGGAAGAATAACAAAAAAGGGAGCAAATGACAATATAAGAAAAGGTCAACAGTCCAAAGGCAATGAAGTAAAGTTTAAGAAGATAAAAAGATATTCAAAAAAGAGAAAATTGTTTAATTTATCCTCGAAGAAAGGAAGCAAAAAACGTGGAGTCAAAAATTGCGAATTGTGTTTCGCGTCTTTAGAAGATGAAAAACGTGACACGTGCTGTTATGATCTAAAAGTTTGCTTCCTACAATGTCTTTTATCATAAAAATTCGTAAGCTACTTCTGAGAAATTCGGATTTATTTTTCACTCTGCGATGAGGAACCTGAAAGCGTCAAATGAGAATATCTTCTGAGAAAAATGATATTCATTGATCTGTGTAACTATGAAGCTTTAATAAGTGTAAATCATGTGTCAAAAGAACAAGTTGATTTCAAGATTTCTAATGTACATAATTGAGATTTTAGTCTTGCTGATTGTATACAGTTCTGAGAAGCTTTAAATAAAGAAATTATAAAGATTTCTAATGAGGTAATTAAACTTTTGAATAGGAGAAGCTCAGGAAGGATTATAAAGGTTAGATTAGATTTGAGTCAATATATATTCACTTTTTAACCACTAATCTTTGACTTCACACTACCAATGATTACCAAACCATCGAAATTTCCAATACTTTTTCATCAATTTTTCATCCTAAAGCTTTTTAAGTGTATTTCGGAATAATTACTTTTATAAAATTACCACGAAACACTTTTCAACCTTCATCTAAATTTTTAGAACCATTCAGCTCATGAATTTATATTTCAGACTATGAAACCAATTGAAAAATGTCAACAAGACCTTCTTGGAATGAATTTATATCCTTTTAATTTACTTTTTTAAATGCAAAAAAAATATGTTTCTGGAAAAACAATTTTAGACTCGTGTTTGGAGGCTTTTAATGTGAAATTATGTAATTAATTTGGAATTTTAAGCAACTTATTGTGAATTGGAGTTGGTCAAGGCTATTAATTTATCTTAAATACTAATCGAAAGTTAAGATGGATTTTCAAAATAAATATTAACTTTAAAGCCTTTACCACCTTTAATTTCCAAGAAGAATCAGATTAATTAATTCATCAACCAACACAATTCCATCACAAAGAAATCAATTAAATCAGTAACAAGCCAATATTGCTTAAATTGACATTTTAATTATTATTATTATTCCTATTAAAAAACAAATTATTTATATCAAAATATATTGCCTTGCTACATATTTCCCATCACAATGATTTCTCGGAAGTAAGACAAACTTTATAGACCTTGAAAAATCAGAAAAATGTATTTTTCTTCTTGATTACCATAAATAAATTTTCTCTTGGTATTGAAATAAACCTTTCCGTAATTAAATTTTGGGTCAACAATATTAAAATTTTAAAATATCCGGAACCTTAAAAAAAAAAAGCAAACTTAATTTTGGGTAAGGAAGTTCATTAAATAGAAATGATGAAGAAGAAAAAGTAGCAAAAATTCCTTCCATTAAAAAATTGTTTAAAGATTTATAACATGGACAGGTTAAAGCTACTCGACTGCCATGCTTGTTGGATGATAAAAATCTTGAAAGTCAATAAAAGCTATTGTCCTCTTAATGTGCTTAATTACATCAACATTTTTTACTGCTTTTACTGACGATGGCAAGTGAAGCGATGTGTAAATGAAGAATGAAGAAGATTTAATGACTGTGAATGGAATGGGATGGGACTATGGGGGCAGGTTGTAGGAAATAAAGTGGAAATAGGTGTAAGGATGGGGAAATAGTTGATAAAAATATGAATAACGAATTATAGTTTTGAGGCAAGGAAAATGTTTTGATTTGACGATTAAAGCTACTCAGAAGTCAAATCAGAATTTATTTTTTTTTTAATGAAAAACTGTTATCAAATTAAGCTTGCTATTTTACAGTAAATTGGACATGAAAATAGCATGAATAGAAATTAGAGTTTAAGTTCTGTCTGACGAATGTTCTATAATTACTGAATCCATACTTGACCATCAAGAAAGCCCATCCCCCTTCCTTTTTCCATCTAAACCCTAATTTACAGCATTAAC
The DNA here is from genome assembly GCA_917627325.4 of Chironomus riparius. NCBI lineage: Eukaryota > Metazoa > Arthropoda > Insecta > Diptera > Chironomidae > Chironomus > Chironomus riparius. The sequence goes on from OU895879.1 coordinate 39,338,779, forward strand.
GGCAATAAACATAAATTTCAACTCACCTTCTCCTCATGCTCACTCTCCAGCTTCTCAAATAGAACAGCTCCAAATACACAATAAGCAACAACAACAGCAATAAGTGTGACATGTGAAAATACACATGAAAAGACCTTCCACGAGACACATAGGCATGTTACACATTTACTACGCGGCACTGGCTCTTCAACCTCATATTTACTACGCATTGACATTTTTCGTCACTTATTGCCTTATTTTTTGTCACTATCAATCTATGATTGAAGAGCAATTTATGAGATTTTTTGGCATCACCATGTGACAATATTAAAATATTTTATCTTCCTTCCTTCCAGCAGCCTCAATTTTATGTATTTCTGATTTCACTTTAATTCTTCTTCACATTCATGCACAGATTCTTCACAGCTTTTTAAATTTATATTCTCAAATTTATTGAATTCACATCTCACATGTCTCTAGTATCTTCCTACACATCCACATCCCTTACTTTTCGAGACGTAGAATTTTTATTTTTTTCGTACACATTTATGGAAATCACGACAATACCATATTGCCTTTTTATGCTGAAATAGAAAAGTTTTTTTTTTCTGTCTTCTTATTTTCACATCACCATACTGTCATGGAATGATGCTGATTTTAATGTTCATCTACTACACAGCCATAGTGTGCAAAAACTGTTGGGAGAGAAAAATGAACAATAAAAGTTGGTGGAAAAAAGGGAAAGTTTGAGATGGGTCAATAGAAAGTTTCGAAATTTATATCCACTGATATTTATAGAAGTTTTTTTACTGTGTGAAAAATAAAGTAGACTAAAAGTTTATTTTTTTGAAATAGTAAATTAAAAAGGAATTTTGTGAAAGCGAAATGAGAACAGTCGGATGAGCAGAAAGGATAATCAATGAATTTTTTTTGTTCACGGTTCATTGACATTTTTGAGAATTGAATGAAAATGTTTTAAGAGAATTTATCAATAAATCTTAAATTATGACTAAAAAAATAAACTTTAGCTGAGTAGACCTTAAAATCCAGAGCTGCGCATTATGTGCGTTACATACAAGGCTAATGAATGTTAAACGAAAGAGGGTCCCTCGCTAAAACTTAGACCAACAGATTATTGTGGAATCCGAATCACTCCTTTTGATGAGGTTCTGCTTGTAGCCTGCAAATAAGGCTGTGAGCCTCATTTTGAGTACATAAGGGACATATGATTCGAAAAAGAATCAAAACTTCAATTTCAGGATGAACAAAATTAAGATAAATTCATTCAGAATTATTGAGCCATTCCAACCATTTTTGCTGCTGTTATCAAACAAAACAATAATAAACGTGATTAAACGTTGTACAATATCACCCATAATCATCAACTGGACGTTAAACTGGTCATTGAAAGTTTAAATTAAAACAAAAAATCCAGAAACTCGAATGAAAATTTATATTTCATTGTTTCAGGGCTTTTTTAAATTCTCACATATCAGCATAATTTTATGATTAACACGAGACGATGATGGTTGTGGTAACAACTATAATGATGACGATTATGACAAAAAAATGTATGATGAAAACTTTTAAATGAGATAATATTTAAGCTATAAGCTGAAATATTGAATAAAACATTCAACTAAAGATTAATTGACTTATTTGATGAGAAATTCGGTTCTTATTCAAAAATTTCAATGACATAGCTCGAACATATACAAAAATAAATGCATGCAGCCTCTCCAATTTTCGAATAATGACTCGAATAATTTATTAATTTATCCCAGAGGTGAACAACCTTTATTGAGCCACGGCACACTTTGCTGCTAAGCCATACACAGCATAAGATTAGTGGGATTTTTCAAATTTTTCTCGGCACAGCTAGTGTGCCGCGGCATATAGGTTGACCATCGCTGATTTATCCTAATTGCCTCATTGAAATCTCATTAAGATTCACTTGAAATCATCAAGCGTATGGATATAAAAACACACATTATGTTATGCATTTACATCAGATGAAAAGAAAAATTTAATTGACTATTGAGATATCCTTCCGCTTAGGAAATTGTTTTAGAAAAAAAAAATTAAAATAATTTCAAGCTTCAATTCAGCAAAAATGATGAAAATTTGTCATCGTTAATTTTTTAATGTTGAAAGTACATCCACTAAGGAAGTAGTCTTGAAGATTAATGATGTACAAAAATAACCGACTAATTAAGTTGGTGGAGGCAAAGAAGAAAAGAATTATGAAAGGTCAGGTTACTTTTGACTATAATTATATAAACTAGAGGCACTGCAAGCATATCTTATGATGCATAGTAGCAGAGTTAAGGAAATATGAGATTATGAAGCTTTTTTATGGATTTGTAATATTTATCCAAAAAAAAACAAAGTTCTTAAATCAAGACCTTGCAAATCAACTCAGACACCTCCAACCTTTAACACTTTCCAAACAACACAAAACTCCTGCCTCGCTTGTATCCACAAGCAAAACAAAACAAGAGAAAATTAACTTCCTCAAGTCACAATTTTTTCAACAGAATCTCCTACTGAAGTGTTCTTGCATAGGACATCATTTTATAGCATTATACAATTAATTATTTACGACGATATAGCACTTTTTTCATGTCGAAAATTAAAGAGCTTTAAGTGAATGAAATCAGAAGCGAATGAAGATGAGGAATGAAGGAGAGAGGAGAAGAAAAAAATCCAATTTCGAGGCGCTGCTTCAGACATATTGTGTAACAGAAGACAAAAATTAATTAATTAATTATGATTTGTTTTTTCGTGAATGTGCAGAATGGAAAATACGACATTTGAGTTCCAATTATAGAACAGTAAGGAATGTTGATGACAGAGTGTATTTGCTGAGCTGTTCTGGATGATTCTGTGGGGATTTTGATGCAGTTATTATTTAAATATGAAGGAATTGCTATAAAGTTGAACTTTTATCATTGGTTTAATAAAATTTTATCTCCTTGAACTGGCCATAAATGATGTTTGACTTTTAGGGGAAGAGGTGACTGAGATACTTTTATACAAAATTATTTTTTTAGGAACATTTTGTCTTTAGTATCTAGTATCTAGTATCTAGTATCTAGTATCTAGTATCTAGTATCTAGTATCTAGTATCTAGTATCTAGTCTTTAGTATCTAGTCTTTAGTATCTAGTATCTAGTATCTAGTATCTAGTATCTAGTATCTAGTATCTAGTATCTAGTATCTAGTATATAGTATATAGTATATAGTATCTAGTATCTAGTATATAGTATCTAGTATATAGTATTTAGTATCTAGTATATAGTATCTAGTATCTAGTATCTAGTATCTAGTAACTAGTCTTTAGTCTTTAGTATCTAGTATCTAGTTTCCAGTATTTAGTATCTAGTCAATATATTAGTTTTTTATTTTGCGTCATTTATAAACAATTCCTTAGCTACTTTTGGTAAATTCAGTGAAGTTTCAAAAAAATTAAATTCTTTAAATCATCTTTATTCCAACAAACGCCACCTATCTTCTAAAATTTACAGATGTATCATCAAAAACCAATTTCATGATTAATTCTTCTTAGTTTTATGTGTATCCCATTAGTAATTGTAATGCGCAAAGCGGTATAAAATAGAATCTTTTACATTATTTGATTTCAATTGTGCTTTTCTAATTAATTCCATTAATCAAGGGTATGCTTTTATGCTCGATACTAAATCATGAGACACGTGGAAGAGGTAATGAAATAACAACAAAAGTTTACATATGTACATCATGCATGTGTATCGCATTTAAGACCTTTTTCGAATATTTTCCTATGAAATATTATTTTGAACTAAATCTAAATTTAATTAAATTGAACGCGATTCGTCAAATTTATTTTATTAAATAAAATTATAATATTCGCATGCAAGCAATTTAAAATATTCATTTAATATTAATCCTTGCGTATGGCTTCATAATCAGATTTTAGCGATCTAATATTCATTAAAATTTATGATATTTTCGTGCTTTAGTCTCTGAAACCAATCATCAAAGCTATGATTACTTATTTGAAGTTATAATCACTATATTTAATCAATTAAAGCTTGTAGCAATTAATTTTTAATTTCTATCATCGAAATGGAAATATCTTAAATTCAAAGCACTATAACTCAATAAATCTAAAATTGATTAATGAATTTAATAAATTCAATTTCAACTAAAACTCTATAAACTCGATTATCTTAATGAAATCTTGTTCCTTTAAAACTTTTACTTTCCGGACTCTTCCATGTAGCACGCGCTCAGCAAAGCACAAACTCGAATGATTTCCATCACAAAGTTTCTTGCAACAAACCTCAAAACAACATTAAATAGCTACTGAAAAAGTATAAATTCGATTATTGAGATCATTCTGATTGAGTCATTTTGCACACGCAATAAATGTTTGTGAGAATTTTGTTAATACTTGGCTTAATTTACTTTTGCGAGGTGTTTATTTGCTAAATTCTAGTCGGTAAGCATATCAAAATTTCTTGACTATTGGAAACTAAAATGTTAAACAATGTAAAGATCGATCTCTTATGACCTTCCTTCATAAAGTCAATTCAAATCATTCGAGATTAGTTAAATTGAATTTTATAAATTTTTAAATCATTAATGAACTTTGCAAATTAAAAGTTTTAAATTTCTCAAAAATAAAACATGAAAACTTTCCAGACAAAAAATTTTATTAATCAGTTCAAAAAACTCTCAGTATTTCAAAATCTCACTATTCACTCATGTACGTAATCCTTTCAACTCTTTTGCAAATTCATTCATCGAATTTTGATATTAAACAGACGAATCGAATTTCTACGAGAACATCTTTGAGTGTTCAGCTTGTTTAATTTTAAATATTTTGCAAACAGATTCTTAAAAAATAATAAAAATAGAATTTTTGTTTAAAAAAGGGTTTGTAGCGTATGCTCAGAATATCATTTTCAATTGTCAAGGAGCTTTTTGTATTATCTCAAAAAATATCAAATCTCTTCTGAATCAGAATAAAAATGTCAACAAGATGTATTGAGAATTGTTTTTAGAGATTTAATGCGATGTATTGAGATGCTTAAGGATTTCTGCAATGTATTTTTAGAAGAAATTGAAGATTTTGAGTGGATTGATATGGAATTATTTTTATAAATCTTATCTTTGTGACTTTATGCGATGAAACTTTCAAATCAAGATTCAAAATGTTTAAAGTATCTCAGTTTTAAACAAAGTTTTTCTTTTATATTTGATTGATGATTGCTTCTATATCAATGATTTTGAGTTCGATCTTATGGAATATCTAGTTAGATTCTCTTTAATTAGATTGTATCTTAGACATTCATACTTGAAAAACAAGTTTCTTTAGCTTTAAATAATAAAATGATTAAACAAATCTTCTCAATCTTGTTTAAAGAACCGGCAAATCTCTAAAACTGAATAATCCCCTACAATAAATTCGAATTTCTTCAAAAATACACCAAAATCAAAATAATCAATAACAAAAGATAACAAATGAACATCAAAAGAATATTCATCAAATAACTGCACGTTGAAAGGCAATATTGATGGATCATTGACAGACAAAAGTATTGACATGTGTCGTGTTTGATAAAAGAAAAAATTGTAAACAAAACTTCAGACTGTTCACTCAGAGTAGAAGCTAGTAAATTTTATAATTTGAGGAGAAACTTAAAATATTCTCAAATGTTGAATTTTTACAAAATTCTCTTTAAAATTCTCAACACTTTCTACTCACTAAAATCACTGTGGTGAATATTCTTTAACAAATAATTGAGAGACTAATTGAGAGAATTTTTTTTCACAAATTTTCACATTTTTCTCACATAATAGTTTTAAAAAAATTGAAATTGAAAATTTTATTAAACCGACACTTAATTCCACTCAATTTCTAATGTCACAAATATTTTATTGTTCACAAAAATATTTTATTTCGCAATAAATCAAAATAAAATAATACAAATCGACACAATGCTGGATTTTTTTTAATATTTCCGGAATTGAAAGCGATGAAAAAATGCTAATTTTCGTACCGATCGCCGTTGTGGAACTAAAAAAGTGAAAATTTTTATGAAAATTATGAGATGAGAACGTGTACAGCATGTGAGAGAGTGATCATTTTTTTTGTCTGATCATTTTCATCTTCATTGAGAAAATTTTCAAAAGTATTTGTGAGAAAATTTCCGATGTTTTTTCAATCTCAAAAAAATAATGAAAAGAAAAGAAAGTGAAAATTTTGTGTAAAGCGCAACACACGACGTGTTGATTGAGTCAGCAATTAAAATTTCAATCCGAATTTCATTAAACACTGCAGGGCTGTTTTTATCGTAGTTAATTTATTAATTGTTTGTTAACAAATATTTGGTCAATATTTGTGGATCTGAAAACATTTTAAATTGAGTTATCAAGTGATTTTCACAGATTTTTAATTTTAATGAAACATTCTCTTTGATCAATTTTCACTTGTGTGAAGATTTTTATTTGATTTCGGGTTTAATTGAAAATTTCTTTTATGAAAATGAAAATTAATTAATTTTATATTTCATGTGCAATTATCTCAGACACAATTAAAAATAAAATTGAAGTCAAGTGTGAAATATAATCGGAATAATAAAAATCATTATGTAAGACTGAAACGAACTAGGAGTAGTTATAGGATCAAGGTGTGTAATCAGGCAATTTTCAATATAAGGGTGGGTTTGGATGTGCGTAGACTAGTAATGGCCAACCCATGTGACGCGAAAAAAATTCGAGAAATTCTAAAAAACCTAATGCTGTTCGTGGGTTAGTTCATAACCTACATCGAAGGTGTGCCGTGTCACAAAAAATGTTGTTTAATACTGGTTAAGGTAAAGACACTTGAGACGGATGCAACTTTTATCAAAAAAACCTCAGGATTTTGACATTAAAACAAATTCCACCCGGCTAAAATCATAATGAGGTCCTAGGTTTCTCTTCTATGAAACCATTTTAAAGTACATTTTTAACACTTAAATTCAATATTTTTATTTCACTCAATTCCAACCAAATCTACAACAACACAAAAAAATCTAAAAATAACACCATCTCAAATTCTACTCAGAACATAAATCCAATTACACTGAAAATTCTCAATATTTATTTTGTGATGAAGAATTCAAATCATTCTTCAATAAATGGTTATAGTCGTTGACTTTTTGCATTGCAGATTTCTTCAAATCTGAAAATTCATATTCCTGAGAAAAGAAAGGAACAAGACGAAACTCAATAAAATTTAATCAAATTTAAAGTAATGTACTTGCATACCTTATTCAAATCATCAACTGATGCTTGAAGTGATTTATTATCCTTCAATATGTCACTCAGTTTTTCTTCCATGTGTGATATCTGACGATAAGTTTCATTGTTTCTTAAAGTATCCTGGAATGTGTTAAAAATGACTTTTAATTTGAATTTTATGGAAATGAAGTTTATGTGATTTTTGGATGGAATTATGAGCAGTATATGATCTAATAAAAATAGTTTAAAGATCTCAGAATTAAAAGGAAAGCTAGTAAACTCAAGAAAAACTTGTTTTAAATTGAAACCTTAACTTATTTTACTTTTTTAACATTAGGAACCCAGTGGCAAATAAATAAAAACCTAACAAAGGTTACAAAATAAACTTAAATATCATCACAACACGATTGATCAGTTCCACAATCTTCCTTTTTATTTAATAGCATTACTAGTAATTTTTGGTGAGCTGGAGTGGCTCGGTGACGAAATGGTTTAGTACTTTGTTATCTAATTATTAAATAATCGATACTCAGCATGTAGAATTTTTCGGTTGTCCTTTTGTTCAACCATATGTATGTCATTAGATATAAAGCTCACAGCCTTTCTTATTCAACTTTGTGCTAGTCTTTCAATATCAATATAAAATCCTAAATTGAAAATCTTTAAATTCAGAAAATAATATTCCAATGAATATTCAAAAGTAAGCCAATAAATTCTCCATACAGCTTGAACTTACAAAATATCGAATAAATTCAATCAAAAAATTTGCATTTTACTTTCTGTATCAATTCTTCATCCAGTTATCATTCACAACTTTCTATCTTTAAATCAAATTTCTCAATAATCCCAATCAGCATCAATTTATTCAGTCTTACCTTAAGAGCTTTATATCTCTTTTCTGAATCCTCAACGACACTTTCTGTGACGCGCTTTTTATCCTTCAATTCCTGCAATGCTGTTGAAATTTCTTCGTATTTTATCGCATACTCTTCTCTCAATGAATTCAAGTTGCTGTATTTTCGTATGTCTTCCAATAAATTCCCTTCCGTATCTTTCAAATCGTCAAGTTGCTTCTTGATTCTCTTCTCTAAAATTTTCAACTGTTTTAATTGAATTTGAAGCTTTCGATACTCTTTGACTAATCCTTCTTGTGAATTTAAATTGTGGGAATTTTCATTCAATATTGACGTGCTGATTTTCATGTTGCCGTCAACTTTAGAACTCATTCCTTGCAATGTGATCTGCTCGATTGCAAATGTTATTTGATTCTTGAGGTTTTCGACATCTGAAATAAAGTTTGTTGTACTAGTCTGGTTTTTTAATGTTTAAATTAGATTTAAAATAGGACATATGGCTTACGCTGCTTCTCTTTAGTCATCTGCATCTGGAAAGTTTCCATAAAATTTGTCATCATTTCGTCTCGTTTCTTTAATTCACGAAACTTTACAAATCTTTCAGACGACCCTTCTTCCAAATCTTGCTCAATTTGACTCAGTGTCTCCCTCTTCTCTTGTAGCTGATCAGAAATAATTTTCATCTGCTTATTCATACTACTAATTGACTGATTATTCATTCGAACGTCACTTATCAACTTTTCTCGTTCTTGTGCTGGCGTCAAACGATTCATTTCCTCATCTTTTAATTGATTACGTTTAGCAGTTGTTTCACGTAATTTTGAATGTAGCTTAATTGCTTCCAAACGTGACTGCGAATTGATAACAGAGCTGCTTAATTTCTCCTTTTGCTTTATTGTTGACTCGATTTTTGCATGAATCTCTGAATTTTCTGATTTTAATTTCTCGCATATTATTTGATATTCTCGGTATTTGTTTTGATCATCGGGGCTTAAAGCATAAATCAACTCATTAACTTTATTTTTCTCTGCCTCAATTGCCTCAATTAGTTGTTGATTTTGTGATTCTTTATTCTGTCTGTCTTTGAAAACTTGCTCGAGCTGATTTTGAAGAATTTCATTTTTCTCGCGAAATGCTACTGCTTCGTTTTGAAGCTGCTGACGTGTTGCGCCTGACGATGTGCTGTCTAGAGCTAAGTTGATCTCGGATAGGGTTGAATGAAGGTCTTGAAATTTTTAAAAAATTATTATTGAGCTACAGACTTGGCACACTTTTAAGTTTTGACCAAATGGAAATGGATAGAGGCTGCCATGAGACTACCTTTATTCTTGATACTGCCGCTTGGTTCTAAGTGTCTTCTGCACTTGCCATTTGTGAATTTAAAAGCTTTCAATGTGTGCCAATTAGAAAAATTCGTCCCTTTACCCAAATTACTTACTCGACAAGTCCTTTGCCTGATCCTTGACCTTCTTCTCATACAACTTCTTCGCTGACGTCTCTCGATCTAAATTTTTCTTCTCCTTCTTCAATTTCTCGACTTCCTGCAAAATCTCCTGAACCTTCGATTGCAATAAAGCAATCCAATAGCGCTTATCTTTCACTTGTCGCATACTTGATGATGCTGTTCCAATTCGTCCATAAGACGTTGTAATACCCGATAAGCCTTGTTGCGTTAGAGGACGATCAGATAAGCCCTTTATATTTGAATGAATGAAGCAATATTTTTATTAAGGGTGCAATAATTTTACTTAATAAGAATAAATTGTGTAAATATTTTTATAGGGATGATAAATTAATTTGTAATTGAGACGGGTCAACAGAATTAAGAAGATTGATGGGAAAATTTAATGATTTGCATGTTGAATTTTTAATTATTTTGTCGACCTTTGGGGCCGTTCACTTATTACGTTACGCAAAAAAACGACTTTTTTCACCCCCCCCTCTCCCCTTGTTACAATATGTTACAACTCACAACCCACCCCCCCCCCCCCCCCCCCCACCTGAACGTTCATAATTTATTTTATGATTAAAAATCATCTCCCCCCTAAAATGCGAACGTAATAAGTGAACGGCCCTTTTGGGAAATTCTTTTTTCTTGTGAAATGTTTTTTATGGATTTGGATGATTAATTAAGAGTTATGGCTATAAAATTAATAATTTTAAAAAAATTCTCAAATTTCATGATCATAAAAACTTACAATTTGCGATATTCCAATATTTTTCGATGTACCAAGCCTATTCGATGGCATAGCACTCAACCTTGATGCTGTACCAATTCTAGACATCGGTCTTGTTGATGATGGTCGGGATGCTTCCATATTTATTGCTTATTTCTTGATAAATTTAAATTTACAAATATTTTCAATGATAAAAAAATATTTTTCATAATGTTTGAATATTTGTGTTGCTATGGAAACAAGTCAAAGTACACAAGCGGAACATAGCTCAAAGCAATTTTTTTATCGTTTATTATGTATGTCTGGGGAACCTGTGTGTAAACAATATGCATATTGCATGTTTATATTCAAGTATATGGAGTATATGATAATGTGGTTGTATTTTTTGCGCTTTATTTTTTGTATAACGTAACTATGGGGGTGCTTTTTGCGTCTTTATGCAAATCTTGTAAAGATGCTTTAAGGCAATGCAGTTCAAATAATATTATTTTACTGTCAACTGTGTTATTTTAGTCTATGAATTCATCTGTAGGTTTCAAATAAACAAGGCTAATGAGCATTTTAATTTAAACAGCTGAAAGTAAAGGTCATTAAAGGATGCTCAATGTCTAGTCTTAATTACTAGATTTCTTATGTATTTTCAATGTCGCACAAAACAATTTCTACAGCACCGAGTTCTACTGTTAGTTCTCTATTTTTATTAAAAATCATTTTCTTTCATGGAATATAATCACCTTGAAATTGCTGCTATGAAAAATCGATAAAAATGCAATAAAATCAGATGTCATAACAGCACACATTTTCGAGTAATTATTTCCTCAAAATATGTATGCCTAATAAACGTTGGACTAAATTAAGGACTCATAAATGCTATTTTCATCTCTACACATCAAACTTCTACTAACCCAAACATATGTAGAAGAAATAATCATAAAAACATGTGTGCAAAAACTTTTTGATGAGCTTCCAATTCCTCATCATTTTCGTCTACATCCTCGATGGTAATATTTGGGACACTAATCTATTCGTAGAGAAGAGTTGTGTTGGCAAAAAAATGTGAAAATTCAAGCCGAGGTTTTGAAGATTTGCTAAAATTCCTGGGCTTTTTGTTCAATAATTGAAATAAAAATAAGATTCAATTATGACTAAGCTAAGGCACACCTGATAGTCTTTGATAACAACCCTGCCAGCATAATAAGGAGAAGGGGGGTTCTGCGACCATACAGAACTTACAGAATTTAAATTATGTACCCCCCCCCCCTCCCCCTCCTTAAAAAAATATCTGACTTTGCTCTGTCATCCACACATGCCGATACTTTAATCCATAAATTTAATTCATACCTCATTAAATCATGCGACGGGATACAATTTCTATGTCACTATAGAAAGAAGCAATAAAATCCAATGAAAAAAGTTCTTTTCAACTAAACCCCAACATAGTTGTTACATATTCATTCGTATGCCTTACTAACTCACTTAAAACAATTGCCAAAGATCAATTAATCACTCCCATTACGTTAATAAAAAGGCATTAAGGGTCGCTTGGAGCACTGGCATAAAATTGTAACAATTGAACTTCCTCAACTGGTTGAAACGTGGGAAAGTGATGAGGGGATGGATGTGAATGAGAATGAGAAACTTTTAGCATCGCAATTCGAATGTAGAATTCATAATTAGAAAGGCAAATATACATAAATGAATGTGTACAATGAGGAATAAGGCTAAAAGCTATCGTCATCACAACAGCATACACACGCTTACTCAATGAACTTCATTATATGACCCGAGATTTATTGATTTCCAAGTTTTTGTCGGAATAATTTCTTTTCTGTAGTCGAGCTTTTTCCTTGATTCTTTATGGGAGAATGATTTTGGGGTGTTGAGAGGGAATTTTGGGGTTGAGCTATGACGGTTTGGGTGCTCAACTTTTTTTATCAAGCTTACAAAATCAACGTTTTAAAAAAAAATAAGTAAGAAACTCTTTTTAAAAATGCGCTCTAGACACCTCTCATACCATCCAACCCCCTTCCATACGCACCATTACATTTCATTTTCCAAGATCAATTCTATTGGATTTTATTGTTTCACTCACATCTGTATCTATTCAGTTTCATTAATTTTTATGTATGACTGTGTAAGTAGCATGAAGCACACAATGACCTGGGATAACTAATTAATAAAAATACGCACATATTCGGTCCTGATAATAAAATAAAGATTTTTTTTTTCTGTACTCATTCCATTTCACATCACACTATGGTGCTGTTGCTGTATAGATTTTACTTTGCTTAGGTATCCATGACTGTTAATGCCAGCATGCTTTCGATTTCTTGATTGAACGTGCACTGAATATTTCATCTATTGATTGTTATTATTATTATCAAGATTCAAGCACTTGATGCGTGAAGAATGAAAGCTATGGTAATGAAAGAAAGAACTCAAAAGGAAAAAATAAGTGGAGAGATGGCTGAGCGAATGAGTGAATGGAATGGAAGGTAAAAAGGGTAAAAATGAAAATAAATCTCATAGGCAAAGGAATGAAAATAATTTCTGTTACTGATAAGAAAAATACCTTTGCCGAGCTTCCCAAAAAAAAAGTTCTTCTTGTTAGTTTTGTTTTGGTTCGCTTTTTCAGCCCAGGTTGTTTGTTTAGTGCCAGGGCTTATGAATATTAGGAGTGGATTGTGATCATGATTGGTGTAATTAGGAATTGATGTATTTTGTATAGGAGGTGATATTGAGTGATAAATTATGAAGCTTGAAGGGGCTCTTTATCTTTGTTTGACTGTCCTTAGCAGGTAATCTTAATGTCTATCGAACAAGAAATAGAATTAGGACTCAAAAAGCATTAAGTTACTAAGTTGACTGAATTATGTTATTGATTTGGTAGATTCGATGATTTTTGACATTGGCTTAATGCTGCACTAGCTCTTTTAACATTATATCAGTGACGTTTTCATAAAAAGAGTCCCTTGCAAAGTTTGCATAAGAATTCGATATCCTAAAATGATGTTTGGGTATCTAAAGACTGAGAGATAGCACAAGTTGGTTTATCAGTCAGAAGTCTAAAGGAAGACAGGTGTTACTCTTGCTTGGAACCGGATTTAAATCGAATCCAGCAACGCCAAACTTACGTGACTCTAGTTTTGTTGGATTCAATTTAAATCCGATTCCATGTCAGAGACACGCCGGCTTTTTGTTGGATTTCTGATTGATTATTCGACTTGTGCTATTTGGGGACTCTTATTAGCTATATATTATATATATATATATATATATATATATATATATATATATATATTTTGGTTTTGGAGTATTTTAACTTTCAATTATTGCTATTCTAAAAAGAATCTATTAATGCTGCCATTCAAATTCCTTTCCTGCATTGCTATCGATGTCCATACAACAAAGTATCATCCTATAATTCTCTGTCACAGTCCCATATTCACCATTTCAGAGAATTCCCCTTTGACATTTAAAAGAATTTTCCTTCGTTCTATAAAATTGCTTATCATAAATCAATCGGAATCGGCTGTATAAAGGTCTGCATGCGAAAATCGAAGGTTTATGCGTACGCTGAGAATTTCATCCATTCTATTTATAATTTTCATAGAAACAAGAATTTTTCAATGAACCTTACAATATATTTTGAGAAAAAAAATATTTGATTCCAATGAGAATTCTCTGCTCCATGGAGATCATCTGAATATTGATCACATAATGCGCAATAATTTCCATATTAACTAAATCTCATATCACAAAAAATATGTGAGTTTATGAAAACTTACAAAAAGCACAAAAGTAAAATTTGTAAAGCTGTAAAAACAAAATCAAGGTAAAATAAACAAAAAAAAAACTAATACTTTGGGGCAATTTTCATGGCAGTTCGAGCCAGTTGAGTTTTATTTTCCTTTAAAAACAGCCTCAAAGCATTCATCATATGCTCCCCTTCTTGTAAAAACAATCTCCTATCAGATTACCTTGAAAACATTGCGAGAAATTGAAAACAAGAAACTTTTTTTTTTGAGTTCGTCCTTTTCAGTCTCGGTTCCCACAGCAAAAAAACATTCTGACGAACTTATTGTTTTCTTTAGAAACTCAAAACTTTTTCCCCACAGCTTTCTGAAAATTGATAATAAATAAAAATATTTTTTTTGGTATTAATTAGATTTTTTTTTCATTCATTTTTTTATTGTTTTTTTAGCAATGAAATTTTTTTTTCTATTCTTTTTTTTTATCACATTAATAAATTAATTTATAATCAATTAATTAATACATTATAATTATTTTTAATTGTAATAATAGTTCGGCAATTTTTTTTTAGAATTTTTTTGCTCAACTTCTTCAAATTTCAAATTTATTTAAAAATTTTGGATGGTATTTTTAAGTAGAAAATTTAAAAAACTTTAATTTTGATGGATTTTGGGGCGGGGATGGTGATTATTTTGAACAAAGCATATTCACTAAAATGGCATAATTTGAATATACTACACTAGTCATGAAATCCAGGGGTGTGGAACTGATCGAAATGGTTGGAAACGATCGGAAATGATTAAAATTGATCAAAAATTATCAAAAGTGTTCAAAAATGATAGAAATGATCAAAAATGATTATAAGTGTTCAATCTGTAATTTCTCAGTTCCCCATCCCTGCAAAAAAAATTTCATTTGGAAATTTATTGCAAATATTTGTGAGAATTCATTTCTTCTCGTCATTCTAAAATCGTTTAAAAATATTCTCATCTAGCTAGTCACTTTCCTGTTTGAATTATTCTTAAATGTTAATGAACTGATCTGTGATCGAAGTTTCTGTTTGTCCCTATTAAAGCTATTCATGTAATTTTCTAATTCAATATAACATTTTTTTTCAGAATAAAATTCTCAAACTAGTCTACTTTATGTAGAATGTCACTTCTTTGGTGACTATAAGTAAGTTACAAGTAGAAAAATATGAATGAAGTTTGAATTTATGAGGATTCTTTTAAGTAATTCTTCTCAATGATTTTTGAGCATCTTGGAATTTTAACTCCGCCCCATTAATCCATCAAGCTTACTTGCCAATATTGTTTTTGAAGAAATGATTTTGAAATTTTTTTATATTTAAATTAATTTTATGTGTTTATACAAATTAAGCGAAAAAATACAATTGATTAAGATTAATTCTTGATTTAATTTTAGCGACTAAAAATCATTTTGCTTAATAACATTTTTTTTTCTTTTAATTGTTTTAAGAGCGACAAAAAAAATTAGTTTTCGATAACATTTTCATCAATTTTTATTTATAATTGTGTTAAAAACCTTTTTTTTCTGTATTCGGTAAAAATTCCCCTATTAGTCTTTTAGTAATTCATCTTTTTTTTTGCTTCTTACGAGCTACAGTCGTTCCTTATCATCCTTATTTCTTGTGGTAAAAATATTTTCTCTTCAAAGAGACTCAATCAAGACATGCCCACATGTAAGAGTATATGTAACATAAACATAAAAAAGGGAGAAATGAGAATGAACGTTGATTGAGCTCTCAAATTCTCAAAGGATGATAAAGAAACTCTTTTTTCCTTATTTATTTTTGCGGAAAATAAAAAAATATTGTAGAAAAAAAGCTTAAAAATTATGTAACAAAAAATACTTTCGTTCGATTTTTTATTTATTTTTTTTTTCTTAGTCGGTTGATTGGTTTTTGTTTGATTTATCTTAAAGTGGTTTTGACTTTTTATTTGTTTCTCATTTTTCATCATCATCGTCTTCGTTCTTTTTATTGCTGTATAATTTTATTTTTACAATCCTCTCCTCAAATGGTCACATCTCAATGGAATTAAATGGTCCCCAGTCAATAATCTGGTTTAATTCCTATAAAAGGTCACCATTAGTCAATATGAGCATCAAAATACACGCGTAAGCACAGTTCTTATACAGCAATGAGATGATGATGAAAATAGTTTTAGTGAATAATTCTCAATGTTCTTAAAGATGATGATTCTTATAGTCGAAATGGTTCTCGTTTGTCCAACGGCGTTGTACCACGCGATGAACGTCTTTCGTATTGTGGCTCAACGCTTCCTTTTCTCGGCGTCTGCATTCCTGATGGCGTTGACGATCCACTCAAGTTTCGTCTATATTATTATTTTGGAATAGAAAATAAACGAAAGAAAAAAATTAGAAATTCAATAAGAAAATTGAAAAACACACACAAAAATAAAGTTTATTAGTTTCTTCCGTGTTCTCAGACCCAAACAATAATAAAATAAAGCACACAGACACACACATGTGACAAAGATATTTATTTGTTGATGTATAGTTTTGGATGTTGAAAAATATGTATTGGTAGATTGTTCTCTGTATTTATATTCAATAGTGAAAAATTGTAGTTTTTAGGGATGAGAAACTGATGATGATTTGAATTTTCTGTCCAGGTACCGAAATGTAGACACTCCTGATCCTCTTTTCCGATGCTCCATACATTTAAGTACTCAAGTCTTGAGTTAAATTTCAATTGTGAACGGTCAAGTACCTGACTAGACACCAACACTCTCAAAATATCATTAAACTCAACTTGACTTCAATATCATCAATAGTTCCACATCCCCAAAACTGTCTATATCTACATCTACAGAACACAATGAAAACTTTTGGCAAATAAACATCACAAAAACTCTTGAAAAAGCAGCAAATAACAAAATGAGGAACAAAAAGAAATGAAATTCAATCATGAATGGCATAAATAACAAAACAAAAATTTTCCAAACTAGACATAGATACACACATTTGTATAGCAAGAAAGGAAGTTGTCTCTTAAGAATCATTTCCATCTCCTTGCTATTGTGTGTAGGTTTATTTTACAAAATATTCAAAATATTGTTGAATTAAGATGAAATTTGTTTTTGTGGGGTAAAATGTCAATGAACTGAGGATGATGGACTTTATGTAGAATAGATTTTATTTGATTCTCAGGAATATTTGTTGATGTAAAATGATTTTGGATTATTGTTGTAAATGTAATGCGTTTGTAGGTATGTAATGATCAGGGGCGTAGCCAGGGGGGGGCATAGGGGGCCCGGGCCCCCCCTACGAAAATCTGATAACTGTTTTATTAAGTATTTATAGAGAAGAACCAGTTAATGTAGAGAAAGTGATGAAAGAAATGTCAAAATCAGCACGAAAAATTAAATTTAATGTATGAATAATGAATTAAATATTTAAACTTATGAAGAATGAATATAGATTTAAGGATACAAAACAACGGTTTTTTAATTTTCGAAAATGGGCCCCCCCCTTAAAAATTTTCTGGCTACGCCCCTGGTAATGATATACAGTCAATAGTTTAGATATGGATAAGGCGATTCCCCTTCACTACTCTCTATTTTTGTGAAATTTGCCTTTAAATTCGTCAATTTTATTTCAATTTAATTCCCATAAGATGCTCTTCTATAGCCATACACCTCAATTTGCTTCCAAGAACTTTCTACATCAAATCCTTCAACATTCTCAAAAAAAATGTAAAAGCAAATAAAAGATACATCCAAAAAACTCAAAAGGCATTACATCCTTAAGATTTTTTATTTTCATTGTGATTTTATGCTTCAGAGCATTTCCATCTTATCAGGTGCGTAGTCAGAGTTTAAGTAAAATTATTAAGAATTTTTCAAATGGTGGGAATCATTAGCTGTCAACTTCAATGGCAAATACCCTTATTAAATGGCATCGAAATTGTTTTAGATAAGCAAGTTCAACAAGCTAGTTTAATTTCAACTAGGAGCATGCTTCTAAGGCTAGAAACTTGATGAAGCTAACTGATTTGGCTCCCCTACGACTAGGATTTAAATTCTATGTTCTCATATTTCCAATTTTAATATTTTTTCTGAGACCAGATAAAGTAAGCGCTAGAAAGCAACCCGATACTGATGCTTCCCCTTAGCTACACCTCTGCATCTCCTCCTGTAGGATTGAATTGAATGTAACAAGCTTTTATGCTCACTTTTGTATTCTAAGAAAAAAAAATCTTTTTGAATATTTAAATTTACTTTTTGTGGGATTTTTTTTGTGTGTAAATAACTCGAAGCGTTAAGTGAGTTCTTTGTAAAGTTTTTGAAAACTTGTCAATTTGAATTGTTAAGAATGTCTGTAATTGGGCTTGAAAAAATGGAGCTCTTACAAATTAACTTCGTTTTTCTGTTTCAATAAACACTTTTATAGCTTTAAAATCCTCAACTTATTCAGAATTTTGAAAAAAATCAATCAAAAATATATTTTCGACTTATGTTCTCTGACTGCATATGTCATAAGTAATTGACTATCTCTTAGGATGATTTTATTCCCGAATAAAACGATAAAAAAATAAGCATATTCCAATGAGAATGAAAGAACTCATCATTTTGCACATGAGATGGAATCAATTGAATTTCATAAGCACATACAACTCACAACGTATAAATTGATCAATGAATTTTTTTTTTCCACATATGCACTTATTCACAATGCTTTTCAATTTTTGCTTGTTAAAATCTCCATTCAAGTGGAAATATTTTTCTAAAAAAAAATTCAATCAGACGAAAAAAAAAATATTTTCTTCTTTTCATGATTTTGAATTGAGTGCAATGTGCATTTTTGATGATTTGAGTTTTGGATTTAGGTGTGGACTCTGTGGGAATTTCTATATTGAATCACTTTTAAATGAGCTTTAATGCTTAGGGGATATGCGGGGGTCTAGACGATAGACACTCTTCTGTTAAGAGAAATGTTCTGTCGTTCTGAAACTCCTATGCTGAGCTTGAATCATATCATGGGATGCCATAAAAACCTGCGTTAGCAATTTTGGTTTTAGTGTCAATTTGTGGACTGTTTACTAAAGAATCTTAATTTCTAATGAGGGACCCCCCCCCTCCTAAATATGTCATAACATATGTACAAAACTGTTAAGGTTATTTGATGATTTCTTTCACTATAAAAGAAGGAAACAGTAGTCAAGTCTCTTCCTTAGCACAAGCTACTCTTCGGTTCCTAAGCTACTAGAGTATCCATACCTAGTTTCAATCTAAATCAAGCATTATCGAACAACATAGAATGAATTCAATTCAGCTTTTCATTTTCTTCAACTCCCTCTCCCTCTTCTGAAGCTATTTATCGAATCTTATCTTAATTGTTTTAGCTTTCACAGACGCAGTTCTTCATAAAATAAAAATGTTTCCCTCGTGCATGCACAAAAATGAAAGGAATGAACTTTTTATGACTTTAGTCGAATGATGTGAATTTTTAATTTAAGGGTATTAATGTCTCAAATTATTATGATTATTCCTCAGCATTTTTAAAGATCTTTTGTAAAAGTTAGAATTTCTTTCTCACATAATGATGAGTCATGACTAAGTATCATAATTTATTCATCTCCAAAAAAAATTGTATTCGATTAGGAAAATGTTTGATGAGGGTCTTCGATCGCTTCTTTCAAATATATATATTTTTTATTATTATAGTCATTTTGCAAAAAAAAAATGAATCCTAAAGGAAAGCCATCAAGCCCAAAATGGGATTTTTTTGATTTATGGACAAAAATTTGACCTTCATGAGAACTTTTTCTCTTTTATTGAAATTTATTTTAATGGACCTTAAAGTTGAAGGTGTAAGGTAAATTATGATGAAGATTTTTTTCTTAGAGGTGATGTGGGGTTGAAAAAGTTTTGGAAGGCTCTAAATCTTTTTTTATGATTTTTTTGGAGGAGATTTATGAGGCAAATCTATAAGGAAATTTTAAAATTTTTTAGATGATTTACATTAAGTTTCTGAACTTTTGAGCTACAATATTGGGGTTTTGGACTTGTGAGGAGGAAGGGGGCGATGATAATCTAGTTGTATGGACTTTTTTCATAGCCTGGCATTATTAGCGACGGTCGCAGAATATTACAAATAGCGGTTCTCGAGTGGGAATTGAACCACCGTTCTATGATTTTCCATAGTATGTTCCTCCCGATGAGCTTTGAGGATTTATTTGATTTTATTTCAAAATGCCACTAATCTACGAACTGTTTAATCCTTTAAATTCCTTGATGATGTCAACCATTATTCTCTTATTACGCCACTGTTCAACAACCCTCGAACAGCTAGCTTTAGCCTTGAATGAAAAAAATCAACACCACATCAAAAAAGCTCTTTTAAGCTTTCATCCCAAGAAATTGATCGTCTCCCTTCAAAATTAATTGTCACTCTTCACAAATAAAATGAAAACTCAACCACAATGCTGAGAGCATGAAAATAAATTCAATTTATTTTTTTTAATTAAATAAAACTTAAGCTTCTTCTTGTTCTCCTCTCTTGTTTTTCCATCCTATTCATTCAATTTCATATACATCACATATAAAATGAAAGCGAGAAAACATAGAAGAAAGGAAACTTTTTTTTCTTCCTATCATCATTCTATGAAATAAACAAGATGAATTGGCGTTAACATCAACAACAATAAAATGTGAGGATGAGGAGGGAAGAAAGATGATAAATGGACATTCATGTAGTGAGATTGCGAATAAAAAAAAGACAGAGAGTCAATTGTTGTTGGTGTTCGAATCGCCAGTTCAACAGAATCTATAAAGGAATGGGTGCAAGGAGCTGAAGAATAAAAATATAGAAAAAATAAACTTTCCAATGCTTTTGTTAGAAAAGTGCCTACGGTATATGGACTTTTTTCTGCTGGGATAGCTGGTTTTATAAGGAAAATCCAGGATGTATAGATTAAGAAAGCTTCGAGTCTCTTAATAAAGCTGGTCGTTCACAATAACATTCTGCTGGGCTTGTTAATAGTCCCTAGATAGTTTAGTGGGAGGAACATGACACCGAACATCGGACAATGATGTAAGGATACGAGTTCGATTCTCACTGAATCACAAATTTGATGTGCTGATTTTTTGGAATGATTTTTATTCTTTAATTTATTCAAAACATGTTAATATGAGCTTCAGGATATCTCAAGCACATCACAAAGCATCAACCAAATTCCCAATCCCAAGCCTCAATCCATACTACCCGCTGAGCGCAAATAAAAGCTATTGTATGAACTAAAACCACCAACAGTTTTGTTATACTGATAACACTGAATGTTGAGCAAGGAACAGCCGCTTTATCACAATGAATTGGCTATTGGTCATTCTCACATACACACATAGAGAGATATTGTTCCCTCCATATGCTGCATGAGCTAGAAAAACTTAATTTTCATTGAATGGTAAATTGAATTGAATGTCGATGACGATAACAATAGTTTTAAGCGCATCCTAGTATGAAAGAAAAAGCAAAAAGGAAAAAAAAGCAGGAATAACGTCATATGTGAGTAGCTTCTGTTCTGTCATCATCGATGATGCCAGAATGGCTTTTGTGAAATTGTGAATATGAATGATAAAAAATAACAGCAAATGGCTTCACATGGAAATGAAAATATTTTCACAATAATCCGGAGAGGGAACTGGATTATGTCCAGAAATATGTTCATTGTAGTCTCCCGGAATGACTGTATATAATGTTATGTGGATGTATTTGTATGTGGATTTTTCACACCTGATTTTTTATTTCAATGCGCTACTACAAATTCACTATGAGAATGAATGAACAAACAAAAATAATAATAATAAAGGAATGAACATCCAGTTTCTACATAAAAATGGCAAAAACATTTAAAACAATAAGTTTTCAGTTCTTTACCCGGCAGCTGACGATGAGTTGGAGAGATTTGAATGTTGTCTTACTGGTATCTTAGATGGACGACTATATATGCACAACGGATCAATATTATTGCCATATATAGAAAAGTAGATACATGAAGAATTTTTTATAGCAGAAATAGAAATAGAATAAAAATAAATTTGAGAATGAAATATCTTATAATGGGGAAAAAATAAATAGCAGTTTTAGGTCATCACAATGACAACTTGGGAAAGGATTATTCTTCGTTTTTTTTGTGAACCTTTTCAATTTATTTTCTGATCTCTTTCTTAAGACTTTATTTCTTTTATGACAAGTTTGGTCATTAAAATTGGAAGATCAAATTGATTAGAATTTCGAGTTGAGACTATAAATTTGCTCATTAAAGAGCTTGATTGAATTTTTTTAAGGGTTAGAATTAAAAATTCTCACAGCAAGATTAGAGATTAATTGGTTTTTTTTTGGAAGGGGGGTGCGAGTTTGTGTGCAAAATTTTGATATTGAACAATTTAAATTGTAGAATTATTTTAAAAAACTGAAATTTTGAATTTTTAACAAATTTAAATTTCATAAATTAATAAAATTTAAATTTTGAATTTTAAAGAATATTTTTAAAATTTTAAAAATTAAATTTAAAAAATTTCAAATCTTAAATTTGAATTTATAAAATAATTATTTTAAATATTTCTCACAAAGCCGCACTCCCCTCGCAATCTTATTAGTATAAAATCAACATTATTGAATATTAATCTTGTTAGCAATACGTTACCTAGGTGTCGGTAGTCCTGATAGTGTCGGTATACTCGATGATCGACTCATGCCGTTTCCGTTCCTTTAGTTGTTTAGTATAACAAAAAGTTATGGATATTAATTTGTGATGAGATGAAAAATAGAAAGTTTTTTTGGATGTTAAGAATTTAATTTTTTTTTTGTTAATTGAATTAAGTCAAGAATTTTTTTTATCAATCAACCAAAAGAAGGAAAAGTTGTCAATTTTTGGAATGGAAAAAGATGCAAAAAAGTAAAAAAGTTTCACACAAAAATTATTTACCTTGTGGGTGCAGGACTAGCAGATCCAGATGGCGTATGAGTTGTACCATTTGATTTAATAGCAGAACCAACAGATAATCTAGCAGGTCGAGCTGGTGTTGAGGTGATTACTCTTCGTGTTGGAATCCTTGTCGGTGTTCCATCATCTGTTATTGAGTACGACGATTGTGGAGGGAAGAAGAAAGGGAAGAATTAGATGATGACGATGATGATGATTGATGATTGATGGATGAATAGACGTAGAAGGATAGATTGAGGAAAGAAATTATTTTTTAAATTTACCGTTGCTATTTAGTGAGAGGTTCGAGCCATGTCTTGAGTTATTTCGACTCAATGGTCTGGAATTGGGTTTTGAGTTGCCTCGAGAGCCGCCTGGTGTGATGCCGGTTCTGTGGAATCAAATTAATGAGAATATAGTTAAAATTCAGTTGATGACTAGCTTTAAAGTAGCTATTAATAACTTTATAGCAACAAAAATATCTCACCTCAAGCCGACAGACGACTTTCTAGGTGTATATCCACGTGAGCTGTTGCCTTCATTATCGCTCAAAGAATCAGGCGTTGATGCTGACAATGATGATCTGGATGGACGTGACATAGCCATGGATCTTGATGAACGCTCACGTACCTAACGAAGTTTTTATATTTCATTAAAAGGAGAGAAAAAGCACAGAACATGACAAGAAGGAGAGAGAAAAAAGAGGAAAAAAAATTAATTAAAAATTTTTCCATTTGTGATGAGAAAAAAAATTGAAATGAAAAATTGAATCAACGTTAAAGGCGTTAGGATTCAACAGGGGGAGATTAAAACTTTTACGAGATTAACGCGAAGAAGAAGAAAGGAATAAAAAGTTCAAAGTGAAAATTGACACTGACATCACTTGCATTATTAGAACTAAGTTTAAATGGATGGAAGGCAACTATGAAAAGGCATTAAATGAGATATTAATTTATCACTTTTCACTTTTCCTCGCTCACTTAATTCAATTATGCATGTAATAATTGTTTTAAAGGATGTAAAACTATCGACTGATGATGAGATTGAATGCTTAAAAGTTGGATTTTGTGATGATAAAGTTTTGATGTATTTACATGAGTTTAGAGCTACACTAGGTAATTTAAGCTTATATGCTTATCATAATTGGTGTTGCTTTTGAATGACGTGCAATATCTAAGGACACACTCTATCTAGAGCTGTAATACTGAAATATTCTAGAGACAGCATCTCTGAACAACTCTTTTAAGATAGTTGTAGCATTTATAAGCACCCTCTCTTAAAGTGAGGAACTAAATCTCATTTTTATTACAGAATTTGAAACAATAATTCCATTTAATCATCAATTATCATGCTAATGAGTCAACAACTACTTCAGCACGATAATGACAAATAATCTCATCCAAAATGAGCATTTAATTGATGTCGAAACTACATCAAACTCATCTCATCTTTTTTAATCCATGAAAATAAAAAATTTAATCCATAAGCTTTTAAACTTCATTAAATGAAATGCTAGAAAATGATTTTCATCAAACTTTTTCAGTGAAGCTTCACATCCCATCAAACTTTTTGTTCCCGTCTTCATCTTTTTGGGGGTTTGATCACTTATTTTGCTTGACGTAATAAGCGAACATCCCCATTACAAGTCGACATTAATGTCTCCTTCTCGTAATTTAATCTCAACTTAATCCTAGAAAATTTCTTTAAAATAATAAAAAATTAGAAACAAAATAAAATAATGAAGTACAAGAAAATTTAAATCTCGTGTAATTAGAGACAATTTTTCTCCAGCGCAAGGCTTGATGATAAATACACAAATTTGAAGATTATGGATACACTTTTCTTTAAATGGTTCGTGTCCTTCGTAGAAGAGCGGAAAAAAACAGCAAACGGAACAAAATTCATTACAAGTGTAGAGAGAAGAAGAAGTAGCTGGATTGTGGACAAATTGTAAGACAAAAAAGAAACACATCAATTTACTCTTTACTTCCATTAACCATGAATCCTCCTTTCATTCGATAGCCATTTATATGCGAATTTTTCTTTTTCGATCCTTCAATTTCCTTTTTATTTTCATCTCATCTCATCTCTTGCCTCGATGAGAGGGGAATTACGAGCAATCGATGATGAAATGAAACATAAATCTTGCAGATGAACAAACTTTTTTTTCCAAGTGGTTCTGTGCGGTTGTTTTTCATTCTTCTTATATCCACAACAACACAAAGTTATACATCAAAATAAATAAGTACAATAAATATAGACAGAGAAGAATAAATGGATGGATGGATGGATAGATAGATATTATATAGATAGATGTATACTATATCCTGATGTACACTTCCATATTGATAAATATAAATTTTGTGAGATCAAGGAAGGGTAGCTAACGCTCTATTTGGAGGACTAAATGTTCGTGTGGCTAAATATGCATTGGTAGACTTTTTATCGATTATTGGAGGAGGCTATCATTCTAAACTAAATTAGATTGACTAGATTTAAGAGGTTCTCATGATTTATTTGATTGGTTATAGCATATATTTTAGGTTATGTTCGAAATTACAAAAGGTTGTAACCCAAAGTAGTAAGATGTAAGAATGCTTCGAAACATCTAAAGTATATGCAAATACAACTTCTTAAAAATTGCAAGAAAATCGGAGAAAATTCTTAATTATAACCTTTAAACCAGTGCTTCTCAAACTTTTTGGATTGGGACACTTATTTGGTGTAAATTCGGCAGTTCGTCAGAAGTTTCGCGACCCACATGAAGATTTGGAGACATAGAAATTTATCGCGAAGAATACCTTAAGAAGCACTGCTATAAACCCATACCAAACAAACCATGACTTCACTTAGAACCTCATAACTAAAATAAAAGCTCAAAAATCTTCAAACAAGCCACACACATAAAGAGAAATCATAAGGTATAGTATCGCATCCTAAACACACATTCTTCGACACATCCTCAAAGTCATACTATACACTTTATTTATTTTTTTTTTATACAATAAAATGAAAGGAAAATAAGAATTGAAAAAACTTACTCAAGTTGAAGAGAAAGGAAAAAAAAAATTATAAAAGAAAATCGGAAATAAAATTTATTGGCATGAAGACAACAGCAACAGCAGCAACAAAACACGAAATTTCCGTCGATTTATTTATTTTTTTACTCTTTTGTGTTTATAATAACTTACCCAATGCGTCGATGGATGACAATGTGGTGCATGAGGACTCAATGGCGTCGATCGACTGCCACCGCGTATAAAAGCTGTGCCAAATGATGTAACGTGTAAAGGATATGTGCAAGGCAAGTCACCTTGTGCACGCAATTGCTCAAATATCGGCATTAATTCAGCAAGATGTTCTTCGGCTACATTTTCAATATTATTTTTTTCCCATCACATAACATTCGTGATTTTTAAGAAGAGATGGATATAAAGTGAGCAAGAATAGACCCGAATGTGGATGGAAAAAAGAGATAGAATTGTTTAATTTTAGATACAAAAGTTTTTTTTTTTTTTTTTCAATGAGAGCCGCATCAAAAAGACGAATGGATCATTTAATCGAACAACAGCCATCCGAGGGCTGACCGAAGGAGCCTATTTCAGTTTATTAACAAACTTTCATTCTCTTGTAATTTTCGTTACATTTTTTTTTTTTTGATTAATTTGTCACAAAAAATATGTGTTATTTTAGTCTTGCAGACTAGCAACAACAAAAACGCATTAAGAAATGACTAAATGGCATCACAAAACATCATTGGATGAAAATGGTAAGTTATTTGTTATCAAGTGTCAAGAGCCTTTTAATATATTTGTATATGTTGCCACACATTCTCACAAATCATTATGTATGTACACGCATATATGTCGAGTGAAGCATGAGGCTGTTGGATTGTGGACTTGATGGTAAATATTGAGCATGTGGTTGAGAATTAATCATGATTTACTGAAAATATTTTGTCAGGGGTGTCGCAAAAAGCTTTATATGGCGGGATATGAATGAATTTTGATGTGCTCCTTTGCAGGAACTGAAAGTGACTGAATTTAAGCATTTTTGAATGAATTTTATGATTTATTAGATACTCAGTCAATTCAACTAGTCGTGAAACTGTGAAATTGAGTATCCAAGCTCAGTCAATGACACCAAAAGCTTCTCGGTTAGTTCCGAAACTTTCAATAATTACCACTATGGCATTTTTTTTAACCTCAAATTCCAATAGTCCCAACAGTCCAACATCTCATCACTCGGTCTTACAAAGAATAATGAAAGGATATAGGAAATCTCATTCTAAGGATCATGTATACTATGGGAGTATCAAGTATATATGTGAAGAATTTATATCCCTTGTGATGATGATTATAATGACGATGAGAAGTTTAATCCTTACGAGGATTAAATTGTCCTCAATTCCTTTTTTTTCACTTCTCATTCTTATCATCATCATCATCATCACATTCACAAGCGCATACAGAACAGTTTATTGTTGTTGGAACTGGACATAAGACTGTGTAGGAATGAATTTCACAACATGATACAATGAACATCAAAATAAATTCTAAATGAAAAATGATATTTAACAGATATATAATGTAGCAGTCGTACACACAAAAAAAAAGAATTCCATGCAGCAAAACAAAAAAACCACGGGAAAAAAAGAGAAAGACTCACAAAATTTCATGACAAAAGAAGAAAAGAAAAAAAATTTTGCCATCATAAAAGCGGAAAAAGCTTTTTTTTCTTTCTTTCTTTTTCATGAAAATTCTCGTGATGGTCGCCGTCGTTTTCATTTCATATGCAGCCAACCAAAAAATAACAACGGCACAACAACAACAAAAAAAAATTGTTTAAAAAGCAAACGCAAAAACCAGAAAAATGCATAAACCAAATGTGTGCAAGGAAAATAACACAAAAAAAATTATAAATAAATTCAAATTCATTCCAATTTGCAGAGGAAACAAAATAAATGAACACAAAGTCTACCGCACCTTACCTTTTTTTTGTGCTTATTCACAGGAATTTTTTTCTACGATATCAAGGCGTGGGAATTAAGGTGATGATGGGAATAGTAGATTTTTGTAGTTTTTGTATGTGATACTTTTGGGATGTATCAGGTACTTTTTGTGAGCTTTTTGGTGGATTTTATAAAGATTTAGAGCTAATTTGTTTGATTGATGCTTGTTCAATATTTTTAAGAATTTCGCAGATTTAGCCAAAGCTAATACATTCAGAAGCTACACATTCCGAGACAAAATAGCAATATACTTGATTTTAAGCATTAAATCTTAAAACCTTCTGGGGTTCTTAAATCTTAAAATAGCAAATTTACCTCACCAGGGAAATTCAGGAAAGTTCAGAGACAACTTGTAAAAAATATGGAAACTCGCCTGTACCTTACAATTGAAGCTACTTCATGGCTAGGCTGTCCATCGATTTTTGCCGATTTCTGGTCATGTCTTGAAATCAGCTCTAAAAAAGCGGGACCAAATTTTAATTATTCTCAAAAAAATCGGGACATTAAGGTTTTAAGGGGGCTTTTGTTCGAAAATGTGCAGTTGGACAGCCTACTCATGGCTAAATGTCTATCACCCTTTAGCATAAATGATGTTAAGCTCAACACAAAAATGAATTATTATTAGAATTATTGGGTACTTTAGAGACAGGTCTTAATAGACATCTAAAAATTAAATCTTCACTCTGGTCAATACTAACCCCAAGTGACTCAAAATAGGTAAGGGCAAGCTTATAGAATCTATATTGCAAACTTATGATCTATTCTTTCTGCATTAATTCAAAATTGATCATTGATTCCGCAAAGAACCTATCCGTAGACAGCCATTTGCCTACAAATTCCAAAAAATCCACCTCCAACATTATTCAACCCCTAAAAAAAAATCCACACCTTGATTTCTATTTCTATGTATGAATGCATTAAATTGTATAATATATGAATAATGTGTGCATTTAAATTCAATTTTCACAGCACATGAGATGTGTGCATATTTCTATGAAGATGAAGTTGAAAGAGATAGAGAGACAGTATAGAGGGGAAACGTTCTAAATATATATACTATATTTTTTTGGGGAGAGACAGACAGATTTACCTTAGCCGCATTTCTATTCAGTTGAAATAACAACCACAAAAAAATAGAGAATTTTCATATTGCATAATATATATTTTTTTAAGGGAAATGAAGAAGAAGACACAAACCATTATAATAAAATACTTTTCAGGTATGTTTATTTGGAAAAATATTTTCATTCACGTTGGTTTTAAAAAATATTCAAGTTTAAAAATATTGTTTTGGATAAAAATTTTCTAATTCTCAGATTATTCAAATTATTTCTTCTAGTGTCGATGAATAAAATATTCTTTGTAATAATCGAGTTTGCATAATTTAATCATTATGTTGAGATAGTTTTACAGGCAATTTCGTATTTTGGGTATCTAAAAATTATTATGAATTCATTAAGTGTTTAGGATTTTTTTTTTTATTAAGGATGAGATTTTGAGATAATTGGAAGTGATTTTGAGCTATAATGTTTGAATTGGGGTGTAGCTTACCCTTGAAAATTTTATTGGGCTGCTAAAATAAGTTTTATGAGTCTTTAGGCTAATTTGAAACAATATTTGAACATTTACTGACAATGCTATGTGACTTTAGAGTTACTATCTTAGCTTCACGCCATCTAAGAGCAACTACGAAAATATTGAATGACAATTAAGGGCTAAGTTCTATAACTTGTTTAAAATGGAATTTATTTTAAGCGTTACATAACATTTTGAGGATTTCTGCCTTAAAAAAATCCAGTTTACACTAAACCAGGAAAATCTACTTTGAAGTAAGCCTACTTTTGGTTTTCCTGGGTCATGACTTATTCAAATTCTAAGTCAAAATACAAACTTCTGGATCATAAAGTACGTCTTTGTTATCAATAATGAATTGGACATAATCAACGATTTTCTAGTGAGCTTAAGCACATCAAAAAGCAATCACTGAGCATGATCTTTGTCTTTCACA
The DNA here is from genome assembly GCA_917627325.4 of Chironomus riparius. NCBI lineage: Eukaryota > Metazoa > Arthropoda > Insecta > Diptera > Chironomidae > Chironomus > Chironomus riparius. Next base: position 39,368,804 of record OU895879.1, read on the forward strand.
GCAATACTTACTAACTTGATCCAAAAATCAATAAATTTTCATCCAAAAAAATTCCTTTTACTTTCATATTTTCCTAAATGAATGAATTCAAAAAAAATTCCAAATCCTGACCATAATTATCTACGAGATTTTCGAACCGTAAAAGCTTTATATCATCTTGTGTATTTATATAATTGCAGAGGATTGTCAGAAAAAATAATGAAAAATTTACTACATAAAAAATTTATAAAAAATTCTTCTTAATTAAAAAAAAAGATCTACAATTGTAGAATCTGTAGCATAGCGCATGTATAGCATATTTGTCTCTATATCTAATAATTATTTATGAATTTACCTTTACAATAGGCCCTTGCGTTGGCAATGGCGATCCATTCTGACTAGGCGATTGCGACGTTAAGGATACGCGTGGCTTGAAAGCTGTCATACTTTGCGATACACCATCAGCCAGAATGAATTGTTCACGTAGCTCAATGTTGGTACGTCCCTTGGCTAATATATTCACGAATAACATAGTTTACGTATGTGTGTGTATGTATATTTAGTGATGTGAATATAGGAGATAGGAGCATAGACACGGATGTGTAGTAGCATTTATAATGATTTACAGTTTTAAACAAGCCGGACGCGCACAAATTAATCCACAACAAAAAAAAATATTTTTTGTACATAAAGTAACAGGAAAAAAAACATAATCACAAGTTGGCACAGGGATAGTGGATGTAAATTGATGATGGATTATGAGGATGATGTGAATTTGAGTGATTTATGGAAGGCAAAAATATTTATTTTTTTTATGTAGCCAACCGGAAATTTTGTTTTGTTGGAAGGAAAGAAAAAAACAGAAAAAAATTCGAATTAAGTTTAAAAAAAAAATCATTGACACAAAAAATTAACAAGAAAATAAATAAAAAAAAAATCATTATTTAAATTGAGAATTGAATTGAATTGCAGCGAGGAGGCAATCATGATGCACAGATTGTACAATTTTTAATTGCATCCTTCCAGCCTTTCATTTACTCAATTCTCAATTTAACATTAATATAAATTAAATTAACAACAACAATAAAATAATGTGTATCAGATTTCAGACAAAAGTGAAATAAAGTCAATAATTGGAAATAAAAATGAATGTTTTTGTGTGACTTCCGCTGTTGATTTCTATCCTATGAATGGATGTCTTTCTATTGGATTTCATGGTGATATGAAGCTGTGATGATCGAATTAAATTATAATCGATTAAAGGCATTGATGTTGTGAGCTTTAAAGCTATAATAAGCTTAAAAATAGGATTTTAATAAGCTAAAGCTAGAAGCTTAATATTAAGTTGCTCCAAAATTTTGTGATTTATGCTGAATAATTTGAGACATAGCTGTGAGTGTGGAGTTCGATATGGTGAGAATTCCTCACTCTAAAGGCACGAAACAAATCAAATTGATTGATTTACAGGCTTCCTGATTTGTATTTAGTCCCTCCGCTCCATATCTCGTCTTATTTTAAAGTTTTTCATAAGAATCCCATACAAAATATTTTTAATAACGTCGTGTCCATCAGTTGAGCATCTCCTAGCAACCCGCTTCCCACTCCTTATAGGCCATGTTCCTTCAAAAAAATATCAAATTCCCTTCCATTCACCATGGAAACATACTTAAAGACATTGAAACCAAAGGAAACTCGAAAAAAAAACAATTTAGTTTCATTTATCAAAAAGTACTAATGCGAAATCATTCCCTTTTCAGCTTTCATTAAACCAAAAAATGTCATTTCTGTTCCTTATCATCATGGAACGAAGGATAAAAAAAAGTTTTATTTCCAACACATTGCAATGTTGTCACATCATACATGAAAAGTCGGTCGCAAAGTGACATGAGCTTTCAAGGAAATAATTTTATCTCCACATGCTGTTGAAGGAAGATGACGTACAGGAAAGATTCTGCAATGTCACACATGGAATTTCTTTAAACAATAAAATGCAATTGATGACGAATTGAAAATACAAGGAAAACTATAAATGCATCAAGATGTGAGACAGAATTTATGGCAAAAGAAATCAATGATGTGTGTCTTTCTAGCAATTTCAGTAAGTAGAATTTGATAATGCTCAAGTGAAATGGAATTTCTTCTTTTCTTAATTCAATGCTGCAATATTTGAGTGGTTTCCTCTCTTCACAGAATAACGTATGTTGTGTGGAATATGAAAAAAAGGAAGGAACAAGATGAAAATATTTTCAATTCCTTTTCAGGATGAAAAATTGAATCAGCAGCAACAAACATATTTGAGCATTCAAGTGGTGTAGTTTAAAATAATTTAAAGAAAAATATGTATGAAGTTTTGATGATAAACGTAAACATCTTATGTCGACATGAAGGAATCTTATGAGAAAATTTATAGCAAATGAGATGCTAGGGATGGAAATCTGTGTCATTTTTGGTCTTAAATTCCATCTCTTCTGAAAATTCTCACCCCTATTAGTCACACCTGACTCCCTCACCTCCAATTTGCTCATTCAATGAAACAAATTCATACGCATGAAGGAAGTAAACATTTCATTCCAAAATCGACTTTTTCCGTACGTGGGACGTCATCTACACACTGTATATATTAGCTCTGAGGGAAATCAGACATGATTATCACCTAGATACATAAACAATCTGCTTTATTTTCATGCTGCAAGTTTATTGAACTTTCCATTTAATGTCAAGACCCTGAAAATTGCCTTCTAGTGACAGCATAAGCCATGATTGTTTATTTGACCGAGGAAATTTATACAAATGATTTGAATTGAGTAATTGGGTTGATAAGGTTGAATTGATTTGTTGGATTTTCGGTTCCTGGCAATTTATTTGATCTGCTTCGGCTTTTATTGAATCTTTAATTTCGTTAGAACATGATGTTGACTTCCTGGTTATTCAGGATGTTACTGCAGCCTCTAAACCCCCCAAGTTCGCATCCCTTGTCGCATAACACGACATCACACAAAGATTTGAGATCGTTTTCAAATAAATAAAATTAAAATTTATTCAATTGCACTTTAGAGCGAGGAATTTTCATCGACAGCATCACGAAACATTCATTTTTTCCAATTTGTTAAATGGATGAAGATAAACTTTTTTTTATTGTTATTGTTGTTCAAAAAAAAATAAATATAAAAAAATATAAAAAAAAGTTGTGCACAAAGAAATAAAATAAATAAAATAATATTGTGTACATGTGGCTTTCGCATCAACAATATCAGGGTAAGGATTGCTGGCAGTAGTTAATTCCTCTCATTTATATTTAAACTTCTCTCCTGCCTTGTTTTACAGGACAACAAAAATAAATGAATTTCCTACGTGCACATGTCAACCTCTACTCCACAAAAAAAAATAAAAATTTTCGTGCGATATCATTGATGAGATTTTTACTTCAACCACTATGCATATAGACTTGAACACACACAGTACAAAAATAAAAACTACAAATAAATAGCATATAAAAAACCACTAAAAAATGCCAAACAGAAAAAAAATATACAGAGTATAAATTACACAATTTATCTACATCGCTGATGCATGCAACATGAATAACATTAATTGGCATGAACCAAAAAGTATGTCTATATATGAATTAAATAAGCAATGGATGGGATATGCGTTTTTAATAAATGAAAATGCACATTCATTAAATTTATTTAAAAAAATTATTTGGGATTAATAATAATAATAATAATAATAATATACACCCTCACCTGACTACAACCAAACCACATACCATACAAAAAAAATTTAAATTTTATGCAGCAGCGTACGTTGTTGAGATATTTATCTTTAACAACTTTTCAGTCTCTTTTTTATGTGTACACAAAAATGAACGAGTAGAGAAAAAAACTTTAAACGTAAAAATAAATTATTTTTTTGGGAGTAGAGAATAAAACAAAAATTAGAAGAACAACAAGGTAACAACATCAACAACTTCAAAATTATTTTAGGCATCAGACAGGGAAGTTTATTGGGAAAAGGTAAGGCAGAAGTGGATCTAGGAGTATTTCGAAGAGGATGGGGATCTTGGATTTGAAACTTTTAGAAGCTAGCTTTCCAAATTAATATTTTGATGGACTCCCATCCCTGGCTACATCTACTAGCTAATGGATAGCATAAAGGAGAGGTTCCAATTCTCTTGAATTTTAATTTTTCTAATGCAAAATTTCTCAAAATTTCATAAAAATTAACGACAAGCTTTATCTCATCATTATTGAAATTAGAAAAAAAAATAATTTTCCAAAACTTATGAATCGGAATCAAGAGAACCTCCAGGCAATGAGCTTATCTCATGAATATTTGATATCCATAACATAAAATAGAGAAAGAGAGTAAAAAAACTATTAAATTGCCATCAAATATTCAAAACATTTTTTTCACATAATTTGCTAAATAGAGTAAATATTCAGCATGGCAAAAAGAGGAAAGGATTTATACCAGGAAATAGGAAGGTGGGAAATAGAGAAATAAACGCACAGTCAGAAAATTCTAAAAAAAGAATTGAACACACAACCAGCATCACCACAAATAAACAATAACACTGATAAGGCGGAGATTTCTTGCTGTTGCCTTATTCCTTTCGTTTCTGCTTAAATCAACTGTATTTTATTCTACTTTTCTTGTGTTAGATATGTTTATCGCAATGAAAAGGAATTTGCTCCTTTTTCCTCAGAATAAGGCTGAGATATTTATGGAGAATGGTGGTGAGGATGTTGAAAATTCACAAATTGTTTGGATAAGGCAGGGAGGTAGATAGGGGGATTGAAGCTTAAACTAAAGAATTTTTTCTTGGATTTTACTGAGGAGTTTTTGTAAATTTTCTAAGTTGGAGCTTACTCGTGAAGCTCAGAGCCACAAGTGGCTTTGTTTGAGTATCTGTAGAAAGTTTAAATCAGATGCTCTTTGATCATAGATCAAATCCTATTCACATGATACTTAAAAAACTAGAAAATCTCATACGCAGAGTTGATCCCCCACCAAAAAAATCTATTCTCATTGAAAAATTGGAAATTTAAATTTTTTTCTCATTTTTTCTGCAAATTCAGTCAAAAAATTTATTTTCACATTTTAAGAAAAAAATCTTCAATGAGGTAGAAAAGGAAAATATTTTGTGAATAATAAGAAGATAGATTGAATTTAAATTAGACATAGATATAGCTACAGTGACAGAAATAGGCTACGATACGTACGAGGAAATATGTAAATAAGATGAAACTATATCAGTAGAATAGAGATCAGTAGCTCGGGATGAAATTTATTCATTTCAAGCGAATTCTTTTCGATTTTGTTTATCTGGAAATTTATGAGCTTCTAATTTCATTGTTATCGGAGATTTAAAAAAAAGGCTTGCGGGACATTTTCTTGAGAAGCTTTTTAAAAATTTATTTATTGTATAGACTTGACGAACTTCTCTATCTTAATTCTTGTTTATTCGACCTACTTATGTTATTTTTGGGAATTTTTGAAATGTCGAATGGATGCTGAGTATTTTAATAAGAAGAGGATCAGATACAAATTCGAGTTTGAGATTGCCTTAAGGCATTCAACTTGATGTGAATTGAATTTAAACGGAAAGACGGTTTTTTGCTATGACAGATTTTAATTCCGTGACATTTAAAATCACAAACAAATCAGATCCGATTTTCCAAATAAAATTATAATGCCGCATTATATTCAGCTGGGTAAAAAAAAGTCTCGAATTTAATCAGCATAGCTCAATTATTCATTTCCATTAATTTTTTTCATAGCTGATTTAATCCTTTTCAAATACTTATTTTGCCAGCTTTTTAATCTCCAACTAAATGAAGAATAAATGAGAATAATATTCAATAGCAGCAGCAATAAATCTCCATTTTTAATGATATTATTGTTATTACATTGTGGTAGACGTCAGGATGTGAAGTAAATTGAAAGAAAAAGAAGTAAAAAAATTGAGGAAGGAAGAATTAAGAAATGAGAAAATTTAATTTTATTTACTAGAAAGTAATTTTTCATTTATCAAGACTGTTGCTAAGGCATCAACAATTGTAAATTCAGAGTTTTAAATTCTACTGAAATGGATGAATTCAATTCTGGATTTGTTGCTTGGTGATGAGTCTGGTGGAATGTGAAATCTTTAAGCTGATAATTGGGATTTAAATGTTGGTTTGGATAAGCGGCTACTAAGCTCTGTTGACGGGAGGAAATATAAACTGGATGATGTATGATATCACCTCATTACTTTGAGCTTAAAGCCTGGACAACTGAATTTTTATTGAAAGCATAAAAGCAAGCTTGAAGCTGATTTTTGTTTATATTGCTGGCAATTATAATAAAATATTGTGTAATTCGAACATTTTAGTAGCTACTTTGAAGCTAAGTGGTAAAGTGATAATGAAAGCTATTGTAATGTACCAAAGAGAGAACATTTGTAAATTATGGACAACATAAGAAGCTCTTATTGTACAGAAGATTCGATTCTCTTCGCTGGAACCATTACACAATGTGTACTAATAAGAAGCTTTCCCTGAAGCTTTCTTTAACAGTTATTTTAATTCATTAAGCAAGAACTCAGCAAATTGAAGAAGATTCTCAATCTAAAGTTAGTTGTAGGCTCTGTAACCCTCCTAAGGAAACCTACTTTAATAAGAATTCCCGAAAATTCCATTATTATCCCAATCATCAAGTGTTTAATTTAATAATCTTCAAATTATTCCTAATAATATCAAAATCTCGCGTTATTCCAACCAGATGAGTCTTACATCCAAAATTTAAAAAAATCATCCACTTCATTTAAAAGTCACTCTTTCAATAAATAACACAATAAAATAACAAATACAATACACAACAACAACAATTTAAATTCAATAAAGCACAAAATATTTAAAGAACAAGAATCTCAGAAAGTAGACTGTTGAATCATTATTAATAGCAAGCTATATTACCACTTCTACTACTTCATCGTGTTTTCTATTGAAATCAATCAATCAATTTAATTTTTCACATAATTGAGTTTTTATAGTAAGGAAATGAATTCAGCTTCTTTTTATTTAATTGCAAGCACTTTACTTGCTGAAAAGGTATTGAAATGTTCATGCTTTTGATTTTCAATTTATTGAGAAATTGACGTAAGAAGCAATTAAATTGGAAATCGACATTTGTTTGATACAAAGTTGCAAAAATCAAGGATTATCGACTGAGAAGGATTAAAAGGATTGAATTCAATTGAATTTTTAATACTTTAGAGATAATTAAAACACTAGGAAAAAGAGATGATGTCGTTTGAGTTCTAATTGGATATAATCAACAACATGTAAGGTTGTAAGAATTAGTGCAGCTATAGATACTATAGAATATTATTAATTTGAAACTTTATCAAAGTTATTTCTATCTTCTTTTCTATAAAATCTAAGTCATGGATAATTACTCATTTGCTGTATGATTTTAATGTCTGATACTAATTGAACTTCTGCTAAGAAGCTTTTGTAGCTCTAAAATCGTAAAATAATGAGATAGGAAGGAGAAAATCCTACACAAAAGGTTTCGTTTAGAAAATGCTGTCTATTTTTTTAATAAAAATAATTTTTTATTACTAGCCTGCAAGCTTATTTTGGTTGCTTTAAATAGCATTTTACAACCACGATTCAAATTTTGCGGGGTATTTAAAAAATATTAAATTTCATCAACTTCATTCATTGCGAAAAATTGAATGAAAATATTATTTGTTATTTTAAACTTTCTTAAAGGCATTTTCTGTGAAGAATTTGAATTATTTAAATTATTTTTAATGCATAGGCCAAAAGTGTAGATTGATAAATCAGATGTTGATCTTTTTTGATCATTTTTGATTTGTTCTACATTTTTAATCAGTTCTGTTCATTCTTATCAAATTTGATATTTTCTAATCATTTTGAACAGTTCCACACTCTTGTTTGGCTTGAGTTTGATTGATGCTATTTAAGGCTTTTAAATTTTTCGTATACTTTAAGTTTAAAATACTGAATTTGATTTCTATTTAAATTTTAAAGCCAATAAATTTTAAATTTTCAAGGCACTAGTTTTTTTAAAATGGAAAAAAATTTAAAGATTTTTAAAAAAACATTAAAATTTTCTGCAATTTTTTTTTTCAAACCTAAAAATCTTTGATAAATTTTATATTCCAGCCAAAATAATCATTTTGCATCGCAGAAAATTTATCTGGTACAAAAAGAAGGCATTCAATCTGCTCAATATCTAATCCTAAAATCTATTCTCATTTCAATTTTAAAATGCACATAAAACACCAATCGAATGATGAACAATAATGATTTGAAATTGAAAAAAAAAGAATGAAAATTGAAATGTCGAAACCCTTTTTTGTCTTCCTCTCATTATTAACTCTTTTTTACAATCACGACATATACAGCATGTAAAAAAAATCATCGCTTTCAAGGTAAAAATTGATTTTTTTTTTCATTCTCCTTCTTGTTCTCATCATTCGAATGAGCATCACAAGTAGGGTTAAGGCAAAAAAGGTTCTCGTATATAAATCTAAATACGAAATAAAAAATAAAAGAAGGAAGAAGTGCTGGAAGAGCTTTTTTCTATCTCACTCTACTTCCAATTTACTTTCTCATTGATTTCGATTGAGTAGAAGATTCATTGAAGCAGCCTTAGGCTTATAATAATGATGCAATCTACATCTGAGACTGTGTACAATATTTGTTTTCCACACGGGTAGTTCCTTACACAAGATGCAACATTTCTCATGTTGCTCAGGTATGCCTGGATCGGGTAAAGGTAGAACGAGGGCAACTGTGTAGATTAATTGATTTTTTTTTTCACATTGAAACATGTGGTGCATTAATTAAAGCACAGATTTAACAGTGAACACACAAAAATTAAATGAGTTATTATGGAATAGTGGGGATATGGATTGAGGATTGACATGTGATATGGTGTCATGAGGTTCAGAAATTAAAAAAAAATTGAGACAAATAAACAACAAAATCATATTAAAATTAATCGAAATCATGTGTAATCGAATTATTTGCGGTCAATTGGTTGTTGAGCAGTAGATTTAAAATATTTTTTTTTTATTTTTGTGTACGTCCATCCGAGATAATTGTGTTAATATGTAATTTGCAACATCCACAATTCCACAAAAATCAGTAATTTTTTAAAGGACACAAAAACATGTTTTTTCAGGCATTTTTTGTGATGCGAATTAAAAATCCATTTTTCACAAAAAAAAATAGAAGGAAGAAAAAAAATTAATAAAAAAATTTGTGATTAGTTAAGTTCGGCTATAGCAAAAATTCAATTAATTTAAAAGGCGAGCATATTTTTTGTATAAGAATGGATTAACATTATTAATTGTATATTAAAATATGAATGTCATAATTAATTTTGTAGGATCGTTAATTATGAATGTATTAATTTTCATAATCCCATAATGACCTGTAACGCAAATCCTTGTACTTTTCAAAATAGTTTTTAATTTAGTCTGCATAAAATACTCAAATTACGATAAAGCTACATTTAATTTCTACAATATCTAGCATAAGGTCACTATGGGATGAACAAGAGACAGCTGCACAGCTCTTGACTACCTGAGCGACACAAAACTCTACCTGCAGCTTTGTATCACTCGGGCTATATTTAATAAATCATGTTTTTTAGTCAAAATCACAGAGCAAAGTTAAATAAATAAATTATATTATGTATTATTGACGATGCATATCAGCATAAGAGAATATCGATTAGGTTTGTTAATAAACTGCAATATGTTTTTTTATATAATTTTAATTTTTAATTCGTTAGCGTTCGGGGGGTGGATTAGTTGATTTTTAATTTATTAATTAGATAAATAATCCACAGTAGAGTCAGTAAATTAAGTTTAAATTAATGTAGCATTTGTTTTGTTTCGAGTTAAATGACCATTTCCTTTAGATATATTTATTTTTTTTGGGCTTCTTCTTTTTGGCATTAAAAAGTAAATTTAATTAACTTCTTATTTTTTCTTTGGCATCTTTTAATTTCTTTGTGACGAAATTTTTTCGCTTATTTTTAAAATAAATTTTCTTTTCGATAAATTTGTTTTGAAATGGCAAAATAAAATGATTTTTGTACAACATACCTCGGCAGGGATCATTCTTGACGAGGAATTCATCTAGGGCTACCCAACCACCGCCAACACGAACCATGACTGTACTTCTTAGAATTCTTACTAATCTCAATTTTTGACTGTCGCCGAACTGTGAATGAAAATTGAAGAAAATTTGATTAAATTTCGGTAATTTTTCAAGCCTGTTGATTTATGGAAACTTGATCTGGATGTCAAACAAATCCATAAACAAGATCTGCATCCAAAAATAAATTTGACCTCCTCCCAAAATCAGCTCTAAGCCACAATACTCACTCGATATTTTCCTTCACCAACTTGGAATACACGGAACTTCTGCCTACATGTGCACAACATGACTAAACGCTTAACTTCATCGTGAATCTTATCAGCATCATTTGCTGGTTTACGTTCTTGCCAATCGGGTCTCAAAGCAGCAATAAATTCTTGCCAATCAATTAATCCCTCACCATTACGATCAAAGAGATCCGCAACAGCACCCATTTCCATTCGTGATGTATCGAATTCTGTGAGTAAAAAAAGGGAATTATTTTTAAATAAATTAATGGAGAAAAAAAATTAAATTGCTGGAAAAAGAATTAATTAATGAAAATGTATATACGTACTCGTATTAATAATGCCATCGATAAATACGTCGCGTGGTATAAGACCGTTATTATCCTTGTCCATTTTACGGAACAAGTCTGTGAGGCGCGATTTTTTATGATTCATGAATTTCAGGAACTGTAAAAAAAATACATTTAATTTTTTGTCAATAAATTTTTAATTGTGGTGAGAGATGAGAAGGGAAATGTTCGAAGCAGAGATAAAACTGTGAAGCAATTGCCTCATTATGGAAAAATTCAATTAGAGACTCGTTCTTTCAATTTTTATTGCGAGAAATATTCATCATGTTGATGTTATTTATGGGGCTTAATGTGATTCTAGGGAGACTTTTTGGGGTCCAAAGAGGTATGTAAAATTTATTTGAAATTTTAGGGCATTTTGTTGATCCTCTGGCATAGATTAGAGTGAATATAAAATATTCAGCTTTATGTAGATGAATTTGCCAATTCGATAGTAAGTTCGTTGTAGTCGAACGGTTGATTAGCCGACCAAGAATAGATTACTCACTCTTTTGTGAGGACATAGGTTCGATTCTCACTAAAGGTCGATTTGACAATCATTTTATAATATTGTCGGCATCTTTGTAAAAGGAAGTGGTGGATTTCTTGCAAATCTGAGGCTAATATTGACTCTGAAATGGCCTCTAGTGATAATTCAGGGTGCTTTGCTCCAGAATCTAAAACAATGTACCACAGATATCCCCAGATACAGGTCCCTAATTGTCGATATGACAAAAATTCTAGCTTATATCATTAAAATCATAAATACTATTAATAAACCATAGTAGTATCGATATCGATTAAAACACAACTAAGTCATAAAAATGCTCATATGCATCTACAAAACCACAATTGCACACTACTCCAAAAAGACTGAAATCAATATCCATTCAAAACCTTTATCTGAAACGTGTCAATTCACGTAGATTGCAATGAACATATCGAAATGCAAAGAACTACTTTCATTCACAATTTAATCGGATTATGGTCAACAAATGAATACTTTTTTATCTTTTGATGTTACACGAGTACATTTTTAATTGAATGATGGAAAAGTCATCATATTCAATGGAATAAAGTCTATAGAAATTACTTAATTAATTTATATGAAATGGAACTTAATGGATTTTTAATCTCTGCTTCATTTGTAATTCAAATTGTCTGTATTTTACTCACCCTCTTACGCCAATCATCCCAACTGAATTGTCGAACACGTTCAAGTTCTTGCAGGTACATCAAATGATCATGTAATCTCTTCTGACGATCCCATGCCAACATCCATACGTGACGCCATTTATCCCATAAGAGTTTTGCTCGGAGTGAACGCATTTCTGGCTCAACACTGGTAGCACTAAATTCGGGAATGGAAAAACAGGAAATGTTAAAAATAAAAATTGATTTTTTTTTGTATGCCTGAAAAGTAAATTTTGATCTGGAAAATTTTCACTCCCTAAATATTTATGTCTACCAAAAATAAAATATATGTAAATTAATGGAAGCATAAAATGCGAAAGACAACATGAAATAAATCAGTCATGGTTACCTGGGCGAGAATCTAGGTCCATAATGTGGCAAGCGATCACGTTCTGGTGTTTGACCATCACGCATTGGACTGATACGGCTACATATACAAGTTTTATTGTATGTGTGTTTATGTCAATCCCACAAATGGTATACATGATATGGACATGATATACAAGAGTATTTTATAAGCAGGCAGAGAGATATGAAAATAATTTTTTGCACGCAACAAAAAGTTTTTTTTTTGGGGTTTTTTGTTCGTCAAAAAAAAGAGAAGAAAAAATGCAAAAAAAAATTATTATAAAAAAATGCCTCAGAATTTTGTTGACACCACCACCAATTAATCTTAGACAACAAAATATAAAATAAGTTGTGCAAAAAAAAAAATGAAAAATGAGTCTACCTTGTTCGTCTCTGATTAAGGCCGGCATCCTTTGAGCCTTTAAAGCTACACAATCAGATTCGGACACATTCAAGTGCATAATTTAACAAAAAAATTATAAGATTTTTTTTTCGTCAATTTCCCCATCAGGCAACACGGCACATACATAAATATAAAATCGGAAAAATTTTATGTCGATGATGGCGAAAATGATACAATGCGTAATTCATGAACAGAAAAAATGGAATACACATAAATGGAATGGTGCGTACGTATGCGAATAAAATATTCCGTACGATAAATATGTATTATTTTTTTTTCGGTGCGTGAGTATGTGCATTGTATGTGATGATTCAATGTGACAACAATAACATAAAAAATGAAAAAAAGAGAAAGAAAAAAAAAATTAAGAAAAAATCTCATTAATAATTGATGACAAAAAAAGTGAATATAATGACGAAGGGAATACGTGCACATGCTTGTTGATAGATTATTCATGAATCTCATGATGTCTCTCTTGTATAGAAGTTTGGAGAGGTGATTGTTAAGGGTGGGAAAGTTTAAAGTTATAAAAGTTCGAAAGGTGCTTGATACTTTTTTGTTTTAAATGTGTGAAAATTTTCCGATTAATTTTTTAGATTTTTTTGCTACATTTTTAATGACTAGTCAAACTTAAAGCGCATCTGAGCGACACAATGGCTGTATTAGGAGTCTTATCTGAAAGGCACATGTTGGTGAATGGTGTAGTAAGAGTTAGATGATGTCCACAACGGATAATCGCTTGTCGAAAAGACACAGCTTATGCTGACAACATTACAACATGATTTGATCGGATTTATGGATCCTAGATGACTACCTATGCCTTTTGTGTCGCTGAAGATACTATATTCTCATCTTATATTCAAAATATATTCTACAAAAAATTAAAGCACCTACTGCAAGAGGCAAAATACATGCCCACATGTAGAATTGAACAATTTATTCAAATAAATCATAAATTGAAATCAGATTTATATAAATCATCAATTCTACCCACATGACTAATCGAAAGGATGAGAACATTTTCTTTAAGAAGTACTCGATTTTACCTAATTTGCAATTGCTACATAAATCTTATCAAAGCAAAATAGAATTAAAGCTACCAAATATGCCACAAAACCAGAAATCGTCTGAATAAATTCGATCAAAACCTTCTTGTAAAATGATATTTTGTTTGTCTTGAAGGTGTTATTGTGGCTAAGCAACGATAAATTTGGGGATTTATCTTAAATTTGCCTTTATTATCTAAATGAGACAAATCAGTTAAAAAATGTAGAAATTTGTAAATTTGGCATTTAAATTCTGATTCAACTTCTAAAAACTTTACACTTAACTCTTTCACCATTTTTTGGTACTCAGACCTTTCTACTTCTACATCAATAAAATTCAAAAAATAATCTATCAAATTTAAAATTGTACCTCAAAACCTCCAAAAAAGATAATTTGGGTACATTTTCTTCAAACAACGTACACATGCAAATATGATGGTTTTTGAGTAAATTCTTGTAGATTTTTATCGCAACTTTTAAAATTTGAATAATTCGACTGATCTCACGGAAGATTTGGAAGTATTGAGCCACTTTGGCTTGTTCCAACTTAATCTAGTACTTACTCAAGCTAGTACTTCTACAATCTAGTACTTTCACAAGCTTGTACTTACTCATGCTAGCACTTACTAGAGCTAGTACTTACTGAAGCTAGTACTTACTTAAGCTGGTATATTTTCAAGCTAGTACTTACTCAAGCTAGTACTTACTGAAGCTAGTACTTCCTCAAGCTAGTACCTTTTCAAGCTAGTACTTACTCAAGCTAGTACTTACTCAAGCTAGTACTTACTCAAGCTAGTACTTACTTAAGCTAGTATCTTTTCAAGCTAGTACATTTTCAAGCTAGTACTTACTCAAGCTAGTACTTACTTAAGCTAGTGTTTACTCAAGCTAACAGCAAAAGAATCCTCGAAAAATTTTCTCAAAAACCTCATAAGTAATGATAATGGGATGCATCAAATATAGTAAAACATTAATAATACTTCAAGTCAATCAAACATTAAACACAAACCTCTGCTTACGACCCAAAGTGCTACGATCTGGTGAGCCTTCTCTCAGATCTTGTTGTGAACCCCTACTGCTCATACATTTTATGGATACAGTTATATGAATATATAGTTTTTGCATTTTGTGCAATAGTTTTTTTTTTTGTGAAAACAAAAGAAACATAAAGTTAGTTCATAACACAACACACGGCACATAAGTTATACGATATGTGTGAAAAATAAACGAAAAAAAAATAAAAATAAAATATAAAATTCATGCAATTTCGTGCAAAAGAATAAACATGTGAGACTATAAAAAAGTTTACGTACATTGGTGTTCTTAATACTGATGCTCTTGATGGCTTTCTGTGGTCTTTCATTGGCTGTGATACTGGTAGTTTAGGTTTGCATGCTCTATCTACTTCTGGCTGTCTTCGTGCTGTATTTTCCATAAATTCTTTGTGATCATTAATCAACTCCTCAACTGGTGGAATTTCTTCGGGTAATGCTTCACCCTCCAATGTCAATAATGTTGATTCCAATCCCAAAAGCCATCTTAGTAATTCCTCAATTGAATTCTCCAAATCCTTAAGTGCTTGTAAATGTGATTTTAATTTAGTTTCGCGTGACAATGACCATTGAGATATTTCTTCCCATCTTGATGTAATAATGGATATCCAATTCTTGATGATTGGAATTGCATCTGGATGTGCTTTCTGCAAAATTGAATTTGCAATTCTCAATGTCTCTTCTTTTTCACGTTCCTTTTCGCGCAATTCACGGGTAAATTTGGCATGAATGTCAATAAGCTGTTGAGTAGCGATTTCATCGTCTGGGAGAGCAGCTGCATAACGTAATTTTTGCTCTGCTTCTGAGAGCCACTCGAGAAGCATATGAACGTGTTTATGGAGTCGTTCAGCTTCGCGCATTGCATCTGATAATTTAGATTTTCGCTTCCCAGCCAGTGATTGCACATCTTCCCATAATTTTTGTAGTTCCTTCATATGCTTTGCTGTCTCGCGAGTGTCATCGGACTTTTCAAGATCCCGTCCTGTTTTTAATACTTGATTCATTTGTGCTGATCTCTTTTCAAGATCTGATTCTAGATTTTTGTGTTGATCAAATAAGGCAGTTACTGTATCCAAATCACCATAAACTGGTCCATCGTCTGACAATAGATTTCGTGTCTTTCTCAGCCATTCAAGAAGAGCTTGAAGTGCTTCAGAGAATTGACCAGAAAGTAATAAAGCTTCTTCCAATTTTCTTTGTCGTTCAACGCTCTTTGAGCATACGCGTGTCCAGCTTTCCTTCAATTCATTAAGCATTCTATTGAGAACAACTTCATCGGTTTTTGGTGCACGATCCATCAAGCCACGACCAGTTCTCATAGTTTGGTCATAAAGTCCTTGTTTGCCTGACAATGAACGCTGTGTCTCACGAATCTTTTCAAGATGCTTTTTAATCTTTATTGGGTCATTTGTTGCTTGCGATTCCTTTTCAAGAGTATCAAGTGTCACTTCTGTTTCCTTCAACCATGATGTAAGTTGTTGCCAGCTGTCGTGGAATTCACGTGCTTCTTTATAGCCATGATCCAATGCTCTTGTTCTTTCAGTCACTTTAGCAACGACACGTTCCCATCGATGTTGTACGGATACCAACAAGTTTTTAATCAAAATGACATCTTGCTTTTGACTGAAATATTTCAAGTGTGTTCCTTTCTTGTCAAGCAACAACATTGCTTCACGATGAATTGAAACATCTTTTTGTAGTACTTTGTGTTCTTCCATTTGATGTTGAATTATTTCCAAGACTCTTGATACAGGCGGTGCTGCAGTTAATTGTTTCTCAGCAACGGTAAGCCATTCAACAAATGCTTGTAATGAATCGTGGAATTCTGTTGCTTCCTTGAGGGCAATTTCAAGTTTAATCTTCTTATCGTTTGCTCTTGCGATAACTGCTTCCCATCTTTGCTTCAATGTTCTTAAAATATGTTGCAAATTGCTTGAAGTGACATTCAATTGGTTTTGTTTCTTGATGTAATCAGCACCTTGAGATAAGAGTGACTCAACTTTAGGACGATTTTCTTCAAGTTCATTAAACACTTCCATGAATCTTTCCAATTGTTCTGATGCTGTTTCTGGCAGGCCACCAACAGGTTTGCTGGCACCAATTACACCATCAACATCACCCAACCATCCAAGTAAATCTTGTACTTCAGCTGTAAAGCTTTGTGCTTCACGCAATGAAACTTCCAATTCATGTTGACGGTCAGCTGCTTTCTGTAATAAGTCACGCCATTGTTTATTGAGTGTCTTTAATTTTTCTTGTGTTGTTGATGCTTCAAGAGATCCACGATCTGTCTCTATCAATTGCCGGCCAGCATCATTCAATGTGTCAACTGAGCTCTGATGTGCATGAACATCATTTGCCAAAACTTTCAATTTAGCAAGTTCAACTTCTAAAAGTTGTGGATCACCAGGAATTGGTTTGAGTTGATCAAGTGTTGAATCTGTCTTACTAATCCAAACGAGAAGTTCATTAAGTGCATGTTGGAACTGTCCGAGATGCAATAAAGCATGTTCAAGTTGTTTCTGTCTATCAACCATGCCGCGTAAGAGATTCTCCCATCGTTTATTGACAGCATGAAGTGGCTCGCGAATTGCTGCCGCTTGTTCCGATGATGTTCGTTCAGTGAGTTCAATTGCTTGTCTATAGGGAAATAAAGAGAAATGGCATTAATTTATTTAATTGAAATTAATTGAGGGAATTAAGTTAATTGCGATATTAAATTTATCTTGCCTGTTAAGTGACCTTCAAATTTTACAATTGAATGCATTTTTGGTAGAAAAATGTGCAAGAAAATTTTGTGGATGTCAATTTTCAATTTTTAAGGTTAGAATTTTTAGTAAATGGGCGATTCTCCAGATAAAAATTTTCAAAAAACCACCACTAAAATGAATTTTTTATAATTTTTTTTTCCATTAGAGAGCCTCGAAAGACAAATTAATATTGTACAACTTTTTAAACTCTACAAATCTGTATAATTAAATGCTTTCAATATACTCTAATTAAGGAAATATTTCGATTCTTCGGACGATTTCTCGAAGACAAAATATGGAATTTGGATTTTTATAATCAAAAATTAAGTATTAAAAACTATTCTTTGACATATGGTATAAATACCAATCGATAGAAAACGAACTACTTTATCATATATGACAACAATTTTATTAAGCTTAATACAAATTTCACAAGAAAGTTCAATTCTTTTGATGAAATTTTTGTCTTCGAGTAATTTTTAAAGCGCTTGAAACTAATTTGTGAGATTCAAATTTTTCAAATACGTTATAAATTTAAATGGAATATTTTTAAAAGAAACGATAATGATTGAGTGCAATATTAATTATTAATTACCTTTTGTTTAATTAAAACATATAAAAAAAAATGATTTTTATAAATTAAAACAAAATTTTATTTTTGTAAACAAGTCTTTGTTTACATTTTTCCCAACGTATTTCAAAAATTTAAAAATTTCAAGTAGCAGTGGAATTACAGTTCTGTTTTTAAAAACTCAACCTATCTGGAGAATCGCCCAAATATAATTAAAAATGCTACAACTTACCTATTCAATGCCTCAACTTCAACCATGTGTGGATCAACATCGTCTTTGAAATGCTTTAATTGCTCAATTTGCTTCTTAACGGCATCAATGTCACTTCCAATTGGTCCCAAATGAGCAAATCGGTCTTCAGCTTTAGCCAAGAACTTCAAAAGATTCTGAAGAGTTTCATGGAATTCCATTGCCTTCTCCATAGCATCAATAAGATTTTCTTCACGCTTAGCATACAATGCTGTAATGTTGTCCCAAGCATGATCCAAATCTTCAATATGTTTCTTGACTTCTGGTTTGTCTGGTTCACCACAAAGTGACATCAAACTACCTCCAGTCTTGCGGACTTTCTCAACTTCTGGTTTTGTTTGGTCAATTTCATGACGAATTTCTTGTAAAACAACTTGTTGATTCTTAATTGCTTGTGGTTGAGCAGCTGGTGGCTCTTGAGATTCGAGTGATTCTTTCAAGTCTCTTAAAGTGCTCATGACACCTTGTAATTCCTTCCAGAATTTCTCAGCAATCTTCAATGTATCGTCTAAATTGGCACCACGTTTGCTTGTTGCTGTCTGAACTTCGTTCCATAATGCATTAAGTTTCTCCAATTTTCTTTTAATATCTTTAACTGCTGGATCTTGTTGGTTGTTTGCCTTATTAATAACATCATTAGCTGCACGTTTAACTGCTGTATATGCATCAGTTCTCTTATCCAAATCATCAACAAGAGCTGCATTATCTTCAATTTGATCGCGAATCTTTGGTGGATGTGCTGACACTGGATCAGCTTGATTGACTTGATCAGCTGTATTTGCAAGAGCTCTTAACATACCTTCAAGCTTGTCAGAAAATTGTGATGATTCTTGTAAAGCTTGCTCTAATGCTTGTTGACGTTCACGTAATTCGGTCTTCAAAGCAGCATAACGTTGATTGACAGTGTCAAGTAATTCCTGAATCTTAACGGAATCATCATCAGCAACGAGGCTTCCAAGTGCTTCTCCGGTCTTATTGAACTTGTCAAGTAATGGCTTATGATCTGAAATTGACTGCATAAGTCGTTCATTTTTGTCTTGTTGAATAGCAATTTGATCTGGTCTCAATGCAGGCATAGCAAGCAATGAAATTTGATGTTCCATTTCATTAAGCCATCCTGAAAATCCATTGTAAGAGTCAGCAAAGTGTTCAGATAATGGCAATGCTTGTTCCAAAATTGACAATCGTTCAGCACAAAGTGATGAAACAGTTTCGACAATTTCCTTAAGATCTTCGAGCTTCTCACGCAATGTTGATGTATTTTCACTTGGCTGTGATTCACGCAAGACTTTTTTAGCTGAACTTGTAACATCACGAACGCGTCCCTTTTGACTGCTGACATCATCATTAATAGAACGATGTTCTTGTAACTGTGCACGAACTAATTTTGGTTGCATTGCTGGTGGATCTGCATCACGTAAGTTAGCATCTACATCACGAAACCATTCAAGCAATTCATCAATATCAGTTGTGACTTCCTTACTGCGTTGTTTGCTGAGATGTAAACGTTCAGCTTTACGTTGAATTTGTTCAACAATTGCTTCATATCGGCGATTATCACGTGTGACAAGTGCCTCAATTGTTCCAGCACCTTCACCTGGTGATGTTTGGCAAAGTTGTGGACCAACAGTGTTGATTGTTTCCAAAATTGGACGCATTTCAAGTAAATCACTTTCGAGTCTCATAATGTCATTTTCTCGTGTCTCTCCTGAAGCCAATGTAGATTCAGCCATTTGCATCCAATCAAGTAATCGGATGTGTGATTCATGGAATTGTTGAACTAATGGCAATGTGTCTTGTGCTCGTTTTAAGTAGTCACCACCACGAGTTGCAAGATCTCCATAACGTCGTTGCAATGAATCAAGTTTGTCTTTTAATTGCAATGCTTCATCGCTTGTGATGTGCTTCATAAGTTCTGAACCAGCATCTACTGTTGATTCTACATTTGGTGCACGGGATGCAATGTCTTCATTTAAGTCAACAAGAAGATCCATTTGTTCTAATAACTTCTCTGTATGGACTGGGACAATCTTGAAATGATTTAATCGACTTTCCATTGATTCCATCCATGCGACAAGATCTTGATATGTCAAAACAAGATGACGTAAACCTTGACGTGATTGGTCTAAAAGATTTCCAATACTCTCACTGGCCATAACCAAGTCTGTATAACGTTCTGTGGTAACTTTGACTTTTTCACCGAGACCTGCTGCTTCATCATCACCAACTAATTTCATCAATTCAAATGCAACATCAGCAAGTTCTGAGAATTCTGGTTTCTTGCTTATGATTTCGTCATGTAAGCGTTCATGTTCACGGATACGTTGTTGGATCTTCTCTTCATCAGTTGGAACTAATTCCATAGATTTGACTGATTTTTCAGCACCATCGAGCCATTTGTTTAATGGTTGATATTTGTCTTGGAATTGTCTGGCAATTAGCATAGCTTGTTCAAGAACTTCTGTACGCTGTTGGGTCTTGTCTGTAAGATTATCGAATCTTCTCATCAAGTCTTTCATTTGTTTCTCAATTCTCTGCTTCTCAGTTGGATCACATCCAGCTGCAACTTCCTGTCCTAAACTGACAAGTGATGAGAGTGAAGTTTGTCTATCCAACAACATCTTGACAAGGAATTTTTGTTCTTGAAGTTGAGCCTTAACAACTTTGTAGTCAGCTGATGGTGGTTTTTGATTTTCAACCATTTCTTCGGCATCACTGAGCCATTTCGAGAAGCCATCGAGTGCTTCTTGGAATTTACCAGACTGAAGAAGTCCAACATCCAATCGACGATCACGTTCATTCATCTTTTCCTTTAATTCATTCCATTTTTCGTTCATTTTTTCAAGATCTTTTTCGAGTTGATTTGTAGACACACCTGATTGCGCTGATCTGACTAAATCTTGTCCTAGCTTATTGACACCATCGACATTTTGTGCCAGTGGCTCAACAACACGTGTACGGAATCGACGGAAATCATCTTGTTGGTTACGAATTTGATCTAAATCACTTGAGACTGCCTTCAATGTTTTCAATTCTTTAGCAACTTCTTGCAAATCTTCCATAATTGCTACATGAGCATCATAGAACTTTTCAAGTGATTTTAAGGCACGCTGCAAGGCATCTTCATGATCACGTGTACGATTTTCAAGACGTCCTAATGTCTTCTTAAGTGATGTAATTTGATCACGTGTCTGTGCTGTATCAGGTGCAAAACCATTATCAACAAGAATTTCTCCAGCTCTTTGAGCATCAGCAACTTTATCTTGTAGTCTAGTCAAATGAGTATAGATGGTATTGACTTCATCCAATTGAATAACAATAATTTTCATTTCACGTGCTGGTGGCTGCAAGCTGTCAACCTTATTTTCCAAATCTGATAAATCAATTGCCAAATTCTTGACTTGTTCGTTAAATTGATGAACTGCTGTAGCTGCAGATTGTAATTCACCACATCTGTCTTCAAGACGTCCACATAAATCACCAATACGATCTCCAATAGCTTCAACTTCATTCGATAAATGATCAGCATCACCACCTGAAGCTCTTGTTTCCATTCCGATATCGTTTGCGAGTTTTTTCAACTCACCTAATGGCTTCTTAAGTGCCATTGTGTCTTCCTTAATTGTCTTAACACGTTCGAGTAATTTTGGATCTTTAGCTGCACCCCCAAGTGCATCATGAGCTGCCAAACGATCTTCACAGCGGCACACAGAATTATCGAGCTGCCTTAATTCATCATTAAAGTCACTCAAGCGACGAGCGCATTGTTCGAGTGCTTGTGCCTTAATCAATAGTTCATTATTCAACTTCTCCCAACGATCTTTCATGTCACCAAGTTGTGCCTTAATTGGATCTTTGTCAATATCACATGTATTAAGGAATGTCTCTCCACTGGACTTTGTTGATTCATAATCACCAGATTTTTTCCAGACTTCACTTCGGAATGTTTGAAGATCCTTCAATTGTTGTTCAATTTGTTGACGTTTCAAGACACCTGGACGTAAATTAGATAATTTCTCTTCAGCATTTCTAAGCCATAACATAAATGCATCAGATGATGTGTGGTATTTTTTGCAATGTTCCATGCATGACTGTAATTTTGTATGACGATCGACTGTGTCCCGTCTGAGTTTTTCCCATAGACTTTGAATTTTCTCTAAATCGCGTTGTAAGCTACGATCACCACGTTGTTCTTGCAATTCACGACCTTTGTTAAGCAACATAATAATTTCATGCTCACGTTGCATAACTTCTCTGTAAATTGGCTCGTGTGTATCAATTTGATGTTGTAATGTTGGCTTATGTGCACTGACTAAAAGTCTATCAGTCATGCTTGAAAGTTCTGATGACAACCAACCTAATGTACGAGCACAAGTTTCTGCAAATTGACGACCATCACGAAGTGCAGCTTCAGTTTCAGCTTTACGTTGATCGAGCTTCTTTTGTAATGCTTGATATTGTTTGTCAACACCACCAATTCTTGCCATAACATCAGCACGTGATGCTGGATCACCAAGAACTTTACAAAGTTCATCAGCTGCATGTTCAGCATCAGCCAACAATGGACGTTGTCCTTCCAATTGTCTTTCAAGATTTTCAATCTTTCTCAAAGCTTCTTGATGGTCTCGATCGTATGGCAAACTGTCGAGATTATCACTAATATTTTGTAAAGCTTCTCTTAATCGGTTTAAGCCAGCATCGAATTCCTTGCTGGAATCAACAGCAGCACCAAGTGAATTAGCGCGTGAATCTAATCGACCAACTAAATCATCCCATTTTGATTCAATATTGTTAAGTTTATTGGACACAGCTTGTCCTTCTGGTGATGATTCACGTAAGTTATCGAGTAATGAATGTCCAACATCTTGTAAATGAGTCAATTGTGGTTGTTGTCCACGGAATTCTTCACGAAGAACTTGAACTTGTTGGATTTGACTTTGTACCATTCGTGGATCTGATGAAATTGGACCTAAGACTGTCAACATCTTCTCCTTAGAATTCAACCATGAATTCAAATTATCATGTGTATCTAAAAAGTCTCTCAACTTTTCAGACGATCCAATTCTATCTTTACATAAATCACTCAAATTCTTCCATCTTTCAACGACTGTTTCGAGTTCAACGCGCAGTGCTTCACCGCCTTGAGCGTCTGGTTTCCTCTTCAATAAATCACGAACTTGCGTTCTTGTACTATCTAATAAGCTTTGCTTCTCATACATCTCCTCTAATACTTTTCTGGATTGTTTTGTACATTTCTCAGCATCATCCTTGCTGCCAATAACATTTGTTGGCACTTGACGTTGAATCTTGTCCAAGAAGGTGCTCAATGTCTTCAAATTGTCTTGATGACGACGAACTTCATCCTTAATTGTGTCAATTTCATTCTGACGATCATTCAATCGAACTCCCAACATTGAGTAACGATTATTAATTTCCATAAGTTGTTGCTGAATTGGTGTCATGTCACTCAAATGGAAACCTTCTTGTGATGATCTTCTTGAGCCAAAACCGCTTGATGTTGGTGACATTGGGGATGGAGCTCCTTTTGTTGGTGATGGTGATCGAGCTTCAGAACGGTATGGACTGACTGTTGATCTCTTGATTGGACTGTAAACATTGCGTTTACGATTTGGTGATTCTGGTCTGATTAATGCATCATATTGAGCACCTAGATCATTGACACGATCAATTGTAATGCCATAATCACGGTACTCCTTCATCATTGGTTTCAATTCTTCACTTTGACGTTTAACAACATCAATGTCAATGGCAACTGGAGCGAGTCCATATGTTCTCTTTTCAAAGGATGCAAGCCATTGCTGTACTTGATCCTTAAGTGACTCATAAGCATTAAATTGTTCAGCTTTTTGTTTAAAAAGTTTTACCTTTTCGTCCAAGACAAGTTCTAAGTTGCGCCATTGATTTTCTAATGACTTAATACGATCACGAACAATGCCTGTATCTGTAACATCACGCTTGCCAATAAGATCTTTTCCAAGTGAGACACATGCTTCATACATTGGTTTCATTTGATCTTTAACTCTCATCATATCTTGTGTCTTTTGAGCAAGGATCTCGGCTGGTAACATAGACAAGTCCCGTGAATCAATTTGTTCTTGTAATGCAACAAGTTCTTGTTCCAAAACTGCACCTTCATCATTAAATTTGCTCAATTGTGCAAGAGTTTCATCAAGGAAGTCACCACGTTTAACTGCTTTGTCGAGTAATTTTTCAAATCTGCTGATTACATCCTGTAACTTTTGTTCAATCTTTCTAGCCAATCTTGCATTAGATGCTGATTGCATTAAGTCTTGTGCTGCAAGTGTAACGGAATCTAAACTTGCACGATGTGATTCTAAATCAGCAAGAAGTCCACGATGTTCACGAACTTGTTCTTGTAAGCGTTCCTTAATCAAACTTGCTGGACGCATGTTAAGTTTGAATTTATCTTCTGATTGATTGATCCATGAGACGAGACCGTCTAATGCATCTTGTACTCCTTGTGATTGAACAAGTGCTGTGTCTAATAATTTACAACGGTCACCAAGTGCTTCCAAATATTGATGATATTTATCCTTTAATTCTTCAACTGGAATCTCTAATGCTGAAATTTCTGATGGTGATAATTGACCAGCAAGTGATCTTAAGAGCCAATCAAGACTTTGTTGCATATTATCCATATGGCGACGTCCTTGCGATAAGAACTCATTATGAATTGCCTTAGCTTCATTCAATTGATCTTGAACTGTTGATGGATCAGCAGCTGGTTGGTCATCGAGACATTTATTGACTCTTGGTGATATTTCTCTCATCCAGCTACGTGCCTTCTCCAAATTATCTTGATATTCACGTTGACGACCGCTAAGTCCACTTAGACGATCTGACAATGCATTTGATCTATGTAATAAGTCACGATATTGGGCACTAACAAGTGATACATCCTCACGAATTTGTGATTCTGATGCTGGAATTGGTTCAATGTGTGGCAATCTTTCTGGTAATGTTGTACGGAATTCATTAAGAACACCAAGGAAGTCCTTTGATTCATCAACAAACTTCTGTGCTGACATTGTAATAAATCGCAAGTCAGCTTGATGAGCAATAACATCACTTACAAATTCCTTAGTTGTGTCTGACTGATTTGGTAATTTATTTAAATCTGACAATGCACGTTCCTTATCCTCCAATGTACGACGTGCTGATTGCAACCATGTGGAGAAAATCTCAAGTTCTGACTGTAACTTTGTAAGTTCATCTCTAGCACCGGCGAGACGTTTCAAGAGACGAGATGTGCGATCTTGTGAACGATCGACACGTGAACGTAATTCACGTCCTGAATTTTCAAGAGCATTGACTTCTGGGGCTGATAAGACGTCACTTCCAGTGAGGACGATTTGACGAACTTGCTCTAAGCATGATGCTACTGGGCGCTGGTTAAGGTCGATGTCTTCTTTGATTTGCTGTTGGTTTAAGGGATGAACGAAATATTTTTTAAGGTTATGTTAAGTTTGAAAAATTATGGAACTTCCCGGAAAAAATTATATTATTAAACTCTTTAACTCAGTGATTCTCAAGCTTTGTTCCTCGACACACTACAGTGCTGCCAAACCTTTAGATGTATAGTGAAAATTTATGGCGACACACATGTAAATGGTTTAGTGTGTGGTGCTCAAAAAGGTTGAGAACCACTGCCTTAACCCCAACTACTTACCTTCAACAAATTAATTTGATTTCTCAATTCATCAATTCGTTCTCTTGGACCGCCAACAGATGAAATCTTATTCTCAATATCGGATATCCACTTCAACAAGTGTGTCAAGTTTTCTTCACAAAGTGCGAACTTTTCAATTACTGCTTGCTGTTTACGACGAGAAAGTTTGGAAAAATTAAATTAAAAATTTGCAAAATAAAAAAATTTCAAAAAACTAAAAAACAAAAAATTCTGCGAACAAAAAAAAACTGAAAACGAACAAAAGTTTTCATTTTTTTATAAAAACACAAAAAATGAAGAATAAAAAAATAGATTTTCAACTCTCATTGACCATCAAATGGAGTGTGATAAGGTTTTAAGAATGTAAAGAGTATTAAGGAGGAAGGGACATACACAAAAAAATAAGAGAGGAAAGCAACCAAACAGAACAAAATATATAAAACCTTTATGGGTGAGCAACAATCACAAAGCAACAAATAAGCATGCAATAACAGGCAAAACAGCACTTTTCATTTGCAAATATTTGTGTACCGGTAATCAATAGCACACAAACCTTTTATCCCAATTCTATTTGGTGCAGTTGAAAAGTTTATTTGTTGGCAAAATGAAAATTTTCCACGGAAAATTTACACATTTACAAAAATAGGCAGGCGAGAAAAAAAATTGTTGGATAGAGCAAAAGAAGCAACGGCATTTGTTGGGTTTTTTGAGGAAATTTCACACACAGTTTGTCTTGTATTCTGGGTTGTTTTGTGAGGAGTTTGATGGAATTCTTTTGGTTAGATTTCATTGATTGCTTCTGATTTCTTGAGCTAGAAGAGCTAAGGAGTTTAGAGAAAGCTAGCTTTTAAATCTTAATTTGAACTAGCTAGTGTTTAGCAACTAATTCGAAACTGGTTTCTAGATACTAGTTTCAGCAAGCTAGTTTCAAGATTATAGTTTGATAAAGCTACGTTCTAGCTACTAGTTTGAGCAAGCTAGTTACTTGATCCTAGTTTAAGCAAGCTAGTTTAACGATCCTAGTTTGAGCAATTATTTTATAAACATTTAAAATCATCATTGAATTAAGTCAAAAATTGACAAAAATTCTTCAAAAAAATAATAAAATTCAAATTAATTCCCCATTAAATAATGACTGTAATAGCTATTGATCACCCACTCATTAGCACTTATCATCATAACATAGCAATCAATGGCACTTGACAATTAAATTCCATCAAAATCCACTCAAATTTGTGTTCCAAGCACTCAAAAATATATTTTTTAATAAACTTATAATAATATTGTTGGATTGCGTGTTAGTTTGTGTGAATGGATAATGCTAATAACTACATGCAGGGTTAATTAATTATCATAATTGGATCTAATTAAGCATTTTTGATTTTAGGGAGTTTTTGTTGTTGTTGTTTTTGTATAAAATTAAAAGTTATCGAATTAAAATAAAATAAAAAAAATTGCATATCATTAAAAAATAATCCTGGAAATACACAAAAAATAGATTAAATTAAAACTGGCAAATCAAACAACAATAAAAGAAAATTAATTATAATACAATCAGGTATAACAAAATAATCATATAAAATTATAATAATTGAACATTCATGCACGACATCCTTGCACATCGAGTGAGTCTAATTACAAAATAAAATAAATTATAAAATTTCGTTCACAAAACTAAACTAAATTAAGAGTTGAAAATGTTCTTTTTTTTTGAATTGGAAAAATAATATTTTAAAAAAATCATAAAAATAACAATGAAATTTAATTAATCGAAGTTAAAACATTTGCTGATGTCGTAAGAAATGAAGCATAATTAATTATAAGAAAACTTTTTCTGTGTCTGCAATCATAAAGTTTTGTCTTAGCTCATTAGTGTGATAATTAACTTAATATATTTTCTCCATAATCAAAAATTATGCATGTACTTATCATGTATGCACATTCCTAGTAAAGATGCAGCCATGAATTTACCTGAATGCTTTTATGTGTGTTTTTGTGAGATTTTTTTTTAAAAAAATCTTTAAATTCAAAAAAATTGTTTTAATGCATGAAGTTTTTCAAATAATGTGTGTGTGGGTGTTTTTGTGGATTCTTTTGTCTTGGCAGTAGTTCAAAAAAGATCCCTAAAATATGTAAAATGATAAAATTATCTCTACCTTTTTGCAATAAAGTAAGGAGTAATTATGAGTTTGAATAAATGTGGAATGATATTTTTGGATGTTGATACTTATTGGAAATAAAAGAAAATATTATAGGGCAGATACCTTCGAGACTTTCGAGGGTCATATCTAAATGAAACTTAAAAAGCAATCAGAAGATACTTTGATTAGCTCTGGATACCCCAATGTACCAGGTTTACTTAAATATTAACCATTTACTCTACTGATTCTCAAACCAAACTTAGCTGCCCTATGTGTACTTATGCTCCATGACACACTAGTGTCTCACTAGCCAACTAGCAGCTCAATTTACTAAGTTCATTCAAAAACAACGACTATCATGCCCCGTTTGAAAATAAAATACAGCCCCCCCCCCCCCCCCAATTTTTTCAAATTCTCATAAGTATCCACATTCAAAAAAGGTAAAATAATCCTATCCTCAATATGAAATTGTTCTCATGTATATATGTCCTGCATATCTAATGACAATAATCTCTTAAACATATAAATGCATCTTAAACAAAAATGAATATAATGATAAGCAAGTAGAAACAATAGCTGTGGATCTGAAACAGCCTTAAAGTTCATCTACAAAAATCATTTAAACCCTAATCTATCCTATGAATATGAATGAGGACGTGGCACTATCCCAATATCCGGTTTCCATGTATTTTAAATTTCCATTATGTCAATTTTTTTTTCTGTCACTGATTTTTATTTTTAGCCACAAAACTTTTTATGCATTCAAATAAAAACAAAAAAATATTCTTTTTTCATGCAACAAATATTATGTCCAGAGAGAGAGTTAACAATATTTTTTTTGGAAATTTGAAAAATGCCAAAGCCTTTAACAATAAAAATTAAGAGTCACAAAAAAAATACATAATTTTTTTATAGCAACAGAAATAGCATAAAAATCGCAATTTTCTCTGTTAATGAGATTTTTTTTTTGGTCAGACAAATTTATGTCCATAGCCATTAGCCATTTCAGCCAAAAAAATTATAAAACCAGAATAAAATCTGAATAGGGATAAAACAAAGTTTAGGAGCGTTAGCAGTCACATGGAAATTTTTTTTTCTGTATATATATGTGTGTATGTGTAATTAAAATTCTGTGTGGCATAGCATGTAAGAAAATTAAAAAAATTAAAACAACAAAAAAAAGGACAGAGAGCATTAAAAGCAGGCAAATTCCAACCGAATTACTTACTCGCTGTTCGGCTGGTAGTAAAAGACCCTTTTCACGAGCCTTAAGTAAATCTATAGTTTCATTATCGTTAACTAAACGACCATGGACAGGGTCTATCAAACCACTAGCAATTGCCGCTGAGAGCGGAGCTATTTCTCTATTATCTACATCCCGCACCATTGTTGTAGATGGATCAATAAGGCCTTTGGTAATAGCATCATTAAGAGTCATAAGCGGATTGTTGGCAGAAGTAGCAGTAGAGATGAAAGGATCTTTAAAGCAACCAGGTTCGGATTCATAAAGATTGTATTTGAGGGCATCAATTAAGCCAAGGGATCGTTTAGGTGTAATGAGAATAGCATCATCAACAGCTGATTTTAATGGAAGTAATTTTGATGTGCTCGTATCGACAACATTAAATTTATCAGAGTCAATAAGTCCCTTGCGAAAAGCTTCGGGTAATCGAATCAATTTTCCTTTTGCACCATCTTTTATGAGTGCTGAGTCGGGATCAATTAAGCCACTCGTAATTGCTTCTTTTAAGTTGCAACTTATTGCATTATCGGGATTTATGTAGACACCGTTCGATAAATCTAAATGACCTGATTCGACAGCATTCTCAAATGATTCCGGTTTACGCGTATAAATAACACATGTTGGATCGAATGATAAGCTTGTTGCAGATGGATCAATTGCAATTTTTTTATTAAGCGCATCAATTACCCCCGAATGTTTGTCGCTCATTGCTCTCGAAAGCGATATAAATTGACCAGTTTTAGGGTCTTTAACAAAAACATTTTCAGCATCAATAATGCCAGATTTTATTGCATCATCGAGTGATATTTCATTTGACGACATTGCTGATGTTGATGAAGGAGCATCTTGCTTCGATAAAATATTTTCAAAACTCTCAATTCTCTCAATTGACTTACCCGTCAATGGCTTACGAACTGAGACTAGTAAGCCTTTATTAAAAGCAACATCAAATGTACGTGACATTTTTGAATCAGGATCAATCACACATCCTTTCACAACATTCACATCACCCTTTTCGATTGCCATTTTCAATGACATTTCCTGACCACTCGAGATGTTCTTTAAGATGGTCGAATCGACATCAATCAAACCATTATCAATGCATGCTTGTAAATCAAATATTTCATTTGATGATGGATCAATAAATTTACCACTTTCAGGCGTATACAATCCCATTGTTATGGCATTTTCGAGAGATATCAATTTTTGGTGACTTACAATCAATCCCAAACGTCTTGCTTCTTGTAAATCGATTCGTTTTGAATCCTGTGATTGAGGATAGACATAAACGGCATTTTGTGGGTCAATTATTGATTTTTTTATTGCTTCCGAGAGTTTTATGTACGAATTCGTTTCCAAATCCTTTACGAGGGATAACATTGGCGATATTAAATCATCCTGAATGGCATCAGTCATGGTGATATGGCAGCCGTTTGCAGGATTTATGAATTTCCTCTTATTTACGTCATACAATTTCATTGTAAGAATCTCATGCAGTCCAAAACCCCCACTTTCAATATCGACAATAAGACCTAAATTTAACGCCTCATTCAACGGAACAAAGACATTACTTCCTGGTTCCTTAAAAACACCTTCCCGTCTATCAATCATCTTCATACGACAACATTCACTCAATGACATTAAAGTCTCCTCATTCTCATCAAAATAACATGGTAATGTTGGATTTATTACCCAACGGCGCATAGCTTCATGTAATGTCATTTTCTTATTTGTTGTTGGATCACTAATTTTACCAGATTGACTGTCATAAATGCCTTGATGAATTGCCCTCTGGATACTTATTGGGGCCTTTGTATCACACAATATTCCCAAATCAAATGCCTGTTTCAATGTTAATTTTCTTGAATCAATTTTCACATGTGACTCATCATCAATCATACCTTTGTGAATTGCATCAAGTAATGATAAATCATGGTAGATATTTGTTGCTGAATCTTTTACTTGAACGGAGTTTGGATCAATTAATTTAACCGATATAGCTTGTTCGAGTGTCAATCGTTGACCTGATTTTGGATCCATAAACAAGCCACTCGACTCATCGTAAATGTTCTTTACTAACGCTTCATATAATCCAATTGGTTTACGAACTTCAACGAGAATGCCTCGATCAAATGCTTCACGAAAATCAATTTTATTTCCATATTCATCCGTGATTGTACCCCGTTTTGTATCAACCATTCCCGTCTCGACAGACAATTCAAATGGAAGAATTTTTCCACCTATGTTAACAACCGTTGATTGTGGATCAATAAAGCCACGCTTGATTGCACGTTCGGTTGAAAGTTTTTCGGTCGTCAATGTATTTGCAAATGTTCCAGATGTTGGATCATATAGACCTTTAAAAACAGCCTCGGGTAGTGAACATTTTCTTTTTGATAAAATTATAATGCCACGATCGACAGCCTCATTGAACGTAAGTTGCTCACCATTATATGGCTCATTTACGCATCCATTTTTGGCATCGATTAAACCACTTTTTATTGCATCACTTACGGATATAATGTTATTTGATTTCGGATCATGGATAATCAAGTCATTTGTAGATATTTCATTATGCTTAATACAATCGTCGAGTGAAATTTCATTTCCGCTTTCGTTTGGCATCAATTTACCGGTGATTGGATTATACAGATTTCTAATTATTGCATCGGATAATGAAATTGGTTTTTTCGAGCTTAATATATAGCCTCGTTCGTATGCATTTTTAAGATTTAAATCGGGATACGTGAGACGTCCGTTGAATGTGTCAATTAAACCACAGGAAATTGCATCGTTTGCAGACAAAACTCGTTCGTTTTTATCGTCAACAATTAATGTTGAAGCTATATCCAAATATCCTGATTTAATTGCATCCTCAATCGTATCAAATCGTCCATTCATTGGATTCAAAATTCTCTGCTTATCAACTTTATAGTATTCCTTTACAATTACATCAATGAGTGTCATTTTAATTGGTTTTGTTGATATTAAGTTCTGTCTCAATGCATCATCAAGTGACAATAATTGTCCACTTTGTGTATCTTTTAGTAAATCATCTTCAATTAATTTATCGTCAAGTGCTTTCTGAAGTGGAACAATTTGATCCTTTTGTGTGTCTTTAATCTCAGATATATTTGGATCAATTAGACCGGAATCAATTGAATTTTGAATATTCAATAAATTGCCATCTGTTGATTTGAATTTGTTGGATTGTTTATCATATAATCCGGATGTTATTGCTGCCTCAAGTGAGATTGGACTTTTTATGCCTGCCAATAAATCACCTTCCTTAAATAGTAAATCTAATGGCTTATTCTCGCCCGATTTATGATCTATAAAAATTCCACGCTTCAAATCCACTGAGCCATCCTCAATTGCCTTTACCAGTGGCACAATTTCACCGTCTGAATTACGTATGGATATATTATCGACCTCAAGAACACCTGAATGAAGTGCTTCACTGACAGGCAATAAAATTCCATCAACTGCAACTTTACCACTTTCATCATCCAATAATCCAGCATTTCGTGCATCTTGCATACTCATTGATAAGAGCTTTTCAGGTTCTTTTTGAATTACCCATTGACGTTTGAGGCATTCGAAGAATGGAATTCTTTTTCCGGTTTTTGGTTCAACCATTATTCCTGTATTTCGGTCGATTAAGAGCTTTTCTAGTGCAACAGCAAGTGGAACGTATTTATCTGTATTTAGATCCTTCACATATATCAATTCCGGATCAAAAACACCACAATTGAAAATAAAATCATCAAATGGCACTTTATCACCGGTCGATGGATCAACAAAACTACTCGTACGTTTATCGAAAGCACCAGCATTCTCAAGCTCATCTTGTGAGAGATTTTCATTGATTTCCAAGTCTTTTGGCTTCTTTCCTTCATGGCCTTTCTCATATATCATTGATTCACTCAATTCCTGTATCCTACTCAATACCATTGGATCCTTTTCTGATGAAGTTTTTCTATTCATATTCTTAACAGAATCAGCAACAGCCATACCGGCTAGAATTGGAGCTCCAACAATTGCCATTAATCCTAACTTTGCTGCATTTGCGATATCCTTACCGAGATGTGAGTCAGATTTTTGTGAATCTTGTGGCTTTACCGAGTGAATTGTTGGATCTTGGAATGTTAAAGGTTGAGATTTTGAAGGTATTTGTGGCGGCTTTGTGTCTACAGACGATGAAATTGAAGATTTTAAAGGGTCTTCGGTTTGTTTTGAGTCTTGAGAATGTGGAATTTGTGTAATAGATGAAATATTTGGATCATTTTCATTTTCAGTGACAGAATTTTGAGGATCTGATGGAACTGCATCTAATCTCTCATCTCCAGTTGACATTCCTGGTTTATTTTGTTTACTAATTTCTGTTGTTGAAGTTTTTTGTGGCTCTTTGTTTTTTATATCAGAAGTTTCTGGATCTTTTGGTAATTTTTCACCTGTCTGACTCTCATTAGTGGAACCAGAAAGTTCTGGATGTAATATTTTTGGATCTTCAATTGTTGAATCTGTGCTTCCAAGTCCATCTTGTGGCTTGCCATCTGATGTACTCAATTGTTCTGAATCTAGAGGAGCATTTGAGTCATCAATGGCTTTATTTTTAAGCTTTTCATCACTTGATTGTTCTTTCAACTCTTTTAGATCTTCGTTTGATGAAATCTGCTTCATTGTCTCTACCTCAACTCGCTTTTCACTGCCAGGTAAAAGCTCTTCAAGTTCCATTTTTTCTTGTTCCTCAAAGTTTTTCTTTTCTTTAGTCGCATCATCTCCCCTTTGTGATATTTCGTTACTTGCATCCGCTTTGTCAACTTCTGTCGCTGAAATTTCATCATCTTGACTTTGTTGAGCTTCCGAAACTTTAAGTTTTTCATTAACTTTGTCTTCTTCGCCTTTAAAATCTGAAACTTTTTGCTCATCGCGCTGTGGAACTTTGTCATTATCAATTTTCATCGCATCATCATCATCAGCATCATCACGACGTGCAATAACTTCCGATAATTTTCCATCAGCAGTCTTCACTTGCTGTGACATAGAATCCTCACTTGTTTCTTTTGATGACAAAGTATCATGATCGTCTTGTGATTTCTTATCTGTTACATCCTTTTCAGCATGCTGACTTGTCATGAAATTCGAATCCATTTTCTCAGCAGGTTGTTGAATATTTGATACATTTTCATCAATTGATGAATGAATTTTATCATTTTGTGTTTCTAAATCTGTAGTTGTTGGCTGTCTGTTTTTAGGATCTGCATCATCAAGCTTATTTTCTGTATCTATCAAGCTGTCAACATCTGATGATTTTACACCTAAATCCTTCGTTATTTTCTTTGTGTCTGACATTGCAATATCATTTTCGTTCATCGTAAGCTTTTCTGATTCAATGAATTTCTTGGAAATATCATCAGCATCACGCATGACTTGCTCCTCATCATTCTTCTTAGAACTTATTATTTCACTTTCTTCTTCATTTCCGATTAAATCCTTTTCAATGTTTGTTGGATGCATAGCTTTAATATCGCGTGAAAAACTTGAATCAACAACATCCGGAACTCTTGCTTTACTTTCAACATTCTGCTTTAAATTTTCATCATCACCGCCAACACTAAATGAATCTAGAATCTGCTGATTGCTCTTATTCTTCTCGTCTTTCGTCGATGATTCCAAAAGTTCATCACCAATTTTCTCGGCAGCAACTTTATCTACATCCTTTGTTGAAATTTCATCACTTGATAAAGTTTCTATCACAGAATTTTTCTCATCTTGTGATGCTGACTCAATGCTTTTACGTTTTGCTGGAATTGGCTTAATTGACTCATTTAATGTCTCTGATGACTTTTCATCTTTTTTGTTCGGTACGTGAACAGGTGAAATATTCAGAATTTCATCTTCGACATTTTCTGCTGTCGATGACACTAATAAGCCTTTATTGATTGCATCCTTAATTGGTATGATGTCATTTGTGTTTGGATCTGTGTACGAATCATTTTTCAGATCTAAAAGACCTCGTTGAAGTGCTTCATTTACACTCACTTGTGTTGGAGACTTGTCAAAGGAAATTGAAGCTTTTTCAGAGGAGATTGAAACTTTTACAGGAGCTTTTGGTGCTTGCTCTGTTGAAATTGGAACTTTTTCAAAGGAAATTGGAGATTTTTCATCCTTTGGCTTATTGTCATCTAGTTGGATGTTAGCATCACCAGTTAATGACTTTCTTGGTATTGGAACAGGTCGTTCAATTGGTATATCCATACTTTCCTCACTCACGGAATGTTTTCTCGATTTTGATGGAGTTGCCATATCCTTAGGTGTTGGAATATCAAAGCTTGATCTCTGTGACACAAGTGCAGAGCGAGTCTCTGAGTGAGTAAAGTCACTGATTTCATCACGTCCAACAAGCCCACGCTCGTATGCAAGTTCAACAGGTATGTGTTGATTTGTAGATGGATCAAATACTAGTTTTAATGAATTAATAGCACCAGCAGCGGCAACGACAGGTGCGCCAACAACAATTAACAGTCCAGTTTTCACAGCATCAATTAATGAAGTTCTCTTCCCAGTCGAGTCAATTATTTCACCAGAATATGGCGATATTATGTCTTTTTTTATTGCATCATCAAATGATATGGCATCACCCGTGGAATGATCAATAATTTTCACAGATTTTGGATCAATAAGATTGTCTTTTACGGCTTGAATGATATTTTCAGATTTTCCAGTCTTCATGTCAATCACAAGAGCCGTCGATGGATCATAATATATGCCTGGTGAGATTTCAAGTGGCTCAGGACTTGTCAAGTCATCCTTACTTGGCATTTTTGATAATGGCAATGGTGGAACTTCATACGTAGTTGTTGTAATATGTGAAATTGATGTTGGTCTTGTTTCCTCCTGTAACTTAATAATTCCCTTCTCAATACTCTGATTCATCGGTATCCATCCATCTGGTGACCTGTAATGCCCAGTCGCGTCTAAAAGATTTCGCTCCAATGCACGATGAACATTAATCTCTTCCTTATATTTTGGATCAACGATTCTCAATGACTCGGGATTAATGAGACCCAATTGTATACACTCCTCAAAACTTACTAATCTATCAGTATTTGGAATGGTAAAGATACCGGAAGATGGATCGAAAATTTTCTGCTCAATTGCATCAGCAAGTTTCAAACTGCCGTCAGACTCAGGCAATAAAGTCTCATCTGGATAGTCAGCAATTTGTGTATTGGCAATTGTTATATAACGTTTTTCCATTTTCGTGACAGTCTCTGTTGTTAATGTTATATTAAGTAAGGAACTTAAAAGCAACGCACCTTCCGGTGTTATAATCTTTCTCTCAATTGCTTGATTAAGCGGAACAAATTGCGAATTATCAATTAAATAACCTGATTTCGGATCAATTAAATCATACAGTACTAAATCGAGTACAGAAAGCTCACGACCATTCATAAAGACACCCACACGACGATTCAACATTTCATTAACTTCTGACCTGACAACACCCATACCAATACCATCTGATAAAGTAATTAATTGGTTCTTTCCTATGTCAATTTTAAAACTATCATGTGAACGCACAAGCACGCCTTTCGAAAGTGAATCATTGAGTGATATAAAGTCATTCGAAAATGTCTCTTTAAATCCATCGATATCAAATATTGATTTTTGCGAAACAGATGATATTAAACCTTCATCAACAGCTTCTTGTATCGTCATCAACTCATTTGTTGTTGAATTTTTAAAATTATTATTAAGACCCACTACACCGCTACCTATAGCTTCATTCAATGTTATCAATTCTGAATTTTCATTTCCTAATGATATTGAATTAATCTTATCACCATCTAAAATGCCAACCTTTATCGCATCTAAAATATTCAACTGACGCTGACGTGTTGGTGAAAAAATCATTCCATCACGATCAATTAAATTTAAATCACACACATCTTTCAATGTCATTGGACGTACAATCAGTTGACGATTTTTCGCTTCACTGAATGTCAATTTTTCTTTTGTTATTGGATTTATATAGCGACCGGTTTTAGCATTTAATAGACCCGATGCAATTGCATCTGCAACAGTTACTTTAATATCGTTCCGGGTGTCAACAATCTCTTGACAATTTGATAAAATTAAGTCGTTCTCGATTGCCGAATCAAGTCGAAATTTATCACCGGCATTACGATCGACAACCCAACCCGATTGATCAACTAAGCCATACGAAATGGCATCAGCAAGACATAATGGCGTTGATTTAATTTTAACGGAATCATTTTTAATCAATAGGCCACGTTGATAGGCATCAGTTATGGTAATTGAACTACCATCAGGTAGCTTATATATGCCCTGAATTGGATCAACGGTTCCATCTTTTATGGCATCAGCAATTGTCTTAATATTTGATGGAGATATTGTGGCTGTTGAGGTTGTTACCTTTACACGCTTTTCAGATGTATCATGACCATTTTCTGCTTCTGATAGCTCACGACGTACCGCATCTAAATGATCACTTAATTTAACAGCTAAATCTGCATCAATTAACTTATGTTCTGCAGCCTTTTCGAGACTCATCTTCTCGCCTGATATCAGTATCATTTCGCCCGTTCGTACATCCAATAGATGTAATTTAATTGCTTCAGCAACTGTTAAGACATTACCCGTTGTTGGATCTAATATACCCGGCGTATCTAATATTCTTGTGCCTTCTGAATCTTTCATGCTGTGACTTCGTTTCGTTGAGCGAATTTCAGAGAATTCTAATGACTTTATCATTTTATCATTATCATTATTACTTCCATTTACATTTCCATTTGGCGATGGAATCTTTTCACTTTGATAGACAGTTGTACGCTTACTCGATGTTAATCTGGGTTAGAATTATTTTTTTTTTGTTTTTTAAGGATTAGTATGCAATGTTCTTGGTGCAAATTATACCGAATGATGTGAAAGTTAAATGCCGGAAATCAGCTATAGAATAATTTACAGACTATCACATCACTCGGTATCCATACTTAATAATGTGTGTATCTTTTAATTAGTAATGTTAGTACTTACTCAGACTTGCTATAGCTAATGTAAGTTTCATCATTATTATCAATTTCATCAGTACCGGAAGCGCCCATATTTAAGCAAGTACGATAAGTTCTTAATGGACGATGCAACGATTCAGCATAATTCTGTTGAATAATTCATTAATAAACAATGAATGTTCAGCTGATGATGGAGAAATGCATCAATTAACTTACCAATCCATCAGCACCATTAACCTCAATCGATGTACGTAAACGTTGTGACAGTGATTGCACCAACGATTCATATTTTGAATTTAAATTATCCAATCTTTGTGTATAAATTTCACCAGCACCTGGCTCACCCATTCGAATGTCACGACGTGGTGGAGAAAAGCTTGGTCGAATTTCCGTCAACCAATCAATATAGTGTGAGCATTTTCCATCATAGATCTAAGTTTTATATTTTTTTATACATTTTTGTTTTTTTTGCATGTGAAGGGTGTAGGTTTGTTTGTTTGTAGTTGTTATGATTAATAAATTAGTAAGTGTTGGTTAATTAATTTAATTTATATTTTATCATAAATTATACTCAAAAAAAGGTAAATAAGATTAATTTTATAATTTATAATAGGAAAATTTGTTGAGGGTAGTAAAAAAAGGGGGGATCTAATTATAATAAGCAGCAGCATATTGAAAGAAAAATTATTTTATTTCCCATGTTCAAATAGATTGGAAGAAGAAGTTAATTAAGGAAATTATTTTTAAATAAAAAAAATCTTCCACAGAATAATTAAAGAAATTTTTTTCTTCACTTTTATGAATTTTTTTTAAAAAGATTTTTTTGTAGAAAATTTGTATAAAAATAGGAGAAAAGGAGGTCAGGGATTGTTTGGACTTAGGGGTTCAGTATTGACTTGTTTTGTTTATACTATGGCTCGATGGTATATTGAGCAATGGACTCATGGTTAATGATTGTCTAATAAATCTTGAACAATAAACTATGGAATGATGGAATAGACACTAAAGACTGGTTCCTTGGGTATACCCTGATATGTAACCTAAGCCTGATGTTTGAGTATATCTTTTTAATTATCTGTTCCAAAATACTATAGTATGACCCTACCATATAACTAGAGTGATCCCTACAAATACTAGGTTTCAACTAATGATGCATGCTCGAGCTTCATTCAACTCATAAACATATTCCACATCTTCAAAAATATTAAAAGCAGCCATCCAGTCCACAACTAACCCTCTGATAACCTCAAAAATCGTCAATACCAAACCCCTGACTCCAAAACAATTCAATTTGTTCCAAACAAGGAAATATTTTTTTGATAACAAAACATACCTTTGCCTCTCTAAGCAGTCGACCACCAGTCACGTTAACTTGCTCCACTTTTGGTTTTCGCTCAACAGCTGATCCCAACATATTCTTTAAATTTTTCATTTTTTCAATTATTTTTCATAGGCAGTAAAAAAAAGTTTTTTTTTTTGTGATAAGGAATTCAAGGAGGATAAATTGAAAATTGGTCGGAGTGGAGAAAAGAGATGAAAGCCAGGACGAGCGCGGGGGTTTGAACACAAAAAAAAAGTAAATAGGATAACAAAAAAAATTTACATCATCACAGCCGTAAAAAGGGAGATAAGGGAGCAAAATTATGCAATTTGTATGTGTTTAAATGTGTGTATGTTAAATTATATACAAATAAAAGTGTTCAGATGTACACAGAGATATTCCATAATTTGAGGGAAGGAATTGAGATTGAGTTTTTTTTTCAGGGCGGGCATTCAAAAAGAGAAAAAAAGAAGAAAAGAGAATTTAAAAATATATTGGAACTTAAATTAGTTATTATCAATTAAATTAAATCTATATCTAAATAGCATTTTTATACAATTTTGTGTCAATTCCAATTCTAAATCTATCGTGAACCTTTTTCTCTAATTTTACATGCAAGAACTAAATTCTTTCCGGTGTATTAAACATTTTCATTCAAAATTTATCATTCACGCAATAATCCATTCAATATTTAAGATTCTTCAACATTACAGACAACGAGTATTTTGTCAAAGACAGGTACCGACAGTAGACGAATTTCGAAATTTTTTCGACGAATAAATTCTTCAATTTATAATTTTTTTTCATGGATAAAAATTAAGAATAAATATTTAAAGTTACTCACATCCAATTCACGAGCTGATGTTGCTGTTGGAAGACTTTGAAGCTTCTCTGTCTGCTTCTCGACCCATGTTTCCTCAACGACAATGCTGGTTTGTAGATTTTTCATTAATCCTATGGCTTGCTCGACACTTCTTAATCTGGATTGATTAGGATTGAAATGAATCATTAGACTAGATGTCCTCATCTGGACCAAAACTTCCAGAACTCCTCCCACTTCCTGTAAAGTCACAAACTACATACCTTTCAGCCAATTGCACACAAATATTATTCCATCGAGTATTCAACCTCTCAACATTAGCATGAAGACGTTTCAAGTCGCTAAGAACCTTTGTTGGAACTCCCATGCGTCCAAGTTGATCAGCTTGATCATTCATCTTATCCATTTGTGGCTGTTGTTGTGTAATAATGTCCTGAAGAGTTGACAATTGCTTGAAAACATCATGAAGACCTTCAGCTGTAGATGGCATTTCAATATGACGTGAGAGACGACCTTCAAGTTCCGAAATGACTTGTTCGTTTTCTTCAAGACCAGCAAGTGCACCTTCGAGCAATTTCAATCGATCAGCATGAAGACCGGCTTGTGTGTTGAGTTCTTTCCATAATTCTTTCAAGCTGTCCAAACTCTTTTTCAATGCTGGTGTCTTTAATGTAATTGTTCTGAATGTCTCTTGTAAATGATTTAGATCTGGTTCCAATAAGTTCAATCGACGACGATAATCTTCAAGGATTTGCACGGCATGTTCCAATGAATCAAGATCTCTTGGCATTGGCGAAAGAATAATGTGATCTAATTCACGTGCCATATCCTCGAGACGTGATTTTAATCCGATGCATTCTTCTGTGAAGATTCTGCTTGCTTGTTTGCTCTCCTCTGTGTGAAATTAAATAAGATTTTAATAAAATTATTTTTATCAGTTTAATTATCCAACCTGTGATTGTACATTGAAAGAAGCTTTTCATTCTTAAACTTTAACTGTGTGATCTATTTGAGAGTCTTCTACCGACTAAAGTCATTTATCAACATTTATTTATGTTCAGACATGCTTTAATGCTTCATGTTGTCGTTGATCAATAAATTAGTTTGAAATTTAATTAATCAATTGACGCAATAGTTGGGAAATTGTTTATAAATGAAAAATATGTGAGGAAATAGATGCATGTGCTGTGGGCGTGTGGGTGCACATGCACATTACGGAAATATTGAATATTTGATCAAAATTCTTCTGAATATGTCGAACGTGATAAATTTTGTGGGAAAGTTGGGCAGTTTGGAATTGTTTGCAGGGTTTGCGACATTCAAATGTATCACATTAAAATAATAATCGCATATCAACTTACCCTCGGCTCTTGCTCTCTTCTCAAACTCGTCAAACAATCGATTAACTTCATCCATTTCACGTCTTAATCGTCTCAATTGTGGATCTGATGGATCTCCTTCAGCCAATAACTTATCAGCATCATCATTAAGTGCACGACGAATAGCTGTTCTTTGTTCAGCACCCATTGCTAAGAATTGATCAAAGTCCCATCCTTTAACTACCTTAATAGTTGCAAAAATCATGTTTTGTCTCAATCGGAGCTGTTTCTTCTGCCATAATGCAACTGTTCTGTCAAAAAGTCGCTTCAAACGTTCAGCTGCATCGATAGCTTCAGCATCAGGTGGTGGAAGTAAGAGACATACTCCAGGTACGGTACCTTCGACATTCTTTTGTGTACGTACACGCCATTTAACACGTCCTGATGTATCAATTAATGTACATGTTTCATTCTTATCTAAATTAACTTGACCACCTTGCTTATAGGCACAAATTGATTGAACTTGACATTGACGATTAACAGGCTGCTTACGCTGCTTTAATGGCACAACATTTTGGGCACGTTGTTGTAATAATTGGACGGTTTCACCAAATGTATTTAATTCCTCACGAATATCCTGCATACCACGCAATAATGACTCACCTTGATCCAATCCGAATTCTGATTGCGAATATTTAGTATTCAGAATATCGTCACGTTTTGCGAGCCATGCTTCTGCATCCTTAATTTCCGTGTAGAAATTATGGTACTCGGTCGCATGCTTAAGATGAACTTCTAAGCATAATGTGAGTTGGAGAAGCCATGACCATTGAGATTGGAGTGCTTGAAGATGTTCCTCGATTGTTTTTGATGCTGGATGTTGTTGGAGCAACAAGGCTTCACCGCGATCTAAGATTGTAGCAAAGTGCATCTCACGCTTTTCTAATTCTGACATGAGGTTCTGGAAAAATTGAAGGGAACCGAGCATTAATTAATGAAATTAGGAGCTGACTAGAATATTTGCGGTAAGCGAAATTTTGAAAAATTTAAAAAATAATTTTGATTTTGTGGCCGAATAAAAAATTAGAACTAAAATGTTTCTGGCGAGCTAGAGGTAAAGACTTACATCCGCACCATTTCCATAATGATGCTTTCGAGTATAAAATTGAGAGGAAAAATATTTACAGTTAATTAAAAAAGTTTTTAAAAATAACATTGACTAATCTCATGGATATGATCTGTAGGATTCAGAAACAAATTTTCCAATTAGAAATTAATCCTTGAGAATAATCCAATTGGAATCAGCGAATAGCTGAAATAATCCACAACATCAAAGTAAAATCGACCTTTATGAGAAGTATTCTCACTAAATTCCGATCAACACACATTGAGATGTTGATCCACAAAGCTAATAGTATACTTAGAATCAAGAAGCAACCATTGCCAAGCAGTTACCTCTTGATTCTTAAAACATCATACTCTTATCCACATTATGGACAACAAACCAACGTATGCCGCTCGGGTTTCATCCATTCAATCATCAAATTAGGAAATTCCATATAAATCCAATGAAACATTGCAAAATACCGAAATAGTTTCAACTTCTTCAACCTTACCTCATAATAACGATGCACAGCAGGCAAATCTAAATTCTTATCTGCCCAATCGCGAGTAATTTCAATTTGTTCACGTTCATGAAGCCATTGAAGTTCAGATGTTGCTGTTGTGAGGAAATCTTGAAGTGCATCTAGTTCCGATAATCTCTTTGTGCTCGTCGTCAATAACTCAGCA
Organism: Chironomus riparius; assembly: GCA_917627325.4. Lineage (NCBI taxonomy): Eukaryota > Metazoa > Arthropoda > Insecta > Diptera > Chironomidae > Chironomus > Chironomus riparius. Next base: position 39,412,524 of record OU895879.1, read on the forward strand.
TAGAGTTTCTGCAATTGACTCAATTTCTGTTGATACAGATTCAATTCATCACCGGTAAAGTTTGTTTGTTGTCTTTCAGCATGTTGAATTTTGGAATGGAATTGATCGATGATTTTATGCTCTTGTTGGTGACGTTCAAGTTCGACTTTAACAGATGGTAAGTCACCACCGAAATCGCTGCCTAATAGCTGCTTCAATTTATGTTGACACCATTCTGTATATTCTTGTAAATCTCTAAAGTACGGATTTGTTCCAACTTGTCGTTGCTCAACGACTGTTCGAATGTCCTTCTTGACTGTCTTTTCATGCACTGGATATTTCATGCCGGCAAGTTTTTGTAACAGAGTTGTATTGAAATCAGTACGAAGTTGTGTCCAGCGTTGATGTAACTTTGTGACACGCTTCTGTAAGTCACTTGCTTGTGGATATCGATTCTCTTTCAACAAATGACAATCATGATTCATCTCCTGTATTGGATGTTCTAAATGACGAATTTCTGTCTCTAAACCTTCGACAGTATTTTTTGCATCAATCGGATGTAGACGATCAATGCGACGAGACTCTTCTGAGATTCGTACTTCAAGACTAGTTATACGCTGCTCGGTGATTTTGATTTCACGATGAACTTTCTCAGCTAAACGCTGAATGTTGTCAACTTTACTGATCTCTGTCTGTAAAATGTGTTCACGATCAGTAAGTGATTGTAATAATTTATTCCATGCCTTTTCTAATGAATCTGGACGTAAGTCGGCTTCAACTTCAATTTCACCAATTGATTCAAAATATCTTTCGAGTTCCTTATAAGTGGAAAATAATCGCTGCTTATCGCGATGACGTGGTGGAATTTCCTCATTTCTAAACTTATTCAATTCCGTTAATAATCGTTTCAATTCAATTAATGTCGTTCCAAAGGATCTCTCCTGTAATAATGATGTCTTCTCGCGACACCAATACAATAGTTGTTGTGCTGTTTCACGGTAATCTTGAACCTTACGTTGAGAGTCCATATCAAATAATGGATGCATTTGTGGTGGTTCTGGGAAGACATCATACAGTGAACTCAAATATGTAATCATTGACTTCTCATCTGGTTCATTTGTGTCGACATCCTAAAATAAGCCAAATAAAAATGTTTAGAAATAGAAACAAAAAAATGTTTTTTGAGCACGTGAGAAAATAGCAGTTGATGTTGTTACAAATACATGAACTTTTATGGAATAAAAATTTTCAATTTTAATTAAAAAAATGTACAACATATACAAATACACAAGTGCCATTCATGTCAATCAAAAATGTATGAAAAATAAGACATAACATTTTATTACCTCTGGATCGAGAAGTCTCGTAACACCATATTCCTTCTCAACGACATGGAATGCAGTTTCAAGTCGCTCACGTGTCCTTTTCTGTCTTGACTCACTCCATGACAACAAATCGGGACGATTTCGATGTATGAGAGCAGAGAATGCCAAACCATCACGCCATGATGCTGTAAAGTCATTAACACGAACGCCTGGATAACGAGCTGTTGAACGACGTGCCCAACGAAGGAGCGCTTCACGTGCTGTCATATTATCCTCTTGTCCAACGACAATATCGGAAATCTGTAATTGAAGGATATTTTTTATTGGGTTGCAATTAATATTGGAAATAGAATATTTAAATTTTTTCCTCGTTCGGTTCCATTAAGATGATTTGTGTATGTAAATTTCCATGAAAATATTTTTAACACTCTGTCTGGAGAGTGTGGGTGGTTGTCAGCACCTTTTTTTAACCATTAATACTTTATGATTGTGTTTTTTTTAATTTAAATTGTGGTTTAAATACCTGTGCTTTAATGTGTAGCTACACAATTCTATAGCTACTATTTTTAACAAATTGAAATATTCGATAAAAAAATCCTTTAAAGTCCTTCAATTTATTAACATGATATTCCTGAATACTTCAGCTTACATAGAATGCTTTTGAGCTTCCTACTCAAAAGCTTATGTATCGTCATTTGACAAATAAATATCAATATTTGCTATCCCAATTGATCAAAAAAATAGCTCAAAATTCCCAGGAACATCGTATCAGAATGTTTAAAAAAATAAATAAAAATATTTTACCGCCTCTGCATCATTTCATTGATCAACCAGTCCGATACTCAATGACAAGATGAAAAAAGAGTCATTTAATAAATCAAATTGAACCATATATGGGCATCAAGCACAGCAACACATATTTAACATGACGTAACAATTTTAAATAACTGAGAGACTCAGAAAATGAGAGTCAGTCGGCAAAGTACTTGGCATGACACTTAATTAGACATAAAGTATTTATAGACATGAATTAACAATTTCATTTGTGCTCTGTGTTGCGTTACCAGTACAAATGTTACTTATTTGTATGATTAATGAGATGATATATTGAAATGAATTCAAATCACGGATGAACTTTTTTTTAATGCTACTGGAATTCCACATCAACAATATTTTTTCCTTCATCATCAACACAGAACGTACGCAAGATAAATCTCAATATGTGATGTGAATTTTTCATTTTCGCGGAACGAGAAGGGGTCGTGAGGAAATGACGTTTGGGTGGGTATTGGGATTGTAGACAACTTGACTATGCCATGTTCTGTCGATACTACGAAGGGATCATACAATGGCTAAACACTTGTTTGACGACTTTGTTAGATCCAGAACTCCTTCCTTGATTTGAACCATAATAATTGCACGATACCCCAAATAAAGTTCATTCTTAGCAGTAAATGTGGATGTTCTATAATTAAAATGCAATCTAATTACTCATATTATGAACGAGAAGAGAGGAAGAGCTTTAAAGTAATTAAAGTGTAATTTATTAAGTCTTATGTCTTAAAATGCACTGAACAGAACGAGAACGAAAGTTCCTCATTTTTTGTAAAGATTAAATTTTCTAGGAAAATAGAAACAATTAAGGAAAAACTTTCTAATTAGATTAAATCGTAAACTTCTTGGAGGTTAAAGCACCAAATCATATTTACACTCGTGTATTGGAATTAAGACACTTTAAAGAACAAGAATTAAGGAGGTTGAAGAAGACAACTCGTACTTATGCGTTGTTATATTACCAGTAGAACTACAAAATAGACTCAACGATGACTTGTACAAAAATTCTTTAGAAATCGAACAAATTGAAGGCGGTGCTGTAAATCAAATTTTATTCACACTTTTATTGATTTCACTTTCAATAAAAAAAAAACGAAATAAAGGAGAATTAGACAACTAGCACCTGCCAAAATATCACTTTCAAATTGATTCTTATTCTTGATCGAAAGTGAAGCTAATTTTGAATATTTTTAATGGAATTGATCTGAATCACGTCAAGGAGATTTGAAGTTCAAGAGAATTTATAAATTCTATGCTTAACAAAAGTCGTTGGAAATATTTTTTTGCAGTTGTCAATCATAAGTGACGATCTTATATTGTCGAGACTCTTAAACAAATTTACACGAAAAAGGAGTGTCATTTAAACTCAAATTCTTTAAATTCTCTAGGCTCAATCAGAACACAGCAAATATTAATATGATGTTGCTTTAAGAGCTCTTAAAGATAAGCAAATAATTGCAAATCCAGAATTATTTTGTTCTTGAAGACAATCTAAACCTTAGTCAACTCAAAATACGTGAACATACTCTCAAAAAGCTTATCTCTAATGATGTTCTTGACACGAAGAATCTGTCTCAATAGTCATATCATAAAACAAACAAAAAGAATCAGAATTGTCAATATTTTCCCTCAACACATTAACCTCGAAATTGGTTAGACATGTCCGTTGAGAAAAATTGAAGCGAGACAATGAAAAATGGTGTGAATTTTAGAGTTTGTTGGACATTTTGGATCAGTCAGCTCGTCTCTAGATTTCAAGTTTGAATTCAATGTTTGGAAAATTGTTTTTCCTTTCGACTCTCGGTTTGACTTTAGTAAGTATCCCAAAATTAGACAGAATACAGCAGCTAAGGAGTCGTAGCCAAAGGAACAAAATTTAATTGGCAAAAACAATCCTCAACTTGTTGATCTTTAAGCCCACCAGACAAAACATTTCATTAAAAAGTCAACAAATCAAACAATTTCATTCCGACAAAAAGAATCAAATTAAATTAATTTTAGACGTTCCAAAAAAACTGTACAAAAATTCAAAGTCATCGCAACAAGTTCACAAGAAAAATTCAGAGTAAAAAGTTTTTTTGTAGACAATTTATTTCAATTATTCAACGCTAGTCGGAAACATTTGGACTTTAATGAAGATTTTTAATCTACCGACTAGGAAGGAACAGCTTGCAAATTCAGACATTAAATCCGAGGTAGATAAATGACTCAATCCTCTTCAAATTCCAGTTATTTAAACATCCAAAAAGAAAAGATAAGCAATTTATTTTAAGATAGTGAGCCGTCATCAAATCTCGTTTTATCCACAAATCTCAAGCTGACTATTTATTGTCAAATAATAAAAAAGAACCATCATATCATCTAGCTAATAATAAATCCGTGTTTATCTATTAGCATCGAACATATAAAAAATTTGTAGCCTTTATTTGAGATTCTTAGTGGCACTTACAGCTACTTATTTAATTGATCTATTCAAGTGCCTCATTTGAGAGTGTTTGCAAAGCTTTTAGTCATGACAAAAATATCCATTCATCACAAATATAGCAGAAGCTAGAATCAGAACAAAAGAATCTTGTCAATTATCGGAACTAATGAGCAGTATGACAAGAAAAATCATTAAAAAAATATTCTAAACGCCTCCGTCGACTAAATGCCTCGTATTAATAAAATCAATTCACAAAAGTGCCAAATATTTGTGTATATATTGGTACATTCATTCATAAATGGCAGAACGGCAACACAAAAAAGCTCTTTTGTATGAGTATGTTGTTTTTTTTTCGGCTGGTTGACATTGAAAATGAGAGATCCGCTGCTGTTAAAGTTTTTATTATTATTAGCTTTGGAATAACAAGATTTAAATTTGATTGTGGGCGATTATGTATGTTCAATTTCTTTCTATTAATAATGTCGAGTGGATTGAGTAGGAATTGATATTTTCGAGGATTAGGTTGGGCTGTATTCTGTTTTAGAGATAAGTCTTGAACCTCTTGGGGGTTAGATATGACAGGAATTGGCACATTGCATAGTAAAACTCAAACTCTAGTTAAATTACAAATAATCCCAAACCTAGCTTGCAATTTTATTACCAATCATGTCAATTTCCTAACAAACCTCAAGATTTCAAGTTCAAATCCCAAAGATTCTGTCTCAGAAATCATAAAATCCCCTCAATTACATTATAAATCATATTCTACCTTGACTCGCTTTGGTCCTTCAATAGAATGAGTTGCCATGTATCCAAGTTCAGTTGTCTTTCTATCATTCGAGAATTTAATCATATTATTTGCCTGTGCACGCTCTTCAGCACGACTTAATGTCGTTACTTTTCTAACAATATGTGTAACATGTCGTCTATGTCCATCTGGTGCACGTTGAGTGGTCTTTGTTGTATGCATTGTATTGCCAAGCACTTCAGTTGATATACGTTTATTTCTCGTTATTTGCTGAAGATCTTTTGTCATACCAGCATCATAATCATCATCACGGACAGGCAATGAATATACCAAAGCATTATTTGATGCATCAACAACATCACGATCAATTCGACGATTATCTCTATTTGTATAATCGGTTATAACCGCTTCAATTGTTTTCTCATGAATTACATCATGACGAAATTTAATTCCTTTATCATCGATGTTTGTTGTGATTGCGGAACCACGTGGTACAAGGGCACGACTACCACTTGGTGATGGTGCGGATGGAGTTTCACGTGTTGCACGCATAAAAAGTCGACCTGGTGGTCGAAAATCATCATCGAACTTGTACATTGTACTCAATAACCATTCAAAAGTATTTCACAAAGTTTTTTACTCGATTCACCTGATTACAAATAGACGTAAGCACTTGCATGACAAGCCATAATTTGTATCAATAATTGATTAAATTGCAGAGATAGACAAACAAATTCAATAGACAATTTTAGCTGTTTTGTGCAGCATTAGACATAAAATAAATTTTTATCACGACCCACTGATGCGGTGGAAGTAAAAAAATAAATTAAATCCAGCCAGCGCGCTGTCAACAAACAACATTCGTAATAGCTTATAATTAAATTATGGTGGAAGTAAATTTTTTTTTATGACTTTTTCAGCTTTTGTGATTGAAGAATGAAAAAAATCTTATCAATCACTCAATAAAAATTTATCACTTTAATGATTGTGTCGAGGTATGGGACTACCTAATGGCGCATATTTTATTTGGTATTGTTCAAAAACAATAAAATAATGTTGAAGATATCATTTTTTGTTTTGTTTTGCTATGTGCTGGGTAGCATTGTGGGCTTTTCGAGGAAGGTATGCATGTTGGGATGGGTAGACACCAAAAATAGTATAATGTATGGACATACTTTATGTTTTGTTTGAGAAAATCAACATATATTGATATTTTTATGTAATGGCAGACATTATTGAACACCTTTGACCTGTAAGGCATAAAAGGTCTCTCTTTATATAGCTTTTGGGTGAGACCTTATATTCTTTGAGTATTACTCGGGCTTTTTGTTTATTTATCTTATTTACACCGGAACTATTGCCTCGGAATTTATAAACGTAATAATAAAAGTCATTTATCAAAACTATACACTATAAGCTTAAGCTTTCGAAGGCTGTTGATAAAAATGCTACTGAGTATGAAGGATAGTCTAATATGACTCTTATTCCGGACCTGGATTGTTTGCTTAAGTAAAAAAAATCTTCAACTACAAGCTCCTTGAAAAAATGTTTCAATTTCCACAATAATTTAAATTCCAAGAACTTTATTAATTAATTTTCCATCTCTATAATTTCCATTGAAAGAAATCCTTCCAATCCAACTTAATTTCCAAGTATTACAACGCTATAAGCCTGCATATTGTTATTTAAGACTTCTTATTTTCAGAATGCTGAATATTAAATTTCATTTTCCTTTCTTTTCTACCGAAAAGATACAAAATTACTGCGTACATGTATACTCTTTGTATTTACTTTCTTAAATCATCCCATTAACTTATTAAGTACTTCTAGTGTTTGAACTTTAATAATTTATATAATGAAGTGTACTTAAACGAGATAAATGAAGGCGTCATTAACGATTTAAGATGCGATAGAATAATTTAAAGTGTGCTGTTAACTTATTGATGCAAAATATTTTAAGAATTTGGAGTAAAGGTCTTGAGTATTTACAGAATGTTATTGTTGAAAATTTCTGAAGTATGAAGACGATTATTTTGGTTTTTGTTGGATAAGGATGAGTTGAAGAAAATTATTTAATCTTAATTCAAAGATTAAATCTTCTTTAAAATTTTGAAAATTACAGAATAATATTACTGAACACATTCCCACTTCAATATTTATTTCTCATATTGCTTGCTCTATTATTTAAAGAATTAATCTTAAATGTGATTAAATGTTTAGAAAAAAGTGGCAAGAGCCTTATTTATATCACTTAAATATGAATTAACCAACCATTTTTATGTCCTTTAAAAAATCTCCTTTCTTCTCACTGAACGCACTCTAAAATTTAACAAAAATTGAAAATCTGCTATAAAATATTCAACTTCTAATAAATTCAAATTTAACTCATCCCAAAGTAAATCTTTAAACTGACTCCATTAAAATCAAAGATCATCAAATCTATTAAGTCCATAAAAATTGCTCATAAATTTCTCCATAAAGCATATCATCACTATTCAAACAAAGCAATTTATGAACTATAAAAAAGGGTTCAAAAGTTCACAACCATAAACTTTATTCATGCCATAAAATTGATTGAATTTTCCAGCATTTAACTCATATGATTTTTTCCATTTCGATGGAAATTAAAAAAGCTACAAAATTTTCATTCCATAAATTCCCATTAACTCGTTAATGATGGTTGAAAAATTTTTAATTAACATATTTTTTTGCCGTTTAATGCACAACACATGTAGGCATTCATCGATTTTACAATGACAATAATTATTAATTTCTTTCATTTCATCACACTTTTATTTTTTTGTTAATTGTGATTACATGCAAATTGAATTCACACACGGAATTGATTGAGCATCATTTAATGTTGATTTTCATTAAGAAGAAATAATTTTTTATGAATATAAATTGTAATTAAATTCACAAAAGCAGAAATTGAGTCCAAAAAAATATTTCTCACACATTTTTGCTCTATTTTTAAATTATTTCACTTGATATCTCCGCATTCATTATTACACACAGCACACGAATGAAAATGAGATAATCATAAAATAAATAAACTGTAAAAATGTGTGTTCAACTTTACAATATACAGGTGATAAGGCAATTACTTCTTTACATGAACAATTCACATTCATGTTAAGTATTTAATTTCGTATTCATAAAATAATACAATTTAATGTCGATGCACAACTGCACAACTAAAGGATTAAATTTCCATTTTTCATGTATTAAAATAATAATTCATAAAGACTGTCTCATTCGAATGATGGAGAATCAAAATCAAATTTGTCTCGAGAGTGAAGCCAAATGAATTGAATTAAAAAGTTTTGTACGGAAATGTTTAAAGTGAGATTGAAGATTTGGGCGCTTTTTTACTGGGAACTTGCTTTTTTAAGAAGGTCGTTCTAAATTAGGTCTAATCATCGGCTTTTAATTTATATGTAAAAAAGCAAAAGAGCTAGAGATTTGTAAGAATTCTGACAAATAGTGATTCATAAATCTTAAAGTTACAATTCCAGCTAAACATCACTTTTGAACTACTCCTAATTGAAGCAAATGACTTTTCTTGAGATAAGATACGAAAAATGAAGTAAGAAGTTCTCAGAATAACTTTAACATGACTGATTTTGCAGTCATTTCATGTTATTGTGACATTTTTAATTAAAATCCGTAATTTTTTTTGCTGAACGCACTCTCACTTCAAAAAGTATTTCTTAATTTGCTTCCTCAACAAAGCTTAATTTGGAATAATTTTTCTTGTTTCGTGTAGAAAAAAGAGGCAAAAGTCATCAACAACTCATAACATTATCGAAAAAGTAAACATTTTGACAGTAACAACATCAAAACATTTTGAAGTACCTCCTTCAATAATCTTATCAATCTCTTAAAATTTCACAATATACCGACAAATATTTTGACATTTATCCAAAATAAAGCTATAAACATCACATCCCACATAAAATATGCTAAAAACAATTTTTTGTCGTATTTCAGAAAATGTCCAACATGCATTTTGCTCCTTCTCTCTTCCACTTCAAACGTAATTGAATAGCACATAATTCCATTATGTCATTAAACTTTTAATATATTTTTCAGTCTACCCTTCTGGCTATTCCACCTATCTATGAATATCCTTTCTATGTAGCCAATGTCATATCTCGAATATGAAATTTATTTTTTTTGCATTTTAATCAATTTATGATGAGCAATTATGGCTTCATTTTTTTACCACAAAAAAATATCTTTCTTTTTTTCACTTGATATTTTGGAATTTAACGTATCTGTACGTCACATACGTGATAAGAACCATCAAACCATGAAATTTTAATTTTATTTTTTCTTTCTTAATTGTTTTTTTTTCCTTTTCTTGCACGAATTATTTTTAGATAACACCACACAAAAAAAATCGATCTCGACTAGACAGCAACCGCTCGATTACGCGTAAACATCAAAATCAATCAAATATGAAAAATAGCAATTCCGATTTGAAAATTAAAAAGTAACGTTCTGTCCATCCGCCTTCCTGAGCAATCGAACACAATATGCTACCACTTTAAAAAAATATTTTCAAACACATGAAGAGAGTCTTTTATTTTTATTTTATTTCGATCAAGTCAGCTGGAAAGTTTTATTTTGTGTGTGTGTATGTGTGTCTATGTGGTACGGTATTGTTGTATATCCGTCCACAAGTAATACGCATACACCTACCATAAATAGATTTAATTAGATGCTTATGAGTATGTAGATACATACACCACAATAATAGACTACAATGAGTGAATGTGTGGCTTATTTTTTAACAAGGTAGGGTTTCACCTGTGCGAGTGTATCGTATACATCAATGGATATGATATCTAGTCGTGTTGTTGAGCAATATTGCGTTTAGTTAAACACAAATACAGCAAATATTTCATTTCCGAAATGTTCTTTTTTTGCGGTATTTATGACGACTTTTAGGCTGTTTGTAAAATGTTTCAAAAATTCTTATGAAAAGAAAGAATAAAAAAATTAAAAGCAAGTGGAAGTGATGATGTTCTTATTATCTTGATATGCTTCGATGGGCACTCAAAAAAGTGCTGAAATTATGAGAACTTATTTCTGCAAATCAACATACAATAACCTCTTTGGGTTAATGTTCTTAAAATTCAGTCAAGAAAAGGAAGTTCCTCATCTGGCTGAAAAATTCACATTCTTGACCGTCATTTGAAGTACATCGAAAGGTGAAATTATGATCATTTCAAAAGAACTCAATGGAACAATAGAACAGATGGTCAAAATATTTTGTTTACCGTACGAGCTAAGCTAGTAAGTCACAGAGAAAAAATGACGTAATTTTCTCGTGTCCCCCACTCACATTTTTTTTGTTATTTTAAAGCTAAACGCTCACCATAGTTGATTGACTATCGATGTAAAGTCGATACTTGTGTTACTTGGCATGCTAATAGCTTCCTTCAGTTATTTTCATATTCATTGAATAGTTTTCAACTTGTTAAATGCCGGTAACGTTCAGCATTGCAATTGCTGTACACAAAATCGTTCACAGTCTTTAAAACAATAATACAGAAAATCAAACACGTATATTGATTTGTGTAGGCATTGCATTAATCGTCGGCGTCAATTAATTTTTATTAAAACGAAATAAAATTTTTTTTTTATGAATGAAACCACAAAAAGTATGAATAAATACGTGTGTTTCAGCCTCATACAGTTGCACGCAGTTTTTCATTAATCATTTTTAATCGCCACAGAAAAAGCAGATCGCTCCATTGATCATGTCAAATTGAATTTTCATATTTCATGTGGATGAATATTGAATTTTTTTATTTTCTTTTCTTTTATCGCGAATTAATCCAACAAACTTGTCCATTTAACTCCTCATTTATAGGAGCTTTTCAAACTAGAATTGTTGAGAATATGTCGACTGAGTCATTTTGGTCGAAATTTAAAGACTCAAAGTCTAAACTCAACTTAATCTTAGTTAAAATCCAAAAATGCGCTCTTACCACTCAACTCAAAGTCACTTCTTACTTGAATTATTCACAGCGTAGGCGATAAAATTCTCTGGTTGAGATGCAAAAATTGCCGAAATAAATAAAGCGATTAAAATGCTTTCATGTTTGTCATCTGTGGAGCGACACACACACACACACAGTTGGTGGCAGTGGCAATGATTATTGTGCATAGTGGCAATATCGTAAATAACGATTCTGATGCGACAATTGTGTCTTTTGTAATGCATAAAATTAATAACAATGCCATTCCATTTTCAACGGTGCTTGTCGATGCTATTGAAGATCTTTAAGGCGGCATTTAAACTTTAGAAGATTTTTCATCTTTTAAAATAATAAATAAATCGACGAAGGTCATCAACGGCATTAGAAAAGTCCAATATGGAAATTCCAATCATATTTATGCTTTATTTCTCACAATTCAATTCTTATGACTATTTTTGATTCCCATAATTGGCAATTACTTCAAAGTCCCAATTAATTCAATTCATTTTTGGATAAGTTATTGCAGAAATATTATACGAACATTTAGGGCGAGGCAGATGGTGCATGTCAGTTCAATGGAAATTATATAATTTCATTTTGTAACTAGACTGGTGCATGACTACTTGAGAGGATAATTTGCTCGTAGATTGATTGATCAAAAAATTCAAAGAACTCATTGAGCTTTTCATTCACTTCAAATCAGAATCAGAAGTTCAAGATTTCCAATTGAATTGACTCTATTCAGTAGCAGTTGGCTGTGCTGCATATAAATTGCAAGATTTTTCGATGAGATTTTGGGATTGTTTACTAGTGACGTCTATTAAGATTGAAATTTTTAGTCATTTTATCTTGTAACATTGCTTATGACCCTTCCTAAAGATTAGAGAATAGCCTGCTTTAAAATTTCAGTGTCTAAAACCCAGCAACATCCTCTACAATCCCAAACTAATGTCAATTAATTACTAAACATTCTCAAAATCGCTCTAACTCCCAACATCCACTATTAATGACAAAAATATCTGTTCTGTTCATTAATTAATCATTTTTATGCTTGTTACAGTTTTCTCATTACAGCATTTACAAGTCTTTAAGTTCAGTAAGTCACTTATTCATTCATTCATTCGCTCATTCACTTATTTATCCATACAAATGGGTGAATACATGCTCTTTTGTGGAAGGTCAGTTATGTTCAGCACAGTCTTTATAAAGGAATAAGTTGGAGTTTTGACATTTGACATTTAAAGTCCTTATTTCTTGTGTCTCTGAGGGCGGTGACTTATATGATGTCTAGTTATGAGTTAAAAAGGTTGTAATTAAGTAAAGTTAAGTTTGGGAAGACTTAATAATGTTGTTGAAATTGTAAATGATATTGGATTTATCTTTTAATTTGAGGACCTGATCTTGAAATGATGATTTAGAGTGTACGATGACCAAAGATTGATAACGACTGATAAAGGAGAGCCATGGATCTCAATTGAAAGCTATAGAAGCTGTTTAACGTTCAAAAAAACAAGCTGATGATGGCAAGCAAGAAATAAAAATAAATGTTTGACGAACCTTACTAAACTCATCATAATCATCCTTCAAACTCACAACAAAAAAGTTCTAAATTCATGAACTCAATTGGCACCAATAATTTTCCCACAAATCCCTTAATGAGCACAACAAATCCACCAACTGACTTTCTTACTTCACACATTTATGCTTAAATTTCCATAAAAAAACGCATCAAACTCTTTAATCCAAAAATATTAAAAACCCAAGCAATAAAAAGATTATTAAATATTTATTAACAAAGAAGAAAAAAATCTCAGTTATGATCTCCATTCATAACAGTGAAATGGCTGCAGCACATAGGACAATTGACATAAAAAGCATCAAGTTAAGTAGGTTTTTAACCTTAAAACAAACACAGCACTGAGATTGAAATAAAAATTTAAATGTCGATGACGACAATATTTGGGTTAGTTGAATCATTCATTAAACATTTCAAGTACATCATAAAAAATATTATTTTATGGCAGCAACAACAGCTTCATTTAGGTTAAAAATTAGTCGTGGATGTCTCGTAGGTGGATTAATAAACAACAATATAAAATATGTGTAAATAAATAGCTAGAATAGCTTTGAATGTTATATAATTTTCGCAATTGACTAGCTTGTTGTGGATTATTATGGTGTGTGCGAGATCGGAGCACGATTTTAATTCATAAATGTCAGTCGAAACGCCAATCAGATCTATAATGTGACATTGAAATGATATGTTATGGGTTGCTACTGATCATACCCACGTCATTTATGATATTGTGCTGTTGTTGATGCAGTTATGCTAAATAGAGCTATATGGAAGCTAAGATAAGGTCGGAACGTTATTGATTTTACTTTATGTACTTCTAATCAAGCCACATGCTATGCTTTGGTCAATTTCTCGATTCATCTTAGGACATTCTTCAATATTAAAGCCACAAGACACAATTACTCAAAGTTAATTGACCCAAAACCTTTAAAAACCGAGGATTTTCACTTCAGCTACTTCAATCCCACCCATGCCTCTACATCCACACAAAACAAGATACCGATCGTCTCCATTACATTCAATTACAATTACTTCCATCGCGCATTGTACGCTAATTGATTTGTCGTCGACTTTTGACTGAGCTTTTTTTGCGCTATCATAAATTTTGCATCTCAATTGTCTTAAATGGAAGTGCATGCATATATGTACATAATGTTTGCAATGTCTTAGATGAAGATTGATTACCTTTTTGTATTGCCTGTTATTGTCTACGATGGAAATTTTTATTCATTGCTGTTTTGATTATTAGTTGATGAGCTGCTGAATTTTATGGGAGAATATTTTATGTGGAAGTGGATAAAGCTTGAGAATCTTTTTGTTAAATCACTCAACTAATTTGCATCAATTTGCATTTAATTCAATTTCATCAACTTCTATTAACATCCCAACCTAGTTTTGTCCATAAAAGCTTTAACGTCACAATTCATAAACTTCATAAGACCAAAAACATAATAAATAATGAAAAGTTTATGTCAGTCGGCGACAAACGCATTCAGCATAAATCCAATTAAAAAACTTTTCCATATTTAGGTAAAATAAATATTTTTTTAAAAATAAATAAAATGACACGAATTAAAAGATGGAAATATTGCCTTGATGCTTGACCAAAAATGTGACTTCAACAAGCATGTATATCTTAATGTTGATATCATTGCGCATAAACATGATACCCTACACCATATAATCACTTGAAATTGTCATTGAAAATAAATAAATAAATATTTTTTTTGTGTCCCATTGAAGACCGAAACTAATCTCAACTGTCTGTTGCCTCAATTTGATTGAATAAGCTCCAGTCTTCTTTTTAACATTGAAACATGAAAATTCATCATTTTGGCGTCTGTCAAAAAATTAGCAAAATCTTTCTTCTTTGCAAAAAAAAAAGACGAAAAAGTTTTAAAGACTAATTTATTATTTTAGAATGCGTAGCGAATCTTAGTGCCCTTCAAATAGATTTTGACAGATATGAAATATGATAATCTGGTGGACTTAAGGCTTAACAAATTGGTTTTGAATTTATGAGATTATTTTTTGTGGATTAAAGAGATTTGAGGTTGATTTTGTCTGATTTTGGAGTTTATTTTGGAATTGTTCCTCTTAAAACCTCGAGAATCCAGGCTTTATTGCTTTCTGACTAGCTAGTACCCTACTATAGGAAGGCACTCCACCCATGTGTTTAAATAACAATTTAAATTTCAGGACTGAACCTAAAATATTCAAGTGTGAAGGCATCTGATCTTTAAATTTAAATTGTGAAGGCATCTGAACTTTAAATCAAAAGTGTTAAGACGCCAGAACCTCAACTAATTAATGTAAAGGCACCTTAACCTTAAAATTGTATTTATTAAAATAACTATTTACAAACTCTATTTCAATTGTAGCGAATGATCCCGAAAATTCAGCGTTTTAAATCTATCACCATCCCTAATGACATATAGCATCTCCATACACCAACCATATACCTCAATTCTCATTTCCATCAGCCACAATTCTAATATGAAACTTTGTTTACAACAAAATATATATTTTTTTTTTCATAGCTGTGCTTAGCGTGGGATCGGAATCGCACATAAATATTCAAACAAGCTTTATACAAATATGGACACAAAAAAAACTTTTTTCTTCTCTCTCGCGTTAAGCCAGAAAAAAAAAACAACTAAACGAAAACATATTGTGGGCGAGTGAGCATGAGAATGTGAAACAGAATTTCATCAAAGACATTTTCAAGTTCAACACGATTGGAGATGAAATGTTTTTTTTTGCTGCCTTCTCTGTTTGCATTACATCATATGCTTTAAAAATAACAACAAAAACAAATATAGACAAAGAATTATATCGTATCTGTGTATCCACATTAACGCCATCATCATCATCAACATCAAAGTGAGATACTAAATGGAGCCATCAACACAGCACAGAGAGAAAAAAATGATGATGATGATATGTGTGAGATGGAAAGACAAATGTGGATCATCGTAAATTTTAGTATTTTATTATTCACGTAATGACTGGACATTATCATTTGTTGTGCAGAAAAAAAAATACATCAAGGCAGTAAAAATAAAATCAATTCCATTTATGGCAATTTTTCTTAAAGTTTTACACACTAAACTTAAATGTGGGTGGGTAAAAGGCATGAGACGAAATAATTGTGTGGGATTGTGGAGATAAATGAATAAAGAGAAGTGAAAGGGCTGCGTTGAAAGAATTTGGTGACAAAAATTAGCTTTATTGAGAGCTTTTGAGGTGCTGTGTGCTGATGAAAGAGGGGTTATTGCTAGATTTTGACCATTTGCAAAGTTCTCGTCTATCCTAATCCCGTGTAACCCTCTTAACTCATTTTTAAATTATAACTCAACTTTTGAGAAGTTAGGGAGGTTCAAAAACTCCCGTTTTTGATTGCGTTCATTTATTAACAGCCCAAAAACAGCTTTTGATCAAGGTTTAATCCAATATAGCAATGTTCTCAGCTGATTCTGCCTCTTTAACACAACATCAGCTATACAAAAAGGCCAGAACATCACCATGTCTATGCAATGCTTCAAAATTAACATGATTACGTTTCTGTGCCTTAGCAACGACGTTGTATCTCCCAGAAATCATATAAACTTCAACTTACTCTACTCCCAACCCAAGCATGATACAGCACTCCAAAAGTTTACATCCAGAATATTATTTAATTTAATTATAGCCTGTAACTTTTTGAAATTTTGTTATGACTTGACTACTCGAAATTGTGGGTTTCTATTTATAAAGTAGCAATTTTAAAAGGAAAGCTCATAAAAGCTCAAAGTCAGATTATTATTATATCAAAAACTGGCATAGCATTTAAGCTGGCATTTAATTTGTTTGTGGAATATTTAAATTGTAGTTTTGAAATGAATTTAAAAGAGTTGCAAGCTTAGAAAATGATACAGATTTTAATAAGCTTAGATATTGAAGTAGAAATGCAGCTTTAAACAATTTCCAAAATTGACTTTAAAAAGAACAGCAAGAATGTGTAAAAGCCCCCGTATCTGTTTCAATCAGATCAAATTCCTCTCGACATGATATCTTAGTCTTGTAGATCTTGTTGAAATTCATCAATTGAATTAGACAAATCAATTGAAATGCAAAGCTATTTTGCGCCTTAAGCAGTCAGTGTCGATAGAATAAATCAGAATTGAGAATTTAAATTGACTGGTTCGTCAATCTTAGCCCACAACAAAAATGGAATGTTTATTTGGAAGTTAATGGTTGTTAATCTGATGCTAGAGGCAATCGCTGTAAGAACTTTTGCCAGTAATTGAGCCGATCTTGAAGTATTTTTCGACTAATTAATTGAAGATTAAATGTTAAGCTTGAAAATCAATTTAAAGTTGAATTTTCACATCGAAAAAGTTAAGTCTATCGTCAATTATCAATCAATTTCCTGCCATATGGTTCAGAATTTTTTATCGCCCACAAAAAAATAATTCCCAAAATCAATCAAGGTGGAATTTCAAAATTTCTTCTTTACATCAAAAACAAGCAAAGAAATTTGCAAAAGGGGCGGCACTTCCTCAGCCGAAAATATATAAATTTATCAGAGTTTGTGCAGGCACAAAACTAAAATTAAGTCATTTGTCAGATCATTGACATTTCCTAAATACCATTCATAATGATAAGAATGTCATGGAAATTGACTAATGTTTGGTGTGAAGTCATCAACATAAGAAAGATAAACAATAAAAAAAAATTCTGTTTACATTAATGACTTCATTATCGTTTTGGGAACATAGTAAGTCTTATATTAAACATCGAGTGTCAAGTGAATGTAACAGCATGAGAATGTCCTTCATCATTACGTAGAGTCTTATCATCATCAAAAGATTTATGGAAATTTTTATAGTAAAAAGTTTTATGAATCATAAAGTAAATAAATTTATCGGGTAGACAAAAATTTAATTTTGTTAAGTGATGAAACAGCTGACATGGAAGTGATTTGAATTTTTTTTAAAGACTAGTCATTTTTGGTATTAAATTACTTTTTAATTGTTGGCGTTTATTGGATTAGATTCTATGGACATGACTCTTAGTTTAAAGATTCGAAGACAATTTCTGATGAATCTAGGTTTTTTGAAGGCAAGTAATGAAGTTTTGGGAATCAATGGTTACATTTATAAACGATTTGTCCTCAAAATGGTCAGTTTAATGCTGTGCTGTATCTTACAATCACTAACTGCCATCAATAAAGCTTGCTATTCAATCAAAATTGATCCTTTTAAACATTTAAACATCCCTCGTTTTGATCAATTGAAGAGCAAAGCCCAAATCTCATCAACTATCAAAATTATTTGACATCTGCGATGACTCTTAGTCGCCGCTAAGTCATCTCAATAATTTGAAAAAAAAAATCTAATTTTCTCAAAACTAATTTAAGTCTACAATATCAATTCCTTATTTGACTTATGAGTACTTGAGAAAAATTTAAATGACTAAAGATTTTCAGATAAATCATCAATTTTACGAGGCGTCTTCCTCATTTGAGAAGCGTGAAATTACTTTCAATGAATATTTTAATTACTGGACAACCTTCTTTGAAAAGTTATTAAAATTTGTTTAATAAATTAAATCGTAATGGAACCGAGGAAAATAATTAAATGTAGATTTTGATTACTCACCTGGAAGTGCAAGATGATCGTCCAGATGAGACCCAATGTGAGTCTAGATAGAGAAAATAAATTTATTTTGAGTTAAAGAACTTTTAGGATTTCAACAATTGTTTAAAATGAAAATTTCGTTTAATTTGAAATTTCCTGCCAAAAATTAAGATACAAATTAATTATAAACTTACTTGTGATTCCCATCAACGACATCCTCAGACCGTATGTTAACCAACTTAATTTTTCTGTATCTTAAAAAGTCCAAAGCCATCTGTACATTTTGGAGCATGTGAAATCGCATTCGTCCTTTCTCTCGAGGCTAAAATAAACAAAAACTCATAAGAACCTATTTCAAGATTGTCCAAAAAGTAAAGTAGAACTTACCAAATGTTCACCAGATAATACTTCAAGTAGTGATAACAAATTGTGTCCATCTCGTAAGTCTTCGAACAGATCATCAACTCGTCTCGAGACCTGGCGTCAAAAAAATAACAAAATATGAATGAAATTTCAGTGTGAAAATAAGTTTCATAATTTTTTTTATTTGTTTCCAAACAATCAGCACTCATTCAGAACGTCCATTAATTATTTATATACATTCACAATATTTATGAGGAAAGTCTTTCAAAAAGATGAAAATGAGAACAACAAAACAAAACACATCAGATGAATGACGAACTTACAGGGCTTGTACAACATGGGACACCATTGATGTTTACGCATACATGAAGTAATGTGTAGTTCTGGAATAAAGAATTTCAAGATTTTTTTTTGTTCAATTTTCAAGAATTTCAAGATTTTTAGACTCGATCGAGTGAGAAAAATTCAATTTTTTACCTTTGCAAATTTCCAATGCTTTTTTTTGAGTCAACAGAAAAAATTGAGAAGAAAAACAAATTTTTTCGAAAAAATTAGTTCAAAAGCAATAAAACATTTTTTTATCGTCATTAAAACTGTCATCGTCATAAAAATTATGACTCTGTTGTAATTCAGAAAATAAATGAGATTTACGAGTAGAGTTTATAATAAAAAGAAAAAAAAAATAATCGCAATGTTCAACACGTGACAAACAAAAAGTGCAAGCAATTTATTTATAATAATCAAAAAATAGTCTTTTGTGACAAATTGAAAAGATTAAGTTCAACAATAAGTAATAAAACTTCATAATCCGCAAAAACTCATTCAACTTTAATGAATAATTTTATAAATTTTTGCATAAGTTAAACGAAACATTTTAAAATAATAAATATTATTCATGCAAAGATACATAAAAAGCCAATTAATACAATCTACTCGAAGTGTCAGAAATAAGCGCATTGTTATGCTCGATACATAGGATTAAACGGTTTTTTGACATTCAAATTTTATAATAAAAACAAAATGGCGAACTTTTTCTCACCTCGAAAAGTTTTTTCCAATTTAAATAAAATTCAATGATTTTTTTATGAAATTCTTCATTATTTTAAGAAAGTAAAACATGGCAAGGACCAGACAAAAAAGTATTTATTCCCTTTTTTGTAACAACAATCAAAATATTTCAATAATTGACAAATTATCCGCCCATTTTTTTAACCAACCATTTAACCATCAAGTCAAAATGTGTAACAAACAGCCATATCCATAAAAACTGTTCCAAACTTCAACAATGCAAATTCTCTTTGTTGAATTTCTAATTCACTGTATTAAAAACTTTTTTACTATTCATGCTTTTGAAAAATAGAAATTAGAAAGAAAATTGATGTTTGTGAAAAGAAGCAATAAAAAAAATTATGCAAGAATTTCAACATGATCATTATAATTATAAGACTTATAAATAACTTGTAAATAATACCATTGAATATATTATTTAAATTGAGAAGAATGAAAGAAACTTTCCTTTTGTAAGTTACTCAATGAAAGAGTTTTTTTTCTATTAAGTATGTACGAGCGTACGTTTGGAAAGAATCTTGGTTATTAAAATTGTTTCGTCTCGTGAATGAAAATGTTTTTCTACACAAAAAAATTAATGTTTATATGGATCGATGACCTCTGATTTTGCGGAACATTTTGCCGGTTTATTGATTTTTTTAATGGGTCGTTCTTTTTTATGTAATTTTTTGTAGTCCACGTGAATATTAATTTGAGTTTCGAAAAAGTAAAAAGTCTTCCCGCATAACATCTTTAATTCTAATTTTCAACACTCATATCAATTATCCATCACAAATTGAAAGATTTACTTCGCTAAAGCAACGAAAGATAAATTGTAAACGAGTAGAATAATCTTTTTAGGAATATAATGAGAAAAATTATGGTAACAATATATTTTAAGTATAAACATAGCCAGACATATCTGTCATTGATCGATGATGGTTGAAAATTATAGTATTTTAAACAAATAGAAATATTGATCCCTTAATTTGCAGATTATTGTTTTGAAAAGGTTTTAAACTCTTTAATGAGGTGTTGAAAATTCTTAGTCTGGTTCTTAAATTAGTTTTTGGAGATTAAAAGATGAGTATTCAAAAAATTAAGAAAAACAAAATGGCCGATTTCTCACTTCAAAAAGAGTTTTGCTAAATTCATCAAAATTTTATCTGGTTTTCCAAATTTTCAAGCATTTTCTCACAGAAAATCATGGCAAGGATCAAATAGTCAAGTTTAAGCTCAATCAATGCAAAATAATAAAAATTAAAATGCAAAAATAAGTTTTCGATCCAATCAATCACATTTTCAGCAAAGCCAAACAAAAATGATCTCATCAAAATCCATTTCAAATCGTCTAAACGACGGATGTAAAAGTAATCAATTAATTTTATCCACGGTCATTTTATTTTCTGTCTATTTTTATCACTCACGAAGAATTCTAGTCGCGTTGAACTTTTTCGCATAAAAAGTAAATTTGCATTAAAATCGTCAACACATTTTTAATTCCTGTTCAAAATCGATTTCCTCGTCAAATGCTGACAAAAGATTTATGAGCGCCTTATTTTACAGTCAATTTATCAAAAAATAAATGAAAAATCATCAATCGATGCAATTAATTCTCAAATAAATTGAAATTAAAATGACTTAAATGCCTTTAAGTTCTTTTGAATTGCTGCAGAACATTTTAAGCTTCGATACATTTTAAATTTGTCTCATAAATCAATATCGATTAATTTTTTAATAGCCATGATCACGAGTTTTGTGAATTGATGTCAAGATATTGCAAAAAAAAAAAAACAATTTTTGTTGAGCAAAAAAATCCACGAAATTTCGTTAAGCAGCAAAAAATATTTACTAAGCAAGCCATAACCTTTCTCATTATATCCCCATGACTAAGGCACAAGAAGCATCAGCTAATGAACTTTGGCAGACACAAAAAAAATTCTATGACAAAAATATTATCATTAAAGTTGCAGAACTGCTGTTCGTTGTCCTTGGATATGCCCATAAAAAAAATTATTATTTACTTCATTCATCGTCTGTTGTCACTTTCGTTATGGCTGACAAGTTGTTGCTACTGTACATAAAAATTATATACATTTATTTTAAGTCGCAATTTCCAAAACGGCAATCAATTTGAAAATCTATGTCACCATGTGCAAAACTGATCAATTACAGCAACTGAATGAATTAATTGAAATTTATCATGATAAAAAAAATGCAGCACGTTCTTATTCGGCAAAATGGACGACTCGAAAATATAAAATTGATGATTTATGGATTATAAATTGCAATAAAAAGAGAATTTTTTGAGTCTGACAGAAGTAAAATAAAACAGGAAAAAAATTAATTGCTCGATTTTGACTACACCAATCACTAACTGTACAAGCAGCAATTTCAATTAAGCATGTTTTTGTAAATGTCTTACATCAACAGTGGCAATCAAATTATAGAAAACACATGTTGTGTCTATAAACACACGATACATTCCAAAAAATCAAAAATTTTGCAGATTATTCAATTCACTGCCTCGTTTCATTCACAATAAAAAACAATATTATAAAACAGCAGTAGAGCAGCAGCAGCAGCAGCTACAACAAAACTCCCAAATTTGAACATAAAACCAAATTAACTTCAAGCTAGTCGAGCTGCAAAGTGGCGCACAAAAACATGACAATGAACATGATGAAGTGATGGCAATTTTATTGTCGAATGCGTCATGCTGTGTGCGATCGCACTTCATGCTGCAATTTTGAAGGTTTGGAAAATTTTATCTCTATTTTTAGCAAGCTTATTTTGCTGTCAGTGGAAGCTTTATTGGGGGTTGACAAATTGGAGTCAGGTGAGTATTGATTAATTTGAATTTAGAATGAGGCTTGTTAGGAGATTGAGAGCTTGTTGCTTGATGGTAGCTTGGGAGGTGTCAAAAGGAAAAGAACTGATGGTTTCTGGGAGTTCTTTTGATTTTTTTTTTCTGAATTTTCGCAGATTATTTTAGACATTTTTTTTAAGCAGTTAAGTGCCTTTCTGGTCGAATAAGTAAGGCGCTTTGCTCAAATTTGGTATGGTAACTTGAAGGTCGTCGGTTCAAATCCAGCCATTTCCAAATTTGTTCTTTTTCAGAAGTTTAGATACTTCGACTGCTTAATGTACGAGATCAAGCCATAATTGGGCATTTTGGGCAACTTTGGATTAAGAGGAACGGATCAGGAAATTGAAGTGTAGCGGGAGAAATAGGAACGAGAGCTACAAGATTATCTTATATATTGTCAGAACGGACCTGAAATGTATCACGTCACGCCCACAGAAAGATTGAAACGAGAGCCTGAATTTAACCGAAACCTAGATTTAAAGATTAGAAGTTTGATTCTACGTCACCCATAGTGATATGAAATGTATCACTAATCAATGTAAAAAGTAAAAACATGTATAAATACTAATTCTTCCGGACGGTAACTTCGATAAATAAATAATAATAATAGTAACATTTTCTGGGTAAATTATGCCCTTTAACATCAGCTACATTAAAGGTCAACGACCAATGATCTTTGAAATCTTAGTAAATAACCACACGCAAGTCATAACAAGCAACGCAAAAATCAATGGAACCTCCAGCATCTAAGCACATGTCTATCATTTAATAACCATTCAAAATCAACCCAAAAGCTAATCGCAAATTGAGCACCTCCATAGCAAAAACTCAGCATTGGAGAGCAAAAAAAAATCAAGTAAATTAAAATTTCCTCACATGACTATAAAAACGCTTTGAACATCCACTTAATGATGATTTCTGTGCAATCTCTTTTCATTTATAATGTTGCTGATCGTCAAGTCATTATAAGTTTAAGTCACTTCCTCTAAACACTACTGAACTTGAAAAAAAAACTTTTTTATGTAATTTAATTGCAAAAAAAAAAAATGAATAAGATTAAGCCCAGCCCTCTTTGATTAATCGTTATTGTTTGATTCAATTAAATATTTTTCGCCATAACTACACGTGTCATTTTGAATTTTGTGCAGTGACATAATAAGTCGGTGTCATGAATCAATCATAGTTCCTTCCTCTCAAATACAATAGCTGATTCAAAGTGAAATGTAATGCAGGGGTTCTCGAACTTTTTCGTCCGTAACACTTTAAGAAACGTACCAGATTTAGACATTCTTAAGCAGACCCAGTGAATCAATAGCGTGTCATGGACCAATGTTTGAGGAACACTGATGTAAATGTGAAAGGATCATGGACTGGAAACTAAAAAGTCCAACCATATGTTAAATCCTCATTAGTAACATCACAATGACAGCACCAACTCGAAAAATTCAATTCAAAATAAAATAATGAAGTAATATATAATATGGACATTGACATATTAAATCATGTCTCGATTAATTAACTTACATATGTGCAGTAAGTCTCATTTGCATTTTCAGTTCAATGACTTCTTTATTTGAAAATTATTTCCTTTCGTAGAACTTTCCCTTCGACTCCATGAATCATTATAAAGTCAAAGCAGCATGTGAGAGACTAGAAAAATTTCATTATTGTGATAACAATCAATGTTAATGGATGCTATGGCGACTTCTCTATTTAATACAATCACTTTTCACTCTGCCTTGTAATCTCATTCAGCTTTTTGTATTGTATTTGGATGTAACTTGAATAGCTTAACACAATGTAAAATGTAAGTAAAATTAGTTGTTGAGTCATTAAGAAATTGGAAAAATGAATCACGAATTTTAATTTTGTTTTTCTATATTTGAATGGACTCTTTTTTTGGAATCGAGTGCTCGAATCTTTTGTTTACAACTTTACATTTGATTCATTGAGTCTGTTTTTGGTTTTGTATTGAAATGGAAATCAGGGGTATTGAGGTGACTTGTGGATGCAATTGAACATAATTAATCTAGAATGTATTTTAAGTTTTGATTCTAAAGTTATTAGCAGTGCCCCTAGAGGTCGGTATTTAAGTTTACAAACAGATTCGGGTTATATTTCTATGGGATATACTAGAATAAGTTTGATGTTGATCCCAAATCATAGTTTCTGAACAATATCTAGGTTTTAACCTACCATGAACTAGGTTGACCCCAGCACACCACGCACTTGTCATCTACCAGCGCTAAGCAAGTGTTAGCTGACATTACAACTCTACAAGCTACTGTGTGCAGAACAGTAATAATTCGATTAAAAATCACAACTATCCACTAGCTTTCCTTTATTCAAAACTCTCAATTTCACCTGACAACACAGTTCCACCTCACATCTTTATCACTTAAGCTTCTAATTAAAAATCCCCATCAAATTATTTACATCAAATCTCTACGACCACATAGAGAGAACATCCCCATCTCAGGGGAAATTTTACAAACCTCAACAGCAGTGTATATTAAATGTAATTTAGCGAAAGCTGGAGCTGAAGATAAAATAAAAAAAAGTTCATTAAGGTGTTGTCTCTATCTTGCTGTGATGATGACTAGCAGAGACATAAGTAAATTAAATTAAGCAAACCAAAGAGGAAGTGAAATTCAATTATAAAGAGAAAGAATAAAGTGTAATGCCATCGGATGCTGTCATTTGTTTTAGCTGCTTATGCATGGTATGTACATTGTTATCGCAAATAAGGAATGAGCGCTTATAAAATCGAATGAATTATTGGAAAGACCCAAAAACGTACCGAAATAAAAATGAAATTGAAAATTAAGTCTTTTTCATGTTGAAACAAGTTTCTTTATGGCAACAAATCCCAGCAGTTCTACAACAATGTTGGTATACTGCAACGAGAGATGCTCAAATTATAAATATTTCGCGAAATGTTATAAGAGACCTTGAATGAAGCCGAATTTTTTACTGATTCATTCAAGGGGACGTCTGCAAATGGCGTCTGTTTTAAAAAAAAGAATTTGACAGAAAACTTTTGATCATTTGAAGCTTGCCATAACTCTAGAGTCTAGACTTTTGTTCGCTTCCCTAAATATTGAACGTCACTGATTAATGACCCCTAAAAACATCAGCTTTTTTGCGAGAGCTCAAATAAAAGCTCGTATTATTGTTATTGTTAAGTCGCTTATTAAAATGTGTACTTTATAACTGACTGCTTTCGATTTTTTATAGCGGCTTCTCGCAGCGAATGAATGTAAGCAAATATTCACATTTTATGATTTGATAAGTGATGATCTGGGCTGAAGAAATGGAAGTAAAATCAGTCGGAAGATATCAAATTTCTGTCGGAAGAACTTTATGAGCTTTTTCTCATAAACGGATTAATTTTATTGGGATTGCATTTTTTATGTAGATGTCTGCCATGTTATGGATTAGGAAATTTGTGAAAATTGAGTGATTTTTATTTAAAAAAAGCTGATTTTATATTTTGTAGTGGGAGTGCGTTCAATGAACAAATTTAAAAAAATTTCTTTGAAGTCATAAGCTTAAAATATGTTTAATAAATCCTTGCCAAGTTAAAGATTGAGATAATATTAAAATTTGATTATAATTGGGAAAAAAAAGCTTAATACCTTGCAATTTAATTCTCGAAGTGAGAGTATGTTCATTAAAAAAAAATCCTTTTTAAAAATTTTTATTTAAACTCAATAATAACCTCTTTATTAATCTAAATCTCTATAAAAACGCAACTCCTTTATTTTATACTTTTAATAAATAATAATAAAAAATATTTCACTTCTTCGAACTCCGGTAAAGTAACCTAAATCCAATATGGAATAACATTATTTGCGAAAAGGAAACAAAAAGAGCGAAAATATGAAACACAAAAGGAGAAGAAAGACGAACATATTACAAATTAATAATAAGTTTCTTACAAGACTAACAATGATGGTCATTGTACTTTCTTATTAATAATAAAGAAGTTGAATATTATTTTGACGTGCATACTTAGGAGCGAAATTAATGAATGTTCGCATTCAAGGGATGGAGTTAAACTGAGCTAAACTAATTTATTGCATCATTTTCGTGAATTTTTAATGTACAAGATGTAAAGCTTGTTGCGAAATATATGACTATAATTTAAATATTTTTAAATAATAAATTCTGTTCGTAAATGGCAAAAATTTAAAATTCAGAAGTGCTTTTTAGGATCTGTGCATTGTAATTTTACAAGAGAATAAAATAAACAATCTGAATTGAGGATAAATAAGCAGGAAAAGTTGTGAAGAAGAGAAATTGCATCTTTACATTGTTGATTATTGCATGATTATCGACATTTTTTGTTTATTGTTTATGAGAATGAGTAATAAAATTTTACAGACTTAATCTACCTGAATAAGTTTCACATCTAAGAAGAAACTTTAATACCAAAAAAAAGATTCTCATTTCGAAAATTTTCCACAAAATGAGCAAGAAACATTCCGCAAATATGAACATAAAATCTCAGAATTATTAATCCAATTCATTCTGACAAAAAGTTCTTCTTTTGGGTGTGGTTCGTTCACAAATGACGTCTGATTTCATTAAAATATTCCCATTGATAGAGTTTGAAGCTTAAGAACTCTTTAAGATTAAAACCGAGGATTTAAAAACTCAAATTTAAAAAAAGACGTCATTTACGAACAACCCCCAAAAATGTCATAAAGACAAAAGAACTAATCCGCTCAAGAAGAACGTCACAATTCGCAAAATATAAAAAAAATCTCAATATCAATTCAAATGAGATTAAAACAAAAAGAAGAACCAAAATTTCGGATCATGCAGCACATGCACGTCTACATTCATAATATGCAGCACATGAAACTAAATAAGCCATGGAAAAATATAAAATGTTGATCATCAAGCAACCCAAAAAACCAAGCATATGATCTTTGATTTATGAGAACAAAAGGCACATTAATTCTACAATACACTAAGTAAACGGCATCGAATGAAAGCAGATATGTGAAAGTATTCTTTCAGCTGATGCATGCTTCATACGATATTAATGCTGGGAAAAATAACGAAAAAAGATTGTAAATAAATAATAAAACAGAGAGACAGAAAAGGAATGAAAAAGACGGGAAGGCACATTTCGCATATTGCACACATCCACACACACAGACTGCTTGCAGTTTTAATGGAAGTGGTTTGAAGACGAAGAAAAAAAATTGAAAATTTTTAATTTAAAATGTCTTAAAAGAAGAGGAATTAGAATGAAAAGTTTCATGAACGCTGGTTTTATGGGGGCTGGTGATCTGGGGTGTATTTTAGAGATTGTGAGCCTGAGTCGACTTTACTGACTGAATGACCTTTTTGGGGGGGGGGGGGGGTCTCTTTTTATAGGAGATTGGTTGACTCCTAGACGTCATTAGAGTTACCTCAGTTCTGATCTCAACCAGCTTTTATCTCATCCATAGACCTCTCCCCACCCAGCCCCCTATTCAGCCAGCAATAAGAACACAACTTTCAATCAATGAAATAATGCTCAACAATTTAAAAATAATCTTCTTTTTAAAAATTTCTCGCAATTTATCATTCCAGCACAGTCAGTAAATTCGCAAGAGAAGTGAAAAAGAAGCAAAAAGCGGAAAAAAAATTGTTGGCGACTTAACGTAACTAACGATAGGTCGAGGCCATTTGTTACTATAAATTATCGCGTCAAACTATCGCGCGCGGGTAAAAAAAATTTGCGGGAGATCCGAAAAAAATTGAACTTTTCTTTTCCATTCCTTTCATTGAGTGCCACAGCTAAGAAATTCTCATTCAATTCATTCAGAAAACGACAAACAAAACAGCAACAAAAATAATAGACATAACAGAAACAGTAACAAGCACACACAAAGCTCGCAAAAATAAAATAAGAAGTAAAACATGTAAGGAGATAAAGCAAAAAGAATCGTGAATTACCTTTTTCAAATGTTTGTTGACCCATTTTGTGAAAGTTTTCTTTTGGATTGCATCGCGTTCGTCTGTAACACAAAAAAAGAATAAGAAGATTAAAATTAAATATTTTTAAAAGAGCGAAAATGCAGCAATAGCAAAATTTTAATTGTTTTTTCTGCTACTGCTGACTAACTTCTGACTGACTGCTGTTAAATGAAGTAGAAAAATCGTTTTGAAGATATTTTTGACATCATTTAGTTGCTCGAGGCTTAGAAACTTGGTGGTGGTTACGGTTGCATTTAAACAGGAGCTGGTAAGTGTTATTAAGTACCACCATAGTCCACAACATGAGAATTAGGTAGTATTTTGTGAAATCTGACTGTATTTAATCAGTCAAAGCTTTTGAAGTGAAGCTCAGGTACATCACTTAAAGAACTATAGTCTAAACTCTAATTGGTTCAATAATCCATACCTTAGGAGTACAATATACCTCCAGCATACCTCCAGATACTCAGCAACCACCTCCAAAGATCACTCAAGTTTCTAAACCTAGATTAATTGCACATTAAGAAACAAACCAAACGCTGGCATTCATTAAATGCTTTTTTGTTCAACGCTAGCCCACACAGTCTGTCTCTAAGACATTTTTATTGCTTGGCTTAGTTTACAAATTGAAAAAAACTTTTTTTTCGTTAGATTATTAATTTTCGTCTCGTTTCTCTACGCATTTCAAACCCAAACTCTATTTTTATATTATTTTGCAAAAAAAAAACTTTTTCTTTGAATTACAAAAATTCAATAAATATTAAAAGTCAAAAGTTATAAATTCAATTGTAAATGTGGGATAATACATAAAAATAAATTATTTATTGTATTATTTGAATAAATTTTAGATCAATTGACTCCCCAATGAATGCATTCGAATGAGTAAATTAGATTGTAAAATATACTTTTTGATATAACTTTTGTGTGTGGCAGATTTAAAGGTTCCTTGTGAGGAATTTTTGTTGGATTTGGAATTTTATTTGGGATTTTTGAGGTTAGAATTTAGTGGTTTGATGTACGCTAGGGTTCTCTTATAGACCATACTAGATAAAACTTAGTTTTTTGGTTATCAAAACTAAAAGCTGTGTTTTTGAACTATACTCGACCAAAACTCGTCAAATTTAAATTTTATAACCTCAATTTTTCAAAACCCTAACCTAAAATTCTACCTCAAAATCACCCTGCCCAGCTAGCTCTAACATATAATTGAACATATAATAGCTGTTATTACTATAAACATCATAGATACATAAAAGGTTTTATGAATTTAATTAGCAACTAAAGATGTGTAATTTAATTTAATTGAAGCTAGTTCTGATTTAATTTAATTTTTCTCAAATTTGTTTAACTGAATTTTATTAATCAAACACGTGTAATTGAATTTTTGCACGTTTTAAAATTGTTATTTAACGAAATTTCTGTGTGGGGGGTTGAAGGTGTTTGGAATGGGATTCAAAAAGGTTGAAAGCTTTAATAATTGTTGTGAATTTATGTTAATGGGTATTTTGGCTTGGAGTGTGCAAAGTTTTAAAGTTTTCATAATGAAAAATAGCTTGAAGTGATATTTGGGAATATTTATCAACTTTTAGGATGACTTGAAGCTAGTCAAGAGATGTAAAACCCAAAAAAATCAACACTGGTGCTCCACAAATCATTCTCAGTCGATTTTAGAATGGCTTTAACCTAGTTCAAATCAATAAATATTACAATATTGATGATTCTATCCACAAATGGAAAATTCAAACAATTTACAGTTCCTAGCGCCTTTAATCTTCCCAAAAGTCTCCGAAAATAGCAAGTTCAACCCAAAAACATCAAGTTCAATACAATTTATATCCACGAAAGTCATTCCAATTGATTAAAATTTACATAAGTAAATTAAATTTTTATTGAATTTTGAGCAAATTAATTGATTGCAAGTCATTGCACTTGACAGACTTGCTTGTTCATGAATACACAAATCTCAATTTTATATCAAATCAACAATAAAATGTTCATTGCCATCAAAATCTAGTCACATTATGTTCATAATATGCGAGAATAATGAGGCATTTGGGTATTTTAAATTGAATATTTATAAATTCACGTGTAACATAAATATGCATAAATTAGTCTATGATAATAAACAGCCAATTAAGTTGAGATAGTTTGAATTTTTCTATCTTCTGCTTGGGTTGAAGATAAATCTTAAGATTTAGCCTTAAAATATTCCAAAAGTTTTTGTTTATAGCCAACTTCTTATTGTTTCTTGGACTAATTACATTTGCCTAAATTTGCCATAAAACTTTATGCTTCTAAAGATGCTAAAGCTATTAAGAACTTACTCGATGCATGAAGGAAGTTGACTAAAAATAACAAAACTTGAGTTTCAATTGTCAAACATTTCTAGACATTCAGTTCGTGACTGAAAACATAACAAACTCTCAATTTCCCTCATAATCTTGATACACAATTATATCCAGCATAAATTGACATTGAAAATTCATTCTGAGGCAATAACTTCAAGTATCATTAAGCACATTCTCAATTACTTGAGAATAAACTTTCGAAAATAGAACCAATAAATATTCAATCAATGTTTAATGTTCCTTCAAATTATAAATATATATCCAAATGATATGTGAGATCCATAATTAGAGACAATGGGGAGATTATAAACATTTCCCATAAAGATGTATCATTTTCATAAGTGCATTAATTTCGTAAACAAAATTGGATGCTTTGATACTTGAGAGCATTTAATTATAATTATTATGTTAAATTTATTGGGAGTCAATGAGTTATTTGATATAGCATGATGCTTTCTAATTAAGATGATGCATAAATTTTGAGAAAATTAGATTATTACAGAATCATAGATGAGAAAGTGCAGAGATAATTGAGAGATGTTAGGCAATTTTGATGGTTGACTTGGGAGTGATATTGAGTGGTAATTGGGAAATTGAGTTATGAAACTTAGTTCTATAATTGATCAGTTTATGCTTTCCTGTCTTAAACTTAGAGGAGTTGATAATGAAGCAATTTATGTGCATTTAAAGGCATAATCGGATCCACAACCTATTTTCCATTTTCTAAATTGAAGGGCAACATAAAAGGGTCGGTTTGTATAGTGTGACTAGGTTTGGTACCCTATACAGCACTTAAAAATCAGATTTAGTGCTTTATAGTGCCGGTTTCTTAAGTAAACTTTAGCCGTACCGCAGAATATATTCAAAATGTACCCAAGAAATCAATCCAAGATCTTTAAATTGTCTAACCTTAAGTGTCATAATTTATAAGTTGCTTCTTAAATCCAACAATTGAATGACAAATCAATTTAAACACATTTTAACCTATTCTGACGTTAACTCAACTCAAAATCTCTATTATATCCACACTTTTACCTTACAATTAATTCCACATACCCCCCATCAATTCCATCAAGCCCACTAATCGCATTGTTAACTCAATTAAAATATAATAAAAAATTATTAATTCACTTTTAATTACGAAATTTTCACAACAATTCTCTGTGTGATTAATAAACAAATCTCATTGTATTCACTGGATATTCTAGTCATTGTCTTAAAGAACAAACTTCAGCTCATCCCACGTATTCGCAATGTTAGATAATTTAAAAATTTATAGGTTTTCAGAGAGAAAATAATAAAAATTCTTTATGGCTGGCAGCAAAATAAGCATTTGTGTTAAATTATTCGCGTTCTTTATTCTCAAATAAAATAAAAAAAAAGTAACAAAAAAATAAGAGTAAACAGCTTCCCCAAAATGGAAAG
Source organism: Chironomus riparius (assembly GCA_917627325.4). Taxonomy (NCBI): domain Eukaryota; kingdom Metazoa; phylum Arthropoda; class Insecta; order Diptera; family Chironomidae; genus Chironomus; species Chironomus riparius. The sequence continues at coordinate 39,445,053 of OU895879.1, forward strand.
TCTTAAAGAGCAAGAATACAAAATTAGCGAGGAATTATGTGCTTGATGAGCCCTCGCACCTAAATTTTCGACGTTTTACATTCGGGAGATGAAATTAACGATTAATATATCAAACAATTTTATATATGCGTGAGTGGCTTAGGATATATTGGCACTTAAAACTATTAAATTAGTCAATAAATCCATTCTAGAATGTGTGAGAATGAGAAGCTGGATATCTTAATTGGAAGTTGGTAATTTGGGCACGGAACGCTGAAAACATTATTAGACTTATGTCTTGATAAGCCAGGAACTAGCCAAAATTAATCTTTCTGTACTTATGACTCAAAAAATGTAAGAAGAATTCCATGAACATCCCAGACCCACTTTAGACTAGTTTCTTTGACTACAGCCCTAGTCACTATCAAATTCTTGTAGATCATCGAATCTCAAGTAGCCTTAATACCATCCATTTAGATAGCAGCCCTACCCACACCCTCTAAATCACCAAAATTAGCCCCAAAAATATCTTCATTTCCACTTCTACAACAACATCATATTGACAAATCATTAACAGCACAATTATTAAGCTAGAAAAAAAAATGTATATAGTCAGTAAGTGTGTGATACAGACAACAAAGCGATAATTATTTGCTAATAAATTTCATCATCGAAACTATCTTCTATGCTGTATTTGTGTGTATGAATATCTTTTTTTAAGAATTCTATTGACATTTACGTGCGGTATCGACGATACGAATATTATGCGCAGAAGAGATAACAAAAATATTTTTTAAGACAATAACAAATGAAGTGATTAAGTCAAGAACTCGTTAGTTCGTATTAAATTTACATAAAAATCAGTTTTTCGGTTGTTTGTGCTCTCATTTTTCGATGGATTAAGAGAATTTAATTATGTGAGGATATTTGAGTTTTAACGGCTGTATTGGATGTATTGATATAAAATTTCAGGTATTTGATGTGATGCTCATGCTTGTTTTTGATTTTGTATTGCTCTTGAAGTTCTCAACAACTTTGCATTCCATGCTACACAGCTTGAACCTCCCAAAAATAACCAGAATTCCAAAAAAAAAATTATCAACAGCCATTCAGACCCATCGGCAGTATCAATTTGATGTTAATGAATGAATAAACTGGCCAAATATTTATACATAAATTATAAGACTCGATATTGATTTCTTTGATATCACGTCGCAGTGAAATGAAAGGAAAACATCGCAAAAACCAGTCCACAATACAAATAAATTGGAAGCATAAGCAGAAGACAAGAAAGAAATCTTCAGATCAAGGTCATGAAGTTTTTTTTTTTGTCAGAACTGAAATCAAACTTAAGAATCTGATAAAACAGAGAAAAAGTTTTTCGACAGGAGAGCAAGAAGACATAAAAATACAAGAAGCATCTTCTGGTTCTTAACAGATTAACAAAAACAAAATAAAATCTGCGTGTGAAGAAGAAGTGACTTTACCGTCTGTTTTATTCTGTTAACGACCAAGAAGAAGGAAGAAAAATTTATCTTTCAAGGTTTTTAATTAAGTTGGAATTTCAAAGCGATGGAGTTTCTTTGGAAATGCGAAATGTGATAACATTGAAAAATGGTGAAATTATTAATGTAATTTTAGGCACATAATAAAAAGTTTTAAATTGGAATTCTTTAGATGGAAATTTTGCTATTTTTAGAAGATTTTTGCGGATATTTTGGACTGTAAAATTAATATGGATTGAATTTTAATAAATTTTAAACTTCTAGGATTTATTCTATCCTTTTTTTAACTTTCTTAAGTTAAAGATTCAACAAAGTAAAATATGGATTAATAGAATAGAAATAGCGGATTATGGTCTGCTGTAGTTCGTCCCTTTTTAATTTTATGATAATACAATTGCCAACTTAGTAGGTTCAAGTCCTACTTATAATCATTGAATAGGTTTGAATTGTATTCACTGAACACTGTAAGAATAAGTTTCAATCTTAATATCATTTTATGATCAGCTTCAAATCCTATTATAACTCTTGAAACATGTTCAAGTCCTACTAGCACTTTAGCAATAGGTTCGAGACCTACTAGCACTCCATGAATAGGTTCAAGTAATACTAACACTTTAGAACCAGGTTCAAATCCTAAGAATCCTCTAAGAATACCTTCCATAAATCCACAAATCCCAAAAAAATAAAAAGTAGCTGTTTTATTCAGTCACAAAAAAGTCAACTTCTTAGATAAGTCCACAAAACCTCTCACAAAGTATTCTGCACAAAAAAGAAAATAACGATAATATTCAATATCATGACTATATCATCTTCATCTCAGTTGAGACAGAAACTCAAATACAAAAAAAAAAGATTTGCAGAGAGCAGTAATCTCATTTAGAGAACAGAACAATGTTTGATATCAAATAAAAAGATTAAATAAATCAGTCAGCACGAGGAGTTTATTTAAATTAAATGTAGATTTTCTAATTCCTTGATTTATGGATTTAGTTTTTTTTTTTTTGTAGTTGAATATTTATGAGCTTGTAAGGATGAATGAGTTTTTAAGGGAAGAAGATGAAGTTTTTGTAGAATTTATGATGTAAAATTGTTGTTGGAACTTGATGGAATTAGGCTTGATGTGATTTATTCGGAATATGATTAAAAGTAGTTGAAATTAAGGAATTTATAGCAATTTAATAGCCAAACTGAATTCAAATGAGACAGATCATGCATCAAACCTGAAAGTCAGCTCAATTAAAACCTCAACTTCAAGAACTCAACTTAATTTGAAATATTTTTACTGCCCGTACACAAATGCACTTTTTAATGCGATTTCTTTAAATCGTGCTTTTAAAAAATTACAAATAAATTATCGATAAGCAGTCTTTATTGACTTCTCAAGCACACAAAAAAAAATTATAAATGCATCGAAAAATTTATCTTTTCTGTCTCTTTGCTCCTGCAGCACAGTCATGCAGATAAAAAGACTTGCTTCACACAATCAATATCCAATAAACAAAATTTATTTGCATTATAAATTCTCTTGGAAATTTGAATTGAAAAATAAGGAATTCAAAAGTTATTGAAACTACTAAATTTAAAGCTTTAGATAGAGCCACTTTAATTCCCATACTGACGATAAATTTTACAAGCATTCCTGATCATTAAAAAGTAAATTTTACATATGCAAAGGTAGCGTCTACCTGATTCCAACTGGAATTTTATTTCCCACAAGATTCCAACATAATCATCAGCATATCCAACAAGAATTTTACATTGTTGCCAATTTTTACTATCATTATCACCAATTATGACAGTCATGAAGTCATTTGTCTAAAATGCACACGGGAAAAATTTTATGCATACACAAAAAAACACGTTTTCAGTTCCACAACATTCGCGTGGTCTTAGACAGATGTTACTAGTTTTTTTATGAATGAAGAACAAAAAAAATATTCAAATTACTGCGAAATAGCGTGGAACGATGAGGAAGGACATGATACTGTACATGAATGTAGGTCTATGTCAGGAAAAGGGAAATGAAGCGAAAGAGTAAAATTTTAATATTTTTTCTGTGCCTACATGAAACGGCTGACAACCAGTATGCATGTACTTCCTGTAACTTTTCAGGCATTGTTGCAACAATGAGGCAGATTAATGAGTAGTCAGAACTGCATGTTATGTACCAAAATAATAATAATAATAATGAATTGCATTTCTTTATGTTAATGATATGCTTAATAGCTGACTCATTCATCAATGGAATTGGCAACATGAATAATTATGACAGGTGAAAAATTACCCGGAGATCGAAAGGTGCGAGTGAAATTGTGACTCATTTTAAAGGCTTAACAAAAAAAAATTCCCGCAATTCTGTTGAATTGGATATTGTTATTCATGTTATGAGGGATAGTGGCATGGTTGTGTGACTTTTATGCTGTAAATATTGACTCTTCAGGTTCTTTGAAATTATGAAATTGTTCGCGAAATTCGCTTAAAAGTAATACGTTAGTCACTAAGTCATAGTCGTAGTCACAAAGTGTGTCAGAAAGTTATCATCTCTAAGTTGAAATGCAAATTAGATTAATTAGCAACTTTCTTTGTTTTCTGTAAAAAGTCTTCAACTGTTTAGCATTTGATGATTTTAAGAAAATTTATTTAAATATTTGCTTATGACTTAATTAGCTATTCATTTATAGAGTTCAAAAATTAGCAAATTTTGTTTGAGAATTTAAAGTTTATTATTTCAAATGTATCTAGCATTATTTCTTGGAATGAAAGGAACTGGTTGTGGATAACTTAGTTTTTTGATGTAGTTTGAATTAAAAGTCAATTTCGTAAGATTATTACAAGCTTGGTGAGACAACTGCATGCTAGCAGTTCAAATTATCAGCAATGCAGGTGCTCAATCTTCAGTAAGCATTCTGGATCAATTTTTATGGATGGAGTTTTAATAGACTTTTAATTTTATATCAACATCGTTCACTTAATCAAATGGTAAAGGATCTGAATTGCTGGTTAAGTGATGCATTCCTAGAGTAGCTAGACTAGATTGGGCCTATACATTTGTTCAAATTCAACTGAAAACTTAATTATTTGATCTATCTCAAGAGAAATAACTTAAATCTAAGTACTAGAATGTACTGGAAAGTTCCTAAAGGTACTAGAATGTACTAAAAGTTTCAAAAAGTGCCCCAGAAGATACCAGTAGCTACTATGAAGTACTAGAAAAATACTAGTAGAAATAAGTGAGTACTAAAAGTTACTGGGAAGAACTAGAAGTTAATCTGAGAAACAAGAGAAGGTACTAGAAGAAAATAATACGTACTAGTAGAGGTACTAGTAGTGGTACTAGGAGAGATACTAGTAGAGGTACTAGTAGAGGTGCTAGTAGAGGTACTAGTAGAGGTACTAGTAGAGGTACTAGTAGAGGTACTAGTAGAGGTACTTGTATAGTAGAGGTAATAGTAAGTATTAGTAGCTTCTATAAACTAGGAACAATTCTGAAGTTCAGACATATTTTCCGCATTTAAAACTTCCAAAAAACCTTCTCATTTGCAAATAAACATCTTGAAATAAAAAAAATTATGCAACATCACAACTTCTTCTTCAATAATGTCTACATTGTGTAGTATTCTCAATATGTGTACATTGTATTAAACCACTTGTGCTAAATTTTATGAAAGCGCAAAAAAAACTTTACAGTTTCTCTCGAATGAAAATATTTCTAATATGCTAAGATTTCCTCAAACAGCAGGTTATTGGAGGAATTAAATTCGCAATGTAATCAAACAAAACTGTTATTTTTTTTTTTCATCCAACTATCGACATAGCACGTAGTAAGTCATCAAAAAATATTTTATGATATTTGATATCACATCGTAAACTATATCATCTCTAGTAAGTGATAAAGCTATTGTATTTCGGATTATTAATAAGTAACTGAGTGACAGAATCGATATATTTGGTATAAAAAAGCTTTGACGCATGCTAGTTAAGTAGGAATTAAAATTTGGATGTGATACACGAAAGTTTTGGGTGGCATACATTATTTTTGAGTGGGGTAGCTTGAGTTAAATTTTGGATTGAAGACATTTGACTCCTCGTAAGTTTTTGAATGACATCTTTTAATTTTCAGCCTGTGGCGCTTAATGACTTCATTTTTTGGGAGAAATTTTGAGTGGGATTTGTATGAATTCCATAAAGCTAGTTGATGAAGCTACTTTTAAGGTTAGAATTGTGGATTCTCAAGCTAATCTACCCAAAATTGATCCAATTATCTTAAAAAATTACAAGTTGACCAAGCACAATTCTCAAATAATCAGTATCATTATATCCCGTTACACAAACATCACGTATCAATACATCCAACAAGCAAGTAAATAATCATAATCACATATATTGCCAAAAAAACAAATCTCTTCTGCGGTAGGTTATAAAAAAATCTCTGTGTCATCATAAACAAGCAAATGTCAACAGAATGAGTTAAAAGGTTTTGAAAATATTTAAAAACTTTATATCAAGTGCTTAGGAATTTAGAGATGTGGGGGAATTTGTTTGTGCTGTCTAATGCTTTATGAGACAGATGTGATGCTACAAAAGAGGATAAGTGATTAAGTAAGGAACAGGTGACAAACCTGGAATTATGAATTTATAAAATCATTTTTTTCTATAGACGTCATTTATGAACAATCCCCAGAATGTCCCAAAAATATTTAATTCCTACACATTTGTCGCTTTACGCACAATAATAATCATGTTATGAACACTCAAAAATCTTATTATTTTTTCAATCCATCAGCATGAAAAAAGAAACAAAATAAAAGTTTGTTAAATAAAAATTTCACAAAAAAAGGCAACTCATAAAAAAAAATCTTCATCATCACCGAGTCTGATTGTTAAAAGATTTTGTACTTTTGTGTATGAAAAATTTCCGGTGAAACATTCATCAAATCTGAGATTAATAACAACAAGAAATGTTAAGGCTCAGAAAAAAAAAGTCTGCTTTTGTTGTCTAAACAGGTAGAATAAAGCAAATCCACACACAGCATTATGTACGAGTATGCAACGCTCCATGCAACTCAATTTCACACACTAACTGACATACCCATTTTATCGGTGTTTTCAATAAAATATTCCCATATGCTCATGCTACCTTTAAATTGTGTAAGTGCATCCTCATAGCCGCCTTGCGGTGTTGTTTCATGCGGCTGTTGTTGATAAGATGCAGAATGCTTATTCCTTTTCGGCGGTGTTGCATAATTATCATTTCCATTGGTTGAGTATTGACTATTTTCACGTGAATGAGAGTGACCACGCGGCGAGCCTTTTACGGGACCATCGTAAAGTGCCTCGCGTGGATCAAATCCCAAGCGATCTTTATAATATGACTGATGTGACATAATGAATGACTGGATTTTATTATTTCACTTCTTTTGTTCTTGATTTTTATTTCACTTCACATAAAAATAACTTTTTTTTTGTGTCTTTATTCTTAATTTCACAAAAATGGCACATGAATTTCGCAGTGTCTATAAATTTTCTTTGTTACTTCTTATATTCACAATAATTACTATTTATTCTGGCTCTTATTTTCTTTCGTAATAGTAATAATAACACAACAAGTAACGATGATGTGGATTCCTCAGGTGCTAATCACTCCTCTTCTTTCCCTATATTTTTTAAACCTTCTTTTTTTTTTGATGTTGTTGACTGGTAAAGTGTTGTTGTTGCCTTTTACACTTTGCCGCCTTTCATTTACTCATTCAAGCAGACTTTTCATACTGAAATAATTTTCTTCGCATGTATGAAAAAAAAAAAATATTCATAAAAAAAATTTATTCTTGGCTGTGAAGAAGAAAGAGAAGCGACGATGAAGAAGCAACGCAAAGAGAAATGATTTAAATTTTTAATTTTTTTGCAACGTCAACAAAGGAATTTTTAATGTTTGATTCAGCACATTTTAACGAGTTCATTCAGTTTTTTGATGTAGAGTATGCTGTAGGGCTTGTGCCTGTAACTTAGTTATGCATTTTTGATAATTTTGACATTTTTTGATTTTTTGACGACAAAATGTTAAAGTATGAATTTTAGAAAACTGTTTTAATTTGAATTTTAAGAAAACGTTAAAATTCACTTTTGAATTCCAGATCACTGATAAAATTTGAATTTCAAAAATCTTTTATATAGTTGAATTAAAGCCATATTCAGGCTGGTGTCAAAATAAGACTCAAAGAAATGTAACTTAAACTACAATAATTCCAAATTTGAAATAAAGAAAGATTTGTATGTCAAAAATCTTTTAAATTTGAATTTTAAATAACCTTAAAAATTTGAATTTTAAATAACCGTTAAAATTTGAATTTCAAAAAACTGTTAAAATTTGAACTTTAAACAAAAGTTAAAATTTGAACTTTAAACAAACGTTAAAATTCGAATTGTAGAAAACTGTTGAAACTTTAAGTTTCACAAAATCGATTAGTTTTGAATCAATCAAAAACTTTTAATGCTCTTGAATTTCAATAAATCAAATTTCCATTCCACAAAAAAATTACCAGTTCAAAAAAACTGATCAAAACCCACCAGTACCCCCACATCCATCACTATAACTCAATTCTAAAAATAAGTTAACAATGTTAAAACCAGTTGAAACTATTTTTATTCGCATCGCATAAAACTATATAAAGAAAATAGAGAGCATATCATGTCAAGGGCAGATTATCTATCCAAATATGTTCATCATAAATAGTCGCATTAGATAAATATCAAAATAGACGTAGAGGCAGTGAATTGATGATGAGAATGTTCATATATATTACAACAGTATGTTTCCATTCTTGGAATGAAATATGATGTCAAAGTGAATAATCTTTTTCAAGTTTGTAGCTTGTGATGAGTTCAATTGAGTATTATTTTGAAATTAAAATCGAATATTGAGGCTCAGACGATGAGCTTTAAATTACGATTAATTTATGACTCTAAATTGCCAAAATAAATAAATATTTGACACTACTTTTGACATGTATTAAATATCATGAGCTAAATCTTACTCATTTAGACAAAAACTGTCAAAAGAATGAGAAAGGAATTGAATAAAAATTTCAGATGAAACAGCAGGCGAGGATGAATAGCTTGAAGAAAATGTAATCAAGCGCCAGTTGAGAAGAATGAAAAGATTTTTGAAATATTTTTTGGATTGGATGTTTTATTTAAATAAAATTGAACTTTTCTTAAAAAGTAAAGAATTGAAAATTAAAAAAAGTGTTAATAACTTAGATTTAATTCAAAAACTTCAATAATTGCTTAGGATTCGAACCGTCATAACTTCAGATTTAAATCTTTTTATCTAATCTCATGATTTTTTTTTCTTACAAATAAAGTTTGGCAATTTTCAATTCTTAAATGAAATTCTTAAAACGAGTGCAATTGCTTTATATCCTAATAGACATCATTTATGAACAACCCTCATAATTCCATAAAAACTCATCATAAATTCCCTCCAAAAACTGCAACAAAGTTACAAAGTCTATCAATACCTGAGAATCATTGTCTACACAACTTAATAACCTCAACAATCTCTCTCTAATCTGTCTAGATCACCTTCAGACCTTGAGATGAATATGTCAAAAATCACGTTCATTTAATGAGCAGAGAGGGGAAACTTATAAGAATTGAAATTAGAAAATTGCCTCATCATAAAAAATTAATTTTTTTATTTTTTGAGAATTGAACACGAAATTTTAGATTTTTTTCAACGGTCAATCAAATTCACTTTAAAGGCTCTGCAGCTAATGGAATTAATTTTGCATTTATATTCTTAATTGAGGACTCTAATTGCTTCTTTTTCTCGGTGGTCTTTACAATTTATTTTATATTTCTTAAAATCTACAATATAAACAATTTTTTGGCTTCCAAGAAAGGCAACAACAACACAACACTCAGCAACACGATGACGCTATGCACTTCTTAATAATTGAGTGACTTGGGTCATCAATCAAAATTAAATAATCCCTTGGATGTGAATGAAGTTGGAGAATTTTAATTTATTTTTTTTTTTCTTGCTGGATGATTATGGAGGAGCATGAGCTTAATTGAAACAATTTTATGGATAAATTTTTGGGTTTTGTGGATATAAATCAGTTATTTTGGGCTGAATTTAATTGAATTGAGGAGGATCCAGTTAAGATTCTTAGTTAAATATTGAAACTTTTTATGAAAATATTTTTTTTTATTTTTTTAACTTAATTTTTGATTAAAACAGGGTCCTTAGTAGCATTTAGCCAAAGACTAGGCATCTTTTAGAAACACCTGACAACTTTAGATCCAAAAACTGCACTAAATCTCCTCAGAACATTAAAATTACAGCCCAGACAACAATAATTCAATAAAATCTATCAACAGAGGCCTCTCAAAATCCAACCGAGTCCTCCCTCTTGCCCTAAATGTTGACCAATTAACTACAACTATAGCCAAATTAAAAACCCACATAATCATCCACCAAACGAATATTTTCCAAATTAAATCACAAGGATAGCTCCAGCTTTGCATTAAATTCACATAAAAATTCACCATTTGTTCGTTCAAACACGACAGTCCAGCGAGTGACTGCTTTTATAGTTTTTTTTTTTTTTTTATTTACTTTTAAAGTCACCCTGGACGCGATTCTTCTTATTTTCACTTTGTCGTCTTTAATTAACTTTTAATTGTTTTCAAAAACTTCAACAAAACAATAAAGACGAATTTTCTTCGTACTTAGAAGTAAGAATAGAAGTAAATTTGAATATTCAAATGAACCACTTTAAAGATATGAAAAAAAAAGAGTTCTTCTCAAACTGCAGCTGACTAATAGCTGCGTTGAAAGAGAAACAAACAAAAACAAAAAAAAATTATTTTATGATCACGATCTGTTCGATTCGAAACTCAATAGGGGACTAAAGTGTTTTGTCTGTCTTCATTCGCTCTCAACTTTTTGAAAAGTATGAAACTTAAAAACGACTTTAATGGAAGTAAAGAAAGAGACTTTACTCGTAAATGGAAGTGTTTTGTGTGAGAAGATCGCGATCTACGGTGGTGTGTGACTGCCCACATGAACAAGAATTGAGAGAGACTTTATATAAATTTCTTATTGGAATTAAAACAGGTTTTTAACACAAACACATGTGGAATCAGATGTGAGGCACACTTCACTCTCTTTCGGAATTCTCTCTCTTTCTTGACTTGAAGTTTTTTTTAATTTACAGGTGTGTTGAATAACAAACAATGACGTCATTGTAAACATTCTGAAACTTGTGAACTCCTTCAGATCACAAACTTTACACCCACGATCATGATCATTCTACATGAGTTCCGATCTACCTTAATAATTGCTTGAATCGCTACCAGATGACTTCTTTAACACACATATACATGCTCATGTCTTGTGCGTGGGATATTTCAATGAAAATTATCATTTCTTAATTATGAATCAACACACACGAAGAAGGACATAAATGGAATACTTTTTAAGGCTCTGTGACTTTCTTAAATCAAGAAGAATCGCAAAAACTTTTTTTTAAAAAAACTCGACCTGACTGTCTGGAGATTCATTCAAAAAGAAATTAATCACAATTGCCGTCATGGCCAATTTCAGAAAAAATGAGTAGAAAAAGAAGGAAAGCATCCAGACATATTATCAGTGGTAGCTGTCCTTAAATGGTTCATTACAGACTCGTTTTTCTGATGATTTTGTTGTTATTGTTGTTATCGCCTCTTCAATTACAAATTTCACTGTTGCTGAAAGCTGTTTTTCTTCTTTATTTTTAGATGAAATAAATATTGGACTTGTGTTTACTTTTGGATGTCTATTGTGTTGACGGTATGGGATGAAAATATGACGTAATTTCAGAGACAATTGTGGTTCATTTTGTCTAGTATGCAAGTTGATGTGGTAATTGATGTATTGGTGATAATTTATGGATAAAAAATGAGTAGATTAATGCAAATATTTTTGCTAAGTTAGGCGTGAAGTTTGGAAGCTCAATTGAGTTTTAAGAATTTGCGAATTTTCAACTTTTGAATTGATTTTAAGACCTTTAAAATGATTTTAAAGCTAACGGATTTCTACTTCAAAAATAAAAACAAAATGGCGATTTTTTTCTCACTTGGAAAAGTTTTTTTGATGATTCTAGAATTACAGGTCATGTTTTATCAAAAGCATTAGTTTTTATGATCAAAAAAGGTGGCAAAGACTAAATGGCAACAATTTGACAGCATTTAACATCAAAATCAATTAATTATTCAAAAAAATCGTATTTAAATTCAGATATTGACCATCTATGCTCCTCAAACTTGTAAACATCAACCTTTAAATATCAAATTATCACAAACTTTCAGCAGGTAACTCATAAATCCCTTCCTTTCAATTCCCATCACACCCAATTCATGTCAATTCTCAATCAAAAGGTTTTTCCCATTTGACAGATTGATTTCAATCTGATTCATGCTTATTTCTGCCTCGTTTACAAACAAACAATCCCCATTACACTTCCTTGTCATTACAGCAATAATTTATCACACAGAAAATGCGTCCAGAAACCTTCATCAATAATGTTATCATTCACACTACTGTCTTTGCAATTTCATTAATTTCAAATGAAAATAAAACGACAGCACAAGAGAAATAAAGAAGGAAAAGAAATATATGTTGTCGGTGTCACATTGAATGTCAACAAATTGTCTCCATTTTCTCGCTTCGTATATTAAAAATATGAAATTTTTTATTTTATACTCTTTTTTTGCCTTTTTGATGTGCTAAATGTATGACAGGACATCAACTTCATGTCTAAGTACACAAAATATTTTATGCATGATGACGATGATGACACCACAGCAACAGAAACGATGGACAATTTTTTCGCTGTCTTATATTTTTTAAAACAAAAGAGCACAAAAATGAGAAATTTTTATATTTTTTTCGGTATGTTCGAGACACTTGTTGATGATCTTCGCGAATTATTTAAAGTGTCATAATGTCTCTGTTGCCTACAAGAACAAGAATGCGGCAATGAGCTATGGAAAGTCATTCATTAGGAACGTTTCTTTTCTGTTTAAATGCTCTTGGCTGAATTGCTCATTACTTAAGTGTTGTGAATAATTTGTCGTTGGCATGAGCACTTAAGAATGTCGGATTTGAAATACACAAAGTGAAAATAATAATGAATTATTTCACGGATATTAATGTGTGATTATAAATGACACTATTTTGGACCTTTTTACTTTTTTTTGTTGACTTTATTAGTCACTGACAAGATTAAGTTGTTTTTGAATGATTTAATAAATCTTAAGAAAGTGAAATTTTATCTTAATTAATGTGACATAAAAATTAATTATTAGAAATTCGACTTGTTTTCTTGTCACCTGTGGATAAATGATATATTCTCTATTGGATGTAACGGAGCTTGACATTTAAAAAATTAAAAAGATTCAAAATATATGGTGTGAATGGCACGCATTTGGATAATTGTGATCGCGTGCTATAAGAAATTTGTGCCGATTTAACTCTTTTTTGGGAGTGTTGAAGATGTTCAAAAGAATTTGAATAAAATCACTAAAATTTGCAAGTTTGTTTTTCAAATTTTAGTAAACCGTTAAAATTTGAACTTTTTATAACCGTTAAAATTTGAACTTTTGATAGTTCTAAAGACTTTAAATTCAAATTTTAATACTTCCTGACCATCCACATACTCAACTTTCACCAAACCTCAAGTTCCTCATTTTAATTCCTTCTAATCGTTTCAGGACCTTATAAGACATGGCCACAATAATATTGCGAAAATTTTCTTTATACTCTTATAAGGAATAATGAGTTTATTAGACTTCACACATAACAAAAATGCTCAAGCTCAACAGGTAGACATTGTAAATTAGCAATTGTGATGGGCGGACTGAGTAAAGGTTGAACTGTGCAGCTTTAAGCATGAAGCTTAATGACTTTACTTTCTGTATTATTTTCTAAAAGGAAAGCTTATGAAATAATATTAAGGATCATTATTATGCGCTTAGTTAAATTATTATTTTTTCAGTCACTAAAATGAGCCAAGAGAAGCTTCAAATATGGCAATATGTTTATGTTTATGTTGTGATCTTGAAACTTTTTGGACATTATTGACGAGATAGCTTAAATGTCAATAATTATTGTCATAAATTACGGTTTTGCATGGTAAAACACTTGAGTTACTGATTGGATGGGATTATGATGATTGTAGAGTAGATTAGGTTGTAGATGTTGTGACTAGCTTAATATAAAGGTATCATTGCATATCCTTGAAGATGAATAGGATTATGTCAATCAAAGTCTAGCAGATGGCGAGCCTTCATGTTACATTAGTCATAAATCGAGAAATTTTCAATAAAACTAACTCAATGCTACATTTCTCAATGAATGACGCGAGATTCTTCTCAGAACTTTAGAATATTTTAAAGGTTGCCTTATTTTGCAAATAAAATGAACTCATGATGATGAAGTCATCGACTTATTCGGAAGGTTTATGAAATTCTTGGAGATTGAAGATCTTTTCACAGTAAAATGACTTTTTGATTGTCAAAATTGGATTCACAAACTTAAAAACCTAGGAGATGCAGCTAAGTTATGGCCCATTTCCATTCCATCAAATTCTTCAAACTCCAATCTCTTTCATTTCCACTTCAATCATTAATATTAATTAAGTTTCAAATGCATAAAATGCAATAAACTTCTTCATGATGTCAATTTTCTCTTTAATTATGCCAATAACACTTCCAACTGCACATTCAAATCAAATGAAGAAGAAATTAGAAGAGAGAATTGAGAAGGATTGTGACATGTTTTTATAAGAAGCGTAGTCGCGAATATTGATTAAAATTCCATCGCAGTCATTTTCATAAGAACACTAAACTTTCCATATTTGAAGGAATTGCTTTGCTCAATGTGACTTGGACTGTTTTAGTGCGACAAGAAGAGATTTCTTGCTTTAATTTGCTTTGTGAGGACGGTTGAAGTGCAGTGAGTTTACTGAACATTTGAGAGATTTGGATTGGATGCTTTAGCCTTGAGAATATTAGAATAAACTTCATATCTCATCTAGTTATGAGTTAGGTCTCATAGGGCTAAGCTAAGGATAAAGTAAGTGCTGAGTTATCGGATGAACTTCAGTTCCGATCAAGCTTAACTATAGAGCTACTAGTTTGGTACATAGCTAGCTCTGGCATTGAATTGTGATCGTATTAGCTTAGTTTTACTAGAAAAGCTTTAATCTAGTCTACCTTGGATCTCACTGACTTCCTCTATCTACTTTTAGAACGAGAATATCCGGACAAAAAATTACAACATCAAAGTTTTAAGCTTTAACATAAAAATCCTTCAAATTCAATAATGTAACAGTAACAGACCTAAATTCCACAATCTACCTACACATCCAGCAGCCATAAACCTCGAAAACTCGTTTAATTTTTATTTTTAATTACCAAATCTTAAAAGCTTCGTTAATTCAGAATCATTTCTCCAACTCTATCTAATAAAGAACGCACCTATCTTACTCAAAACCTCAATCGCATCACCATATGCATCCAAAACACGCGATTTAAAGTCATTTCCAACACCGTTTCTTAATCAAAGTTTTAGCATCCAATTAAAAAGCAAATGAATGACATTCCAACTAATCTGAATCAAGCTTTACCAGATTCCAAAAGTTAATTACCATAAGAAGCGAAAGAACATGTGTGCTTAGAGGCATGTCGACATGTGAATTAAAATTATTCAATATTTTATTTTATTTTTTTTTTGCATTTTGAATTCCATCAATTCGCCTACGATAATACAATAAAATGTTTATCAATAGCTTCACATTCTCAATCAACTTTGAAAGTTCGTGAGAATATTTTACTTATGCAGCTTTCATCTCGAAAAAAAAAACAACAAACGATTACAATTCTTTTAGTTTTTATGGAATGTATTCATGGAAATGACATCATGACATCATCAAATAAAAGTAAGAAGATCATATAGCGTGTGACTCAGAATGTGCTCGCTATTTTCGCCATAAATGTCTACAATCTACATTCGAATGTGCCAACTTTACGACCATATGGAAGTTTCTGACTTGATGTGGTAAACAAGATTATTGTGTGTGTGTGTTAACGCACCACGAGACACCTACGAATCAGAATTAATTTCGTTGCTTTTCTCGAAAAAAAAGTCATTTTCAACTCCACGCAAATGATCTGGTTTTTTAAAGTTTTGTGAGTATTTTGGAAGGTGTGAAGTAAGTTAAGGGATTAAAAGTCATCGGGACTGCTGAATTGAGGTGTTTCTGCAAAAATATAAGGTATTTTTGACAAGACTAACATAGAAAATCATGAATCTGTCCAAAATAAAGGAACTCTTGCTATTATATGGTGCTTAAATCGCAGAAAATAATAAAGTAAGCTGAAGTAGCTCAGTGACGTAGTAGTTTCGTACTTTGACACAAAAATCTAACATTTTACAGCTGTCATGGGTTCAAATCCTACAAAAAATAGTGCTTTTATTCCATTACTACTGGTAGCTAAGCTCACGAACTTTGTCTGATAACAACCTTCCTAAGAACGATCCAGAATATATCACTAGACTCTCATGGAGCCGTACCAAATGTCAATCTACTGAATTATCTTAATATACTCTGCATATAACCAAATAACATCTAGACAATCCAAACATCGCATAACGCCTCATAACCATTAACCAGGCACCCCAAAACCACTTAATACTCGCAATTAAGACACAACAATGTCTCAAGACAGCAAACAACTCATAACAACGATCAGTCAATTATATTTGCCGCACAACATCAAGCTAATAATTTTGCGAAAAGCAATTGCTCCAAGGATATATGTTCATTAAAATTTGCCACCAACGTAAAACTTTACAGCCGCCCTGGTCACAAAATTTTATGAATAGCTATTGATCTGTCATCGAGTCACACATTTTCTATTGATTCACTGTCCATCAATAATGGCGTCATTGTCCTTTAAACATATGATAACCCCGCTAATGCTTATGATGTTGATGATGGCGTTGTGATGAGCTGTGAGCTGATGGTCGTTCCATTTTAATCATAAATCAATTTGTCATGGTTGCATATAGACTCGTGCTTATGAATAACAATCAACGGCATCCCACATGCGATACTTTTTTTGTGTTGTTTGTTACGAAAAATGAAACATTTTTCTTATTTTTTTTTTCTCTCCTTAAAGATCAACAAACTTCCATATGGCCCGAGTCTAGTCATTGGGCGACAAATTAAAAATAAGATAGCTATGGTTAGCTGCACATTTATTCAATAACCGGATTATTTAATTAATAAATCCAGCATGTCATTCATAAGCAAAGAAAAATATACTAAAATTATGAATCAATAAATGTAGTCCACCCACGTTGAAAGCTCACAAGACCTTACTGTTATTTGTTGCATTTATTTCTACGATTACGAAACATTTCTTTACTGGGTTTTTAAAGTCAGTCATTCAAGAGACTTTCGATTTTTTTATGACTTAAAAAGTGCGCATGCAAAAAGTATCAATTTTAATATTGTTCATTGCTCAAGTCTCAAAAAAATTATTTATAAGTTGTTGACGGGAGTTGAAAGCACCTACTTAACATGCTCAATGAATTGGGAATAATCTCTTATTTAGAGGGGTTGTTTATAAGTGATGTGTATGATAAAGCTCAATTTTAAATAGAAAAGACCAGAGGGCGAAGTCGACTCGGATTTTGTATGGAAAAGTCGACTTGAGTTCACTCGACTTCATACAAATTTCGAGTCGACTTCGCCCTCTGGAAAAGACTTCTTGTCAGTGTCTTCAACGAGAGCTGAATTAGCTGGAAAGAGGTTTGGTTAAGTGCTTTAATTTCTGAAGATCACAGTCCCAACTTAGCAGTCGAGGGTTCAAAACTCACTACACCAACTTGATCACTGGTTGTGGTTCGAGACACAGTAGACGCAACTTGTTCCTGATTGAATATGCTTCAAAGGTTTAACTACTCTCTATAAGTCAATGCCCCTTCCCCCCCCCCCCCCCTCCATCATCTCTCTAGTTCATAGACCTCATAACTGAATGGTTCCCAATCATATGCATATCTGCATAGGAAGTACTCTAACCCAACACTCTAATCTAGACAACATCGCCAATGACATTGATCAGTTTAGTCTCTATATATGGAAACATCCACCACATCAGGATATTTGGATCAGATACCAAAACAATCTGCCTATCTGACGCTAAACACTGTCCAAACGAGACATAAAGCAGGAAAGAATCATTTTGATTAGATAATTGGTACGAAAATACATCCAACAGACCGAAAAATTCGATATTTCCCTTGACGCAACGCCAACAAAATAAAAAAGTGTCAATTTTAGCATAACTGCTAATTGACTGATATTGACAAGCACAAATACACACACATATATACACTAAAATGTGCTACCACATCCCAGTTTGCGAGAAAAAAATAGTCTATAGCTACACATTTTCATCTCACTTTAATTCGATAATATGCAAATCGAGTCATTGTTGTAGAAAATTGTTATCTCATTAGCAATATTTATTTTTATGACGGTACACCCAAGCGATTAATTGAACATTCATTTATTACAATGACTGTATCACGAGCTGAATGTTGTTACAAATTTCTATTCCAGCCTTAAAAGACTTATCTATTTCTTCTTAAAATTGAACCTAAATACTTTTACTTACTAAGCAAAACAAAAATTTATCTCAGACTTGTTTTGCTTCTTGGTACTCGTCGTTTGAGAAATTAAACATTTTTTTGGGGTATGGCACATGAATTATTGATCTTGAATACTTTTTAGATGACTTTTTCTTCTTTGTTGTCATTATCTTGGTTTGGGTTATTTTCTTATTTTTCAATTTGTCGATTGCACTATGGGGCAAAATGAAAAAAAATCGATGATTCAAAATTTTTTTTGACTTTTTCGAGTTACGATCTTCGGGTGATTTTTTCTTGTAAAGGACATCAAAACTGGATTATGTTCCAAATTTCAGGTCATTTGGTGCTGTTTTTGCGATTCTGTGGCTGTTTGAAGTTGGAAAATGACGAAAATTTGAATTTTTTCATGCATTACTTAAACTGCAATTTCTCTACAATGGCTAAAGATATTGAAAAAAAAATTTCAGTTCCTAATAGTAACATATAAGAGCTTTATTTTGATGTAACCTTAATTTTGGAAATATGTAGTTTTGGTTCCGATATAGTACAAAGTATATGAAAATCCTATGAAAATTATCTTTAAACGTGCCGCAACTGTCCTAAACGGCTATTTTTCCCCCCATAAACCATATATCAGTGCAAAGCTCTTGTTTTTTAATTTTCAAAACAGTAATAACATTGTAATTCTGTAGAGGACTAGAAAAGTTATTGCAGTTTAAGTGAGACGACAAATATTTTACCAAAATTAAAATTTTCTCATAACTGTATAGAAAAAATAACCACAGATAAGGTTTGTTCTGTTTTTCAATGCCAAATGTTATTTAAAGATGACCTGCGAAGAAATTTTTTCAAAAAGTTCCAAATTTGTCGATATATAGGGTACTTTTAATATCTGACGACTTGTATGTTTTTTTCATCACTCAAACCACTAGTACTCTCAGAAAATTAAATATTTTTGAATTTTGTTTTTAGTTTATTGTAGCTTAAATTAGTACCTTTCTAATGATGTATAATACTTGATAGTTGACTTTGATTTTGGTCATAAATATGAGGCTTGTTTGTGAGCGACCCTAAACTAGAAAAAATCTCAAAAACGTCATTTCTAGAAATACCACTTGGAAACAAAATTAAGCATTGATTTTTGGTTTTTTATGATGATTTATGATAATTATGACTAAAAACACTCAAAAAATTGTATTTTATAAACTTTTGGCTATCTCAGGTAGCTTGTTTAAGTACGATCCTAGTAGTCTTTATTGGGTCAAAAATTCCCAAGTATTACACTATTTCTTGGATGCTTATCGGTTGATATTTCATATTTATACAGATTTTAAGAAAAATAAGTCAGTTTAAAATATTTTTGTTTGATAAATTTTGGTTTTTGGCTATTTTATTGAAGTTTAGCTTGCGTCGGTCACATTCAATTTACTCCAGAAGCAGCTATGATGAATTTTCATACAAGTATTATACATCATTTTGAAGGTATTGATCTAAGCTAGAAATAGCCAAAAACAGAATGCAAAAATTTGTATCCTGAAAAAAGTTAAAGCTCTTTATGTCCATCAAAAAGCCTACAGAAGGGCAAACAGCATAGGTAAAAATACAAAAATTGAAAATTCAATGACTACTATTAGAGCAAATTGTTAGAAAAAGGTTTAATGTATTAAAGAAAATAATAATAAAATAAATTTTGCAAAACTAAGTGTGAAATTTTAAATTTTTGTAAATTTACCTTTGCTAGTTGCGCTTTTGTAGGCTTTTTGATGGACATAAAGAGCTCTAACCTTTTTCAGAATACATATTTTTACATTCTGTTTTCGGTTATTGCTAGTTTAGATCAATACCTTTAAAATGATGTATAATACTTGTATGAAAGTTCATCATAGCTGCTTCTGGAGTAAATTGAATGTGACCGACGCAAGCTGAACTTTAACAAAATAGCCAAAAACCAAAATTTATCAAACAAAAATATTTTAAACTGACTTATTTTTCTTAAAATCTGTATAAATATGAAATATCAACCGAAAAGCATCCAAGAAATAGTGTAATCCTTGGGAATTTTTGACCCAATAAAGACTACTAGGATCGTACTTAAACAAGCTACCTGAGATAGCCAAAAGTTTATAAAATACAATTTTTTGAGTGTTTTTAGTCATAATTATCATAAATCATCATAAAAAACCAAAAATCAATGCTTAATTTTGTTTCCAAGTGGTATTTCTAGAAATGACGTTTTTGAGATTTTTTCTAGTTTAGGGTCGCTCACAAACAAGCCTCATATTTATGACCAAAATCAAAGTCAACTATCAAGTATTATACATCATTAGAAAGGTACTAATTTAAGCTACAATAAACTAAAAACAAAATTCAAAAATATTTAATTTTCTGAGAGTACTAGTGGTTTGAGTGATGAAAAAAACATACAAGTCGTCAGATATTAAAAGTACCCTATATATCGACAAATTTGGAACTTTTTGAAAAAATTTCTTCGCAGGTCATCTTTAAATAACATTTGGCATTGAAAAACAGAACAAACCTTATCTGTGGTTATTTTTTCTATACAGTTATGAGAAAATTTTAATTTTGGTAAAATATTTGTCGTCTCACTTAAACTGCAATAACTTTTCTAGTCCTCTACAGAATTACAATGTTATTACTGTTTTGAAAATTAAAAAACAAGAGCTTTGCACTGATATATGGTTTATGGGGGGAAAAATAGCCGTTTAGGACAGTTGCGGCACGTTTAAAGATAATTTTCATAGGATTTTCATATACTTTGTACTATATCGGAACCAAAACTACATATTTCCAAAATTAAGGTTACATCAAAATAAAGCTCTTATATGTTACTATTAGGAACTGAAAATTTTTTTTCAATATCTTTAGCCATTGTAGAGAAATTGCAGTTTAAGTAATGCATGAAAAAATTCAAATTTTCGTCATTTTCCAACTTCAAACAGCCACAGAATCGCAAAAACAGCACCAAATGACCTGAAATTTGGAACATAATCCAGTTTTGATGTCCTTTACAAGAAAAAATCACCCGAAGATCGTAACTCGAAAAAGTCAAAAAAAATTTTGAATCATCGATTTTTTTTCATTTTGCCCCATAGTGGATTGATGGGGAATAAGAAACAAATTTGTGGGATAAGTTTGGCAATTTCGTTGGGTTTGATGTGAATTTAGAGGCGCATATGCATGATCTTGGCTAGAAGGATACATTATGGATTATAGCTATAATGAACTAGCCACCTTAGAGCACTATATTGACTGAATGGCTAAGCTTCATGAGTTGGCATTTAAGCGTATTTGCAGAGGCTCTGGGTTCGAATACTAGTCAATATATATTGAAAATAAATATCCTTCGACTCTCTAGCTAGAGCAGTGCTTCAGAAACTTATCATTATCGCGAATAAATAGATCTGGGATGACTTAGGTGGACTCTAACGCATCCCAAAGAAATCAGTCTCAAAATCAGAATATTCTATCCACTCATGACCCCAAAACATCCAAAAATAACCCACAGCGATCTCAAAGCCTCCCAAAAATCTCCTACATTGTGATTTATGTAAATTATCAATCACGGATTACCTAAAAGTAAAAGCTTCTTAAGCTATTAAATTCTCAATAAGGTAGCGAGTCACGATCGTGCTTAATTTTTCTCATCTTACTTCTTACTTGCTTGTTTTGGGGGGCCTTAACAAAACATTGCTAAACTGTTTAACAAGCGACACAGATTCACATGGAAATTAAAAGTGTTAAAATTAAAATTTTTGCAAATGAAAAATTCATGAAAAAGCATCCACAAATTCAAATAGATTGAGTTCAATTGAATTCATTTCCGATATAAATTTTATTAGCATTTAATGCAAATTTTTATTGCTTTGCAGCTGACTTCATATTGTGATCTGTCCAAATATACATTGTCAGCTAAAAATAACAAACCGACGTCATTTGGACAAATTGATTGAAAAATCCAATCAATTCCATTTTGAGGCAAGACAAAAGAAATTTTTATTCCAACCGGTGTCAAAAATTTCTTTTCAATATGAGTTGAAGTCATACACATATCATTAATTAAATCAAAAAATTTTCGTTTTGTGCCATTGTGTGTAGCATTAATCATAGCATGGCAAGAAAGAGAGTGAAAAAGCTTTTTATGGTAGTGCCATATAGGCGGATATCGGGCAATATGTATCGTCAATATTTGTTGGGTGGTCTTAGATTGATTTTGTCAGATTCTTTGGGCATGTTTTAGATAACGGTTGTGGTTTTAAATTGTTAATTAAAATGAATTCAGATTTGAGTGTGTTTAGAAAGTTGGAAAAATAACGGACTATATAAATTTGAATTTTTACGAACTTTTAGAATTTAAATTTTAACGACTTTCAAAAGTTTGAATTTATTTTATTCAAAATTTTCGCTTTTTAAAAGTTTTTGAACCAACTTTCCCGAAAACTTCAAAATTACCTTTCAAAAAGCCACTGCAAGCTTATAGACTCAAAATATTTCCTTTCAAATCTTAAAAACTATGTCGATTTTGAAAGAGAATAATGACCCGAACAGTGCATTCAATTTATCATCGATATTATCGACGAATGACATTGAAAACGATTTCTTCCACCATTTAAGTATATTAAATAGAAATTAAGAGAGAAACTGTTATGGCCATTAGTCGAAACTACAAAAGTGTTTCCTTCTTCTTCATCATCTCCGTCATGTCACAAGAGGTGTTACGAATCGCTTAAAATACACTCATATACATAGCGGCTATAAATATCTCATCGACATCATTTTGCAAACAATTGATCATCAAACATTTAGAATTCATCCGTTCTTATTCTCTCTCGATTCTCATTCTTCTTCTTTTTTTTGCAAACGGCAGTGGCAGTGACCAAAAAGCAACTCACATGTACGCTAAATGATTCTGTGTATTTTTATATAAAAGAGCTACAATAATGAACTCAAACACAAAGTTGACATCATCAACCAATATTGTCTCTCTGTCTATTTGATCTTTTACAACAATAATAAAATGTAATCAACTGATAGCCAATAAATGGTTTCGCTCTATTGAATTGTCTACACACAGATCAATTGTTGGACAAAAAAATTAAATCCGCTTGCAATCGTAAAATTTGTGGATTGTTCTGCGTGGATTTTTTTTTTTGGCTTTATTATTAGGAACAGACAATGTCTGGCTTATTGGAATTATAATTAACATCATTAGAGTAAATTAAATGGAATAAAGAGTTTGAAGACTTTTTGGAAGTTTTTAAGCATGAGAAGTTTTTTTTGTGACGGGAGTTTTGTGCAAGACTGATGAGTCAGGGTTTGGATTTTGGACTGATCTACTGTTATTTTTATTTTTTTGCTTATTTGCCGTTCTTTAAGCCAATATCTAATCGAGTGACGCAAAGGATAAGCACAGACAGCTTTATTGAATTAACTGGGAATCCATATCAACTTCAGAACTCTGGATAGGTTTCAAATGGAATCAAGTATCGCTCTGGCTCATATATAATGCCATGACTTCATTGTAGAAACCCTTGTCAAATTGATAATACTTAATGAACCAGTTTGAACTTTTTGAAAGCAACGGCTTTAATGGGAATCGAACCCACGACTTTACAGCAAAGAATGAACCGATTCTGTTCCCTAATCGCTAGGTTTCTCTTACATTGTAGCAGATTTGCTCAATACTCAAGCTTCAATTGACCAACATCCCAACAAGTCACAATTCGCATGACTTCATTCATCAAATTTCCCAACATTCCTATTCACTTCATAAACTATTCAACTTTATCCTTTGATATTTTTACTGCTTTATTTTTCTCTCAACTTTCTGCCTATCATGATCTCCATAAAGTCTACTTAATGCCACTGCAAACTTTTAAATGCAAATATTGCATAAGTCAGATCTTTTCACAGATTATCTTTAATACCATCAGTTGAGTACACTTAATCTGCCTGACTATCTCTCGTGATATTATTGCCCTTATCTGTCAACTTTCTTGTGCCTCTAGATTATTGCTTCATAAATGAAGTTGTGAACTTGTAAGCTTTAGGTTAAAAAGAGTCATGGACTTAACCATCAAGGTTACATTCTCGTTAAGAAAACGAAGATCTTCGCCCGTGCATCCAAGATCAAAATTAATGATAAACAAAGCAAAAAAAATATTCCCAATATTCGCACAATAATGACGTCCTGACACTTTTGAAAGGAAATAATGGGATTTCTCTATCCATTAATATTCATCAAATTTTTCTCACAGTGCTGAAAAAAACAGTCATTATGAGTTTCTCATTTCCATCATAAATCTTTCAATAAAACAAACTCCCAAAAATTTTTATTTTCATGATTCTTTTTGCAAATGAAAGTTTGTGTATTTTTTTGTATGTCGTCGATGTAAGAAGTGTCGGTAACGAGAATATTGTCTTTCAAGTGTCTTTTATCTTTGAGCCGATGATGAGTTTATGAGAAATAAAAGAAAATTATCAGGACAGGATGTAGATATAGTAAGAAATTTGGGGTTTTTTATGAATGAACTTAAAATTTGGGGTCTAAATTAGGGCAGGGACGTAGGAAGAAGGTTTTTGTAGACAGTCGTACGAAAACTAGTCAGCGCTTTTTCCTAAAATGGATAGTTTATGAAAGAATAATCCTGGCCAGATCCCCTCTCCCCCTCCAACCAAACCGAGAGACATCCTCCAAAAAGTCTAATTCTTAAAGACATGATCTAATTTAACCCAACCAGACATCCTCAAAAAAGTCTAATTCTTAAAGATACGATCTAATTTAACCACAAACAATTGCCCTGCTTATCATATAATCAATGCCAAAAGGCTATAAATCATTCAATAATTCCCCAAAATAAAACAATCACATGTGAAATAAATAAAATCATAATGACATAAAAATTAAGCATGTACATGGCATAAATAAGATAAGCAAGAATTTTTATGAATCGTGTTCATAAAGTCATATCCAATAAGGCATGTCCAAATCTTTCAATTGAGCAACAATGACATCAAAAACATCCAGTACATAACAGTTTCCTAATTACAGTGCTAATAGCATTTAACAACTTTAACCTCATTGGATGATTTCATGTCTCATCGACATACGCAGCAATGAAGAATTTTAATGCTCACATGCCGACTACTTTGTAAGCCGTAATAGCAATAATAATAGAAATAAAGATGGAACCAGATTTATCTTATTGTTCCTAAAAAAGTGGTGAAAGCGTCCATCTATCGATGATGATTAAATTAATGATATAATACAATTAGCCATACACACGTATGTATAAGCACATAATACTTCTTTTCGATTCTATTTTCTCTTTTATTGGTGAATGTCGCGGTACATCAATCACTTACTTCTTATTCAGCGTGAGTGTCTTTACTATTCGAATAGGAAATATTCATCTGTTACAATTTCTTTTCATGATCGTATGGAGCGAGAAAAAAATTATGCCAAATCATGTATGCATTCTTATTATTCATAGAGATATAAAAAAAAAAAAAAAAAAAAAAAAAAAAAACCTTTACCTAATCAGATCAATTGTGATCCAGAGGTGCGCTAGGGCGATTCGCAGCTAATGAGAGTTTAACGAGTGAGGATGCGCCAAACCACTGCACTCAAACCTAGACCTACAATTTATAGTGGGATCCGAACCACTCCTTTGATGACATTTCTGTCTGTAGCCTACAAAGGAAGGCTGTGAGCCTCATTTCCAGTACATATGATTCGAAAAAGAACAAGTGAAAAATTTCCCATACCCAGTCTCGAACCCATGATCGCTGTGTCGGTATTGCAATAATTAGGTACCGAAGTACTAAACCATTCCGCCACCGAGCCACTTCAGCTCACTCATAGAGATATGCTATTCATAAAAAAGCTGGAATGTATTACAAGTTGTTGGATGATTCTGAGGTTTGGGTATGAAGCGCATTTTTTGAACTTGAAGTTATTTCTGACTGGTGAGGTTCGACTTTAAAGTTTATGTAGAGCTTTACCTTTTAGGTGTCATAACTTTAAGTATATTCTGTAGAGTATCTTAGTGTCCATTCGGATATATCTGTACATAATGTTGATTCTTATGAAAGCCAGCCACCCAAACAGACCACCTCCAAAACCCCACAACTCGAAAAATAAAAAGTTCATTTATAAATACTCATTTATCTTTTAATTTTTCCTTTTCAATGCCAATAGTAAGTAAGCTTACACGAGTGAATGTTGGAAGTGAAAGAAAATTGAGTCCATTCAAGAATTAACCAAAGAGGTATAGGAAGAAAACAGAGATTTGTATGTGCTTTTCTTTTTTTCATTATATTTTACTGTTATTTAATACATGAACAGGCACATACAGTTTAGAATGCGATAATATTTGTTGTTGTTGACTTGCATACTGTAACCATTAACCAGTTTCCATTCCATCCGAAATGAGTGTATCATGGAAGAGATCACAAAGTGTGCGAACGAGAAGAAATAAACACACAAAGTGGAAAGAAACAATGTTAAAGAAGTCATTTCACGTTGAAATATTTAGCATTCCTTCTATAAATCTTCTTATGTGTTTGAGATTCCTGCTCTCTTCCATAGTTTATGTTGCATCGATAGTAGTTTGTGTGATGATGATGTTTATGATAGTGGTGGATGGAAACAGCAGCAGAAAAAATTAATGACGAGCATATTTGCATCGAGATTTAAGAGAAAAGAATTTAATGGGAAATTATAGAGGAATTCTTGAGAAATTGTGTTGAATTTATGAGCTATGCTGATGAATCTGAGTTGGAAATGTGGGGTTTTAGAGAGGCTGCTGGGGTTTTGGACGAACTTTAGATGTGGATTTAGGGATAATCTTCATTTAATGGCATTTGATGCCCTGACAAGAGTGTCTGAATGACAGATAGATAAATATTCTGTAATTGGACTAGCTCAAGGGGATAACAACATGATGGGGAAAAGTTTTCATCAAAAGTTTAGTCAAAAATGATAGAAAGTTGCTAAAACTTTTTTTATTGTGGTGAAAAAATGTTTGGAATTTTTTCCCATCATATTGTTCCCCCCTTGAACCAGCTTGTATAAAATTCACATCATGCCAGCCTAATAATAGATTATTCCCATTAATTCCATTCAAGGTGTGCCCCTTAAGTCATAAAACCATAAAATAGTGTATTTATTCGACACTCCAAGTTAAGTCAATAAGTCGAATCAATTTTACAGTCCATATCCTCATAAAATGAAAGTGCAAAAGGCAACACCCGACAGCAATCAACACAATGTTGCATATCCGTGAACTTGTAATGCAATCTGTACATAATTCATTCCAACATTTTTTAACACAAACTTTCAAAATAAAAACCCATAAATTCACACTCATTAAGCAGCTCTAAAATTACAGCCTGCATAATATATTCCACACTGATTGACATTCTGCCATTTGTATGTAGTCCATACGTGACAAATAAATTGATTGAATTATCATACACAATAAGCATATAGTAACAATGATATGCAAAACAATCTGTACTAAATCCATGTAAACTTCCATTTTGGAATTGATTTTCAATTCAGCAAACTCACAAATTATCATCAAATGATTTTATAGGTCACTACGTGGTTGTAACATATTTTGAAAATTCGCAACATTAAAAATTTACTTTCATCAATCACTTCCCAGTTGTTGTCTAATTCATCTCCCAATCGACTAAAAACCGCAAACTTTTTTTAAGCAATTTGTTGGAAATTACGATCGTAATTCTGTACACAGTTTTTATAGCATTTATTTTTGTGAAATTAAGTTATTGTGTAGAGATAATCAAGCCATCGTAAGATGAGCTTCTATTACAGTAATAACCCACGGTGTCAAAATCAAAAACCACAAACTTAGCACTTAGTTCCTTTTTACACGAGGTAAGTATAGAATGACATTTTATGAGCATGAATTGGTTTGCTGGAGTGAATCTTGAGGGGTTTGGGAGAAAAGGGGTAAGTTTGGTGTCAAATAGATTGAAACAGTATGTTCATATGAACATCTGTCTGGATATATTCGACTATCCTGATCTTTTTTCGGTTAGTTTAATAATCCAGCCCATTCCCTTTCCTCCTCGTGACTACTGAACTTTCATGTAATGTCTTAAAAATCGGAGTATTTCCTTCTTGCCTTCTGTCCCACATTTTTAACATGCCCATGAACTTATTATTAAATGTATTGATGCTCCATAAAGAAGCGAATCAAAAGAGAAATTCTTGTGTTGGTGCAAAAAAAAAGCGGCTGAGAAAATTTTCTCAAATTCTCTCACTTTTCTCTCTGTATAGTTTTTCGGAATATATACATACAGTGAACTCTTAAAGATCACTAAATAAAATCCCAACTTTAAAATGGGTCTTGATCGTCGTTCGCTTATTTCTTCTTTACACTGCACCGGCTTTATGAATATTTTTTTTTTCTTCTCATTTACTTTCACAAAAAAATTTATATCTACAGTTCTTTTTCGTCTCACTGTTAGCGATGTGTGCCTTTTTATATTTATTACAAAAACAATTACAAATGTCCCATTTTTTTCGCTATTATATGCACAAAAATACTTCTTTTATGACTTTTCACTTGTGCATCAAAAATACTTTTTTGTGTCACTTGATTAATTAGCTGAATATTTATTAAATTACATAATTATTGCCTTAATTATTCCATAAAAACTTATTATCATTTAATACTTTTCATGTTCCACGTATTAAATTTACCGAAAAACAGGTTCACTTGAACCTTTTTTAATCGCAATTTAATGCAAACTACATTTTTGTACACTTATTGTTCCTCAGTTCACACGGAAAAATCCACAATTTGATACGAAAAACTTCCTCAAATTACAACAAAAAAAAATTTTCTTTTTTTTCCTCGATTTTATAAAAAATTTTCCTCTCATTCGGCTGAGAATTTGTAAGCGACTAAAACAAACTTGAAGTCTTGTATATAGTAGAAGCATGAAGTGAATCATTAAAGTCGGATATATACAATATATCCGCAAATGTGTGATTGTATTGAGTCATAGATGTGTTTGTGTTTACATTCTTAATGCTCACTGTTGATGTTTTTTTATCGCGTATTTTTTTTTTTTCGAAAAATAAATGAGTGATTGCATTCGTTTTTGTTTTAATTTAAAGACGGGATGTCTTGGTGAGTGGATGGTTGGAATTTTTAATTCTATTAAGGTTAAGAAATGGAAATATTTGGAATTTTTTGAATGCATGACAAATTGGTTTCAATTTGGAGTTGGAAATTTGGTTTTACTTTGGGTTTGAGTTCACTTTAATAAGATCAATGAGCTTAACTCTCAATTCTGCTTGAGTTAATTCAATTGAGTTCAACTTGGCTCGATTCAGTTCAATTTAGTTCAACTCAGTTCAATTCAGCACCATTCAGCGAAACTTATCACAACTCAGCTTAATTTTAATTCAACTCAATACAGTTCAGTTCAATTTAGTTCAATTCAGCTCAATTCAGTTTAATTCAGCTCAATTCAGTTCAATTCAATTCAATTCAACTCAATTCAGGACAATTCAGCTCAATTCAACTCAATTCAGTTAAATTCAGCTCAATTCAGTTCAATTCAATTCAATTAAGCTCAATTCAGTTCAATTCAGCTCATTTCAACTCAATTCAATTCAATTCAGTACAATTCAGCTCAATTTAACTCAATACAGCTCTACTCAGTTGCAACTTAATTCATTCAAGCGGCACCCAGTTCAATTTAAAGTACACAAAACCGTTAGAAACTAATTAATCCACAGAAATGCGCCACATCCTCATCACATCCGCAGAATCTTGTCATTCCTTTCAACAAATTTTATCGTCACACAATTAATACACATGCTCGAAGGAGGAAAGAGTTTCATGTTTTTATTATCGTCGAGATGATTGATTAGTTTAGAATTCGTAGGAAGCAGTTCTGTTGTTGAGAATTATGTCTTTTGATCTTCATTGTATCGTTCAACATGTGTTGATCGCTCATAAACGTGTCAATGATATGAGCATAGCTAACAGACAAGAGTAAATATGATGCGGGAAACACGATTAATTTTTTTAAACTCACACACACATTAAAATGTGCGTCGCGATGTCTTTTTCAATTCTCTCTCTTATTTATGCTGTTTCCTTCTCTTCGTCGTTCATTATTCTTCTTTGCTTTCTTTTCTTTAATTTGCTTTACGTCTTGATTATATTATTTTCGTACATAAGACACTTTAGTTCATTAAAATGTTCATAGTGCAGTGCATGGTGAGGTAGACGTGTAAATAGAAATGAAATACGCATTTTCCTGTCCTCAATACAGCAATAATCCTCTAGCTGAGGCTTTGTCAGGCTCATATTAGTCAATTGACTATTTTTAACTTTGTTTTTGTCTCATGTCTTGGTTTGGATTAGACAGAATTGGGTGAATCAAATTTTATGGGTTAATTAATTTATCGAATTTTTTTCATGCTCGGTTTAAGTTTAACGGATTATATCTTGATGACTTAATGGGTTATATGAATGCATTTTAAATTTTTTGGACATCAATTGGAGATTGAGGAGTTAGATATGTGCTCAATTGGTCAGTGCATGTGACAGAACATCAATTAGTTTAATGGATATCAGTTATGAAGTCTGAGAAATTGTGTTGAGGGTCAAACTAGTCCCTTGATGTGTCTTTGATCACCAGCAAGAGTTTATATTGTTCGAGACCAAACTCAACATTTTTCTAGTGAAATTATGTGAGGCTCAGCATAAAATAAATCGATACTAAATGCAACCCACCAATTAAATATATAATCCATTAAAACATTAAGTCTTGTGTAACCCAAATTAATCAAATTTTTCTAGGATACCAGACAACACACTTCATTTATTAAACTGCTACCTTACATTTTCATTGTTTGTAAAAAAAAATCTGCACATTCAACTCTTTATTAACATTGCTGTAAAAATTAATTTCATTATTTACTATCGGATATGTTGCAAACAAACAATAAAGCCATTAATTATTCCAGCAAATATTTACTTGACTAAAAAATATTTTCTCTTATTAATTATTAATCACAATTTACATTACAATATGTGGAGGCAATAAATTAATTATAAACATCAATTTGAGAGACTCTTTTAATGCGTCTTTTATGATTTTGAAAAGATGATTGAGGTCTTGTCAAATTGAGAGGAACATGGTAATAAATTTATTAATGGGGTTCAGAAGTTGTGAGTTTGTGAATCGTTTATTTATTCATCAATGCAAGTAAAGAGCGATTAAGAAAGGATTTGAACCCAGAACTTCATATTAAGGTTCATTGACTAGGAATTGAATGTAATAACCAATTGGTTATCAATAGCTGATTTTTAGTTCACAGGCATAGTCGCATTTAAGATTTATAAGACACTTGATTGAAATATGTTCAGCTTTTAATGATTTTAAGGTAGCTAGAAACCAGACATAGATGATCTGAGACACTATAGAGTTCATCTATGTTTGCAATGTATGGCTGTTCTAATTTGGGCTTCAAACCAATCAAATAACCATTCAGACACTTGATACACTATCGACACAATTGAATCATCAAGTTAACTTCATCCTCCTTTTGTTTTAAAGCTTGAAAACCTACTGAACTACACAAATAGCTTCACAAAATTCTCCACTCAACTTTAAATCAAGCAATTTTAAATCCCAAATCCTATTTGCCTTATAGTTTATTATCCTTATCGATATTTGCATATATGTAGACACATACACAGAGAATAATACATAAAACCTGTTTATTATTTACCGATAACAATCCCTATTTGCATATACAATCAGAATTTTCCTCTAAGGATAGTTTTTTTGTTGCATTCACTCGATTATCAACACGAGCATAAACAATGGCTTGAAATAATGAAAATCAATAAATTATTCGCATACATTTTTTTTTGCTCTTTGCCATTTTCATTCACATTTGCATGCATACTGGACATTAAAACAGGGCTCCAAGGAAGTTTATTAAATCAAGGTTATTTAAAGGATGTATAGCAATTTGCATTACGGAAGGAATGGGGTGCAGAAAATTAGAATTTCAACATAAGAAATAGAAAGTTTTGAACCTTAAAAAAAGGAATTGTGTAGGAAGGTATTAATGGAAATTCATATGATGTCACTTTATTACCTTCCGGAAGGAGCCTTCTTTCCTGTGTTTAGAATTTTAAAATTATTATTTTATGGTGTCGTAGGCTTCTTTTACTTATTGGGAATTATGTAAAGGGTAAGAAGTGATTGGAATCGGAATTTAAGGAATATTATAGAGTCATAAAACGAGTTTGCATTTGGTTTGGTTGCTATTTATGTGATTTGATTTTAAATATTTATTTTAAGCTAAGGATCTAATTTATATTCATAACTTTAAGTCTTTAACTTTCAATTCTTCTATATCAAACCATATAAATTACAGCTACAAATCTAATCATCATCCAAAAAATCAACAGAGATTTCAATAAAAATTATTTATTCTCAATTTATATAGCCCGAGAAGCAAGCGATACTATGTATGTTAACCTACAAGCAACTAAGATTCATCCAAATAGCAGACGGCACATAAAAGTTGCAAACTAGCTTGACGTGAGGCTAGCGTGTAACCAGATTCAATTAAATCCAATTCTGAATCAGCCTTAAGCCGAGCTGGTGCCACAAAGTTGTCAATTTTCTATACAGTGTGCCTTATTGTTCATAAAATTGATCCCTAGTTACACCATAATGGCGCTAAAATATAAATTTTTACCACTATGTGCAGATCGGATCATCATCATCCTAATTCGTGAATGAATAAAAATCCAAGCACATTATCACAAGACTGTCGAATCAAGCTAGTAAAAGTAACCGCCTTTTATGTTTTGCTCGTAAAAACTTTTCCATGTGAAATTTTTTCGTCTATATTTGCCGCTCATATTAGGAATTCAATCGCAAACTGAACAAAATTAATTTATCTTATGGCTATTGAATTTGTTTGGATGTAATTTATCGCAAGTATGATCATTTCTGTTAAGAAGAAAATGGATCAACAGATTGAAGGAATTTGAATATTTATTAAGCATGCCAAGCGCCATCTGTTGGTCAATAGAAGAATTTGAATCTTTGAAAATATTTTATCCGTTAAAGTTGCTAGCCAGAATAGATCATCTTATCACTTTGATTATTAATTAACCTATTTTTTTGCAAAAATTAAGCTGATTAATTGTTATTATTTTTCAAATCATCATGTGACAAAGGTGTGCGGACAGAGAACTTGTACAAACTAGGTGACAGAGCCAGCAGCAGAGTCAGATAGAAAGCATTTTGTTGTAACCTAAGCTCCACATAGGAACATGGTTACAGTAAGTAAAGTAAGTAAGAAAATAATGTGGTAAAGGATTGAGATAGGATTTCGGATTTTTGCAAGGTTTTAACTGGATTAATCTTTAACCTTTAGATTCTACTCTGCATTTTGATCTCATGATTAAGTATGAAGCTATTTTTTAAATGTTTCCAAATTACAGCTTACTTTCAAAAGGTCGAAGTATCAAGCAATGCATTGTACGTCATTTATAAACATCCCCGTTTATCTTTTAACAAATACTTTAATTACTATTAATCCCTAATAAAATCATCTAAGTTCTAAACACCTCAAAAAACTCTAAAAAATGAGTAATTAAAAAATCCTCGCAAGATTAAAATTCTAGCTATTAAACCTTTTAAAAAAGAATCCATAAACTATTAATTGCCATAAAATAATCTAGTGTAAAACAGAGATTTAAGTCGTAAATTAATCAACAATATTTCTTTCAGTTTTCAAGTAGTTGGGACTAGTTTGAAAAATTTTAATACTTTTTCTCTTTTCTCTCGTGAATAATAATTATCAGAAAGGAAATTAATAAGCGGGAGTTCTTTATTCATGAATCATTGAATGAGCGCTTGGAAGAACTAGATTGGCGAAATATAATTAAAAGTTAAGAAGATGAAACAGAGTGATGGGTTAGAAGCGCATTTTAATAAGAATTTAATGTTGATAAAATATTTCAGACAGAGATTGATAGGTTTTTGTGACACAGTTTAGCATCACGGAGCAAAGGTTCGAGAAGCACTGTTTTATTAAACCTTTATATGCCAGTTTGAAGCTGCTATTCCAAATCCTAGCAAAACATCAATGTTAGCTCAATCTCATTAAGTTCAAGTTAATTTTCTGATCAAAACTCATCCCTACTTCCAAAATTCATTAAACATTCCCGTTAATTTCCAAAAAATGATTCCATATCAAGCCTTAATACAAAAAACAAGGCATCATTACAAAAATTCATTGATAAGAATCTTTTAAATAAAAAATAATAATTTGTTGATGAGTCAGCGATATTTCCTTCAGAATTACTAGAAACCCTCATATCTATACATGCAATTTTCAATCCAGTCAGTCCATTTTACTGTACCGCTTTGTTTACCAAAACACACGCTAAAAAAATTAATGAAATTTGATCGATTTATGTATTTTTTTTTTCGTTCCTATTTTTTTCCACTATAAAATTCTTCGTTCCTCATTCTTTCTCACTGCCTTCTTTTTTCACCTTTTTCTTCATATTGAATTACATTGGATGATCTCTTTCTCTCTTCCTCCATCCACTTCTTTTTCCTCATTCTTCGCAATGTTCTTTCAATCATAAAAAATTCCGTTAAATTGCTTCTTTTGTGCGTTTCAATTTTAAGACAATTCCATGAGATAGTAATGAAATGTTAGAGCAATAGCTTCAACTTCTTCACATTCTATTTTATTTTATGAGGAAAAAAGAGTTTTTCTTCATTTATCGTGGATTTATTTTTTTTTACACCAAACAACAGCAGAAAAAAAAATTATAAGCGATGAGGTTGTTTGGTATGAAACATTATATTCTTCATTAGAGAGCATTATGCATTATTTCGATATGTACAGTAAGCACAGTGAAGAAGAAAAAAAATTAGAGGTTTTAATATTGAAAATCATCCAAGTGAGGATCTTGTTCTGGTGATGTTAAATATTATAGGGGCTAATGGCTTGAAAAATTTCGACGAGATTGAAAGAAAATTTATGAGGAATTTTTCAATGTTTATTTATGGAAGCAATTAACATTCTCAAGATTCTTATATTTTTATGCTACTTAGGGACATATTTTTGGATGGCATTAGGCATTGCTGACTGATATTTTAAATGTGTAAAGGAATTCTGAATTGTTTAATGAATTATGGAACTGTTTAAGCTAGTTCTAGATTATTTGAGCTTCGACAGAGCTGTATTTGGAATTTTGAAGGAAGTTGGAACTATTTTCTCATTTATTTGATCTCCTGTGGCTAGTTATCAGCTATACTTTAGTGTAAACTCTGAAAAAATCGCTATGCCATAGGAATAGTGTACGAAATTACCCTAAAAAAATACACTCAGAAGAAAAGCTTAACTCTTAAGGTTAGCTTGGGTTTATTAGAGGATTAGGAACAGCCGCTGAGATTGTATCCTTGGAAGATCCTCCTAACCTATATTTATAGAGCTACACAAGGTATCGTACCCTATTATCTGTTGAATTTTGCTTGAACCCGATAGATTACTACATCAATATACAATCCTTGTGGACCATGGTGAGCCCTAGAAGCTAGCCTTCAGTATTTACTCTAGTGTTCACTAATTACATGGTTACAAAACTAGGCAACTTACTATCCAATATCATGCCAAAGATCTAGATCATTTAACATTCTCAAAAAAATTTGATCGACCTTGATCATCCCTCATATTCATTTCACATCCTCTCCTGGTCCTCAAATTACACGCAGAACCACAAAATATAATTAAAAACAAAAGACTTCAGAAAATTGAGTGAAACTCGACACCTCAGAACCCCCACAGACACACCCCAGTTACTTATTCCACCATATTTAATCATTTTAAATTTGCATTTTCATATTCACAACTCATAATTAATTCTTCGGATTATCAGCTACCGATGTTTGTTTTTGCATCATGTAGAATAGCAGAGAAAAAGATTGAATATAAAATTCCATGTTGTTGAAGTCTTAATGTTGTGATCATACAAGCATAAAATAGAACAACTGAAGAAAATGAACGAGAGAACGCATGATCTATGAACCGCA
This sequence comes from Chironomus riparius, assembly GCA_917627325.4. NCBI lineage: Eukaryota > Metazoa > Arthropoda > Insecta > Diptera > Chironomidae > Chironomus > Chironomus riparius. The sequence continues at coordinate 39,481,395 of OU895879.1, forward strand.
AAAGGAATGGAAATGAGAAGGAGGAAAGAAAAGAAAGAAGAATGAAAGCAAATGCTCATAAAATAACACATCGTTACAAATGCATTTTTTATTCCTCATCATCAATCTCTCGCCCTACAAAAAAAAATGCTATATTCACTTCCACTCTGATCATCATCATCATCGTCAGCATTACGTCACAATAACTATTTTTTTCATGCTTTACTTTCCAGCATTCTTGATTTCTGTTCTATAAACAATTAACACGAGATGATACAAGAGTTGAGTGTAGTGAGCCATAAAGATAGAAGAAAGACACTCAACTAGAGCGCATGGTAAATGTTATTCATTCAAAATAGATATTTTTACATTTTCGTTTCTGTTTCTGGATTGCTTTTTGGTGCAGTTTGTTCAATTGAAGTTAGTGATGTGTTTGTGGTTATGGTTTGGCTGGGTTTATGGTAGGAGGAACGATTAAATAAAAAGATTTTAAAATTTAGTAGTTATAAAAATTAATCTGAAACTGATATAAGCCCTTTTGAATCTAATTGAACATCATTGAATCTAATTGAACTTTATTGAACCTTATTGAACCTAATTGAACCATATTGAACCTCATTGAACCTGAATGAACATCATTGAACCTTATTGAGCTTTATTGAACCTAATTGAACCATATTGAACCTCATTGAACCTGATTGAACATCATTGAACCTTATTGAACCTAATTGAACTATATTGAATCTCATTGAACCTGATTGAACCTGATTGAACCACACTGAACCTGATTGAACCTGATTGAACCTCATTGAACCTAATTGAATCTCATTGAACTATATTTAACCTTATTGAACCTCATTGAACCTGATTGAACCTCATTGAACCTCCAAATTCATCAATAAATGCGCTACCTAACCTCACCCACCCAAATATCCAAATCAAATACTTTTCCTTACTCTCTGTTTTCATAAACACAAGAAAAAAATATTTTCCATTTTAATAGCAAGCGGCGGCATCACGAAACTCTCTCAGCTAGGTCGATGCACTCTAGTGAACTTGAAATTATTATTATGTATGCTTTTTTGTGAAGAAAAAAAAATAATAAAAAAAATTGTTGAATACGGCAAAAAAATAATAATGGTGAGGCACAAATAAATGGCTTTTAATTAATGTTTGATGCGAAATACACAAAAGGCAAGATAATTGAGTTGTATTAAATCGTTGGATTTAAGGAAGAAAATAACAATAGCGCGAAACAGTTCTTCAGAAGCGATAAGATAAAGTGAGACTATAAAAGTCCCATTAGGTGGACGATAAGAAAGTCGACGGTGAAAAAATTTCATGTCATGCATAAAAAAGAATGAAAATTATTGCGAAATAGTAATGTAAAGTGAAAAACAGCTACAATACCAGTAGTATATTAAACAATGTAATTCCTATAACATTCTTTCCATTCAACATATGATAGATGAACACAAAAACCAGCTCACCGCAAATGGCATAGTCGTTATGATCGCACAGGTCTATTGTAAGCATGTTCTTTTAGAATTTCAAAACAGAAATTGTCATTTATTTCTCAATAAATTGCCTTAAACGTTTTCAAGAATCTACAATTTAAAATCGTCTTTTCAATTTTCTTTTGAAAAAAATAAATATTTTTTTTTTCTGAAGTTGACGACTGGACACTGTAATTTTTTTGAAATTAAAACTAAATCAGGGATAGACGCTTATTTGATCTGGCAACCAATAAATTGATATTTTAGGACCCCCTCCCCCTCCCCCCCTTCCGCTCTCTGTATAGAAATAAGTTCTAAACGTACTAAGTTAATGACTCGAAATTACAACTATAAAAATCTCTGTCATCTGTTAAGATGATAGGACATGTCTCAACTGCTTAGGAATAAGGTTGTTGAATATTAAGGTTCATAAAGAGCTCCCCCCCCCCCCCCCCCCCTTCTCTCTTCTTCTTCCTTTCAAAAAATGTGTAGCTTCATATCTGTCCTGGAACATATTCGAGCAACCGACCCCAGTAATCGATCACCCAAGCTTAAATTCATAAACATGCTCAAAAAAATGCCGACACAATTTAAACTACGTAAATGAATGAAAATTCCAAAAATGCTGACTAATTTTCTCAGTCAGTCAACTCTGCCTCAAATTATTCATTCTTCTACTTCTTCAAATTTATTATTATTATTTTATAAACATTTTTAACTATGTATGATTAACAGGCATACAAATTTTAAAAATCCAATTTTCTAGACAATTTTCATATTCCTATATATTCTAAATTCCTAGTTCCCACTTATTCCTAACAAGTTAAAGTCTCTCAGTGCGTAATAAATGATTCCAGAAAGAAATAACCTTGAGTGATGAATGAAAAAAATTCAATTTATAAACAAAACTTGAACTTCCGACCCTGACTATTGCATAATAAAACAAAATTATCAATTTCACTTCAATAATTGGCATATTTACTTCATATTCCACTCATTCCATCAACGACGCGTCAAAGCATTCTTGATAGCGATGCCACATTAATTGACGAAAATGACTTGATAAGCTTATGGCAATGAAGCTTACGCGATTATGCGATTGCAAAAAACCATTCAGTCATAGAAGTCTTTCTTGTTGCCATAATCTTACAACACATCACTCATAGAAGTCTTTCGCATTTCCCATGAACATTTGGTAAGTTATTTTTTTATGGTTATAGGCCATAGCTTCTCCACTTAATGCGATTCTTCACGAAACGAATTTTTTGTAAATAAAATTAATTAATGTATCTACTGTCTCTGGCAATGAATGGTTTGCTAATGTAATGTCAGGGGTTTTGAATAGAGTTGATAGAGATTTTTGAGTTTAAATAAATAAATGTTCCGGATTTAAAACTTGAGGTTAAGAATCAAAAATTGAGATTATCAATTTAAATTTGAGGTTATGGATTCAAATTTCAGGTTATGGATCTCAATTTGAGGTTAAGAATCAAAATTTGAGGTTAATATACAAAATTTGAGGTTATCGATTCAAATTTGAAATTGGGGAACACAATTTAAGGTTAAGAATATAAATTTGTGGTTATGAATCAAAATTTGAGGTTAAGAATCAAAATTTGAGGTTAATAAACAAAACTTGAGGTTATGGATTCAAATTTGAAATTGAGGAACACAATAGAAGGCTATGAATCTAAATTTGAGGTTATGGATTCAAATTTCAGGTTATGGATCTCAATTTGAGGTAAAGAATCAATATTTGAGGTTAATAAACAAAATTTGAGGTTATGGATTCAAATTTGAAAATAAGGATTACAATTTGAGATTAAGAATATAAATTTGTGGTTATGAATCAAAATTTGAGGTTAAGAATCAAAATTTGAGGTTAATATACAAAATTTGAAGTTATGGATTCAAATTTGAAAATGAGGATTACAATTTGAGATTAAGAATATAAATTTGTGGTTATGAATCAAAATTTGAGGTTAAGAATCAAAATTTGAGGTTATTATACAAAATTTGAGGTTATGGATTCAAATTTGAAATTGGGGAACACAATTTGAGATTAAGAATATAAATTTGTGGTTATGAATCAAAATTTGAGGTTAAGAATCAAAACTTGAGGTTAATATACAAAATTTGAGGTTATGGATTCAAATTTGAAAATGGGAAACACAATTTAAAGTTAAGATTATAAATTTGTGGTTATGAATCAAAATTTGAGGTTAAGAATCAAAATTTGAGGTTAATAAACAAAACTTGAGGTTATGGATTCAAATTTGAAGTTGAGGAATACAATTTAAGGTTAAGAATATAAATTTGTGGTTATGAATTAAATTTTGAGGTTAAGAATCGAAATTTGAGGTTAATAAACAAAATTTGGGGTTATGGATTCAAATTTGAAATTGAGGAACACAATTTAAGGTTAAGAATATAAATTTGTGGTTATGAATCAAAATTTGAGATTAAGAATCAAAATTTGAGGTTAATAAACAAAATTTGAGGTTATGGATTCAAATTTGAAGTTGAGAAACACAATTTAAGGTTAAGAATATAAATTTGCGGTTATGAATCAAAATTTATGCTCTGATACCAAACAATGACAAAATTCACCCAAACCCCTGCCAACAACAGCTATCTCCACTCCACCTTTAGTTCTTACACAATTCGCCACCATTCAATCAACATTATCGCCAATTAATCTACATATCCGCTACAAAAACTATAAAATAATCGTCAATTCTTCATTCTACAAACATTTACTATGCATCAATGTCTATTAGCAATTTGTTATAGCGACAACAGTCCAGAATAAGCGATAATAAATTATTTATTATATAACATTGTATAAATTATTCTTCAAATTATAACGTAATTGATGTGAAGCAAGAAAACTTGAGCCATATGGATGAGTCTCTTTTTGTGTGATTGTAGTGGAAATAAGGCTGAAGTAGATTGAAATTTAATTTGCAAAAAGATTCAGACTGTATTTGTGGATCTAGAGAAATTTCAGGTCAGCTAGATGGAAAGTCGATGATAAAATTATTCAAAATAATTCTTTTAAAGCACTAAAAACAATTCAATTCCATTGAATTTTTATCTCAACTTTCGCTATCTCCTATTTTGGACTCTATTGTAGGAGTTAAACTGTAGATTTTAGCTGATCCAATTTTGTGTATAAAATTGAATTGTCAATCTTAAGCATGCAAATTTTTCATCCCAAACATTTTCCATTCTCATTGAATTGAATTTATTTTTGTAAATTTTTATGAGGAGAAAACTAGGTTAAAGTATTGATTATTTTGTAGACAAGCTGCATGTCATTGCATCTTTAATGACTATTTTATGGATGAAAACATGGCGACAAGGATGCTGTGCTGTTTATTGTGTTGAAATATTTATGAGGACAGAGCAATTTAAGCACTTTTGTAGACGTTTGTTGTAAAATAGAGCTAGAGGATGATGGCAACAGCTTGTAATGTTTATTGAAAAATTTGCGTCATAGAAAATTGATTAAATTGTAATTTTGATACATTGTGAACTTAGCTAGAGGTTTTTTAAAGGATACATCTTGTCGTGGAGCTTGCTGCTAAGTGTTATAGATTCTGGACATTAAAAGCTTCTGCAGTTCTAATTAAGTGAAATATCTGACTTAGATATTTGTAAATAAGTCAAACAACCCTGATCAGTCTATTTTAGATCTTTATAGGGGTCTGAAGCTGCGTTAAGATCGAGGGGATGAAGCTTCATTGAGCGGATAAATAACGGTCACTTTTTAAATATACTTTAATATAATCAATCGTTTTATTCGACTCTTATCTACTTAAATATCTATTCAAAAAGTGACCGTTATTTATCCGCTCAATGAAGCTTCATCTCCTCGATCTTAACGCAGCTTCAGACCCCTACAATCTTAACAAAGGTTTCTTAATTTGAATTGATTCTGTTTGAACAGGATTTTTCAAAAACGAATCATCAATCAATATTAATTACGCCGTTGAGATTCAAACTGCTATATGACACTTAGTGGACAAAGGTCTGTAGGGTAAGTAATGAGATCAGTAAAAAAAACTGCACAGCTTTAAACTAAAACAATGCCAGGGTTATCGTGTCTTATCAACCACGAAGCTGTCTCATGAGTGTCAACTTAATCTTTGAGTCAACAGCCAATTAACTTAAAAACTCTGAATAAATTAGCAATTAAGAATAAATCTTTTGGATAGAATCATCTCTTATTTTTGAATACTTTGAATACTCAAATTCACAAGAGTGCACTTGCCTGGAACGAAATGACTTGAAGACGTTAAAAAAGGTGAATCTTAAAAACCCCAACAAAAAGTCCCATGACTCAGTATGAACAACTCTCAATCGGATATAACTTTAGATACAACTCATTCCTTGCAAACTGACTCATCGAATGTAAAGAGCAGGGGTTGAAGTCGAACGAAATGATTAAAAAAATTCAAAAAAGTTTTAACAAAGTTTTTTTTTTCATTAATCATTTTTCGAGCAAATTTTGATCAAAGTTTTTTCGTTGAAAATTTTTCGATTAATTTTTTGAAAAAAAAATTTTGTTGACCAAAATGAATGAAAAAAATCTGTGATGAAAACCATCATTATTTTTGATGCTGAAAAAAATTATAATTTTTTTAATTTACGTAAATTATTACGTAAAATTTCATCACGTAAGAATCATTTTTACGTAGAATTTTATCACGCAAAGCAAAAAATGACGAATAAAATGTTTCTACACAAGTTTTTTAAGCAAAACAAATCTATTCTATCTCTTGTTCTTATTATTTAGCATAATTAATTCATTTGGTGTGATTTTATTGTTTTTTTTGCTTTAAGTGATGAAATCATACGTAAAAATGATTCTTACGTTATGAAATTTTACGTAATAATTTACGTAAATGAAAAAAATCATAATTTTTTTCATCATCAAAAATAATGTTTTTCATCACAGATTTTTTTCATTCATTTTGGTCCCTGCTTAAAAGTGTGTATTCTTAATTCATCTTTGCTTTTTTGTTCGATAAAGTGCGTATTCACTTCCTTTTACTACCGTTTTGATCCGTTTTAATGTTCAGAAAAAAATGAGTTTGGAAATTTCGTTGAATTTTTGTTGAAAATTATTCAGTTTCGATCGAAATTTGGCATGAAATTTTTTCAATCAAAGAATGAGCGAAAAATTTTTCAGAACGATTTTTCAACTAAAGTTTGATTAGAAATTTTGCTGAAAAATTTTTCGATTAAGAATTTTTGAAAAAATTTGTCAAAGTTTGAATAAAAGTCGAAAAAATTTTGATTGACTTCAACCCCTGGTAAAGAGGTTAAAAAGTAAAGGGTTGTTCCAAAGATTTTGTAAAAAAGCTTTCAGAAAGGGGTAAAGGTCGAAAATGACTTTCTTCAGCATTACAAATCTCAAGAACGATCTCAAACAATTTCTATTTAATTCCTGACTTAAAGTTTCAATAAACATTGTCTCGTCATCAAAAGATAAGAAGTAGAATAAAGAAATCTATTTTAAACAAATAAACGCAATAATTTTGCATTGAAAATAAGTAACAGTTCATGCCATTCGTGACACAAGTCAATATAAATATTAGCAAGTAATTTTCAAATGTTATCAAAAACAAACTCATAAAAAATTTATTACAGTTTAAAATTGAAAATAGAATCAAAAGAGTATGAATTTAAAGATCAATAGGCCATTATTGGGTATTATTAGAGATCAATGGAAGATAATTGAAGAAAATTGTTTTTAAAATGTTGAATTTACAGCTACTTGATAGTCTAGCTAGCGTCAGAGGTCAAAAAACTAGTATAAAGCTACAAAATGTGCAATGGCTTAATTAAATCACCACAAAAATTGCACAAATTCTTCCAAAACTTTTTTTCGACAGTTTAACGACCATAAAAAAATCCCCCCATTTCCCCAAGTCTATAAAAAAAAGTTTTCTGTGTTTAATTTATGGTGCAAAAATAAAATAAACTCGCGAGTATTTTCAAATCATTTTTCGCATGACATGCCAGACTTTCCATTTCATGCTCATGGCCAAAATATACGGTTTGTTTATCAAAAGACTTTTATATTTTAAGTTCATCAGACTCGCAAGACACACGACATAAAGTTTTTTGAATGCGATTAAACATTTTTCGTCTATTTATAGACACAAATGAAGGAGGAAGCAAGAAAATTTCCTTTTTGCAGTGAGAGACACAGATTTTGGCGTCAAGAATTTCTTTCATTTAATGAGATGCATTTAAGTGCATGTCGTGATACTCTTGTAGCTTTTTTCACATCTAATTATAAAAATATCACGATGTCAGAGGGAAAATGATGATGAATGGGATTGTTGATTTAGAGGTTCCTTTTTAATTGGGTTTAGGAACATATTTGAAATGATTTTGTATTACTTTGTGTGCATCACCCAAGCAACCAAAATGTTCCATATAATCTTCCTTCGACGTCGATTATTTATTATATGTGAAATATTTGTTTTACAAACATGTAACAAAAGTGTTCCATCGAAGTATTACCCGAGCTATGTAATCCATATAAACCCTATGAAAAATCATCAAAAAAATATTTTTTTGCAGAAAAATAATATTTGTTCTAAATTTGGCATTTGCCATATACTTCACAAGAGCTCGCAGAAATCACTATTATAAGTTCTTTCTAAATTTTTATGGGGCTTTCAATTAATTATTTATCTTTCTCAGGGTTGTGTGCGAGTCTTGGGCGTTCATCAGTATGCGACTTAATTAAATTAAGTCCTTTTTGTTATTTTTCGTAGTGTTAGTGAACTTTAATTAAGAACACACTAATACTTTTACAATAATTTACACAAATAAAAGAAAAATACAAAAGAACACGTGAAATTTAGCAGGAAAAATCTATCCTCAATTTAAATGAGATTTCTTAGAAGAATTAGCTAATTACTTGCAGTTAAACCATCAAAAGTCTCAATCTGTCTCAATAAATCATAAACTTATAATCTTATGTCCAATAATTCATGTCGAGTCACCCAAACTAATCCAAAATATAATTGCAAAAAAAATAACAGATTTAAAATTTTCTCGACATTTTAAATTCACTAGCCAAGAAGAGAAAAGAAGTAAATCATAGTATATAAACAAAGGAATTCCTCTCGAGCGCATCGATCGCGCATAGAGATTTCCTATGCACTCGGTTAAGTCAGAAAGTAAACAAAACAAAAGCAATCACATAACAACATGCAGCGGTAAAAATTTCTTTCTTTCTATTTCCATTGCTTTTAATTTGAAATAAAGCAGAAGAAAAGTAAACAGAAATGAAAAATTATTTTTAGATACATAGACTTGTATATACCCTCGAGGTACTTTAAAATATCTCTCACATGTTCCGCACTATATTATGATTTGATTAGCATCAATGTATTCAATTATGAACTTGACTTTCGAGAGCATTCGCGTGAATATTAATGGCAATGACTTGACAATTCTAAGTTCTCTTTTTTTTTTGTTGGATGTGCTTACCTCATTTAGTTTCTTGTTAAATATATTCATACAATATTTGACTTTCAATGTTGTTTATTTGAGACATTTTAAAACAGTCAGTCAGTTTATCAGCAGTAAATGAATAAATAAAGTCATTTTACCTGTAAAGAAAAAGAATATTAAATAAATTAGAAAACGTTTGTTCAAAGATAATATAATGTAAATTCAGCATTTGCCGAACAGCAAACTCAAAACTTATTTAAATTGAGTCATAAAAAGAATAAGTAATATTCACATTAGCCTATATACATTTCTCTTTTTCCCTTCCTTTTCTTCACTCACTCATGAATTATTCTCGATTTTGTATGTCTGTCAGTTGCTCTTGTTGATTATTAAGACAATTGAATAAGAAGACGGGATACACAAAAATATTTATGTGTGCATCTCTTCAAATTATTTTTAAAAAAATGAAATTTTTCTGTGTTGAAAAATGCTGGTTACTGTGATCATCGTTTGAGGATTATGAAAATATTTTTCAACAGATTTGCTAATTTTTCAAAAGAAAATACACTTTAAGCTGTTTTTGAATGGAGCAAGTGAATTATATACCGGTGGGATTCTGAGATACTATCGAACCTTATGTAAGTATTTCTATCGATGCAAAATCAAGACGTCTTTGGACTATTGCTTTGACATTGTTCGTGAATTTGGTTTTATATTAAGACGAGTGTTCCATTCTCATCCCACAAACCGATATCTTAATCATTGCATGGAATGTTGTCGATATGCAACAGATTTGAATGCAATTTTTAAGGATCATAATAATCTGGACTCAAAGTTTTCATTCGAAACTCGAACTTTAATCGAATAGTACTGATCAATTGAATTTTGATCCGTTCCACATAGATTCTGGACACACCCTAGTTTTAAATCCATGAATCAAATTTTTCTGCCATAAAATCCAAAAACAAAATCAAATGCGCTTCATGCCTTCCACCTCTTACCAACTTTTATCTCTACAAGAATCTTTTTCAACTCAACGACATACAAATTGGATGGCATTACTGAAATTTTTCTCATATCTCAACATCAACATCAGCTTTAAAAAAATTCTTTCTTTCAAATTATTATAGTCACAAGATCATAAGCAGCCTCTCTCATTTTTATTTTTTCATGAAAGTAATTAACATTAAGAATTCATAACATACAACATACATTCATTTTACAGTCGAGTTAAACATGATTACGAAACAACATTAATTTGAAATAATTAAGATTGAGATTACAGGCATCGTCTGCTGTTGATGTAGTCAGCTACTTGTTATTTTGAAGTGTTATTTGAAATATTGTCCGAACAACATCCATTAAATAGATACAGCATGACATGGAAAATATAAAATAATTTGTTTGAGCAGTTCTTAGTGAGATGGCACTCTATCTAATTTTGAATTAGTTCTTATGTCGATCATCTGACATGGTTGGGGGCTTTTAATGAATGATGTCCATCGGAAAATGAGATTTTGAGTCTCTCGCTGGATTAAATAAATCTACAAAGCTGTTATGATTAAATCTATAGGATTAAGACAATACAGAGGAGGCAAGAGGGTCTAAATTACTGTCCTGTCTCTAGGTTATATTGAAACTTATCAATCCTAGCTCTTTAAACTATCATTTGATTGTAATTTGCCTATCGCAACTCTAGATTCATCAGAAACATATAATTTTGACGTCATTGATGAATATCCCCTGACATTGAATTTTAAAATCATCTCTAAAGCATATAGCTTTACACTTGACAATATATTCAATAAAAATAAACAATTGCTACCCAAAACAACGGATGAATAAGTCATTACTTTCGATTTTTGACAAGTTAATGACAACTACTGATACTTTTTATTTCACTCTCTGTTATTAGATAATATTTGTGTGGCACCTCACATAAATTGTTTGTATTCAGTTCTATATTTATCAATGACGAAAAAATCAACAGACTCGATTGAAAAAGTGGCACAAATTTACATTGGAATGTAAATAAAATTCTAAATTTAAATCGATTATAAATAGGAATGGATTGATCTAGTTTGTGTAGTGATAACAAAGTCAACAAGATCAGAGACTGTCCGTAAATTTTGTTATGTAAATGACTGAGACGTAAATTTATTTCCGATCAATGAAAATAGAAACTTAGTTTAATTACGTATGACATGGATTTGTGCACCTTCTTACAGAATACTTATGGGAATCCTTAGAAATAGCTTTTGTGTATTGTGAATTTCAAAAGGTAAGTCAAGTATTCATGCCTCTTCAGACTTCCCCATTGCACAACCATAATCATTTATTCATTATCAACATGTATCATTCTTTTCCCATATCATCCACAACATAATTCTCACATGTAGCTTATTTTACGCTACAAATTTCCTACTCATAAATCATTGATGGTGTCAGACGGAATGACAAAATAATTTGTTCTAGGTGAAAATATTTTGATATAGGAATTTTATTTCAATTTGATAGTTTTGTGGTGTCGTTCATAAATGGTGTCACATGTTTATAGCTAAGTTGATAGCTCTAAATACAGCAATCAGTACACGAGGATGATTCATATATGAATATTGCTCTACCGAAAGGAGATGAGACTGAGGAAGTAATTCAAACTTGCAATCTATGCAGTATGCATTGCAGGATACACCTCGTTTCCAAACAAGGAGAACCCGAATGCTCAATTTTCATTAGAAGTTATAAATGAACGACCCCCAGTAGAAACTAAGGTAAACATTAAACACTTGATGTGTGGATTCGTTGATACACAAAAAAATAGTAATTTGTGCTCGTCAGACTATTAAAAGAATGAAGGAACAAAAGTTTGCCTCTTCGAAGGGAATCAGAGTTGGAACTCTTGTGGAATAGGATGTTTAAGATGTGCCTCTACACTGATGTATTATAATGATAATAATGTCGTTGTTGACGAGAATATTAGTAGCGGCCTTAAAAGAAGTGATCTTAAACCGATCAGCCAGGAGCTCTGCTACTATGACAGCGAGGTATATGGCAAGTACTTTGGATTTCCTTCTCAAACATACAACCGGTTTTACCACAACCCCTTAAAAATTAAGGACTCCTAATAATTCTACCAGTTTCTACATTAAGAATCATAAATCGAATCTCGTTTGTCATTGTTATGACACAAACTAGTTTATAGTTACCAAAGCTACTAGATATGGTTCTAGTTGAACCAACAAACATGTCATAAGAAGCAAAACAGTAAAACCAATAAGACTTTTAAAATCCTATTGGAATGGATGTTTTCGAGCGAACATGTCTTTCAAAAAATATGCAATAAATTTTTTAGCTTGCAATGTCAAGGAACTAGAATTAGAAATAACACTTTTACAGCTTGACATCAACATGTCTATATTATTAAATATAACATACAATTCTAGCAGAAGAATTTATAAAAATATTCCACAACACATTTTCTGGATCAAAGAACTCCAAAAGCCACAGCTCTGTCAGCTTTGAATTCTCAACTTTTTTGATATTTCTAACATATTCACGAAAACAACAATGGGTAAATTATTATCTATTTGTACTTTGCGTGCTTTCCATATATCCAACTATTTTTCGCATTTAGTTGGGCGTGATGACAATTCTTATAGGCATATGAACATCTAACAATATTATAATTTTTTCGCGTAGTTGGAATGTCTAGCTTAGCTTTTTTTCGAAAGTTCTAATTTAAATAAATTTCTTTTATTTGACATATATAAAGCATATAGCATTGCACTGTGTTAACTTAATGAATTTTGTGTGTGTGTGTGTGTGGTTGGATGATTTACCGTTTAAATTTATTTCATCATGTCACATGATATGTTGATGTTTGCTGTTCTGTTCTGTGCTGCTTTTCTGTGGTTAATGATCAAACTCAGAACAGTCTATTAGCAAAATTAAAATAGCTTCTTACTTGCTCATGTTGATACTGTTAAGGTTAATATATTCATTATTGTTCGCGGCACTGCCAAAAGGGCATTGCATGAGCCGTAAAAAATTGAGGTCTTATTTAAATTTTTTTCAGTGATTATTTTATCATTTTTCGCTTGATTTAGTTTTGTAACATAATTTTATGCTGATTTATTGCTTAAATGAAATGTCATGTAAGTAATAAAATAATGTCAAGTAAAAACAACTCGGACATGGCGAACTGTAAGGCATATGATGTGATAATTAATCAGAAAGAAAAACATTTGTGACTCATGAGAGTTGAGCTGGGTTTAATCAGGAAAATAAATTGAATTGGTTAGATAGTATCATAAAGAGTATGATCTCATAAAATTGACAAATTTATTATTGTAAGGCACAAAAAGGCTGTTAATTTAATCTAATGTGAGCTAAAGTATTGAAGTTATCACAATTTTTTGAGTTGTAACATCAAGACATCCTTGGAAATGAATGAAAAGTCGTGAGTTTAGATAAAAAGAAATCATCATCGATTGCTGGTGTTACTCATGAAAAGAGTCCTTTAAAAATTGGATTTTTAGGTCCCTGTGTATTACTTGACCGCCATATCTTAGTAGCATAGCTCAGGGATGCATCATATGAGTATTGTATACAAAAGACGGTTAGAATCGCAATCTTGGTTGTTCTCCAATTGCTAGTCCACTATCTTAGACTTATATTCTTACTAGAAAATTTTGTAGCTTGATAAACAGTTCGAGATCTAATTCTAATTCGAATTTCTTATAATACTCTCTTTAGTAACAATGACGCCATACAAATACACAATACCACAACAAATGGTTTCTTACCCTTTATCAAACTAAAGTACAAACTTATAACCCTTAACCTGACAACAAAAAATCCAACAAAACTGTTTGTGACATATGGAAGTTTGATCCATGCTAACGTTCGCATTAATTCAGCCACTGAAATATCAAAAATAATTTATTGATCGCTCGCTGCATGCTTACTCGCTGAGACAAAAAAATTGTTCATTGTTTTGCCGGCATTTGTAGATGACAGGTTCAATGAATTCATCCGTAAAAAATAGAAGCACATCGATTTATTGATTCAACAGAATTTCGATAGGAACTATACACAAAATTCAAATCGTTTTTAATAGTGCCGACAACAAAGAGGTAATAAAAAGAAAATTTATACGATTCTGAATTCAAATAACCGGCTCATTTACTATAAATATTCAATTCAATGTCTCAATAAACAAACATATAAAGATTACGCAATATAAAAAAAATATTAAAAAAGCACGAGCGCTTAGCGCCATCAGATGATTCAGAAATTCGGACACACCTTGAAAAAAGTCAATGGCAATAACATGTGTGACATAAAGAATAATAACCGTGCTGTCGAGCCCCTGACACTCTTCTCTCTCGTATTTTGTTTCTCATAATCCCACACTCAATTTGTGAATTTCTTACACACCATTTATCTTTTCATTTTCAGTGGCTCTTTTCGATTCTTTTTAATAATATATTTTGTTGTTAATTCAACACCGGCATATCGGCAAAAAAATAAGATACTCATTCATAAAATAAACAAATTGCCATACACAAAAGACTGGTTGAAAAATCATGTAAACATGTGCTTTGGTTCACAAGTTGGAACGCATTTACTGTTGGGGTGGTCAGTTAAGTTTATTTCATTTGATTTTATCAATTTTATTCGTATATTAGAATTTTTCGTATCAAAATGATAAAGTTTAACGATTATTTTTCAAATTTTGAAACAAAATGGTGAAAAATCTTCACTTCGAAAAGTTTTTTGATGATATTAAATCCTTAATTTTGAAATTTTCAATTAAAATGACATTAATCGGTTGAAAACAAGTAGCAAAGGTGAGATAAGCTTGAAGAAATTACATTTAAATTAAGAATTTTAACGAATTTAAACAAATCAAGATTCTCCCGCTTCTTGAATACAAGTTTTAAGTCTTTTAACCAAAAGTTCATTTCCAATTAAATCAGTCAACCAAAAGTGATCACAACAAACCACACATCTCTCCAAAAACGTCGTTAAAACGAGTTGAATGAATGTTGCCAGTCAGAAGATTTACTTTGCGAATCATTTAACAGAAGCCAATCAAGATCTCTTTTGTGTGTGGATTTCTTCTTATTCGTTGTTTTTTGTCTTGCTTTATTTAAAAAATTTATCATAAATATTGATTGAATCAATTAAAATCAGAGATTTCAGCATTGCATCAGTTCAAGTGTTTGTAGATCAAAGAACTGAATGAATGAAATTGAACATTATGCTGATTAATATTAAATTGAATGAAGAGAAGCGATGTAAAAATACATTTTAAAAGTCATGATTGTGCATATAGTAAATGATATTGAATGTAATAATGCTTATGATTATTAAATTTGAATGGCGTTTTATTTAGGGCAGGGATGCATGTGAGAATTGATTTAATGGAGGTAATAATGATGACTAGGTTGGACTATATTAACTTTTTGCTTTTGTTGGGTTTTGATTAATGAATCGATGAAAGGTTTGAAATAATCTACAAGATCTTAAGTGATTTTTGAATTAACAATTGGAAAATTAATGAATTTTCATCCAAAAGACCATGAATCATAAATAAATCGTGATTCAATTGACTCTAATGCTCTCAAAATTGACGCAAACAACAAATTCCTAATCCACTAATCATTACTCAACCTTCTAATTCATTCTAATCAGAATAAAAATTGGAGCATTCTATTTAAAAACATCAAGAGCAAGTTCACATGTGTTTCAAATTAGATTAAACAATTTGTTGACTGTATATGAAGCATAAAATTTAATTATCATTTCAGAACTGACCAATCCAAAGAATTTTTTATATTCGCAAAACATCAGCAACAGATAGAAACAATTTTATATGACATTTCCAGTGATTCATATACAGCCCGCATTAGTTCCGATGGGGAATAAAAGTTCTACCTTCTATGCTAAGTTAATACTTTATGTGTCAGCAATTGACCTTTAGAAATAATTCAGTTTAATTTCATTATCATTAGGCAGTCGGCATTTGTGTGATAACTTTAAGGCATGACTATAAAGCTTTATGGCACCCAGCAATAAGTAAGCAAAAAAACTTTATTTAACTAGTTTATTGCATTTTTAAATGAAGCACTAAAAGGAAGATGATCCAATTTAGACAGCGAATGCAAATTTTTTTTCGTATTTTAATTGGGGGGTTATGCCATGACTAATCACATGAAAAATTGTAATTAAGAGCATTAATCAATAGCTCGTGTTTAGATTACGTAAAAATGAATTTATTTTTTTTTTTCACTCGAAATGCTTTTATTTCATTTAGTTAAAAAGTTATTCGTGCGGATTTATAGTCATGGGATTAGAAATTTCCGGTATTATAAGTTCGCGAAATGTTGCGGCATTTAGGTTTGGTAATGGATTTTGTTTTGAGAATTTTGAGGATTGATAAAGAATCGAAATTTATTGAAATGTTTGAATTCTTTTGCAGGTTCTCAGTTGCTTTATTCAATAAGTGACCTAAACCTAGCTTCAGCCATAAAAGTTTCAATTTAGAGCACCTAAATGTCAATAATAAATTCCACAAAGTTTTTAAATAATCCACAACTACAATAAATCCCATCTGCATCCAGTCCATCAAATTTGATTTAATCTCATTCTAACATTCACGCTATGGACTTTAAAATAAACATTGTGAAAAAAATACGCATCAATTCGCTTCTTCTTTTTTTTCGCTATTAAAGTAGAGCACATATACAAATGCACAGCACACATATCAATTTTTATTTCCCTGTCTGTGGGTCAGAAGTATAAGATAGTAGAGTAAAAAAAAATCAACTGATAGAGAAGTCATATAAAATCATGTTACAAAGATTATCAAAGGTGTACAGTTGGATAACTTCTTATCTTTCAATTACGTGTTATAAACATTTTAATTTTTAACTGTTCAGCATGTAATCAAGTGGAACATCATGCAATAAAGTGTGATTTTTTAGGAAATTAAAAAATTCAGGAACTTTCAATTTAATTATAAATTCATCGATTTGGGTAATGTCTATTTTTAAGTAATTTAATTAAATTTAAATCGGTTGATTGTGTTTGAAATTTGGTAAAATAATCTACGAGAAAGATTGGTTCAGTAGTTTTGTACTTTGTTTGAAGTAAAGTCTTGCACTCAAGTTGGAAGCATATACTGATTGGTTTTGAATAAAATTGATTAAACAGATCTGATCTCTTGGTTAACTTTAAGGATCTTCCCTAAGCCTTTGCTTCACATGTTTCTTTCCTAAATTATCTTTAAAGTTGTTCATAAATAGCGTAAACCTTAATAATAAGTTGAATCTTACTCTACTCGACTTCAAACTCTGATTATTCATTCTGAGCAGGTTATTAAGGCTACCTTGGGTATTACCGATTCAAAAATCAATTAAAAACTATCTCAAACGTAAGTCCTTGATCCTAGATTTTGGAGATCAAATTTTTCTACGCTAATGAACAGCAATTAATCGAAATGGTCACAATAATTCCACAACTTACTATTAAATTGCTCAATAATCTCACAACCTGTCCCAAAAACCTCGTATTAATCAATCGAAATTATAATAAAATTCAGAAAATTAATTAAATCCACAAATATCAATAAAGAGAACCTAATCGAGACAACAAAGAACCCAGACACCTTGATTCCGACATAAACGACCGCAAAAACTACAAATCACTCATCCGTGCATCACATAATAATTTTTTTTCCGTCACATTCACACTAGCAAAAAATTTCCATATCATCCACTATCTATTTAGCTTAATCATTATAAAAATGATGATGATTATGAGTCGAGGTGTGAAGAACAGCTGTATCAACCAGATATGTATATTCAATTCTATGTTAATTAAAAAAAGAATATGATATAATAAAAGTTTTGTTATGAGACGTCTTTATGTATGAAATTGTGAAATATGAATTTGTTTTAGTTCCTTTCCTTATCTTCGCATTTGTAGTAACTTTAATTTTACACTCATTCATAATACAATTAAATAATCACATGAAGTGTAAAGTGTATTCTCTGCTACGTGGCAAGACATTGCGAAATAATTGAATAGATTAAACGAAGGGAATTATTTATGTACAGCGGTCGATGGCACGTGAATCTGCATGACTCATCAGACCAACAACAAAAATATTTTTCTTTTCCTTTTGTTTTAGTTCCACACATAATGAATTTCCGTAGACATGGAAATTTTTTTTTCAAGATCAAAATAACATCCAGCGATTCATGTCACAAAGAATTCATTGCGGAGAATCCCTCCTATGTAATATATACACAAATTTATTTAACGCAGCACTAGAAAGACGAATTTTGTGTTTCCATTTATCGATTTTTCTTTTCCACCCTCATTTTTTACACTCTCACACATATTCATTCATTGACTTGACTTGAGTCTTGGTCTATGTTTTTGTTGTTACCCACTGGAAGTTCTTTTTGAAGAATCTCATTTGCAATTGCATGTAAATTGATTTTTTTTATTTTAAACTCAATGGAGTTGGATAAGACAGTCCCCGACGTGATGAAGAGAAAATAAGAAAGAAAGAACTTGTTATGGAAATGGAAGAAACACAAAGAACTTTACAACAATGTAATAATTAATGAATTTCCGCTATAATTTGCTCTGAGAATTCTTCATAAATTTTTATTTTCGGACGGCAAGTGAAGAAAGGAAAAGAGAAACAGAAAATTGTGGAATAAGAAAAAAATCCCCAATAATGTACCTGAAATTTTCAATATTGCTCGGTCTATAGGATCCAATCGAAGTATGCTTAAAGGCTGATTCTGCGACCATTCCTTTAACTCCTCATTATCAAGACGATCCATAATCCTAGCTTGATTTATTTATTTTTTATTATTTTAATTTTTTTCAATTGCAATGCACTTCCACTTAATAAAATTTTCTTTTTTCGTGTTGAATAACTTTATATTTTTTTTTTATTTTCGGCTCAAGATTTTTGACTAGATTTTTTTGCACCTTTTATCATTTTTTGCTTCATTTTTTCAATGATTTTCATCTTTTCACCATCTTATGAAATGGATTTTATCATTTTTTTTATTTTTTGGGACCTCGAAACCACTAAATATTATTTTTATTTCGGAACGACAAAGATTCACCAATTTTATATTTTCTCAATCTGACTCGGCTTAATAAATCGATGTTCATAGCTCTGAATTGGTTGTGCGCAGCCCTGGGAATTTGAAATTTTCAAATACGTTGTGGACTTTTCTCGTGAGATTCTTATTGGAATTATTTGTTTTGAATTTTCTTTAATTCAATAAAGTGTATGTAAAGTAGGAATAGGGGTGAAAATCTTATTAGAATTTTAGGATATCCATTTTGAATTTTTTAATGAAATTTATAAATAGGGAACAAATAATGAAATTGTAATTGAACTCTTAATACAGATGAGACTTAGTCAGCAATTAAAATTGTTGGATGTGATACATTAATGACACATTAATGCTTAAAGGATGAATAATTTGTATTTTTAAATGACTAAAATTCGTCATTTTTTGGAATTCTATTGAAAATTAAAATTAAATTCTTTTAGAAAATTTATGAACTTAGTTTTTTAAAAAATTAAATTTTGAAAAATCAAAAAACTACAAAAAACTTAAAACAAAATTTAAATTCTCAAAAAAAATTAAAATAATAAAAGATTTCAGATTCATAAAAATGAAATATGTGTAGCTTAACACCTAATCTACTAAATTCAATTCCAAAGAACCAATAAAAAGAAAACTCGTCAATATTTTTCTTGCTAATTGATTAGATATATATTTTTATTAATAAGTATATTCCAGCTATCAAATACAATTCCAATTCATTTATAATTTTCCATATGTCTGTTACAAAAGTTCATTCCAGTTAAAAGATTAATAGTATTATTAAAGTGCATTTATACCACACAAAAAAATATTATTATTAGAAATTTAGTTTCCGCCTGGCAAAGATTGCAAAAGTTCTGATAAGAACTTATCTGGGTCGTCAATATCTTCAAATAAGCCTGTAAATAATTGAAAAAATGTTAGTAATTCATTCAATAATAGAGTTAAGGATATAATTTTGAGTAACTTGATCTTCCTGGATGTTGAAAACTTAATCAAAAATCTTTAAGTCACATCCACAATTTAAAAAATCAAAATCCAACTTACCAGCAACATCGCAGAACTCTCCAAATGATGTACACGGCAAATATTCTTCACGGAAATTCTCCAAGACAGTTACAGCTGATTTAACCATAGCTTCATCATTCTTGCGAATATAATTGAATAATGACACGGGCCAGTCTTCATCCTTTGGAATAACGACTTTATTGAAGAAGTATTTGTAGATCAATTCAACCAAAGCGAAGAGCATTAATCCTCCTTTATAGGCAGAATAATCTTTTGGATCTTTATCACCGATTCCATTCAATGCCTTGCAGGTTGTTGTTGGATATAAATGACGAACATGATAAATTGCAATCAATCTCTTCAAATACTTAATTCGATTCTTCATCCACAATTCAGGTGTGTGCAGAACGATACTCAACGCAATCTGATAAGTTGGTCCATCGATTTCATATGCTGATTCCAGCCACTTTTCTCCAACGGGTTGATTCAAAAATGCAGTCAATGTCTTTTCTTCACGTGTATATAAGCGCGTTGATAAGGAGATGTAAAGCGAGAAGAACATCAAGTATGGAACTAAGTGCATGTTTGACTGTGGGCCACCTGGAAGGAATAGAAATAAATATTTAAATTATCAAAAATTCTACAGCACTATTAAGCTTATCAATAACTTACCACCACCAGCATCGCTATGGAAGCTCTTTTCGTGTGCAAATCTGAGCAGTAATAACTTCAAGTCTTGAATTCCACTGACAAATGTAATCTCAATTCGTTGTGTGCTGTCTTGCAAGTAGCTGTGTTGACGAGCCATGCTTGCACTAAATGCAGTCTCACTGACTTCTGGTCCCCATAATGGCAACAATCCATTACATTTAGTGTTGGTGTTCTGTAAACTTGCACTTTCCCATTCATCACGTCCACGTGAGATTCTTATAGCACTCATATGACAGTTGGTGTGGACGACATTGAAATGACTGACTGTAGCATATCCCATAGTCTTTCTTGATTTCTGTTCAAACTCTTCAAGTGGACAACGCTTTGTGAATGTATAAATGCCCATGACTTGATTAGGTTGAGATGCATATCCTTCGCGACAGATGAAGCATGTTAAGCCTGTCTCTTGTTTAACTAAATCAGCCATTGCATTATCAAGTTCTTGTAAAACTTGTTCCTTTGCTGTGACTTGTCCTTTTTCATTAGTTCTCATTCCCATCGCATTAAGTTGTTTCTCACGTGTAGCCATAGCTAATCGTTTCTTCTCAGCTTTAGTCGAATCACGATATTCTTGAACAGTCTTTGCTGTTGCTGGTTCAGAACTTAATGCTTCAAGAAGATTTTCAGCCAAACTTCCAACATGTTCATCTGATGAAACTTGCTCGAGTTGATGGACAATTGGAATTAATTCTTTAGCAACTGCAAGTTGAGTCTTTTCATGTTTATTTGCCAAGCCTGATAAGAATTGCAGGATGTACTTCAATGATGGTTTTGAGATGAAAATTTTTAATTCTTCAGAATCCAAAGATGAAGCAAATGGAAGCAGAATAATACGATTAGTTGGTGCATATTTGACTATGTAACTTATAGCTTTTTCGACAATTCCAAGTCCCATAATATAATCCTTTAAGATTCCACCAATCGAGTTCTTTTCAATAGCTGAGCAGAGAATACAGAACAATTCTAATTGGAATTCTTCTTCAGGTGTTCTTTCAACATCGAATTTCTCAAAGTCAAAGCAGTTCTTGAAGTAATCACAAAGCAAAGCCATTTTGATGTCATTTCCATAAACCAAAGCAGCAACGACTCTAATCAAGCATCGATTGTTTCTAACATTTGCATGATTGGTGCATGACAGTAAAGCCTCAATATATTCAGGTCCACCAAAGGTTAATGAGAATTGTAGGAACGAATCCAAGGAATCAGATGCAGCTTTAGCCAAAATTGTTTCCATAATTTCAAGCAGTTGTTCAGTGACGGTTGACATTTGAGGATCATTTTCTTGAACTTGATGCTGAAGACTTAAATGAAGGACTTTAAGCAGTGTTGAAATTGCTCTTAGTTCTGGTTGACAGAGTTCTTCACGACATTTCTTAACCTTAACGCACATCAAGAAGAGTTTTAAGAGAGTTTGTAAGAACGGCTTAGACTTGCTTACATTCTGCAAATAGCTCATTCGGTCCAAAATAACTTTCAATCCACCACAATCAACAATCACGTTGACCATACGATAAATTTGCTCGTTGTCTTCTTCCTGAGCACTTGTTGGTTTTAGGTTCTCAATAAATTCTTCAGTTGCATCACCAGACAATCCACGAATACGATAGACGATTCTCATTGTGTCACGTTCTCCACCACCAGCAAGCCATACTCGTTTATAAACTTCTTTGACTGGCAAATCCAAGCTGATGATTTTATTATGAACAAGCAGTTCCATTCCATTATCATCTTCCAACATAGCCATGATCTCGCAGTCAAAACAGATTTTATTCTTAACATCTCTCATCAATGGACCTAAACCTGGTTCAGTAGATGGATATGGATTTCCTAACATCCTTCCTTGAATGAACTCTTCCTGAAGCTGATCTTTCTCCAAATTTAAGAAGAACTCGTCATTATCTGAATCTTCAGAGTGAATTGTTGAGCATAAACGTTCGAACATGAAAAGTGGTGTCTTCAAATCATTAGGAGGTGTCTTACGAACAATATCAATACAAATTGCCATAAAAGCAGCCGTTTCTTCTTCAGTTCCACTTGTCAATTCTTCCAACAAGTTCATTAAACTCTTTTGAGCTTCATCGATGTACATTGTTCTTTGTACGACCAACTTGCGTAGATTCAAATAGCTTTGAATAATATTTTGCAAGACAACGCCTTTATAAGCCTTGATAATTTGAGGATTTTCCAAAAACATCGAAATCAGGTCAACATATTGTTTCAATGCATATCCTTGTCCCAAATCGGTTGAAAGCGTTGTAGATTCTTCCAATCGATAGATCTTTTCAAACTCATTATTCAATAAGTCTAAAATCTTCGTGATGACGTGATTTAAAGCCAAATATTGACGATATGGTGCCTCTTGAGCTATTTGTTTAAACAAGTCAATAAATTCACCACTTGCCTCGCCTGCCTCACCAATATATTTTAAGAATCCTGTTAATAAGTTCAATATACGGATTTTTCTGTCGTGTGTTGACATCCAAGACGTTACTAATGAGCATGCATTAACGCGAACAAGTCGAGATGTTGGATGGAATAGAATACTCGGCAAATAGTTTGGTATTAATTTCAATGGAGCTTGTAGACGTTTCTTAATTGTGTTTGAAAGCCAACGATGACCATATTTTTCAGTCAAGTATAGACGACGAGTTTGTTGACGTTTCTCATCCATTACAGCCATGAATGTGTCAGCTTTTGATTTCGGATCGACTGGTTGTGCTGTAACTGAAGCATTTGTTGATTGACGTGCCTTCCATGCCTCATAAGAGTGCTGTTTATCATCATCAAGCCATCTCTGAGTGTTGACAGAAATTCCTGCTGATGGTTTGACTGTACACAAGTCAAGTGCTGATTTTCCTTTATTTTTCTTACTTGTTGGTGCTGGTGGATTGCACATGAATTGAATGACACGCAAGCATGGCTGAACTATTGGAGTTACAGGTCCTCTTGGATCATTGCTTGCCTTCTTAAACAGTTCAACGATTGGTTTCAATTTCATTTGCCAGCATGTGTCTTCTTGCATTGCCATAGCTTCTAATAATGACATCTCATTACGAACTGCATTATCTAAATTAGACAACGGGACACTTCCTTCAAGTGCAGCAATAACTCTTCCTTTTAACAAATTACAGAGTCTCTCAGTTGGTTCCGGTAAATCTCTTGTCAACAGACACAACAAATTACGAACTTCTTCTTGGATCTTCTGATCAGTTCCGTGACGTAAATTATTTGTCGCCAATTCTTCAATCAAACCCTCACTACATAACAGCATACGACATTGAATTTGAGATCCCATACCACGTAACAAAGTAAGAATTTGTTCGATAGACGCAAGTGCACATCCATAACATCTGTTATGAGTGATATCATATGATTCAGTTGGCATGACAACGGGAGTAACAGGTGTTGTATCTAATTGTAACTTATCGTAAGCAACAAGTTCACGACGACATGCTTGAATTTTCTGAACGATTTTTGTCAAATCCTCAAAATGAGTTTTACCTTCACTGCAATACTTCTTCTCCATCTGCTGAACGATTTTATTGATGTGCATTGTACTTGAAATTGCACCGCCAATCAATTCTGCTGCCATTCCACCGTCAGCAACTTTTGGAATTAATAATTCCAATGATTGACGAACATTCAATATTTCACGATAACTCTTGTCTGCCTTCTCCAACAGGTTGTTTATTGTCTGTACAGTCTTTGCACGATCCTCATCAGACTCAACGGAATCGACAGCAGACGTTGGACGTCCATAAATGCTATAATCAAATTTAGCATACTTGCAGAAACCGCATGATTGACATATGAATGGGTCCTGTGGGAAACAAATGAATCATTATTTACGGCACAAACTATTTTGTGAAGAATTTTTCATGCTTACCTTCTCATCATAATGAATTGCACGACATTTATGGCATTGAAATACGTGTTCGCCACAGTTATTGCATACACCGGGATTGGCTGGAACGGTTGCTGAGCAACGTGGACATTGTAAACTTTCTGGTAAACTTGTGACAGTTTCGTAGAAATCTTCGTACTCGAACATGATGTTTGATGCGATAATCGGCAATGAGAGTTCGATTTTGACCTATTGATTGGAAATGAATTAGCTATTGAAATAATTTTGGATATAAAATAAAAACTTACATCAGTTTGACCAGATTGCAATGTAACTGACTTTGCTTTATGCCACATTGATGGTCGATTTTTCAATTCAACGACAGCTTGTACATTTCTGCTGTTGTAATAGACATTAATTGTACGAACCATCTTGGTTCTCTTCAAGTCACCGATTCTCAAGATGATCTTCGAGATAATATGAGAGTTAACAAGCTTGATGATGTTGGAATTAGTTGTAAACTTTGAATCCATTTTAATTGATGTCAATTTGATGATATTGAATGACTTATCGACACTATTGCAGACCAAGCAAGGTTCTGATTCCAAATAAAATCCATCCATATCAAGAACCTGTCCGAGTGATGTGTACAAAGATGCCGATGGATGTTTAGTAACAAATTCATTTTGTTCACGTAATAATTTCACGGCTTTAGAAATTTTCTCGGGCAACAAGTGTACAACAGATTTTGTGTTAAGTGTGAAGAATCCAATCAAGTCAATAAACTGTGGTGTTCGCTTTCCATAGACTGGTATCATTGGCCATAATGCAAATAGAACTTCCAATAATTTGCTCTTATTAGCTTCATTACAATTCTCATAGAATGCATAGATCAATCCATGTGCTAGCCAGCGTATATTTATGCTGTTCGTCTCTAACAAGAATGTTTTAATGAACAATGATAAATTGGGCATGGAAACTTGATTGAATATTTGCTGTACGAGAAGATTACAATTTGCTGGATCGAATTTCGTTTCGGTTCCCAAATTATCTAATTCTTCACTTTTATCGCGATCTTTGCGTTCTTTTGTTTTCACTTGTGCTCCAGTCGATGATGTTGCTGCTTCTTGAATTGATGGTGTTGTTGTGCTGTTCGTACTTACAACAGCTGCTTGCAATAATTGTAAGATAATCGTTGAGATTTGTTCATGATCCAATTGCTGGCAACTCAAACTGAGCAGAGATGAGAGAATGTCAGTGTTGAGGAGGCAGAATCTTTGCCAATTTCCAGTTCGTGCCGATGCAATTTCATAACATGCTTTCAAGTGATCCATCAATGATACCAATGATTGATAAGTCAATCCGGAGCTATTCAATGAAGCTCTTATAGCTTTCATGTGTTCATTCAATGAATGCAAATCTCTCAATTTTCTGTAACGTTCCTTATTTCCACACATGTAAAGCAACAGTTTACGAACTTGTCGACGAATCGATGGTGATTGCATGTGCAGCATATATTCACACAATGTGAATGTCAATGCAGAATCGTATGTGTGTTGTTGTTGATTTGAGTTTGAATTTGTCAATTTCAGAATTTGATAAGGCAATCGAACTGCCATTTCTGTCAAGACTTGTGGATATAATTCAAATATATCAGTCAATCCTTTAATATATTGACGAGCAAAGAATGGTTGCATGTCTGGGACTGGTCCATAAAGTGTCGGTTTCAATAATGAATTTGTTGGCATTCCACCTGATGTTACAATATGTGCACCGTTTGCTGGATTTTGAGATGTATTTGAATCACTTGATGCTGAGTTTTGTCTCCAGTATGGTAAGAAAGATTCCAATATAGTCAGGCAATAGTTGATTGCACCACTTCTTGTCAAATAAGATGCAGTTGATGATGCAACAAATTGAATGTTATCCATGCTTATAGATGATGTAGCCGAGCTTGATTTAGAAGATGACGTCTTCAATTTACCCATCAAGATTCCAAAGTATCTGATAATGATCAATTTCACTTCAGATTTTGATGATCGACTCGATAGTTGTGCTGGTTGAGACATTTCCAATTTTTCAATACATGCACTCAATAATTTAGTCATAACATTTCTTTCAGCTTCTTGTGAGCCATCAAGATCAGTTGTAAGCATCAAAATAACTTGCATAAATGGAATAACTTGACGTCCATTGACTTCATCAATAGATGCAAAGTTATCAATCATCTTCTCTAAAATTGCAACTCTCAATTGATGAAGTTTTGCTGAATTTTCTTGTTCACAAATATCTTCTTCGTCCTTAACAGCTTCAAGTTTAGAATTCATTTTTGGTGGTGAGTTACTTGATGTTACCATTGGCTCGTCATATGTTGAACTTCTTCCTGATGCACCTCCCATAGATTCATTACTTCCATCTGATCCATTTCCACCATCAGCAGTATTGTCAATAAGTTGTTCAGCACTTGGAGATGTAGCAAGCATTTGATTGACATCACGAGAACCGTCTGTAGCTGCATTTGAAATTGCTTCATCGTCATCATCTGATCCACCAGCTGAATTGTTTACTCTTGGTTGATTTGCAGCACCTATATCGATTCCAGCAGCTTGAGCAACAGCTTGGAATGCTTGATTTCCACGAAGACGATTTGCTAGGCCTTGGAAGGCCTGAATATCTCCATCATATTCATGCAAGTATAATTCCAATGCAAATTCCATTAGAGCCTCCCCATCACGTCCACCTAATGCTGGTACATTTCCAGCCATTCCTAATAATGCTTCTAATGATGGTTCGACTAAGTCACGATTTTCAACAGCTCCTCCACCAGCAACCAAACCTAAAGGTTCAATCAAATCAACATCTTGGATATTTGCAGATACATCCTCTTGTGGAGGAACAATAATTGGTGCTGATTGTGGTGTTGGAGTTTGACAGCTTGGTGGTGTAGTAGATTCAATAAGAACTTTACGTTGTCGCTTACATTTTGGACGTAACAATCGAATGATTGCATATTTAGCACTGTGGCTGACTTGTGGATCTTTATCAAGTAGCAATTCAACAATGAATTTAATCATTTGATCAATCATTGCACTGTCAGTGTAGATAAAAGCATAGAAGATTTCAATGAGCGACTGGATTGTAGCTTCCTTATGAGTCAATCCATAGTGGATAATAGATTCATCGTAATTGCTTGAAATTCGGTGTAGTTCTTTTGTCAAAGTCATTAATGATGTCACAATTGGGTATTGATTTTCTTGGCATATCTTCGTCAATTGTTGTGGTCTCTGAATGGCAATATTTCTAACCATCAAGACTAAACGATAGAAACCTTCTGGATCAATATTCTTAAAGTTGGTGACTCCGAGCATAAATTGCAGTTCCTTGGAAATCTCATTGAGAATTTCGCGATCCTTATATTGATGGTATTGAGACTTTGTAGGATGTAATGTTGCCAAAACTGATCTCGATAATTGCTGAACAACACCAGGAGTTGGAAGAAGCAATAAGGAAGTAGTCACATCAATTGCTGATTGTTTTAAAATAGAATCAACTGACGATCCTCCAAGGAAATAAAATCCACTGTCTACAACATCCAACATGCTGGTTACCATTTTATCCAATGGAGTTACACTACAAGTTTGACTATCAGAATCACTGACTTGTTGAATTTGAACTGAACTAGAAGAAACGGCACCAGAATCATCGAAGATTTCATCAGGAAATCCAAAGTTTTCCTTAGTCTTTCCATAGATTTTAATCGAATCAAGCATTGTCACAAATTCTGGATCTTGAGATGGTGAGAAATGAATGTTCAATTTTTTGTCTGACTGCAAGCTTTCTTCACGTGTTAATGGAATTGCAAACCAACGTGCACGAAGGCAAATTGTTGGAATCTTCCTTCCCAAAATAGTTACAGCTGTTGGAGCACGTGCAATATCTTGTGAACCAATTAAGAATCTAATTCCAGTTATAACCACATTCGTGTCTTTGTTATTTACTTCTAAGGTAAATCCATTAAATCTTGTAGATGCAACATAGAATCCAGTGGAATTCAATCGATGCTGCAATTGCTGTGTATTGTAAATTTCAAGTAGGTCATTGCCTCCAAATTCGACATCATGCAATGGTGTACAATGTTCAAAGAAGTCAACAGGAAAGATTGGATTGGTTCCACTCATTTGTTGCTGCATTTTTGGTAATTGCTTGCTGGAACTCTTCTTTGCCTTCTTCTTACTTCCAACTCTTTCTTTGACAATTATTCCAGAATTGTAATAATTTCCAATTGGTTGAATTTCTGATGATAGCCAATAATTTGTAACTTCTGGATTTGCTGCATAAATTCTTAAACTTCCATCTTCACACAATAAAATCAATGTTGTCTTTTCAGTTCCACTCACTTGATGACGAATTGCAACCATATCCATAATCTTAGCTTTTGAGTTTTGAGCTTTAATCTCTTGAACTAAATATCCTTCAGGTTTCAACATAAAGATTACTGGATTATTAGTAGATTGCTGCATTGCACAAATCAAACCTGGATGTCCGAGAATTTCCATCCATTGACATAATGGTGATTGCGATCCATTTGAACTTCCTTTTGAGAACACTTTAGACGAGTGCATTAAGTTTACAACACACTTAACACCTTCATTAACATCGACCAGTGGTGCCATGAAGCTCTTGCCAGCAGCGTAGCTGAAGAAAAGGACTTGCAACGTGTGAGAATAATAGATGGATACACCTCCGCCTAGAATTTGTCCATTGACGTCTCTAATGTATGAATGATCAAGTTCTAATGTATTGGTGACATAGAAAGCTCCATGTGCAGCTAAACTTTCATCACTTAATGGTTGAGTGTAAATATATCCAAGAGATGACATGATGAGCAAGAAGTAAGTTTCTTCTTGAAGAACAAAGCACACATCTCGAATATCACCAGATGGAACTACAAAGTTGTAGAGTGGTGAAATGCTGTCTTCAGCTAAGTCATAGATTTTTACATATTCAGCAGTAACAAGTGCCAATTTAGTTTGAGATCCAGGCAACCAAATTGCACGTCTTAAATAGTTTCCATTGTCGAGTTGTAAGGTCAATACTATATGATCACTGACTGTTCCATTTGCTGTGAATGTTAAGACATGACATTCTCTCAAACCACAGACGGCAAGAAGATCTTCATTTGCTGGATTTGCAGCAAGTGATAATACACTACAGGTAATTGGAACTGATGATAATCTTGTTAGAGTCAATTTCTTCTTAGCAGCATCAGCTTGCTTTAACAAAGCTGACAATTGTAAAATTGTGACTTTTCCTTTTTCATGTGACACAGCCAAGTGCTGACGCTTTCCTTGAGGTGAAGACAAAGCACAAAGAGCTACACGTCTAATCAAGTTTGATGATAAAAGTTGTCTAATCGTTTGTCCTTGATCTCCTGAATAATTCATTCGAACATTTTCAAAAGCACCTTCTTGTGACCCTAATGTTGCTATCATGACTTGTTCACTGTATGTGAATGCCTTTTCTGGAAGATGTAAACGTTCCAAAGAATTCTTAGCTCTTGAATGGCATCCAACTGTTGAAAACTTAGCACAGTTGTCTCTGATGATTGGAAGTAAATTATTACAGAAGTTCAACAAACATTTTAAGACATTTCTCCACATTTCTGCGCTACTAAGTTGATCCTTTGACGCATCAATCATTTTGGCTAATGATGGTTTGTTGCTTATCAAGCTGAGAATGTCACTGCATGGTTGAACTGCACTTGAAGATGTTTGACGTTTTAATGAGCTAATAAGGATCTCACCATGATCTAAAGTTGTTGATGATGGAATGGTTGAAGCATTGTTATCAAGTAAGCTCATTGCTCTGCATGATCCATCTTCCTTTGCACCACAATCGCAATAGAAATTACCAAATTTGGCATAGCACACATCATGATTTTTGTGACAGACACGAGCACAGATTGAACAGCATCCTTTGTCATCAACCATTTTACAGGTGTAGCACCAATACCAATGTTGATTCATAAAGTCTTTTTGAGTAATTGTGTAGGTACACAATTTATTGTTTGTATCCTCATCAGAATCTTCTACTGTCGTTTCAAGTTCTTCATTCTCTCCATCACGATCATTGGCTATGATCTCTTCAATATCAAATGTTACATCATCATCCCAAACACTTGATAATGGTCTTTGTTGTCCATTAATTCCAATCAGCAAGTCACTAAAATATTTCAATAATGCTGTGATATTATCGAGCTGAATCTTAGCGGTGTTTGTTCCAGTCGTAAATACAATTGATTGATTCTTATTATATTTTTCAAGAGCACGATTCTTGCAAACTTCCAGCCATTCAATTGATGATGCAAATAATGCTGAATGTCCACGTCCTTGATCAGCATCAGCTAATGTAACCATAACTTGGAAGAGTGATGTAAAATCACTCAAAACTGCATCAGTGACTGTAGGACTTGTTAGTAAATTATTGCCAAGTTGTAGCATGGCTTGAAATAGCGCTTGTGATACATTTGTTGACACACGATTTTCAGCAACAATATATTTAGTCAAGATCTGTAAAAGTTTTCCATTATTTTCGACACTCTCTGGTGCTCCACCAACAGCTTGATCGTTTGATGACGAATGAGCAATTGTTGTCCAGTTAGCAATTGATGGTAATCCGACTTTACTGCACTCTTCATCTACTTCCATTGCTTCAGCTGTTTCTGGTCCAGATTTCTTATCAATTGGCAAGGATGGAGGTGCCGATGACTGTGTTCCAAGATTTGTTGGTGTTGGGAAATTGCTTGAAGTAGCACTTCCACCATCAATTGATAATCCTTTAGGTCCAAGCAAGATGTGACTTAACCAGTTCCTTAATTTTCCTGAATCAACTGTTCCTAAATCAGCTAATGAGACACATACTTCGTCAATTGAGTATGATGAATCCATATTCTCGGATACTTGGAAGAGCTTTTCAAAGAACTTTAAGACTTTGTGGCTGTATTGTTGAGTTAAATTGGTTCCACTGAATGACAACAAAATATTGACAAGATTTCCAAATTTACGTTCAAAAAAGAATTCTTTCAATGCTTTCAATCCATTTGGCTTTTCAGTTAAGCTTTCATAATATCGAATGATGTCATGCAATGCTGATTCATCAATATTCATTGACTTTGTTGATCCAATCATGCTCGATTCACAATATTCAATCAAAATTGTATATGTTTGCTGAATCAAATGCATGTAAGCTGGAAGTTGGAAATTTTCAGAGCTTGAGTCACTTCCAATCAAAGATTCTAGGCATTTAGTTATTGAATCGTAGATGAAATCTGTGCGAGCATCAAACTGCATTTGAACCAACAGATTCTGCAGTCTTGAATCAGGTTTGCTGTTATCGTAGTGTGGCAGCATGTAGTAAATCCAATTCATAAGACTGCGAATGACACTTTTAAGTGAAAGTAGAACTGAAAAGTTCTGATGACGATAAACTTCTACTAAATGAGCTTCGACAATATTCAGAGTAATTTGTTCTGGTTGTTGGATATTTGTGTCACCAAGACACATCGGTCGTTTCCATTCAATATTCAGCACTTCCTTATCTGATGACTGAATGCTTCTCATCAAGTTCTCAGCTAAATCTCCAGACAAATTATTTCTAGTTCCAGAAATTGCAATAATTGCGTCCATAATTTTTTGAGGAATTTGACCACTAAAATTCGTAGCCATAGCTTTGTTGAATACTCCCATAACAAGCTCTAATGTCTGAATCAGTTTCTCAAGTAGACTTTTACCCATAGATTCGTCAACACTTGGTGGTCGACTTGATACAGTTTGATCATCACTTTTAGCTTCTCCATTAGCAGCTAATGTTTGATAGTAATAAAGATGTGACAGTAAGCTATCTAGCATGATGACTTTTGAGAGTCTTGGTGTCTCTGTGAAATAGAAATTGATTATTGAATTTTGAATATCAAGGATAAGCAATTTTAAAACTTACGTATTTGGAAGGTCTGCAAGAATGATTCCAATCCTAACTTTGCAGCTGTCAAGACATGATTATAATCATTCAATTTCTCAGTCAAGTTACTCCACATTGTTTCAGCAGCTTGTGTATACATTCCTTGACGAATCAAGCAGTCAACGATCAAGTTATGAGAATGAACTCCACTTGCGACTGGTTTTAAGCATCTTGTTGACCATATAAGTGTGTGAAGATTAACTTGCTTATCATCTAAACTGATGAGATTCTCAACATGTGAAGTTGATGGTGGTAAGCCTAAAAGCAATTTCCATGCAAGGCTATGACAGTAGTAGATTGAGAATTGAGAATGATGTGGGATCTTTCCAGTGCTCATATCAGTGATATTTAGAATGCTGACAAGTGAATCGATAAGCAATGGATATTTGACTTTATCTGGGGTACATAAAATAAAGTTCCATGCTAAACCATCAAGTTTGAATTCATTTTGCTTCGATGGATCAATTGCAGTCAATGAATACAGTTTCGGTTTAATTGTAATTCCATCATGAACTGTTGACAACTTTCTGTACTTTTCTTCAATGTCCTTTCTATAGAACATTGCCATTTTTAATTTATAGTTCATCAATCCTGCATTCTTCTCGTCCGAATCAGTTGAGAATACGCTGAATAAATTCCAGCTTACTTGTTCCAATAGAATTTCTGGTGGATTATAAAGATGCTTCATCAAATACTCCAAGAAGAGCAATAATCTTGACAATAAAATCAATTGAACATCACGAAGTGGCTTTTCTGGTCCAGTGACTCTACAAACTTCAGCGCATCGAATGACACCGCCGGCAACAAGAAGCAATATTGATTTCTTTTGCATCAAATTAAGCGAATGGAACAAGAATAAGAGAAGTTGAGCATGCTCAATATTCAAGTCATCATATTCATCAAATTGACTGACGACATTTCCACAAACTCCTTCGACTAATGTATTCACTAATCGATGCCATACTGACAAACATGCAGCCTCTTTTTCTTGGCTCGGTTTCAATAAAAGTATTTGAACGACAACTGCCAAGATCCTTGAATAGACTTCTAATGGCCAATTGTTTGTGTCATTAGCCCATGGACTGACTCCAAGATTTTGCAAAAGCAATGACTGCAATGATTCACTTAATAATGAATTAGATATCAAATTGTGCATGTATTTTCCGATGGAACTGGAAAATTTGACCATTGATGATTTCCATTGAATTGCGGCATTTGTAGCATCGTTTGTGGATACATTACTGGATGTAATAATCATTGGACTATTGTGAATTCCAATTTGAACATCAGAATCTAGATCTTTAAGGATGTTTGCCAACAGAACCATTTGCTGTTCACTTAATCCATGACGAACATATTTAATTAAAAATTTATTCTCAGCATCACCAAGTTTTGCATCAAGGAACTGAAAGATTTGCGATGCCAATTCAAGGTATTCATGTGGTTCATCCTTTGCTGGAAATTGCGAGTTTGTCTTTTGATTTTCATCGTTCTTATCATTTTTGTCATTTTCAACATCATTGCCTTCAGGTGACAATGCTTCCTTCAACCATGATCCTAAATATCCATCACTACTTTCTTCGTCGGAATCTTCACCTTCTCCCTCATCTTCTGTATCTGAATCATCCTCTGAGCATGATAATGTGTCATTAAAATATGTTGTTGAGTCACTGTAGCTTAATTGCTCTCCACCAAATTCTGTTAAATGTTTTAATGAGCAAGCTTTACGATAAGCGATTGTTGCTAGGAAAGTCATGAGTTGTTGAATTGTCGTTCCACTAAAAGCACAGATAATCCTGTCCATTGATGAATATAGCTTCATAATATTGAAATTAATCAACTCAGGCGAGAGTTGTTGCTGTTGAACGATCAAAATATCATCACTAAACTTCAAATCAATGCCATCTCCACTTTCCATCTTTAGTTCATCAAGAAGTTCCTCTAATATTTTAATACTGTACTTAGCAATCGACACATTCAAGATTCCAAAGCCTTGTTGAACTTTGAAAAGATTAACTCTTGGTTGTGGAACATTTTGATCAGCATGTCTTGATGGACTCTTGCTTTTAACAAACTCATCTGATCCAGTTTGAAGTTGTGAAGAGGACTTTTGCGTTCCACTTGATGCACTCATAGCTCCTTGAATTCCAGCAAGCAAGATCCATCCTCCCATACATAAATGATTTTGATAAACATTGTTCTGTGCATGTCTCTTTAAAATTTCACTGACGCTCTTGAAAATCTCCAATGACTGTGTGACAACACTACGGGAAACTTCTTCATATGGATCAATTTCAGGAGTTGTGGATTGAACTTCTTTGTTGTTTGCTGTTGAGCTTGTTATGTTCTGTTGAGTAGAAGTAGATGTGCTTTTTGGAGCTGATGTTTGTGTACTAGCTGTGCTACTTGAGATCATGCCAATACTATGAGCAACAGTTGTAACAATACAGCAATACAATGCAGAGATAGATAGTTGGGATAATTGTTGAATTCTGACTTTAGTCAATGGGTCCATAATCGGTAATTGAAGGACATGCAAAATGTTATTTGTGTCTATATCAATTTGCTTGAGACACTGTTTAATACTTTGAGCATCACTATTTGTCTGTGGCAAATGGAGTGACTTTTGTTGTAAGACAAGTTCGGTGTCATATTTTAGGGAATAATTGGTCGAAATAATTGGAATACAATTAATGCACCATTTTAAGAGGACATCATTAGCATTAAGGGATTTAAGCAAATCCATAACTTCTTTTCTGAATAATTCCTGTAAAATAAAAAGCAATCGATTAGTCATCAGTTTTTTTTCCATAGAATAAAGTAATATTACAGTAAAGTCAAACTGCGTTTCACTGAAATTCGTAAGCGGGACAGTTCCAGATGATGTCAATGGCTGTGTAAGTTGCTGCATGATCACAATAGACAGTTCAGATCTTGATCTTTTGACAGTTTCTGATTTCGGACTGTCCTTATCAGATCCAGAGCCATTTGATGATTTAGAATTATCTGGATGCTTCATGTTCTTTAAGCATGCATATGCTGGATAGTTATCAAGTGGTGCATCCACATCACAAAGTGATTTCAATGCTTTCAGTAATATAATCGGTGCATTAGGGCTCTCAAATCGTTTCACAATATAGCGTATTATGAGATTTGTAGCTTCTAGCAAGTTCAGCAATTTTGTCTGTGAGACTATAAATAGAAATTTTTTTCATTCGTAAATACAACAAAAACTTTCTTAAATTTTCATTATAAATTCTTTTTTTTTTTGTTTTACCTGCAATTGGAATTGTAGCGATACTTTCTGCGAGTAGGGCAATGAGATGATCGAAGAATGTATTGTATTCCTCATTATGATTAAGGATTTCATGTTCTCTGTAGTTATTGATTTTGGGGAAATTAGAAAGGAAAAGAAGAAAATAGATTAAATATTATTATGAAATCTAAGCTTTAAAATTGGAACTTTCTGGATAAAAAGTATTTCTTGATGTTCAATTTCAGGTATATTTTAGGAATATCAGTTTAAAAAATTCAAAATTTCAAGATTTGATGAGAAATTTCATTTTTTAAAACTTTGCAATGTCATTTAAAAATGGCCAATTTTCATTTCAAGTATACTACCCCACCCTCATTACATTAGTCACAAACTCAATATTCCTTACCTTTTTACTATAATCTTAATTACGTTAAACGTTTCTGTTCTATATAAGAGCGTAGGTTCACTTTTATCTTTGATACAACTTATTACGTCGGTCCAGTTAGATGACATCTTTCAGACTATTATGAAAAATATTCAATGGTGTGAGACGTGCTGAAAAGTGCTGGATTAAGAAACTTTTTGATTTTAACGGATTTTTAAAGTTTCTCAAAGTTGTGTTTTTGGTTGATTAAATCATGTCTTTGGAATTATGAAATATTAATTGCTGTTAATTAATGTAAAATGGAATTAGATTGATGGATATTAAGGCTTACCAAGGAAGTTGAAATTTGATGGATGTGATCAGAAAAGAATTGTAAACATTTACCGGCTTATTGAAATTAAACTATTGTTGTGGATTTGTCAATTAATTTTCTCCTATTTATGATTTATATTTCAATGATTTCTATGATTGAAAAGCTTATTTTCGAGATGTCATTTCTTTAATTTTAAAATTTTTCAATTTTATCATATTTTGGGGTCATTTTATTTGCAGTGAGGCTCAATTTAAATTTCCCGCAACAATTCGTCTGAATTGAGCTATTCAGTGACTAATATGGATGCATATCATTCACACTTTCCAGTTTTCATCAAAATTATCGACTCAAACCAATTTTAAATCATTTTATTCTGCTCTCAAATCATTATCAACAGCTGTTATCAGTTACACAACACGTGGTTCGACCGTTAAACCAACGGTTTTTATGAATTCAAAAATTTAAATTTTCACATTTCGCACCCCAAAAGCGCGCGATTTAATAATTTTGTTGTATTTTTCGTTAAAAGACGCCGGAACAGTTAATTTCATTAAATTATCTACTTTAACAACAGTGTATCATTAAAATAACCTACTTAAAACATAATGTAAGTCTCTAGCTATCTGAATAACATGAAATGTATAACATTTAAGCATGAAATATATAAATTTTAATGAAATTGTTTTTAACACATTTGTTGTTGTTTAGAACGTCACTCTCTCTTCAAAACAATGGATGACTTCCCGTTTAAAGTTGAATATGCTAAATCTGGAAGAGCTAGCTGTCGTGGATGTAAGAGCAGTATTGGAAAGGATGATTTGCGATTAGCTCGTATGGTTCAGGTTAGTTTAATTAATTGAATCAAGTCTTTGAAATGATAATTTCATAATTCTTGCAATGTTTATTTTTCTCATTAATCAAGTCGTATCATCACGACGGCAAAGATCCACACTGGTTCCATATGAACTGCTTCTTTGCTAAGCATCGCCCAAAATCCATTGAAGAGGTTGAACATTTTGAGAATATTCGCTATGAGGATCAAAAGACGATTAGAGGAAAGATTGAGGAATTAAGTGGGATTTTGTTGCCAGAACCAAAGAGAAAGGGAAAAAAACGAACAGCTGACGAAGCATCAACATCATCTGCTGCAGCCAAAAGTCTCATTGTTAAGGATTTCGGTGTAGAATATTCAAAATCAAGTCGTGCAACTTGTGTTGGATGTGGAAGTCTTATTATGAAGGAACAAATTCGCATAAAGAAAATGGATTATGACACAGAAGTAGGTCAAAAGTTTGGAGGACAACCTTTATGGCATCATCTTGAATGTTTTGATAAGATTAAAACTGACTACAACTTCTATCTTGGCGGTTCCGATTTGCCTGGATTCCGTGATTTGTCTCCAGCTGATCAGAAAGAGGTCAAAAATGTCCTAAAGTAAGTTATCTTATCTCCGAACATTCACTTTTAATTAAATTATTTTTTTGTACAGAGCCATCGAAATAACAGAAGCACAGGCAAAGAAATTGAAATCAGAACCAAAAGATAAGAACGAACTCAAGGAGGAAAATGCACTGGAAACAAAGATTGCCAAGCAAACAAAGCAACTGTTTAAAGTTCGCGATACAATAAAGCCAATTGCAGGCAAAGGTGACCTACAAAATATTCTTTTTGCCAACAATTCTGGTATGGTTGAAGGCGTTGATGGACTTTTGGATCGTGTAACTGACTTCTTGACATTCGGTGCACTCGAAAAATGTCAAAAATGTAAGAAGGGTGATTTAGTATTCGCAAAACATGGATATAAGTGTAACGGAACAATTGACGAATGGACACCATGCGATAACTTTCAAGAGAAACCGAACCGTGTTAAATGCGTGATCCCAAGTGAATTAAAGAACAGCAAGACAGCAACCTTCTTTACAAAATATAAGGCAAAAGTTGAGGACCGTGCAGTTCGTAAGAATCTTCTTGCTGACGTCAAAAAGGCTAAGGAAGAAGAAACGACTCGCGAATATAAAGTCAAACGTGAGAAGGAACCGCTGTATGGCTTTCATATTGTCATTCTTGGAGACACTAAAAAACCGAAAGACGAATTGAAGAAGATAATCACGAAGCTTGGTGGAAAAGTTGTTACTAAGTTGCAGGAACGAATTGCCGTTGTTATAAGGTAAGAATTGAACAGCATCATTGTATAGAAAATCTAAAATTTTTTAGAACAAACGGTTCAAAAAATTAAATCCACGATTTAAAATTTTAATCCAACGATTTAAACTTGATTTATTGATTTTTCAACTCTACCTTCATTATTCGGTCACTGAATCATATTTATTTTCCCCAAATTTATTCTATAAATAATTCTACAAATTCACAAGAAACCAATAATTCAATTCCAATTTTATTCAACAGTAACCCAGAAGAGGTTGAAAAGATGAACAGTCGAATGCGTGAAGTAAAATCATACGATATTCAAGTTGTACCCGAAACGTTCCTTAAAGCAGTTGAAAAAGGAACCAGAAATGAGTCAATGGAGAAAATTAAATCAATGTCGATTTGTGAGTGGGGTTCAGATCCACTGACAAGAATACCATTGGAAGATGAAGGACCTAAAGAAAAGGTAATAAATCTTAATATTTTTCAACCCCTTTTTTGTTGTATTTATTTTGAATTTTAATAGGAATCGATGTATGCACGTAATACGAAGAAAACCGCATCAGTAAAGTTGAAGAATGGAACAGCACTCGATCCTGAAAGTGGATTAGATGATGTTGCTCATGTTTATCGTGATAACATCACAAATCAACTATATACATCAGTTCTCGGATTGACAGACATAACAAAGAATAAGAACTCATTTTATAAAATGCAAGTTTTGGAATCAGATGCTGGCAAAAATTATTGGCTATTCAGATCATGGGGACGCATCGGAACAAGTGTTGGAAGTACAAAAACTGATTCTTTTTTTTCTGCTCAAGAAGCATGTGAAGAATTTGAGAGACTTTTTGAAGATAAAACTGGCAATTATTGGGGTACAGATTTTCAAAAGCAGCCTGGCAAGTATTCGCCAATTGAAGTTGATTATGATGATGAAGAAAAGGCTAAGCAACTGGCTGAAAAGCAGAAAATCAAGTCAAAATTACCAGCACCAGTTCAGGATTTAGTCAAGATGATCTTTGACATTGATACAATGAAGAAAACAATGTTAGAATTTGAGCTTGACTTGGAAAAGATGCCTTTAGGTCGTTTGTCAAAGAAGCAGCTCCAGACAGCATACGAAACATTAAATGAACTCGACAAGCTTGTTGCAAAAGGCGCAAAAGAAAATGAGTTTATTGGCTTAAGCAATAAGTTCTTTACACTCGTTCCACATAATTTTGGAATGAAGGCAGCACCAATAATATCAACGTTGGAAATAATTCAGAGTAAACGTGAGATGATTGACTCATTGCTTGAAATTGAAATTGCATATTCAATTCTGCAAGAGGACGATAAGGAGAATGAAGACGTTAATCCAGTTGATGCACATTATAAGAAACTCAAGACGGACATGAAGCCATTGGATAAGAAGGGCAAAGAATTTGAGTTAATTAAGCGTTACGTTGAAAATACACATGCCAAGACACACGACAAATACAAGCTCGAAATATTGGAAGTATTCAAAGTTGATCGTTCAGGTGAACGACGTCGTTATAAGCCATTCAAAAAGTTACACAATCGTCAGTTATTATGGCACGGAAGTCGTCTCACAAATTATGCCGGTATTTTGTCTCACGGATTGAAAATTGCACCGCCAGAAGCTCCATGTAAGTATCAGATGAGAATTCTTATATAAAGAATGTATATTTATTGAATTATTGATTTATAGGCACTGGTTATATGTTCGGTAAGGGAATCTATTTTGCTGATATGGTCTCAAAATCAGCCAATTATTGCTGTACAAGTTCTCAGCAAGATGTTGGTATTATGCTGCTCTCTGAGGTCGCTCTTGGTGACATGCACGAACTGAATCGCGCTAATTTCGTTACTAAATTGCCCGACGGAAAGCATTCTACAAAAGGTAAGTGACTTGCTGGATTTAAGAATAAACCGAGGATTTGAAAATTAATCTATTTTTAAGATTAATCCATGGATTAAAATATTAAACGCATGATTTAACTTATTTCCTTTCTTATCTTCCGAATCAATAACAGGTGTCGGAAAGACAATGCCATGTCCAACAGGTTTCGAAACACGCGACGACGGAGTAGTCATACCTTGTGGAAAACCAATCGTTAAGAATGATTTGCGATCTGAACTGCTTTATAATGAATATATTGTATACGACGTTGCGCAAGTCAACATCCAATATTTACTCAAGCTCAAATTTAATTACAAACGTTAAGTTATTGCACGGCAACCGCCTGATGCCTCATCTCGTATTTCCTCCGTATATGATAATACAGAAGTTAATAAGAAGAACAGAATTTACAAAGATTTAATCTATGCCAAAACATATATTAATCACCAATTACTTTACATGCCACCAAACTTTTATTTTTTGTTATACTTTTTAATTCCATTTGCTTACTTTTAAACTTATGTAAAAGCTAATATTAATTTTTAATGATACTTATTTTTGCTTAAAAGGTTAAGAAGTGAATATCAATAGACAGTCTACATTGATATGTAATCACACATTTTGTTGAAGAAGAAGAAAATAAAGATATTTAGATGATTGAACGTTATTTGATGACAAAAACATAATTCAAGGATTCTTATGACTTTTGAGCTCTTGTGAGTTGAATTATGGATAGGTTTGATATGCAATGCTCTGTTAAATTTCCGTAACAAGCATATTAGATTTGGAAGTTATAAGGAGAATTCTGAGTCTATCTGAAGCATATACTCGATACAAAGGAAGATGAGTGACTTGACCTTAAAAAATCGTGAATATCAATATTGATGATAGACACAAAATGATTTTATAATTGAGGCATTGACAAGCCTTACTGAGAATTGATGATTTAATTCCTAAATAGATATTTTGGTGTGAGCCAGGCTCGATAAACAACCAATAGCAATCTACTGACTAGTTCTCAATTAAATTACTTCTGAATAGTAAGATAGTAAATGATTATAATTCAAGCAAAGGAAAATGATCCTTAATGATATTATGAACTGATGATAATGCTCAAAATAGACTCCTTCGTATTTGTTTCAATTCCATTTCTCAGAATTTAATATTATTTAGTGCTGTAAGTCTGAATATTCCCGAATGAATAATTGTCTCAGAAAAAAATGGATCTTTCTGGATGTGCTTGGGATAAATCAGCTCGTGACCTTTTTGGTGATATTCCCTGTGACTTTATAAATCTTTATTTTGACAGTTTCAACGTAGAAAAGGTTGGAATTATTTTTTGTTTACTGAATTAAAAATCTCGGATGTATTT
Source organism: Chironomus riparius (assembly GCA_917627325.4). Lineage (NCBI taxonomy): Eukaryota > Metazoa > Arthropoda > Insecta > Diptera > Chironomidae > Chironomus > Chironomus riparius. The sequence continues at coordinate 39,523,462 of OU895879.1, forward strand.
TTCTTTAATTTTATTTTGTCAATAGCATGTGCTGTTTGTAGGTGGAACATGCTTCCATTGATTCAATTTGATTTATCGAAATTAGTCAGAATTTTTGATTTGTGAAATTGAATCTTGCTGCAGAAAGAACTTCCTAATTAGTCATTCATAATAACATCTTTAAGGCATCAAGTTTGGGAGTTGGATCTATAGACAATGCTGAATCATTCCTTCAGTAATTCAATATCCTCACTAATAATATTAAAAAAATTTCCTCCAAATTCATTTTTTAATAAAGCAGTACTTTAAAGCTTTGTGAAGTGCTTTAAGGAGATTAGAGAGGCTTACTACGCAGCACACACTGTTTATTATCCATCCTGCTATTCAACATCACACAAAATAATAATGACGAATTTTACTCGTGTTTTTTATTTCATTTTTATCTTGTATTTTTTCGAAAGAACAGCACTTGAGTGGCCAGGAAATTAAATACACGTGCTTAATGTTGCTCTATGATTTATATTTTTCATTAAATAAAGCTTAATGATTTTTCGGTGTGGTAAAACTCGTGTGTTTGATTACTTTTTGAAAAAACGTTATTCAAAGCATGGAAGTTTATGTACTCACATGTTTGGCATCATGTCTTTTTTAAATTTCGATGTTTCCATGACAGAAGTTTGAACTCTATGCTACGTCTGTAATATCATTAGGCAATGTGCGAATCGTTGTCATATCGACAATACTCTATAATGATTTAGAGATTGATCTCTGGTGGGAATCGAACTTATGTTCTCACAAAAGAGGGTTGCAGATATCTTGTCTATTGCCAAACCACTCGTCACACAGATGCCTAGCTCTCGCACTGGCAGATTCGCCTATATATGGCTTAAAACCCTAGAATCCACTCATTCCTCCTGATTACTTAACTCAAAACTTTTCAATTTTATGATTTTTAAAGCTAAGACCTTTAATTTACAAAAATCTAGAGCCAACTTGATATTTCTTGGTTTATTAAGTATAGATTTTAATTTTTGTTGACTAGTCGAAGACCTAAACCTTTAAACATTAATAATTCCAAGCCAAGAAGCTTTCATACTGCGTCTCTCGCATTGATCTAATATTAAGACATTCTCAGATTAAATATTCTTGTCGTACGTAAATTTTGACAGAATTCTAAAACTTCGAACACGAAAGCTTTTAACAGCAGCATGGAAATGAGAAACTTAATGATTTTATCTTAACAAATTTTCTCTTCCTTAATTAAAAATTGACGATGTTAATCCAGGAATCGATAAGAAAATTGTTCAATAGCACAAATCCTTAATCAAGGCATGCATAAAATTCAGTGTTAAATCATTCTACATGAGTTGATTCTCTCGCTATATTTTCAGCATGTTCAAACTCCATCCATAATCTGCAGTTTCAAGAAAGTTGCTGTAAGGTATATGAATATTTTATCAGCAAAAGGGATTTTTTTTTTCTTTTTTTGGAAAGCAATTTCATAATCAAAGGTTTATTGTATTTTCTGAGTAGGTGGAAGTAGGAGGAGATGTGGTGATAAATAACTCCGGAAAAAGTAAATCATGTAAGGTTAAAAAAGTGAATTTTTTTGGGTTTGTGGATTTCTTTATTAAATATGTAACCTTTGTTCGATTGCTTCAAATTGAGAGAGAATTGCTCTGTTATGGAACAGCACTAGATGTTACATTGATTGAATATTTATATAATTTATAAGCATGTACGCTTCAAAACATAATTTGTACGCTTCGAAGATGATGCTTTTTGATTCCTTTTCTATTTTTAAGGTCTTTATACTTTTGTGCTGCTCAATTATTCTATTTTATTTTTCTAGCGGGATTCAGCTGTGAATGATTGATCCCTCAAATTAGATGAAGTCTTTTTCTAACAGCATTGAATGTCAATAAGGTTTCATCTTCCAGACTGGCTTGTTTATTACATAATTCTACGAATTGGAAGCTTTAAGAATCAGAATTGGCTAAATTGACATTGTTGGGAGATTATCTTTAAAGAATGGATCAATAGAAATTAAACTAAGCTAGAATCTAGGCAAAGGATCAACTGATGATATTTTTTGTCATTTTTCAATATTCAATGATTGAAGTCTTTCAAATGTCTGAAGTTATATTTGATGTAGAAAAAGAATATTTCTGATGTATAAAGTCATAGGTCATTTCTCTATGCGTACGGTCTTTTTTCGTCATCTCGCTTTATTCAGACTTCCTTAAACGAATTAATAAAAAAAAATTGTAGGAAGTTTGCATTTGGATACCCAAAAAAAAACAAATCAAGTGGTATGTTCCATTTTTAATATTATGAGATGATTTATCCTCATTTTAGAAAGTCATAAAGTCACTGAATTATGGAAATTAGGAGAATGTGCGCATTCAATGAACCTATTTCATAATTAAAGCGGCATATTTGAGTAAAAATTTATTAAAAAAATTTCCTTTTACGTTTTCCATAAATTTCCATTTTTTAAGTTCAAAATGAGCAAATTGACTGCATTGATGGCTGCTCACAACTGTTCAAACTTCAGACTACACATTATAAAATAAAATCAACAACTTTAAAAAGTATTACAAAATCATTTGCATGCCTCAAATAACATCCAGCAACAATGTCTGAACATTTCTCTACAGGCATTAAAAACGAATCAAGTTTAAAGCATCAAGAGATATCACTTTACTTAAACAGGAAGTGAGCTTGAAAATGAAAAAAAAAGAGCGATGTGGATATTATTTTTAGCTTTATATTGAATTTTTATGGGGAATCCTTTTTGCAACAAAGTTCTTTAAAGTTTTCCTGATATTTCAATTGACTTTCAAATTAGAAACTTTGAGCCTTATAAAAGAACTGCTCTTAATGTATAACTTTAGAACTAAACCATTAGTTCTTCTTGTCCATTAAGATAGTTTTTCAATCTATTTCTGATCGCTTCTGGCAATATTTGCCTAATGTCTGTCCCATTCAAATAAAGTTCTTCTTAATTTCAATTTTTAATGTGAAAGAGCTTTTTAAAGTCAATATATAATAAATGGAGTTGTAACGTTTGCCATACATCCTTAATTGATAAAACATTTAACACAACTGATCAAATTTTATCAAAAGTAGTTTGACATTACAAGTGAATATATATATATATATATATATATATATTCGCTTTAGAATCGAAAATTTATGAAAACATATTTGAAGGATCCTTTTTATCATAATAATCCCAATGTAATCCTTGCTTCTTAACATCTTAATCATTTCGGCAAATTATAATCCTACTTCAAATCTAATAACTTTATCATAGACGTCAAGAATGAATGACCTTTAAACAATCTATTGATACAGTTATTTAGTGAATTGTGATGTAAAATTGAAAAGGATGGATAGGTTATGAATGAACTTTCAATAATAATGTAGGAGTTTATTAAATCTTCAACAAAATAGATGGGTTGGATGTTGATCTAAATGATTATCTTGAATTAGTAACACTTTTTTGGCTGTTAATAAGAAGTTAAGGCCAATGATATTAAACTGTGACTTAGTTTCATTGATTTTGGTTTATCTTTGGAAGGTTGATTCTAGAAATTTTTTTTTTTTGCATTATAAATCTTAAATCTGAATTCGTTTTTGTTTTTACCAAGATTGGGGTAAGGAGTAAACTGATCAAACTAGGTTTGATTCTTTTTGATCATTTTAGATCAGTTGTGCACTCTTAATTTTGACAAAACTTCTTTTATTAAGGAACGTTCAGAATTTTCCTAAACCTCTTCTCCTACTTTTAGGAAGAATTGAAATAAGAATTTTTAATAAATTAAACCTAACTTGCTTGCAAATTATAGAATTGCAATAATTTTGTTTGAAATCTATTCTCTTGGCTAAAAACATCTCATTAAACTACAAGAATCATAAATTTTTGGATAAAAATCTTGAAATCTCAAACTATTGAAACAACAAACCTTCAAGATATTGTTTATAAGTTACTTTTCTTCCAAGAACGCGATAACCTTTATAAATTTTTATTCAAATATTTTAATAGTGTATGAATTTTAAATATCTCTTAAATTGCTCATCTCACATCCTTTGTTTCAAGTTTTCCTCCCTTTTTGAATCCTTAGAAAATATTTGCATCTCATAAATAAATTTAAATTCATTCTGCTTTCGTAATTGCTTGTTTACATTCGCTTATTATTATTATATTTCTAATTTTTGATCAAGTTCTTGATTATTTACATTAAAGGAAGTCAATTTAGCTGAACATTGTAGGCATTTATTATGGAAGCTGTAGTAAAAAGTGTACTTAGAGTCTTCCCACCTATTTGAAAAATGGAAATTTTTCGTATGAAAAATTTTCCAATGCTTTTTTTCTCCGTCAATTCGTTTTTATATCAACTCAATTATTATGAAAACATAGCTGCTTTCTATAAGAAATGATGAAATATTGTATTGTAAGGAATAACGTCCTTGCTAGCTATATAAATGACGTTGTTCTTTATCGATCAATAAAATAAAGTTCAATTGAATGTAAAAATTCTATCCGAATGTTCTAAATTGCTTCCTTGTGAGCCAATTTACTGCAAATAATTGGTTTGAACAAAGACAAAATGTACATCCAATAACATTCGCTTTAAAGAACATCTCCAAAATCAATAAATCACATTTGCATGTCTATTTCCATGTAGTTGTTGTTGCTGAAAGGAAATATAACCTAAGGGTTGTAACATCATAACTCACAAGACTCATAAGTTCAATCTGAAGCCATTCTCACGAGATGGAGCAAAAAGTGCCTTTTATGTTCCTTTTTATTGAGCACTTAAGCATTTTATTTGCTGAAGCTTATTTGTAGACACAACACTACACCTGCATACCTCTGAACTCTCCTTCTTGTTGTCATAGATTTTTTTTCCTGCTGAATATCTGTTTTTGTAATAAGGATTAAATGACGTCTGATAATCCTTTGTTCTCTTGGAAGATCGTTCATCCTTATGCAATTGGAATGGATTAGGTCAGAAGAGTATAAGAGTTTTTTTTTTCCTTAAGAAAAGAATCAAACTTCACGGATGGATATAAAATTTGTAAAAAAATTGATGCAAAATAAGGCAAGGAAATGGAGGAATGGAAGTTTTTTAAAGATCTTTGATTTAAAGCTTTATCAAATTAATAAACATTCTCCTAGATACCCGCCTGACTTCATACACAGAGCATAGTTATAATAAAGTGATTTGAAACTGTTATATGATCAGTTCTCACTATCCAATTTCTACATCTTTAAGAAAATCTTATGAAATACATCTGAGAAGTCAGAGGAAAAAGAAAACTATGATATCAAGTTTTTTGTTGTCAAAACTGCAATTGCGAGGCTGCAGCTGATGTGGACGAGGAGCTAGGTGAAAGACCGATAATCTATGTCTTTCTTTCTAGGTAAGACTGATTAAATCTTGGCATGGCGCGCTGTCAATTTAACATAAGATCAGTTACTATAACTAGTTTAGGTCTTCTGATTAACCTCGGGTATACTAAGGTACCTTAACCTAGAAAGGTAAAGAATACCTCTTGTAAGCTAGGACAGAAACCAACATATGATAATCGTTAATCCAGGTGACATAGAGCTGTGTAAACCTTATAGAATGCATTAAGACTAAGAACTTTACTAAAACTACCAAGTTAATATCCAACTCGATGCTCATCTTGATATTCTTTACTTCCCACTACTCTACCATGATGATCATCATCAACGCTTTCAATTAATCTGAATAACACTCAAGTCTGTTCATTGAAATTGAAAATTCTCAATGTTTCGCTAGCAGACAAAAATTATAAGCACTAATTTTAAAAAAAAAACTCAAAAGCTTCTCTCCAAAATACAAAATTCAATCATTGAAAAAAAAAATTGCAGCAAAAGCTTCAAGCATTCTTAAGTGCTCAATGTTGAATCCAATAAATTATTAAGGAACAATTTCTCTCCTCGCTCGCTCAAATTTCCAAAACGTCTACCACCTGTTGAACAGCATAGAATATGAAGAAAAAAAAAAGCCAAGCGACGAAGAAGAAAAATAAAATTCAATTTTTTTCTCAATTTTTCCCCCAGAGTGCCATAATGTCTCTGAGAATTTTCTGCGTGCTCATTTTTCTCGCACTCAGTATTTCTTGCATTATCTTCTTCTGTGTGCTTCAATTTATAAGCATTTAGTTATCAGATTCAATGCGGAACGGTTGTAAAAAGTGCTTTGTGAAGTGAATTATTTTGAGCCTTTAAGGAATATGAAATAAAATATATAAAAAAAAGAGGAAGTGCTGAAAGTTTTTATAATAAATTATCTAAGTGAAAATTAAAAGTCACAATGATGGAAAAAATTGTGATTAACGGATTCTTTTGTTACTGTTGTGAAATATGAGGCTGAATTATGCTAATCCAGTATTAACTCCAAAAGTGTTTACTTTTCCATCCTGCTGAACTGTGAATCTTATTTATTTGTGAATAGAAAAAAAATATAAAATTAATTAAAGAGTGAAGAAAAGATCATTGAATTGTAAGTTCATTCATCAGTTTAAATCTGAATAATTAATAGCTAATGCTAATGGATTTTTTTTTTGTCTCATTCTCCTCCCTTCTTGGCATCATTTGTTTCCATTTGTGTTATTGAAAAATTATTGAAAAATCTTTTTTCATAATTTTCACTTTTTTCAAAAATAGAAAAAAAATCATTCATTAAGAAAATCTTTATTTTTCTTTTTAAAAAGTGAAAACATGGGCAGCTATTCAAAAAGTAATAATTTAGCGATTCCTCGATTTATTGAGTTTAGAGCACACTTGGAGATTGATTTTTAAATATTTATGGTTTGAAGTTGAAAATGTGGATTATTCAAATTGTGAACGATTTGAAAATATTCAATTTAACAAACGTGAAAAATTAAATTTGGAAAAATTTAAAATTTGAAAAGTTTCAAAATTAAAAAAATTGAAAACATTTAAAATTCAAAAACGAAAAACATTTACAATTTAATAGCTTAAACTTCTCAAAATATCAACCAAAGCTTCAACATTTCATTAAATTATCCAGAGTGAATTTAATTCATGCAAAATAATAATTCGAAAGATTGAATTCAAAAGAAAATTCAAATCTTCAAAAAAAACATCATTTACAAACAATCTAAATCCAACAAGTCATACTGCGAACAAAAAATAAGAAGACAATCAAATGAATCTCATCAAAAAAACTTTTTCAAGTTGAATTAATTCTTTAAAACAAATTTATTACCTTAAAGGTAATCGGATGAAATCAAGCAATTTTCCACATATTTTCCATGCAATTTCACAAAAAAAATGTTTTTGAAGTATTTATTGGATGGCTTTCTGAATGAACTCAATATAGATTTAAACTAAGGATAAAGTTTCTGCCAAAAAAAAGTTAAGGTTTCTGTAATATAAAAAAATCATCTGCAGAATTAAAGGAAAACCTCAAAAAATATAGAATAAATTTGAAGTCGCAAAAACTTTATCTCGTAAATTTTTTATTATTCTCTGTTTAAATTCAGTGGATGACCAGCGACGAAAAATTGATTCTGGGGTGTCTTTAGTTCCATGGTTTTAAAGATCTACGCAAACTATGTTTTCTAGTCCTATGTTATTTGAAAAATTGTTTTTACAATTTTGATTTGACATTTTTAATCAATTTACTGTAAATTTATAAACTTACAAATATCAAAATCAGAATTATAGGTAGGTAAGAATTTTATTGAGTTATAAAACAATTTGCTTAATTCTGAAATAAACAAAATATTGATTTTTTTACGTAAATTTAAAATTTATCTTAAAAATTAATAAGTTCGTGATCTAGTTAGAATTGTTCCTTCAATCGAATTGCGACAGAATAAAAAGTATTATTGAACCTCAAAACTGTTTGTTAATTCTAGGCGATGAATTTTAAAACATTAGGAATTATTGTAAAAAGATAATTTCTTAAGTTTTCCTAATGACTACTGATTAAATGACTGAAAAACTTTCAGTATTTGAACATAAAAACATGCTTATTGATCTCAAACCATATCCAAGTATTCCTCAGTGTTTTTTTAAGAAATTCCTGTATAATAAGGAATTTCAAAGTATAATTAATTGGATTATATCACAAATATTTTCAAATTTGATTCAAAATTCATTTGTGCCGTTATCCATTCCATTTTATATCTTTTGTTCAGCACAACATTTACATTTGACCAACTAAACCAAAAATATTTCTATTCTATCCTGCATTTCCGAGATTAAACCACAATACTAATTACTTCAACTTTTTCAGTTTAGGAATTTCTCTCATTTCAAAAAAAAATCATAAATTTCACAAAATTCTATGAAACATTTTCAAATTGCGTGTAATACTTTCATAACCAGATTTTCCCCCATTTGTGGTTAAACCTTGCAAATGAAAAATAAAAAGTTTTGAATTATGATGATTCTTTTTGAAGTTAATGAATTTGAAAGAAATTTGTTGTAGATCGAAGCAAAAAAATACTTTCATGCTGAAAAGTCAAACGTTAAAAGAAAGTTCAAACATTTCATGACCTGTCAAAGGTTATTCTGGGAAAGTTTTTTATAAAAAATTAATAAATGCCTCAAAATACCCAAATTAGAAACTTTGCTGTCACATAATCGATACCCTTGTCTAACTAGCTCCTTATTATGTTGATAAATAGCTGAATAATGAGACAGCTATGTCTGCTTAATGTATATCATCAAAGAAATATTATTGAAGATTAGTTCAAAAGAAGAAAGGCTCAGACATTCTTTATGTAAGTAGTACTTGATTGAGACACTGTGTTCCAGTTCTAATTTTATTGTAGGAGGATTGTCTTTAATTTATTCAATTATCGTCTTGTACTTGTAAGGCAAATTATGAATCTTTTGAGATGATTGGACGAAGGAAGTTCTTTGATTTGACTTGGATTGTTAACCTTTGACTTATAAATGTTAAGTTCGTAATAAAATTAGGTTTAGGTACATCGAAAAGACGTCAATTTTAAATCCTAAAATCCTTCTATAATTAGTGATAATTATTTCAAGATAATTAGTGACGAATTCCTAAATTTTTAATTAATTGAATTTTTAATTAATTAAAGTTTTAATAATTTAAGCTACAAAACCTCATTGAAAAATTTGAATAAGAATTATTTTTAGGATATGAATTTTTCATCAACAATTTTTCTACCTTTTCTAGACATTTTTCTCAATGAATGAATCCGCTAAAAGCAATATCTCTTCCATTGTAGAATGAACAATGAATTTTGGAAAGAAAAGATTAAGCTTTAAGAAGAAGCATTAATGCTTTCATGCTTATTTCGTTTATTTCAGCAACTTTAAGCTGACCGAAATGCAGAGATCAAAGAATTATGTGGATTAAGTAGAATAAAAATAAAATCATCTCATTGATCTTGCTTCCTGCGTACAATGTTCATGACATTTTAAGGTCTTCATTCTGATGTACTTAATTTTAAAAAATTCTGTAGAAATTAATTAATAGTTCAAGCTTTATTTGGCTTTTCTAAGAACTAATGGAAGTAATTGTTGCACAAAAACTTCATGTGAGCATAGAGCATGTAAACAATTATTTTATAGATTGACGTCATTTGTGAATGTCCTCTTTTAAATTTACATTTTCTTCTTTCTTATCAGATCTTCTTATGATTCTGGATTCTAACTGTAGCCATTGTTCAAAAATACAAAATGTTATCAAATTAAACCTATACCAAGTCTATTATGTTCCACAAAATTGCACTCTCCTTGGAATAACCTTTTGTTTCAATTCAGAACCTACAAAGAAAGTAATTACAATACGTGATTCTTTACAAATCTTCCCCTTACATAAAAACGCTCTCTATCCCATAGGAAACCTCTTGATTAAATTCCAAAGAACAAACAAAACAAGTGTAATTTAAGAATGAAAATTTAGGCATTGTTTAATGCTCATAAAGATGTAACAAAGAGCCCCAAGAATCATAAAAAAAAGTTATTTTTAACAAACTTTTTTTTTCTAACGACACGTTCTTTTACGGTGATAATCTTGTAATTTTTAAGGATATCTTTAGCTGCTTAGATTCTATAAAAAATATAGAAATGTATAAATGGATTGTGCACATACCAGAATCAAGACATTGAAGCATATACGTAAATTATCATGTAAATTGTATTACAGTTCTGAGAAAAAAAGCTCAAAAGAATTTTTATATATTCTCAAATTAATGAGCTGAGATAATCGGAGATGCCGTAATCCAGAACGTTTCACGACTGACATTCAAATTTCCGTTTTTGGAAATTTACGCTTAATAATTCAAAGAGCGAGATTATAAGTATCAAAAAAATATTCCGGAAATTCATAAACGGATTTGTTAATAAATGACGTCAATTGAATAATTTGGAAGTTTCAAGTCCCAAATCAAAGTAAGTGTCAACTAAAACCCTTGGCTTGAACTTTATACCAACAAAACCGCGATAAGGTGCTCATTAAGCCAAAAATTTAACAAGCCGTCATTTATGAACGATCAAACACGAAATAAGGAAGGAAGAGTGACAAGAAGATGTGAAGTATTAAGACAAAACGTGTCGAGAATTGAAACTTCAAAGCAATTACTTGTAAATTTCACCACACGCATTACGAGTATAGAAACCCTAGCCCACAAAAGAAAGAAAAATCTATAATAATAAATGAAAATTGATTTTTTTACTCTGGATTTGCTATTTTTAAAAAGTATGAGAAAAGAAAACAAGGAAAAATATGTAAATCTTTTGAAAAACTAGAATAGATACATCACTCATTTAAAATACGATTGTGAATCTTCTGTACACTTTAATTTTCGATATATTATCTTCTACAGCAATAAACATCCTACATTATTATGAAAAAATAATATTAACATCGTCTGTTCAATAAGTCGATGTTATATAATTTAATTGGTTAACTACAACGCATTATTTTTCTTATCCTGACCCCGACAATGTAATTCAGATTAATTTGATTGATAATAAATTCAATATTTGTTCAATTTATTGATTTGAAAAGCTTTAAAATTCACGGTAGACGGTATAATACACTGCAAGGTACCAAATTTATTACAGCAATAACTGATTTATTATGAGTAATCTGTGAAAAACATGATAATCAATGACGCAATCATGGAAAAATGTTTTGAAAACATTTCATTTGATTTAGATTTTTAAAAATTCCTTTGAAATTAAATTTACCGGCTTTTAAAAATTCAAAAAAATTACTACCAAAATTCAAAATGGTAAACAAAAGTTTGTCTCACTTTGAAATTGAAAATTAATATTTCTCAACTTTAAGAAATTAAATTAACCAACAACAAGCATTTTATAGATCAAAAAAGTAGCAAAAGTTAAGCCATAAAGGTTTTGTGGCAAAACACATCTGTTTTGTCAATTATTCAAAAATATAACAAAATATCTGACCACCCACAAAGCAAGTTTATCTTCACATCTTAATAAAAAAAAACCCAAAGTGAATCTACAAACAAAAGAAGAAATCTACATCTAAATAATGAGAGAAGAAATTATGAAATTTTCCTAAAAATAACACAAACGAGACATAAACACAATGCTAAAGTAAATAAATTGTCATAAAACATTGGAAAAAATTATAACGAGCTGTTGATGCAACTATTAAAAGTAAAGAAAAACTAGTAAAGTGTAATTAAACATTTTCATAATGAAGGAATTTCCATTACTAATTCTACATCAATATTTACATTGACTTTAACCGCTATTAGCTTTAAGAAATATTAATCAAATGAATTCACAGCGGACAGTTAATATGAAAAGGATCCTCGACTAATAAAAATGCCAATTTGAGTATTCACAGCAGACGCAAAATGTCCCATAAACCTTTTAACTGCTATCCACTGGCTTTTAGATTATAAAAAAGGAAGCCTTAACGTAGCTCAAAAATAGACGAAAATGCGATGTTAATAAAAAATGAATGTTTAATTTGTTTGTTGTCCAAATTTTTTTCTACTTTGATGCTTACAAGCAAAGAAGTAAACAGAAAAAAAACATGCTCTGATGGGATCAAACTAATTTGTTGTCGGTCAAAACGTTGAGATAAATAAAAATCCCACAAAGTTTAGAGTTCTGATGAGATTAAAAATTCAAAAGTAAACGTGATTTTCTGCTGGTAAATGTTTCGTCAGTTCTTCTATCAACCTACTTAAAATGTAAAACAGCAAAGTTTACTTTGAAAAGTATTTGTTTAGTTGCAGGGGTAAATAAGAAATGATGTCAATGCGAGTTTAGGTCGACTAGTCACAAAAATCACTAAAATTGTAGGATGAAGTCCCCTTCCGACAATGTTAGACGTCATCTACAAACGACCCCAAGTTGACGGTTAAAGATATTCATCTTTGAAGTTGAGGTATGAAGTATTGAGCAACTGTACACATGATTCGTCACTATTTATTTTGAGAAATTGAAAATGAAATTGAACATGCTTTAATGCACTCGAAGATGATACTCGGAACAATTCTTGAAAGCACCCAAAGAGGTGTAAGATGTAAATACTAATGTATGAATATATTTTACAGTATTTATGAAAGAAGATAGGATGTGTATCGATATATCCCATAATTATGAAGACACTCCTCTTACGTACAATTGAAAAATTAATTATTGGGTTTGTTGCTCTTACTTCCAGTCAATTGGGATGTGGTTTTGATGCTTTTGATTCTTTAATATGAAAGCTACGCAGGATACATATTTCAAACAAGATTTTCAAGATATTTTAGTTCCAACTTTCTTTTGCTAGATCAAGAAAGCTTATTTTGATTTTATTGTTTAAGAAACCTTCAACTAGATTTATTGACACGAGTTCTCACATGCTAAATAGCTTCTATTAATTATAGTTTAATTAATTAATTCTATTATAGTAGGCTATTTTAAAAAAATATCGATTTTATCTATATTAGCATTCTTTATCATTTATAATACCTAGATATGTTTAAAAATGCAATTTAAAAGATTTTTGGTTTCGATCATAGTAGGCTATTTTCAAAAAATATCGATTTTATAGATATTAGCATTCTTTATCATTTATAAAATCTAGATATGTTTTAAAATGCAATTTAAAAGATTTTTGGTTTCGATCATAGTAGGCTATTTTCAAAAAATATTGATTTTATATATATTAGCATTCTTTATCATTTATAATATCTATATATGTTTCAAAATTCAATTTAAAAGATTTTTGGTTTCGATCATAGTAGACTATTTTCAAAAAATATCGATTTTATATATATTAGCATTCTTTATCATTTATAATATCTAGATATGCTTTAAAATGCAATTTAAAAGATTTTTGGTTTCGATCATAGTAGGCTATTTTCAAAAAATATCGATTTTATATATATTAGCATTCTTTATCATTTATAATATCTAGATATGCTTTAAAATGCAATTTAAAAGATTTTTGGTTTCGATCATAGTAGGCTATTTTCAAAAAATATCGATTTTGTATATATTAGCATTCTTTATCATTTATAATATCTAGATATGTTTTGAAATGCAATTTAAAAGATTTTTGGTTTCGATCATAGTAGGCTATTTTCAAAAAATATCGATTTTATATATATTAGCATTCTTTATCATTTATAATATCTAGATATGTTTTAAAATGCAATTTAAAAGATTTTTGGTTTCGATCATAGTAGGCTATCTTCAAAAAATATCGATTTTATATATATTAGCATTCTTTATCATTTATAATATCTAGATATGTTTTAAAATGCAATTTAAAAGATTTTTGGTTTCGATCATAGTAGGCTATTTTCAAAAAAATATCGATTTTATATATATTAGCATTCTTTATCATTTATAATACCTAATTATGTTTAAAAATGCAATTTAAAAGATTTTTGGTTTCGATCATAGTAGGCTATTTTCAAAAAATATCGATTTTATATATATTAGCATTCTTTATCATTTATAACAATTTATAATATCTATATATGTTTCAAAATTCAATTTAAAAGATTTTTGGTTTCGATCATAGTAGGCTATTTTCAAAAAATATCGATTTTATAGATATTAGCATTCTTTATCATTTATAAAATCTAGATATGTTTTAAAATGCAATTTAAAAGATTTTTGGTTTCGATCATAGTAGGCTAATTTCAAAAAATATCGATTTTATATATATTAGCATTCTTTATCATTTATAATATCTATATATGTTTCAAAATTCAATTTAAAAGATTTTTGGTTTCGATCATAGTAGACTATTTTCAAAAAATATCGATTTTATCTATATTAGCATTCTTTATCATTTATAATATCTAGATATGTTTTAAAATGCAATTTAAAAGATTTTTGGTTTCGATCATAGTAGGCTATTTTCAAAAAATATCGATTTTATATATATTAGCATTCTTTATCATTTATAATATCTAGATATGTTTTAAAATTCAATTTAAAAGATTTTTGGTTTCGATCATAGTAGGCTATCTTCAAAAAATATCGATTTTATATATATTAGCATTCTTTATCATTTATAATATCTAGATATGTTCCTAAACTTATCAATCATTTTCTCATCAGACATTTCAATTACCTCCTCCATATCTATAAAATTTCTTTTACTTATCACCTTTGACCATCCAATCCACAACAGTCAGCCATCATAGTCAAACTCGAGTGAATAATGGAAAGTGATATATATTCAGAAATTATAATCAGGAAGAAAAAAAAAAGAAGCTCTTACACAATAAATGCAATGAAGCTTTATGATGATGGGAAATATGATCTGGATTAATGATGAATAAAGTGATGTGTGTCTGAAGATGTGAAGAAAAACGATTTCATTAAATGCACGACATCACAATACGATAACATCAGACGATAACATTGCATAATACTTAAAGTTTTCCGTCGTTTCTCGTTCAGTTCTTATTTAACTTTTTCTATTTTATTGTCATTCATATTCTTAACTACCGTACTGTATATTAATTAGTGGTGTTTGATTAAAAAGGATAAATATTTATCAACTAAATGCGATAAGAGAGTAAATGTTTAAGTATGCGGTACATAGTCATTAGTATTTCAAGTTATTACTTTATCTGTTTAAATATTTGGTTGAGGAAAATTTCATCCTGTTCTGAACTGGGTTAAGCTTCTGATTTTAGAAATGATTTAGACAAAACTTGCCGAGTGACTACCAATTTTATTTCACTACTCTTACTCCTTAGTTTTTCCCAAACAACGTCTCTGATCCTTGTTAATTGTGAATACTATTGATAGATCTTATTCAAGTAGGATTCGAACTCACGAGATCTTAAAAGAGATATTGCAAATTCATAATCTGTCGCCTGATTATTGCTCTCGTACTTGCAGATCCACTTATATATACCTCAACTTCCTAGATTCCAGGTTTTACTTAAACATTACTGTCCCACCCTCTTAAATGTTATACCCTGTAAATTAATGCCTCAATTAGAAAATACAACAGAGCAGGCATAACTTCAAAAGCAGTCCTATTTCAAACTCCTACCAATAAATCATGTTTTACTCGGGCATGAAAACATATAAAACCCAGGAATACAATATGATTGTATCGGCTTTCTTCTTCCACTATTAAACAATTATCATAATTTATTTGCTTCTTTTTTTTTTCTTAATCTCGAACCGAAGCGATAATATAAAGAAATGAACCAACTTTGCTCCACTTTGCCAATGGCATTTTAATAAATAACAATTTTTTTTTCACAGATTTAACGAATCTTTATAATTAATTTCGCAGCAATTAGACGAGATTCTGTTGTGTCAGTGTTAATGAAAATTGTAAGGAAATTCTAAACAAATTTAATTATGTAATTTATCTTGGAGCTTCATCATTGTAGCTGTTGCGATGATGTCTAATGTTCACGTCTTTTGTTTATTAATTGCATTTTGTACATTTTAAGGTCTATTGTTTATGATGAAGATGTTTTATACGCAATATTTGAAAGCAATTAAAATTTCGTGAGCATCTGCATGGGTATGAAAGCAATTAAATGTCGAGTATTCATTATAATAGGGGGTCCATGGTTTGAATAATTTTTTATAAAACAATAATTTTATGTAGATTGAAGTTATGCAAAGCTAAGACCACCTGTTCATGAAAATTATTAAAATTCAATTCCATGAAACTTTTTCACGTCCTTTTTAAAGTTAAATACGGTGAACTTTTGAAAATAAATGAAATAAAGTGAAAGCAGCTTAGATAATTCCAACTTTTCACAAATTAACGTTGTATCAATGAACGCCTAATTTGAATATTTAAATAAATTACGAAATGAATTCACAAATTTTACGTAACCATTAGAAGTTTTGGATATGATAAAAGTCATGTAGTCAGGGTACACCCATGCGATTGAGATATAATTTGAATTTACTCGAAGCATTTAAGAATTATTAATATTCAACAGTTTTAATCCTTTGCTAATGACTGATTCCCACATACAACCTAAACCATCAAAATTAATTCATATGAATTAAATTGGCAGTTTCTTTGAAAATCACTGCTTGAATCTGTGAATAATCATTACGGTTAGAGGGGTGAAATTAACATTAGCATATAAGTGCTTTTTACTGCCATAAAATACTGAAGGTGGAGTTTTTTGATTTTTGTAATATTATACACTAATTTTGGCATGTTAAGGCTCAGTTTTAGCAACATTAATACACTTTTTCGAAGGCTACACACTTAGCTACATAATTATTGAAAATTTCGACTTACCTGAAAGTTGTGTCTTCAAACGTTTGTGTTGATGATTTGTTCCTTGTTATATGAAGCGTGTTTTGATATATTTTAAAAGATTTCTGACAACTTCTTCCACTTTCATCAATGTCCAAGAAGCTTCTCTCATTATCAACCACACGAGCATCTACTCCAATATCAAAATCTTAAGATTCATTTCATTCAAAATTATCAAGACTTTTCGAGTCTGTCCAAAATATTCATTAAATTTGTCCCAAAAGTATTTACTCGTGCCTAATTATTTTTGTTCAAAGTATATATACTTTATGTAAGATTTCCCGAAAATATTGTGTATCATTGTCTCGTGCAGAATATTTGGATAAATCACCTTTCGCTGTTGATGATTAGATGTGACTTTGACAAGGTTATAGCAGAGCTGATGGATCTAGAAAAATTAAATCAAAATGATTATTAAAGTCAAGTGAATTGAAATTAAAATGAACAGCTTTGTAAACACTGAATGATTTTCAAAAAGGAACAGGACAAAGAACTTTTCATCACATTCTTTTAATTAGGTTCCAATGCTTTTCCATCTCATTGAATTGAAATGTTTGTGTCAATTATTGTAGATTTTTCACAGTCAAAAGAGGAAAGTAAATATCATGATAATTAAAATCGAGATTCTTAGAAGGACTGAGCGTGTATTGAAATTGATTCTGTGATTTCGTTATAGTGATTGTGATTTGACATGAGAACGCAATGTGATTTAAATTAAAATATGAGAGAAAAAGTTAATCGACAAAGTGGAAATTGAACTGAAAGGATTAAAGGCTCTCACTTTAATTTTTCTGTTGAATGAATCTGATAAGCAATTGACACAAACACAACAAACATGAACTCCCTCTTCTGTAAATACTACTCGGCGCGAGTATTTATTGTATTTATTCCAAAAACATCATCAAAAAGTTTCAATTGTGTCCACATACATAAATCGTCGATAATACTTAAAATGTATGGAGTACTTGAGTAGGCGTCAAAATGCTTCCCTGTTATTTAATATCAAATATGAATGGAATTCTCAATTTTTTGATGCTCTGCATTGCTTATTAAATTTTTTTTTCTATTTTTATCGTACATTCTCATTTTTATGAAAATAATGCGCAGAATGACGTTTCACATTTTACTTTCTAATTATAAACTGCAAATATTTTTCTTTAAAGTAGATTATTGGTACTGTTAGGGACAGTTCATGTATTCTGTGACACAATAACGATTTTTCTAAGTGGAAGGTGTCAAAACTCAAGTTTTATGCGTTACGTAATAAGTGAACGATTCCAGTGGAATCAAAAGAAATTTTATCATTTTTAATCACCATGTCAACTGTTACGTAATTGATGAATGTCCCCTTTTTGGTGCCGTTTTGCAAGGTGCCTTTTATTTCATGACGTAATACCCGACTAAGTTAATAATAAAGCAATAAATGATATGCTAATAAACAATTTCTTATGCTATCGCATATTTATTTACCCTAATGTCATGAAAGAAGCACAAAGGAAGAAGAAGAAAAATATTTTTTTAACTTTATCAGTGAGAAAAGTTTAGTACGAAAAGGAAAAACAAAGCTATATGCTTGAAATAATTCAAAAGGGATGAATTATAGTCGAAAGGAACGTGTCATTGTCATTTCAGCATAAAGTTTTCCATTATGATTAATGATACATTTATGTAGTTTATGGCACTCGTAAAAATATTTAATAATCTTTATTAGTTTATTACGCAAAAGCCTAATGAGACACGTCTGACTTGCCACAATAAAAATGTCATGAAAATCTATTACTTTATTTTCTTTGACCCTTAATTCTTACCTAAAAATGGAACTTAATTGCTAGTTTGAATATTTTACATAAGATCTTGATATCAAGCCACTCGACCGGAAGTTTTAAAAGTCTCATAAACAACTTCTCTTATGGAAAATACTTTTCGCAAGTTCACAACCTACCCGCGAGCATTGACCGTAAATGAACAATTTTGCATGAGAAAATATTCTTACAAATTTATTCAAGTGACATAAGATGACCCAAGAATTTTTTATGGAGTTGAATGGATGGCATGTTGAAGAAGTAAGATATTAAGTGAAAGTAATTTGTCTGTTGATTTGTCAAAAAAATTCTGAAAGACTTTTAACAATCCTTACTTGGAGATTTTTTGGACTATGCACACTCTGAATTGGTTGGCTTACCTTTTTGAGTGGCTTTGAGTATGAACAATTTAAGAATTCCATTGATCCAATTTTGTGATTCTTGAGAATGAATTCCTTTCTTTATCGTTTGATGCTGACTTGTAGCTTTTTATGAGAGATTAGACTTAATAGATTGAGGAAGCTATGTTCAACCCCTTACTTACCAGCTTTTGATCTGCTTCTTTCATTCTGCAACAATTAATTACATTCAAATAACTTCTCAAAGGTTTTTATGATTCAAAATATTTCTTTGAGTGTAGAAAAATTATCAAAAATTATTCAAACGTCCCCTCAAGCTCATCTAAATATTAAAAGGCCTATTATTCTATTGTTTCTGCTTATTTCCTTAACGATTTTCATCGTTTAAGAGCCTGAAGAAAAGAGTTCAATTTTGTGAACCCATAAATATTGTTTTTTGTTTATCCATTTGTTTACAAAATGAGCGAACTTGAGATTCTTACAGACAGTAAAAAGGCTTCTTCAACATCAATTTATCATCGATCGGATTTGCCAATTTTATTGAAGATTAATTCGATTAATGTCAATGGAATTACGAGCGTACAATTAAGTAAAACAATAAATTTGTATCATCTCATACATCTGACACTTACTAGTGCCGCAACGTAAATAAACAATCATTTTCGAATAAATCGCTTCATCATCATATCTGCTGTATGCCACAAAATCAAAACAGAAAAATGCGCTATTCATTTATGAGCAATAATGTAAAAATAAATGGAAAAAGGCAGCATTGGGCCGTTCACTTATTACGTTACGCAAAAAAAACGATTTTTTCCACTCCCCTCCCCCCTTGTTACAATATGTTACAACTCACAACCCCCCCCCCTCCCCCCTGAACGTTCATAATTTATTTTATCATTAAAAAGGTGGAAAATTTGGTGTAAATTTGTAAACAAATTTTTTTCTTGAACTTTTTTTTAAGACAGACGACAGTTAGAACGTTACATACTTCTTGACCCCCCCCCCCCCTATGTTACATTTTGTTACAATTTTTCAAACCCCACCCCCCTCCCCCCTAAAATGCGAACGTAATAAGTGAACGGCCCCATTTTATAATTTAATTAAATCTTTTTTCGTCTGACAGCTTTATAATGTTCTCTATTTGCTTATATTCTCTTTCACGAGAAATAAATGGAACATTAAACAGAACAGGCAACTCATATTTAAGACATCAAAGTATTTAATTAGGTTGATTAATTTTTTTTTGTTCATTTCACGGCTCATTAAATGAAGAGAATCAAGGAGCTGAGAGGAAGAAAAAAAGTGTGAATAAATCAGAAACAATGGCTTGTTGTAAGAGGATTAACCTGCTTGTGAAGGTGGTTTGATAACAAAGCCAACAAATTCCATTTCACGTTCAATTCGTTAATGTCATTATCGAGGGCGTAAAGCTCGTGAAAGAAGCTTACGTACGAAGAAAAAAAATGTGTATAGGAGATATGAATATAGATATTATAATGCTATAATCAGCATTAAACTTATCTGAACCATTTATTTTTGGAAGATTTTGTTCATGCTTGATCTTATTTTTGTTGTGATTTTAAAGGTCGAAGGAAATGCGTGTCAGGGGGAAGTGATTAAGGTGGGGAGGAGGTTCAAGTAGAAGAAGAAAATTTGTGCAATCCGATGCATAAGGACACAAAAGATTTGATATAAAATAATGTGGAGGAATTTTGATTGTAAAACTTTTTTTTTACCCAAGCTTGTTCAATTTCCGGAAAGAAAATGAGAAAAACCCAGAAAAACCTTTGTGAATTTTTTCCACGAAGATGTCAATGGATTTCCTGGAGCTAAGAAAAGCTGCTAGCATTTCATTCGTACAGAATTTTTCAAACTCTGCTGTTAACTTTTTCCCACATTTTCCTGTTAAATTCCATTAAGGAATCCACTCAATCTATAACAAATCTGTACAATCTGATTAATTGCAAAGCTTGTGCATGACCATCCTACATTAAAATTTTCCACCACTTGAGCCACATGTTGAACTTCTGAATTGTAAAATTCAGACACAGAGCATGTCAAGTTATACATATGCACGTCTGGACATAAAAGCTTAGTAATTTAAATTCCATGAATTGTATGAAATATTTTTTAACCTCATCAAATGTAAAGGAAGCAAAAAATGTGAACGAAACTTTTTCAAGATTGAGCAGAAATCCTACGCTTCAATGATGAACAATAGATTGACAATTCTGTGGATGTATACTTTATAGTTCATTTCATTTCAATAAAACTTATTTCAATCCACTTCAGTTAATTTGATCTTAAAGGACCAATAAAAATCGAATCTTTCTTCGTTCGTTGTGCTTTCTTTTATTTGAGGTCGAAAGACTCAATTTGAGTTGAATTATTCAGTATGATGTAATCCGATTTGGTTTTGTAACGGTTGATTTATTTTTGAATTTTAAGTTATTTAATTTCAAATATTTCTTAACGGTTTTTCTGAATTTCTTGAAACTTAACTTTTTCTGCTTATTCAAGCTCAATTCAGCTGTAATTACGTATTAATTATCATAATTGCTGCTTACATAAATAGTTTTTTTGTTAACAAATGAGCTAGATTTTTATACAATTATTAACCATGGATATCCACCAACTATGTGTGTTAAATTAACATTATCATGACTTTCTGTGCTGCATAAAAATGAGCAAAAAGTTCTCGCCCTCATCGTGTGGAATGAGTTTTAATTAAAACTCTTTTTTACTGAGCACATTCATATCCTTTGGTCTTTGATACTTTTATGTGTGCGGTCGGTTTGCTTCAATAAATCTTATTTTGTTGAATTGCACGTTTCGGATGTATTGTTGCATTAAATTTGATAAAAGAAGGATATGAAATCTTAAAAAGACTTTATCTTGGGCTTATAGGAATCAATTGAGGTTATTATTGTCTGTAAAATATGAGAAAAACCTTTTTGATTAAATAATTCAATAAAATAAGGGATCATTCAGTTATGAAATCATTCCGTCACCCTACCTTTCAAGGAATTCACAAATATCGACATCCCAAGTGAATAGAACTCAAATTGGATCCAACAAATTTATAATTGTATTTAATTCAACAAAGGAAATGGATTTTAAGTCGAAGGAAGTGACTTTGGATCAAAAGCATTTTATGCTTTATGGAATTTAATAAAAGCAAAGTATAAACTGCAATAAAAGTAAAAGAAACTTTATTAAACAAAACTTTCTCAGCATTTTATAATTTTCATGAATCATGACAAGTTTCAAAGACTTGGCAAACAGTTTTAAAAGTATTGAATTTATTATTTTCTAAAATGCATCCAACCTCGTTAAAAATTGCTTATTAGATCTTTTCATGCGAAAGGTTTTCAGTCTGAATTTATGCATATTTAATTGAAAAAGTTTATTACTTTTTGTGACGAGTTAAATTAGCATGACATTTTGCAGTTGCTAAGAATTCCACCTTAAAGTCAAAGTTCTTGAGTTCAGACTCAAGGATTGTTGTGATTAAAGTGTGTGACAATTCAAGGACCAAAGCTATCGAGACTACTTTTTATGGATGGTTTAAATTTTTCAATATTGCGAGACAAGATTTATTCAAATAAGAGCGTGTTAGATCAAATAGCAACATATTGCCACTCAGGAATTCAGCCTTGAGTATATTTCAAAGGATAAGTAGTTGACATGGAAGTAACCCTTCATCTCATCTCTCCTGTGATTTTATATTATTAATTAGCTTATAAAAAATTGAATAATTTTATGAGGGGCTCCCAAAATAATCCCTAAATCCACCCCTGCTTCCCTGAATTCGTCGTCATTGACAATCAACACTCGAGTAAAGTAAACAATATTCACTTCAATATTTTGCACGAAATTGATTTTAGAAGTATTTATTCAATTATTTACCCTTAAATTTTTTCAAAATTTCATGCTCATCTGAGGGGAACACAACTTAATGAAAAAAAAATTGATTTAAAAATCAATCCAGTTTTCAGTTTCTGATCAAAAAGATGAAAATCTTTGGTAAAGTATTGCAAGAAATTTTCTCATGATGTTGTGTTCCCCTCATGCTTATCAACGTCACTTGGTTCATGTATGTCTAACATGAAATCATCCTCAAAAAAATAATAAAATTCAATTTTATCTTCTTCCTTTAAAAAAAAACATTTATGTTGTAGAAACGTGACGCAAAGAATAAATCACAACAATTCCACAACAACAAGGAAGAATTGCGTTTGTGGGAAGTTTCCACATGTTGTTTTGTAAAGCTTGAAGATCCTCTAGCAGAGAAAATGCCTGAGATTTATTATTTTTACTGTCATTTCCATTCTTTTGTGCAAAAAGTTTGGATCTTCTTCCAAAAATGATGCCATAGATTTACGTAAAGCACTGCAGCTCCCACTTTAGCGGATTTATTGGCTCAATAAACATTTCAGTGAAGAATGACATATTCATTAAACTTTACAGAAAAGCTCTAAAAGGGAAGCAGCAGGATGCCTTCTATTAATAAAATGAAAATTAAGCTCAGATTTTATTACATTTCCATGTCCGAACAGAACCGATGAAAGTCTTTTTCAAGTATTTTCTTAATAAACACTTCCTGAAAGCTTTTACTGCACTTCCATAAAAACCTGTATTTGTCAATATTTTTCACAACAGAATAAAATGTCTTATGAAAACTGATGATAATGTCAAGGAAGCATTATGTAGTGTAGATTTATTAGATGTATGGCCTTTATCAGCTAAGCTTGGGTTTCTATCGATTTTTTAAAATATAAAAATCTGTGCCTTTCTTGTACAAATTGCTTTGTTGTCAAGGTCAGTCATAAATTTTAGACATTTTGTAAAGCTTTAGAAATGAGCCTTAATCTCTGGCAACAATATAGTTTTCCCGAACAACACTTTTTAGGGGCACAACATTGCTTCAATGCTGTGTTGACATCCGATTGTTAAAAATTATAAATGAGTGCACCCAAAAATTCTATATTGTGTCACTCGGGTCTTGTTACAGCAATTATTATTGTTTGCATAATAGATTTTTCATCTACATCAACCATACCTGACAATGAATTGTCTAAAAAATAATGATGAGAAGGAAGGATGTAATGAAAAGGGATATAAGTTATGACATAGCTTTTCATTTTAATTTAATTTCGCTCCATTTATTTTTTTATCTTTCTTATCTCTTTCACAGAATCACATATATTCTTCAGTTAAGCCATAAAAAGAGAATTATTTTAAATTAATGGAGACCCTATTAGATTTAGAACACAGTGATGAATTGGAGAATAGATCTTCATTAGGCATTGTGGTAGTGTCTGATGATGGTAAGTAAATATGTGCATTCTTTATGGATTCCCATTTACTTTTGATGTAATCAAAATAAGATTTTTGTCAGGGATGTATTGAACTTTTGCTCTTGTGTTTTGATATTCTTTATTAAATTGACTAAGACGCTTTTAACGAATTAGTTTTGAACACACTACTTATGCTACTTATGACAATAAAAGGACTTGAGATTTCTATAAAGCTTGAAGTCAACATGAGTTTTGTAAAGCTCGACTAAACTAGGTTGATCATCTGCGTAGGGCAGTCCTGTATTTCAAAACCGTGTCCTGCATAAATTTGAAAATTTTGTTCCAGGTCCTGTATTTTTTTCACGAAAACTTCCGTTAATTTTCAAATTTTTCTTTGTGTCCTGTATTTTTTAGGAAATTTATCAAATGTCCTGTATTTTCATAAAAATTAAATGGTCACCCTAGACTAAACTCGATTAGACTCATTTAGACACAACTGGACTCAACTAGATTACTTAAAGGGGTCGTTCACTTATGACATCCAGGGGGGGGGGGGGGGGGTTCAGCAAGAAAAGAACAATAGAAATTCCTGGAAATCCATTGTTCTATTTGAAAAATTACCGTTATTTTCGGACGTCATAAGTGAACGATCCCAAAGCTCTGATCAAATCTGAATCATCCAGCCATAATGTTCTTAAAAAATTCTTTAATTCGAAGACGACAATCTTAAAGAATTCTTAGTCATTTCAAATAAAGATTGTTGAATCACAACATCCAAGTTGTATATCCCCCATTTACACTACATCCATGCTTAATGCGAAAGAAAACTTAACAAAATTTAATTAAGTTTGATAATGAACAGAGTATACAAGCGTTGATAAAGCGTCCGAGTCGATCCACAAGAAATTAAATAATCATAGCCAAGACTATAACTTATGAATTTATTTTCTATCCCTTTTGTTATTTCCATTCCTCTTTGATTCTCTTTTATTGTCCAAACCAAGACACTCCATTCTAATCAATTTTTCTATTTCTATTCTGTTGGTTTTTCTCAACATTCTAACGACATTAATGGCAATTTTTCCATATTTCCCCCAATTCCCATTGTTCTTTGAACTTGTTGGACATAATAATATGACAATATGAACCTTTCAGCATTTTCCAACATTCATTTACATAAAAACTTTTTTGAGTGTTCAACCTTGTGCATATTTATTTATTTTTTGTTGCCTCACTTCAGTTCCAAAAATTTTCACTTAACGCTATAAAAAAAACTCGCCGTAAATTGACTCAGTTTGACAATTTCCTCGACACAGGAAAATATTTTTCTTTTATTTCCGAAACGTGAAAAAGTTTTTTTTTTGTTATGACTTTTTATGCATAAAAAAGGAAGCAAAGAGGTATGAGTGGCTGATGATGATAATGATGACGACGATGATGATATTGACAAGGGAAAACGCGATATCTGACAGTAAGTGCAATGTAAATGCCAACACACCTTCAAGCACCTTCGACGATAGCAAATCGTGTTGCGACGGTAGTAAAAAGACCTGAAAAACACTTTTTTTATTGAATATAAGCTTCTAAACACCGACATCAATCCATTGAGACCTTATATCGATGTCATAACAGTAAATTCTCTTATGCCTTATCCTTCATGAAAATGAAAAAGTTTTTTTATCGCAATACTTTTTCATAAAACAGATGTGCTTGTTTGGCTTTATGCTCATAGCTATAGCTTGATTAATTGTCTATTTTAAAGGATAAATGATATTCCAGGAAGATTCAAGCTTTAGCTAATCGAATATTTTTCAATTTAATTTAATAATAAAATGTTTTTGACATTTTTTTGTCCTTTCACTTTTTGCCTTGGGGACATGCGCTGCATATAAACTCTTACCTTGTGTTATGTGTTGGACCGTATATAAAATTACATCTGAATTCACTATTCCCATATCCAACGATTTATTCAAGCTGGATTGAAACGAAAATAAATGAAATTTATGGTAATTAATCCTTTGTAAATTTTATTGGCAATCTGGTCATGTCCTGCTTCAAAAGGTTTTATTTGTGAGCTATGAAAAAAAAATTGAGAGTTGTTCTGGGAATTTAAGGTTGATGATATACTGCAAAGTGGAATCTTGATAACGAGTATTGTGTATGCAAATCTGTCAGTCCAAGTATGAACAAACCCTCTGTTATTGAGAGGCTAGGCAGCAGACTGTATATCTGTAACCCTCTTTAGAATACGTGGATTTTATTCCTACTAGAGGTTGGTCTCCAGCCTTACATTTGCATTAGCTACCTTAGAATTGAAGCAAATTGCAAAGGCAAAGCTATCCTCAAACACATTTAAGATTATAATCAGCAAAATAGTAGTGGACTCACAACTGTAGTCTGTTCTATGTTTTTTTTTTTCATTTTAATTGCACTTTATTGCATTTATTGACGACATACTGTCCGGAAATAATTCACATTTTACACTTTTGTATTTGTATACATATGAATTAGTATTATGTAGGATCAAACTTCTAATCTTCATATCTAGGTTTCAAATAAACTAAGGCTCTCGTTTCGATCTTCTGTAGGCGTTACGTGATACTTTTCAGGTCCGTTCTATCAATATTCCATTCGTGGGTAATCTTGTAGCTCTCGTTCCTATTTCTCCCGCTACACTTCAAGTTCCTGACCCGTTCCTTAATCCAACGTTGCCCAAATGCCCAATTATGGCTTGATCTCGTACATTAAGCAGTCGAAGTATCTAAACTTCCGAAAAAGAACAAATTTGGAAATGGCTGGATTCGAACCGACGACCTTCGAGTTACCATCCCAAATTTGAGCCAAGCGCCTTACCTATTCGACCAGCAAGGCACTTAACTGCTTAATTATTAACATTTCACAGTCTTTAATCGATTTTGAGCATCATCATCATCCTTAACATCCTTTAACTCTTCTATTTCTACTATGAAAACATCCAAAAGTAATTAAAAACGAAATGTCATCATCGGAAGTTCTTTCAACTCACTTAAAAGTCATCATTGAGGTTTAAAAAAACGTCAATTCACCTTTCATTCCTTCTTGTCGCCTGTTCATTATCACTACTGTTCATTCCTTCTTTAATAATCTTTCAAAATAAAACGTAAATTCATTGAATGAAGAAAATATCGCGAGTCACGTTTGAAAATGCCAATTGACAACTTTTTCATCTTCTTCTTATTATGATTCTTCATTTCCTCAGAGCTCATGTTTGAAGTGCCACCTCATTTACTCGCCATATTATCAATATTGTATGGTACGATCAGCATATTGGCAGTAATTGGAAATGTCCTCGTTATCTACATAGTAAAAGCTACAAGGCAAATGCACACAGTCACTAATTTCTTTATCGGTAAGTAGTAACCTCTAATCACTTGTTTTATGTTTTATTATCGCACAGTCATAATGACAGTCGTGGCAATTTAAAATGAATCCATCAAGTTGATTCCGTCTTCTTTCTTGTTTTTTCCATCAATTTTCTTTCTTACAATTTAGCATTGTTTTTGTGCTTAAGTAGGACATTTTAGTGGGATTCATCATAAATGATGTTTAGAATTTAGGGTTTTCGAGATCTTCTCTTACAAGGGGGTAACAACATAATGGGTAGTTTGAAACATTTTCCCATCAAGCTGTTGCCCCTTTTGTTTGAAAAATTATGACAGTCAGACAGTGTCATAAGTCATAACCACCAACTTCCCCCTTAAATCTCTTCTATGTTTATGTGACATCATAAACTAATGACCCCTAATATTCTAGTAGAAGAAGCTTGAATGCATTTACATTCGTAATATCCCACACGCTGTCCATCCAAAAGAAGAAATATAGAAATTTTATACAGTAATAAATCAATTGCTCGAATAAATTTAAAGGAGGATACAAATGTCTTTAAAATAAATGGGAAAAACAATTCAGCTTAACATGACAATCAATGTCCTTTTTCATCCACTTTTCATATTTTAATGCTTGACAAAATTTGCCTATTATTCAATCCTATACAATTTATATCTATACCCCTCTTATTCTTTTACAGCAAACCTTGCGATGGCTGATGTGATAATAGGAATGTTCTCAATACCTTTTCAATTCCAAGCAGCCGTACTACAACGATGGGATTTACCAAAATTTATGTGTCCGTTTTGTCCCTTTGTTCAGACACTCTCTGTTAATGTGTCAATTTTTACACTAACCGCCATTGCTATAGATCGCCATAAAGCTATATTGAATCCATTACGAGCACGTTCATCGAAACATGCATCAAAAATCATTATTGCGATTATTTGGATAGTGGCGTTCCTGCTAGCGGCTCCAATAAGCTACGCTTTGAAAGTTGTCGATTTGACCCACTACATAATCAGTAAGTAATTTTTTTTGGCTTATTCTAACCGCATATCCATTCATCAATATGGAAAGCAGATTGTTTGTATGTGCCGGACATAGATATTTACGCTTTGTGATCCCTTTTTGCAGAAGGGGAAAGATTAAAAAAGCAAAAAGCAAATACTGTCGATAGATATAGCATGTTAAAGAGCTCGTGATAGATAAGATCTATAAATAATGTCGTTTCCGTTCTTTTGTTTGGTAAAACTTGACTGCTTAACATGCTCAATAAGCGAGAGCTCCAAAAAAATGAATTTGTTTATGGATGGGGACTTACCACAGAAAAATGTTCTTATTCCTTTATTATCAATACATCACATACATCGAGACAATCATTCGGTGAAGACTAAAGATAATAAACATTTTATGCTTCTTGTTTTATCAATTCTCTTCCGTTTTCATGAATAATATGCCGCACTTCTTGACATTGTGTTTTTTGAGATATTTGCTCGAATAATTTTACATTCACTTCTGCTGTATATGATATTTGGTGGCGTATAAAAATGAATGTTTTACAATCCACTTTGGCTGATTGTTTTATATGGCCGATTATCGTTTATTTTTAGCTATATTGCGAAAGTGAGGATTTTCTTCTGTCGAGATGAGAATGCTTAAATTTAATTGAATATGTGGATTGTTTTTCATGCGTCTTCAGCATTGAAATATTTTGAATATTTTTGTTTGGGGCCGTTCACTTATTACGTTACGCACAAACCCCCCCCCCCCCCTGAATGTTCAAAATTTAAATTTATTTTGATAATTTTTCATAAATCTTTAAAAAGTTGAAAAATTTAAAAAAAATGTTTTTGGTGTGAATTTGTAAACAAATTTTTTTCGTGAACTTTTTTTTAAGACAGACGACAGTTAGAACGTTACATACTTCTTGACCCCCCCTATGTTACATTTTGTTACAATTTTTCAACCCCCCCCCCCTCCTCCCTAAAATTCGAACGTAATAAGTGAACGGCCACTTTTAGGTTAAAACGAAAATAAAAAGCTTTCACGTGCTTATAAGAAGAGTAATAACAAATCAATGCTATAAAAATGCTCTGAGGTTTTAAATTTGAAATAAATTATAATTTAAGTTGACTTAAGATCAAAACAATGAATATATTTATTATAGAATCAGTACCGAAATAAGTGAATTAAAGTATCAACATATTTTAAGTTTCAAGGATAATCAAGACAGAGAAGATACTTGTTAATCAAAAGTCCACTTGAAAAATATCAAACTACATCCTTCCGATATCAATAACTGAATACATTATTGTTATGTACATGAATGTTTGCTAGAAAAACTTACTTGTGTATGTATTATTAAAGGGACTTAAACTATAACAAAACTGTCTATGATATCGATATGATAGCATACCAAAACGAAGCATTAAGAAAGTATCAAGACTCCTACGCTTCATAAATAATTTAATTTTCAAGAAAAAGGTTATAATTTTTCATAATGAAAAGTGGGAGTTTTGAGTCACAAAACAAAACATTTTAAACTTATTTTCAAGTTTTTTTACATTAGCAGATTCGGGTTCAGACTCAGTCTCACTCAGTTCCGTTCTATTAATAATCTATTCGTAAAGTTTTCCTGTAGTTCTTGTTTTGGTTTCTCAAACAAAACTTTAAATTTCTAAATTGTTCACTAATATAATGTTGCATTGCTAAACTCTAATTTCAAACATTAAGCAATCGAAGTTTCTAAACTTCCACAAAAAAAACACAAATTTGTACATGGCAGGATTCGAATCAAAAAGCTAAGAGAGAACGGGAGAGAACCTTGCTGTTTGTTGGGTAGAGTATTAAAGTCTTTTGAAAATATTCATTTTTTGAATGTCTAGGATTCACAGAATCAATTTAGAATAACATCTCTGGTTTCATGGAAAAAATTTGATTATAATAAAATTCTCAAATATCAATTGTAGCTCGAAGTACTTCTTTCTACATTCTCTACATCCTCTACATCCTGCTTTATTCATTCGAATAAATTTAAAGCATGTTCCAATCTCGGAACTAAATCCATTCTCTTTGTTCACCACAATCAGATTAGATTCTCCAGATCCTTTTACCAAAAGAGATATTTGAATATCCATTTTATTGAGATAGAGCATAAAATAACTATTAGATTTTATCGGTACAGAAGCGTTGCCAATGAAAAAAAGCTTTTAATACTTTCTTTCCAAATAAATATTGATCATACCTTACTTGATATTTTTTCTTCAATATTCTCATGACAGGAGAGAACAACACCATCGAGGCAACCAACATAACAAAACCTTTTTGTCAAAATGTCAATCTTAGTGAAATCGAAATGTTGGCATACAAATACGTCCTCGTTTTAGTACAATATATCATTCCAGTTTGTGTCATAAGCTTCGTTTATATCCAGGTAATTCTTTAGCCCTTTAATACACAATATGTCATAAAAGTCTCACTCTTATAATAATCTAATGAATATTTTATACACATATATACTTTCAAACATTTTTGTTGTTTCCTCCGGTACAAAACAACATAAATAAACCATATCAAATATTCGCAACAGATGGCTATAAAACTTTGGGGAAGTAAGACACCTGGGAATGCAGAGAATTCTCGTGATCTCAATTTACTAAAGAATAAGAAGAAAGTTATCAAAATGCTGTTGATTGTCGTCATATTATTCTGCCTTGCATGGTTCCCACTACAGCTATACAATGTCCTGAATGTTACATGGCCATCCATCAACGAGTATCGTCATATAAACATCATCTTTTTATGCTGTGATTGGCTCGCTATGTCTAACTCTTGCTACAATCCCTTTATTTATGGAATTTATAATGTGAGTAGAAGAAATAAATTA
Organism: Chironomus riparius; assembly: GCA_917627325.4. Lineage (NCBI taxonomy): Eukaryota > Metazoa > Arthropoda > Insecta > Diptera > Chironomidae > Chironomus > Chironomus riparius. The sequence goes on from OU895879.1 coordinate 39,554,956, forward strand.
ATTAATTTCCAGTCAATTACGCTCTCCATGAGGGTCCATTATGTAGTTACTCAATAGAAAAGAATGAATAGAATGGAATAAATTAAGATTCTTTGGCAATATTGTGCTGTACTTAAAAGGATTTACCAACTCTTAACGTCTCATAAGACATCAGAATACTTAAACTCGAGAGCTAGCTCATTCATTATATTTTCAACCAGAATAGTTAAACTTTAACTGTCTACAAGGTCATTTTGACTGTCAGATTGCAATATTTTGTTGGGATCTGAGTGTAAAATAGTCAGGACCTTCTGTAATGGAAACCCTTTATTAAATGCGCTTCCATCCAATCCATTGTCAACTTTAGTTTCAATTTTCATTATTTTTCATTTTTCTCATCAACACTTAACCTCACTCTGTGTGATTTATGCTGTCTCTTTACAGGAAAAGTTCAAGCGTGAATTTTATCGTCGCTTTTCATTCTTCCACAAGTATGGGATTGGTAAGAGATTTCATCAATCAGCTAGCGGCATGGCTACAGGTGCAACCACATTAACAGATTATCATGACAAGACCTTATCAGTGTGCAACATGAGAGGCTCAATCTCACAGCACACTTCCCATTTCATAAAGAAGCCGTGCTGTGTACGAAATGAGAACTTACTTCGTAACACTAATGGCATTGTCTTTAAGAATTCTTACGTTACAAATGATGATGAGGATAATTTTACCATAACTTCAAATCCATTCAATGAGACTAATCATCGTGACTATAATTCTGAAGTGGAAGATTTTGAGTTTACTAAAATTATTTAAACTTGTTGTTTGATCTGTATACTGTAAATAGACGAAAGGGAAATGAAAAATTTTATAATTAATGTTCTTTTTTATATACGTTAAGATGAAGATATACGTTTACAAATATTGTGTATAAATTAAATGCAAAGATGTTGAAGATGAAACGTTGTGTAGTGTTAATTGGTGATGTAAGAAAGAAGAAAATATGTAATAATAAAAAAAAAAATATGTTTATTTTAATGCAGAAATAAAACTTTTTTTTAATGAAAAACTTTACTGTTTGCATATTTTATCGCGGATGTAAACAAGAATTAAATCAACAGCATAATAATGTAAAACAAACTTTGAAAAATTATACGGAACGATGACACGTTGTCGTGCAACAGTTACTAGGTAGCATTTTTAATATTTACGGCAGTGCTCTTTTACTTGGAATTTCCAATTTTAGAATGCTTGAGAACAATTTTCGTTGAAAAACACCTGAAATATTTTTATCGTTGTTTATTTTCGTTCCTGGGTCATTATTGCTTAAAAATATGGATTATCTTGATTGAGACGTTTGATTGCTAAATTCTTTCTTTTTAATTCTGTTTTTTTTTTCACGTAGCGTAGTACTGAAGATGTTTTTCTAAGCAACCCACGTATGTATTAGCTCCTACGAGGGAAGTTTATGTTCACAAATTAATACACTAGGTAATTAGAATTCAGTTTGGTATGTCCGAGCAGTAGATTCGTGTGAAGTGGATTTCTAATTATACGTAGCGATAGTTTATGGTGCCTTAAACAGAACTGTGTCTAATTTATCAGCTGGAATCAAGACTGTGGTGTCTTTGCTTTAGAAAGCTTGAGTACCACAGCTTCAGCCATTTTTGGAAGTTCACCTTCCTTGAATTTTTAGTCAAGTTTCTCATCATGCTGAATAAATCCAACAAAACTCAAACTTTAATTTGAAAACTAACAACACAAGAAGAAGTGAAGCTTGAAAAGTTTTATCAAGTGAAAATTTATAAAGTTTATTATTTTTACCTGACAGAACTCAACAATTGTATGTCGAGCAGTTTTGTATTGTATCATATAGATCACAAATAATGAGGGGTTTTAGATTTAACTATCCTTTGTATTGTAAACTTCTCGGAAGTGCTCAATTAATTAAAGAAAGCATCGATTTTTCCCGAGTGTATCCTATTTAAAATATTGTTTCCATGGAGATTCTGACACCTTCTTGTTATTTATTGTGTATGCATACTCTAAGCTTCTCAGAAAATTTATGATCTCATAATTGAAAGATCCACGTGTAATTTACTAGCGTAGAGTAAATTTAGTTCCATTCTATTTTTGCCTTCATTAAATTATTTCAAATTCATGACCATAAAATTTGTAAATTAATATTAGAATCAACAGGAATGGCGCAAACAGAGCCTTTGAATAAGAAAATAATAAACTTGATACGTGAAAAGGATTTTCTGTACTTGAAGTGTGTAAGGAAAAGGGTATAATTAATTACCATAATACAATCAATTCTTCTTGTGTCCAAAGCAAGAAATTTGATTATTCAATGGAGACAAAAAAGGTTTTTTGTTCTAATTTGACACCTTTTTACAATTTTCTGAGCTTTTATTCAGCTAAAATTTGAAAGAAAAAAATATATTGAAATTGTGGCACGAGGAATTAAGGCTTACGTGATTGTTGCGTGTGGAAAAACTTTTACTTCAAGCTATTCTGCCTTTGTCTTAGTTTTAAAAGAATATTGTGATATAAGAAATATTATTTTTAGGTTCCTAGCAGTTCCTAGTTGCTTTATTTTATCAAAAGGTGCTTTTTTAAAAAAAAATTGTTAAGACGCAGATTGATCATTGAAATTGAATAAGCATAACGGCGTTATTACAAAGCAGTTGTGCGTAAGGTGATACAATCAATGTTGTTAATTGGTTGGGTAACCCATTTTCAATCTTAACAAACCATTTCTGTTCCTACATGAATGGAAATGTATAGATTTTATTCGTAAGTTCATAACTTTTGAATTACATTCCAAACTGTAAATTTCAACTTAATTTAGTCTACCAAAAAAAAAACAAAACACGTCAACTCCTTCAGTAGAGCATAATCTTGAGAATAAATCTAAAAATACTCAAGACTCTGTGCACAGCAATCTGAGATTGAAAGCAATGACAAATCCTCAAAGCAAGCAATAGTCTCCAGAACAAAAGCATTTAAAGCTCTCTTATTTATGTTTACACATTGTTTATTTATAGACAATACAACGTCACGTGTATGAATCACTGCAATATCTTCAATTGAACGTGACGCAGTCTGTTTTTGTAAAACGGAATCTACAATCAAGAAATCACGTTTGTGGAGATAAATAAAATAACAAATTTTTATCTAGTAAGATATCGACACATGGATGTGCTGATAAAGGAACTTATCTTTCGCGAATATTTTAAAAATTTTAACAAACATTTCTTGAATCAGTTATTTGCAATATATCAAGTGGACACAATGGAAGATTTATTTTGGTTTATATTTATAATTGTTCTGGCATCTATCCTCATTCCAGTAATCATAGGCATAATAGTTTCCATTGTAATATTTGTATTTGTCAAAAAAGCTAGCGATGCACATAAAAGAAATCGAAGTATGGACGAAAATTCTAATTTTAAGAAATTAATACTGCATTTGAATTTTATTTGAAAAATTTGCAGCACCTGCACCTTATGTAATTACACAGACTCCACAACCGACCACGTACTCGGATCAATCAAATTCTCAAGCTTTTAGCAATGCTGCATTTGATGTTGAAATGAACAATCAGCATCAAATTAATCATCAAGGACATATGAATAACCAACAAATGTATCACCAAATGCATCACCAAATGCACATGAATAATCATCAATTGCATATGGATATGAACAATTCAGGAGTCAATTCACAAACAACTGACATTCCTCCCTCATATTCATCTTTTCAAACTGAAACATTTTCATCTCCAAGTTATAACGACTTTAACAGTGATTCCAAAAATGATACATCCACAGTTATAACTAGCAGTGATCCGATATAATTAATTAACATTAATTTGTATGGTGATCTGACCAACTTACCCACACATACCGTAAATGTTTGTTATCAAATGTTTATCGATCCTTATCTTAACAGATTGGAGAATAAAGTATTTTGTAGATTTTATATTTCATTAAGTTTTAGTTCATTAAACAGAAATGAGTGAGGCTGTATTTTGGATATTAGCTACTTTAGTAAGTTTTGCATGTGTAATTACTATATTTGGTTTTATTGCTGTCTATGACCGAAGAAAAAAGAAAAGGATTTCTGCAAGTAAGTTAGAAGTTGTGCTGAGTTCTTTAAAGATTGTCTATGAATAAAGTCTGAATCTGTATGATACATTCTCAATTATTTTCAGCACTTAATAATGAACAATCTAGTATAGAGCCAAACTTTCCAGCAACTGTTCAAATATCTTATCAACATTCCAACACAAATTCTTCTCCATATCCAACTGTTAATTCTGCATCGCTCCCAATCACACAGATTAAATCAAAGCATTGATCAAACAAAACGAAAGCTTTGAATATTAATTTACACCTCATCGGATCAAGGATTTATCTGAGAAGATATTAGGGAAGAATAGTCAAAAGGATCTCAGATGGCTTAACTAATCATAGTCTTAAATTATTGAATGACTTAGAAACAACTTTATTATATGCAAATGATTTCCTATTTTTAATTGTAAACATTTCTTTTGTATTGTTTTCCTTCCAAAATAAACTGTTTATTTTGATAAATATTTGATAAAGCATGTGAATCAAGGTTCATTTAATTTATTTGTAGACAAATTCACGTTTTGAAATTTATGAACAAACACATTAACAGAACTTTTATCGAGGATTAATATTAAGAAATTGATAAATATCTCAGATAAAATTATTTCTTGTAGTTTTTTGCAGTTTCTGTTATTGATAAAAATGGAGTGGGCTGAATTAATTTTTTGGGCAATTTTTATTTTCTTCATGTCCGTTGTTTTTCCAATTGTTTTAGTCGGTTGCATTTTGTGTGTTACAATTCGAAGACAACATCAAATAAGACCAGTTCCTTCAAGTAATAAAAATAATGTCAGTTATTCAATTAACAGTAAACTGATTTTACTTTTTCAGCACCCTATATTATTGATCAAACTGCTCGACAGACGGAACCTCCTTATCCAGGAATTCTAGTTTCATCTTATCCAAATAATTCTATCCAACGAAATAGTATGAATGACAATAGTGTTAATCTACAAATTAGAGACGTTCCACCTCCATATTCAACGGTTCCTGGATCTCAATTTCCTGTACTTCAGCCTCAACTTCCTTATCCAGAACAAAATGTTGCACATTTTCCAGTTCCATCAAGTGGTAGACGTGTGCGATTCAACATTGAGAAACCGCCAATTTTCGATGATGGTAATTACAATCATTTTTTGTAGAGTACAATTTTTAAAGTGACGTCGATTTCTTTAAAATTAATATTTGATCGGAATCACGTTTCAAAAAGTTGTACCTACCAACACATTCTAAAACAAACTTTATCGTAAATATCTGAGAACCTAGATAATGATAAACTTCGTCTGTTACGTCATAAAATCCAAGATTTTGTAGAATTTTAAATTCAGTAGTCAATTATCGATGAAGGAACATAGAAATGGAAGATTTTTTATTTTTTATGATAATTATAATTGTTGTGGTTTTCGTTTTTCCAAGCTGCATATCTGGATTAATTTATTGCATTATCTATTACTTCCACAAGGCTAATCAAAATATTGTTGCAAGTAAGGCAAATTTATCTTTAAAATGATTTATATTTGTTATTTGAGGATGTTCTGTGATGTCAAGAAATTATCTAGGACACATCCTTCATGATTTACTCTAAAAAACATCTATGTCTTGCGATTTATTTTCGTATATTTCAAGAAAAATCTGATTTTCTTGATGAAAAATAGCCAACCTTAAAAATCAAAAGAAGAAACAGAACTGTGCATTACAATATTTACTAGAAAGTCGTTTGTGATGCGTCAAAGGCTAATTAAGCTGTCTCACCTACTGAATTTAATTGCACATAATTTTATTATTTTTAGCATCAACCGCAACCACAGTTCAGCCAAGCAATCCTCCCGGTGAGCCAGCTTATCAAATATCAGTGCAAGCAACATATCAAAATGAGCTTAACAATCAGTCACCGAATCAAACTACATTCCAAGCACAAGCGACTATTCCAAATTCAATTCCGATGCAAACACTGACAAGACCTACAACATTAGCATTATCTCCAACAGAGCAATCCATACAGAATCAATTTATTCCAATTCCATCGCCTTTTACATCACAAGAACCAACAAGCTTCCCACCAATACCCTCATCGTCCTCAAATCGCACAGTAAATAGTCCAGAACATGATGATCCGCCACCAAGCTATCATAAAATCGATAAATTATAGTTAAAATTGTTGGCAGCAGATGAAGCTATTGAGGCCGTTCACTTATGACGTCCAGGGAGAGGGGGGGGGGGGGGTTGAGCAAGAAAAGAACAAAAGAAATTCCTATAAATCCATTGTTCTTTTTTGAAAAATGACCGTTAATTTCGGACGTCATAAGTGAACGACCCCTATATAAAGCTCCACAAAATTCTATTTATTGAAACCATTTTACTAAATTTAGTGCAATAAATTTAAATATGAGAAATCATTTGAGAGTGATTATTCGATGGATATTACTTCTTTTTGATCTTTCAGTGCAGACACTTTAAAAATTGAATCTGTATTTTCCTTTAAAAAACTTTGAAAGCGCTACACAATATCCAAACAACCCCATGACGTATTTAGAGCACTTCCCCAAAGTCTAATATTATAGACAGCATCACTTAATGTGGATGAATCAGCTAAACCGGCGTTCACTTTTCGATAAATATTTACAATCAGGTGTGACGCATTTTCGTATGATAACAGTATCAAAGGAATCACTAAGAAACACACAAGCACATTGCCTTCAAAAGTGACAATAATTTTTTTTATCGCTAATTATCAGAGTGTGTTTGCTGATAAAAATCTTTCGTGGACGAAAAAATTTTTGTAGATTTTTCTGTTCAATTTTCAGTTGCAGTTTAGTGAACATATTAGATAGTTTACAATGGAGGAGTTTATTGGCATTTTAATTGCTGGATTTGTGTCTGTTTTCGTTCTTGCCATTTGTTTAATGTGTGGCATCTTTTGCATCGCATTTTGGCGCAAACGGAATAATGCAATATACTCATGTAAATTAATTACTTTTGTGACTCATTTAAAGTTTTCTGGATTAATACAAAATTTTATAATTTTTTTTTTCAGCACCTGTTGTTGTTACTGGACAATCCCATCAACCTCTTGGACAACCTGCTTATCCAGTTTCAGTTCAAACTACTCAAAACATCGAATCACAATCTATGACTCATCCACAAAATCCTCAAATGCCTCAACCAAGCTCACTTTATCCACCACAAAACACACAGATGCCATTACCATATCCAACAACAAATCAACCGCAATTTCCACAACCAAATCAGCTTCCGTACCCACCACAAGATAATAACAATTTCCCTCAACCATCTTCATCCTTTTCAAATGATTTACAGAACTCCAATAATGAGAGGAATGATGACTTGCCACCTAGCTACCATAAAATCGATAAATTATAGTTATCTGTGCCAAATGTTGTTAATTTGTAGAGAATTAATCTTTATGAATAAATCCGTAAATTAAGCTTTCAATACAGCAATATATATTATATCAGGTTTGATGATAAGAACTTTGGTTCTCATTTTCGATGAAATGGATTTTTACAATCAGTCATTAATTGCTATTAGCTGCTCATTGTTTAAAAGACGACAAACTTACATTAAAATGTCGGAAAATGATTTTATCATTTATCCTTTTTCAATTATAGTTTTTATAATCTTTACAATATTCATCTGTGCATCAGTTGCTCATCGTAGGAAGAGAAATTATGATCGCACTCGATTTTCATGTGAGTAATGATTCTTGTCCATGTGACTACCTCTAAAATTTACTAGAGTAACCTACCAATTACTCAATCATTATCAGTGAGATATCATTCATGGCTGTGTAAGTTATGATAGCGATTAGGTCTAATTTTTTTACTGATAATATTGTATTCTCTCAATCAGTCATTAATTACTAGTAGCTGCTTCCACATCAGTATAAAATGACGGAATTTGTCTTTTATCCATTTACTTTTGTGATCTTTGTCGTATTTGGAATATTGATTTGTTCCTCAATAGCTCGCAAAAAGAAGAGAAATCAAATGGCTATGCTTTCAGGTTAGAAATTTAAAATTTTATAAATCTTGTGACTGAAAATTGAATTTTAGTCTGACTGTAATTTTGAGTTTCTCAAATTCTTACTGATCAATCAATATTGCAAGCTAGGACTCAAAGCGTGGAAGCTATCCCAAATATCATATTTATTCCACATATCCCAAAAATATTCAAAAATATTTGAGCATGTATGCACAATAATAAAGATATCCCAACGTATCCTTAGTGTATAGGACGTGTAATTTCAGGATATGATGGGATATCTCAATTCAAATGCATACAGGCTCAGGGATTATTTTGAATATTTTTGGGGTATATGGGATAAATGGGATATTTGGGATAGTTTCCACGCCTTGCTAGGACTTGAAAACTCTAATAAATGGGTTGTCAATTTGTTATGAAAACCTGTCTGATGCATAGTTTTTTTGATTCAATTAGTCATCAACCATGAACAGCTGTTTAGCTACATCGCTTTCTTGGTTTGCATTGAACATTTCGAGATCTTCTAACCTTTCACTGTTCCTTATACTTCTTTTGTTCTAACAGAAATTGCCAATCAAAAATGATTTGATCAGTCATGCATCCTCATCTATACTATGTAACATTCATTACGTTTATCATTCAACATTAAGCATTCTATACAATAATAAGCGAATTATCATTCATATCAGAGTATTTGTAATGATAACAAAAGCTATTCTCATTAATTGTAATTTTTTCTCATTCAGTCATTAATCGACGATAATTGTTTGGTAGTGTAATACTATTTATTTTACTGAAATTTTTCAAATTATCTAACAATGGAAACCATTATTATCATAATGGTAATTGCATTTGTTTCAATGTTTGTGATATTTGCTATTGCAGCAGCTTATAGTCGACGGATGAGAAGACGAGTACCATTATTTTCAAGTAAATAGAGAATAATAATAAAAGTCGCTAGATTTTTGTTGAAATTGGCTTATTCCACAAAACCCTTTCATTCAAATGCCTTTTATAGAGCAATAACTTTAAAATCAATGTGTTGGTTTCGATAAGAACTTCAATCAGATTTTTGTGGGCAATATCTTTTCAAATTAGTCATTAATTGGCATTGATTGTTGACAGTTTAAATACTTAAATTCGTTGTTTCAAAATTTACAGAATATGGATGTATTTTATATTTTTATTGGAGTTGCTTTAGCGATCTTTTTTATATTTACTGCTTGTGGAATAACTTATACTCTTAGACAGAGGAAGAAACGAGCTGTATTATTCTCGCGTAAATTATTTCTTCCGATCATTTAAAGACAATTCTAACCAAAGTTATAAAAAAGTTTAAAACTTAATTTATTTTATATCCTACCTTTACAGCTCCCGTTGTAGTAACCCAACCAGCTCACGCTGTTCAATTCCAAGCAGGTCCAGGAAACAATTTTCAACCTAATCCAAGTGCTCCATATATTCAAAACATGCAATATCATATGCCAATGCCACCTTATCAAAATAATCAGCAGTTCCAACAACCTTACCAAAATGTCTATTCGCAGCAACCACCACCTTATCCTGGAATGCCACAACAGTCAACAGATAATCAACCTGGCTTTAAAATTGGTGTAGAAACATTCTCATCTTCTGGTACTACCGTAAATGGCATAAATGTTGAAGAATCAAGGAACACAGTGACTCGTTATTAATAAACAAAATAAACGGTTATTTTTCCAAAAAGAGCAATGGGTTTCCGAGAATTTCAATTGTTCTTTTCCTGCTGACCCCTTACCCCCCCCCCCCCCCGACGTTATAAGTGAACGGCCCTAAAATAAATTTGTTTGATAAAAAAAATCATGACTCATTCGATTTGATTGTTTCGTGTAATCTACATAGTAAAGGTTTACATGTGTGAATTCTTGTAACAAGAAATAATACAGTGATATTTAATCATGTGCTTGATGATAAGATATTAGTTTATTTTACGTCTGAAAAGTTTGCTACTCTTAATCAGTCATTGTTTAGTCTCGAGTATTCTAAGAATTCTTTGTGAATTTCGCTCTAAACTATGGAAAGTTATGTGATTGTGATTATTATTGCTGTGGTTTTCGTTTCCCTAATATTATTGACATTTTGCTGTTTAGCTATTATTCAACGAAGAAATCGAAATGTTAATCAATCTGGTAAATTACTTATAAAATCTTAAGTTTGAAGTTTACATTTTGGTAATTTTATCTTAGTGGAAGAAGGAACTGTTTATCCAAAGTACAACCTTTCAACAATCCAACAGCCTAATATGATGAGTAGACAGCAGCAAACAATGAATCCAATATACCCAGTTCAATTTTCTCAGACAATGAATACCCAAAATACTCAAATGCCATGCCCATCATTAATTAATCCTTACCGAGGTTTCAACCCTGTTCGAGTTGTTGTAGCTCCACTAGTGATCCCTACCTTACTTATACCATCATTCCGATTTTAATAATAAATCTGATTCTTAAGCAAACTTACTTCTTCTTTTCTTAAACAATTTAATGATTCCAGAGACAATTATAAACCTTAGTAAGAATTGAAAATTGTTGATTTCGTGTTAAATATATAATTTTTGGAACTTTTGGCAAGAACCTAATATATTATGGATATTTTATCACTTATAGTATTGATTTCAGTAGTGTCACTATTGACAATTTGTTTGATATGCGGCTGTTCATCAGTCAGAAGAAACCGTTACCGTGAGAATTATTGTTTGGGAACCTGTTAACAGAAAAACAACTGTTTTTCTACAAAAATCTGTTAACAGAAAACAGGTTTCAAAAACAGATCAGTTTTCTGTTTTTCATTTTTACATATAATTTACAGAAAAGAAATTTTCTTAATCTTTTGAAGAACTTAATATATTTTTCTGGAATTCCAAATTGAAATGTATTTACTTTTTTAATAGTTTTTGTATGTTTAATAGGTTTGAAATCATTATCAAATTTATGATTAGTCATTACTAATTTTGCAATCGAAATTTTATATTTGTTGAACCTTTTGTAGCATTTACTAAAGTTCAAAAATATAATCAACAATTTTACACTCTATTTTTTTATTTAAAAAGATTTTTTTTGAATATTTCAAATAAAATATTAGAGTTTATGGAACTTTTACAGTTTTACAGCAACAGTGCAATGTTACTTATAACTCAGTTTATTTTGAATTTCAGGAAAACAGCTGTTTTTTAAAAATCAAAAACCGAAAACAGACTGTTTTTCAAAAACAGCTGTTTTCCACAAACCCTAGTGATAATCATGATTTGCTCCTCAAAGATCATAAAGACTTAATTCCATTTTTTCCAGCTCCTGTAACAATAATCAGTCAATGTCCTCCAAATCAACCATGTCGTCAAAATCAAAATGCATTTATTCCAGCTCAACCGATGCAGCTTCCTGTGTATACTCAAAATGTACATTTGCCAATGCAGTACCCAAGTAATAATCCACAACCACTTCAAAATTATTCAAATGTACAGCAACCTATGATGCCTTTGCAATATAATCAGCCTACAAATTATTACAACATGAATAGAAACTGAGCGGCTCAAGAAGTCATGACAATAAAAAAAATAATTGATTCCAAATTGTCAGTAATTTTTAAAAGCATGAGCAATTTTGTGCACAAGCTGCGTACCCACAATGAAATATCTCTCTCTTTAAAAATTCTCTCATCTACGGCCACCTTATTTTTATCATGATTTTCTATAACATGTGCTATGACATTGACATTTTGGATGTCGAAGGATATAACTAAAGTTATTTTGTCCAAGATTGTCGGGATAATTTTTTAACAATTTTAACACATGTCTTTTTGGGTGTTGCTTTGTATATAAGTTTACTTCACTCCAAGTCGCTATAGACATCAATAACACAAAAGCTTATGTATCTTGTCTCTCACAGCGAGAATTCATTCAAATTTTTATAGTTTTCTTCTTTCCCGAATAAAATGTTGAAAATTACAGTATAAACATAGTTAAAGCTAGTAAATATAGTGTATTAAGAACTTTTGGATAGTCATAGAACTAAATTTCATCAAATTCAAACCAAAGAAACATTAAAATCAGTGAATTAAATTCGATATTCATAAAATACTATAATTAACAAAAATGGATTTCTTTTTCTTCGTTTTCATCGCATTTACAATATTTGTTCTTTGTTCATTATGCGGATTCTGCTGCCGTAAGAAAGAACCAGGCGCCATTTATTCAAGTAAGTCAATTCATCGAGTTCTTATTGATTAATCAGAGTTCTTACATACATACAGTCAATGAATCATTGATTATTATTATCAGCTAGTCTTCTTCTTATAGCCTCATTTTAAATTTCTCGTGAAAATGACGTTGACTGGGTTTTTTCAAATTCTAATTTTTGCATTTACAGCTCCAGTCGTAATAACAGCAGAATCACATCAAGGTCCAGGAAATGTATATGCACAACAGACGACGATAACAACGAATACTGTTCCTCTACAGAATCCACAAATGCCTATGCCTTATCCTGCTGCATATCCAACTGGAAATGCACCGCCTTATCCTCAGACACAGCCTGTTCAACCGTAAGTCTTAATTATAGAATGTCTAGTAACATTAACTAATCTATTTTATGCTCAACAGTTATCCTCCCACTGGATATCAAGCGCCATACCCTCAACAACCTGGTACTGCACCTTATCCACAAACTGGGTATCCACCACAAACTGGATATCCACCTCAAGCTGCAATGATGCCTCCAAGTTACAATGAAGCTGTTGCTAGTCCAGTTGGATATCAAATGTCACAAAAGCAAGAAGCATACAATCCAAATTACACTGGAAATTAAAGTTCTATATACTCAAAGACATTATAAAAGTATGAAATACGAAAGGATATTCAATGTGCCCATGTTACTTTATATTTTTAATGAACAATAAGGATCAAAGCTGGAAAGAAAATTTTGTGACTTAATTTTCGTGTCTTACATAAATATACTGCTTACATGCTTAACATTTCTTCATTTTCCTCACAATCTCCTCATATAATTAATTATTAATGTATTTATGAGATTTAAATAATTTTCGAATATTTTTTCTATACTTTTTTTTCATATGCCTTTATTAAGCATAATTGTAAGGCATACCAAATGTTTATATGTTTATATCTGCAGAAGAATATTGAAGACAAATAAAAAATGATGAAAATGTTTCGAAAAGTAATCTCAAAAATTTAAAGAGAGAAACATAAAAATTTATACTGAGTTTTTTTCTATTTTATTTGTATGCTGTGAGAGGGAATTGCGTGACTGAGAGAAGTAGAAGATTGCGAGAGAAAAGGACGAGAAAAACAAACATTTGACAGGATTTTTACATTTTTTTTTATTTTAAGAAAAAAATTATGGACGCTGGCATTTTAATCATATTTCTATGCTCATTCATAATTGTATTTTGTGCAGCATGTCTATGTTGTAGTATATTTAGTGATAATGAGGAAGAAATAAGGAATTTGGGTAAGAAATCTGTGAAATTAATCCCATCATGATAACATTTATTCTCTTTTCTTACATCCAGAAAGGAGGCAACAAGGACCAAATCAAGCTCCAGATGCACCTTATGTCGTCGAAATGGAACAAATCAAGAAGCCTACAACTATCACACCAATCAAAAGTCCAGTAAAATTAAAAGCATCATCATGTAACGAGGAAATTCCACCACCAAGTTATGAGGAATGGCTACATATGTCGGGTCAAGTGACTCCAAATATCTAAACATATTCAAAATTACAAAATAATATCATTAATTTTTACAGTGTTAATGTGTTCATTTATGTTTGTTATACAATTTTGCAGAGGCATGCATGTTTTATCATTCCATGGCCAAAATATCGTAGTGATTTAAGTGACAATTAGCTGATATTAAGCAGTCGTACCAATGAAATGTTTTTTATATGAATATTTTTAAAAGTTATACAAGACAAATGCCAATTTAGGTTTAATTAAGCATAAGAAGCAATAAAAGTGTTGTATTTTTTACCAAAATGTTGTTTTTAATATCATATCATTATCTTAGAAATTCAAGAATTGATTGAACCACGTTTTATGCTTTTCAGTGCTCAACTGTCATTTTAAATTTGAAAAATATGTTTTTTTTATCTAATCCATGATCAATTATTTACAATATTGAAATCATGTTTTGGATAATTCTGCAAGATAAAAACCTATATTCACCTTCATAAGTGTGAAATGATCAAAATGAGATTCAATAAAGCATTACATACTTATTGTTTGATCTGAGAACCTGCCAAATGAAGCTGAAATACAAAAGTAATTAAATTTGAGTCGGTAATTTTTTCACGAATTTTCCTTTTTTGAAAAAGGATCGTTATTTTCGAAAACAACAAGTGAAAAAAGCGCGCAATAAATTAATATTCCAAAAATAAGTTAAAGCATAATAAATCGCAATCTCAATGCATCAAAACAAGCTATAAGAGTTGCATGTAGTGATTAAGAATTAAGGTAAGGCTGTAAATGGCAGGATTCAAAGTTTTCAATTTTTTGGTTTAAAAAGATACAGTTGTAAAGTTTAATTAATATTCAATGGAGTGTTTATGCTTATCATCAGCTATAATAATTTTATTGACTTCAACAAGTTGTTGCAGATATTTTGCTAATAATCCAGGTGATTTTTTTGCTGTTAAAATTGAATTAAGCTTTAATTACCAGCAATATCATTCCTTAATTAATAGAAACAGAAAACTTAATAACTGCTGATTCACAAGCCTCATCTAGGGAAGTTTCACGCACAAACACTTCAGTTCATCAAGTTCAAATTGAAGGAAGCAATAATAATCTTAATTATATTTTTACGAATCCACCTCCAAGCTACGAGGAAGCTATGGCTCTTAGCGATAATTAATTAGCAAGCATCAGTTTATTAGTCGTTAAAATTGATCAAAAGTTCTTTGGTTAGAAGCATTTTGAAGTCATCATTTGGTTGTGTGTTGTTCGAGATTAATCAAGCAAATTGAAGACGTAAATAGCATCAAGTATTAAAAATAATCAAAAGACGACTAGAAATGGCTCCAAATACAGACGGAATCAGTTTTATGGACAAAAATATCGAGATTATGCTGATAATTGCAGCAGTTATATTCAGCATTATTCTAATAACAACTATAGTCTATGCTGTAAAGTTCAGGACAGTAAATTCAGGTAACCTACTAAAATTTCTATACAGTATCAGCACTTATGCGTGTATAAATTCCACACAGCAATAAGAACAGAAGATGGACATAATGATCCTCCACAGCCATCAACTTCAAAGTACGAACCATTATCACCAAATGCTATTCGATTCGATTCCATGCCTTCTGTTGTGCATTCAAGTGCTTTCCTGACAATTCCTGCAATCACGAGAACCTATGATATATCAAACTTGAAATAACATGTCCTTAATTAATCCTGCATAATTTGATATGATTACTGGATGTTAATTAAGGCATAAATAGTGTGAATGATCATGAACAATGGACTAGTATGTGTGTGAGTGCGTGACAATAGAAATAGAACAAAAGAAAGCGAGGAACAGCATCAAAATGTGTTATTTTGAAATATTATTAATTTTACAATGTCTTGTTGTAATCTACTTATTATTCATGTACTTTAATGGATCAATCTTACGACAAAAGTCAGGAATTAATGGTAAGGCATTTATACTGTCATTTTGTGATCTATAAATTAATCTTTTCTCATCAACACTTAGAAAAGAACCAAAAATTAGGACTTATGGATGCAAAGAAGCAAGCAAAGGATGAATATATTATTAAAAACGATTATGAGGACATTTGGAATCCAGGCGTTGGCTTCTCGTGTGAAGTCATAGAAATTAAAGTAGAATCACCAAAAAACAGCGATACATACAATAATAATCTTGAATAAACAGCGTGATTGTAAATTGTATCAATTAAATTTATTGTTGGATGTTTCGTGTTTTGTTCCTTAAATCTATTAATTAAGCTAGTTTTTTAAGGAAGTCATCTTGTTGATTAAAAATGGTACAATAAAATTAAATTTGCGTGATAATTTGGTTATAGTTTTTATTGGACATCCAGCATTGTACATGAATACAAACGAAATCAAACTTAAGAATTAATTAAATCCTTGGATTTAAATTTAAATCCCAGAATTAAAGATTCTGGTCCAAATTTTCTTAGACCAAAAGTCAACCTTAAAAATCATTGAGTAGTCATTTAGATGTGGCTAGGAGCTTGTCAACATTATTTATTAATTTTATTGCATTTATTCAAGTCTGTGCCTCAATTTATTTTAAATTAAACAAAGAAATGTGCTAGAAGTTCCATAACAATCAGAAAGTAGACAATAGCATCCAAAAATTGAGTAAAACAAGCTTGTTAAACGTTTGAAACTATCCAAAATGGATGAAGAAGTTTTTTTAGTCATTTTCGTGGTTTTTGTAATTTTAATGTCAATCTTGGTTGTGACTTTTATGTGCTGTGGTCACAGTGAAACTCCAGAAATGGAAGAACCATTGATAAGTAAGTAGTCATTATATTAAAGGAACTAGATTCTCATGGTTTTGTTTATTAATTTAAAGTAACAGAACCAGGACCTTCAACAAGCCCAAAAAGAACACCAAACAGAGTGGCTGAAATTATAAATCCAAGAAGACCGTCTAATAACAGCACAGATAGTTCAGGAAGTTTCAGTTTACCAATAATCAATCCCTATATAAGAATGCCAATCAGTGCTGGTCTTATAAAATCACAATTCACAGGTGCAAGAAGAACTCCAGTTAATAATTTTAGACCAATATCGCCAGTCCAGCCAACGGAATTACCAATAAGATGCTTCATCCCACTTCCAACTAATTCCTACGCGCAAAGAACACCACCAATAACTATCGAGCATCGCAGTCCACATGAATCACCGCCACCAAACTATGAAGATGCTATGAGAAGATATTATAGTGCACCAGATTAATATTCATTCCTTGATTTATTAATACACAGCTAGTTGTGTATATTATTGCTTATGCCTGCTATTTCTTCATATAGCAATCATTAGGCAATTATTAGAATATGTTTGTGTAAAGCATGTTGAAGGCATCAACAAGTAAAATTAAATTCTCTTCCAATACAGATAAGGATGCGAGCAAGCATAAAGTTTAATGTAATTTATGAAAGGAACGAGAATCTGCTAAGCAATATTCTCAATAAAATTAAATTGTATATCTACTATGTCAATTGCTATCTTTAATGTGATTTTCATTTCAATTGATTTTTTATATCGCAGGTTAAAGGAGGTGTTTTAAATAGACAGGAAATGAAATATTAAGTTGATGAAAATCAGGTGATGTTTGAGCATTTTTTTTTATTTTAAATTCTAACGGTTTTGTAGAATTTAAATTATGGTTTCATAAAATTTGAATTTGAAAAATCCGTTAAGTAAATCTTAAGCTCAACATCATTCAATTAATTAATTGACAAACTTCTAAAGCAATTATCATATTTATTATAACTTGATTGTGAATCACGTCAATGAAATATTTGAAAGTGTCAAAAAGATCATTAAAAAGTTATAATTTAGGCTTCATACTCTTCATTTTCATCAAAAACTTTTCTTCTTTCATTCATTCATCGAACGCTCGTCCCAACTTTTCTATTTCATTGAAATTAAATTGATTTTCCATATAAATTCAGCAATAATGAGTGAGAATGTGTTTGCGTGGGATGAAAAATATTTTGAATTCGGTTAAAGATAAGAATTAATCAACATGCTATCATTCATTCAATTTTGGATGGTTCGGAATATGGAAGTAGGTAGCTTCGCGATGATAAATTTTATGTGATGAGAATAATTTATTCTCGTTGACATAAAGCGATTAAGGATCTATTTCCTTTATGCTGCAATTTAATTTATATCCGATAATCAGTTTTGAGTGACGGAATATGATGTTTGTTATTTACTGCCATTAAAAAGTTTCGTGCAACGATGACGGAGTTAAAAATCAACAAGATTGTCGTGATAATTTTTTAAGAATGTTTACACATGTGATTAGAGTCTTCTTAAATGTCACTCGGTTAGCAAGAAATTAAATGTGAGATGTTAATTATGTTAATTTTGGTATTAACTTTATAAAGCCGTTAATATATTATTTGAATTTTTCAAGGAGTGAGAAATATTCATTTACCTTTTTCGAATTTTGTAAATCCGTTAAATTTTAAATTTCCAAAATCCGGTAAATTACATAATTCCGAAATGCGTTTTAATTTTAATTTATTACAGTATTCTCCTAATTATGAGTTTCAATTGCGATACATATTCGTGTTGATGTTGAAGATTTGCTTATTAAAGCATCTTAATTCCTCTCGTCAGATTAGACACATCCTTAATAAACACAAAAATCTGATTTAACTTCTCAATTTATCAGATTTTTTGAAATATCACATTCCATTCACATGATTTTGACGTCAACCGTAATATGAAATGAAGCAAAACATTGTAAACATCCACAGATTATGATTTAAGGTAATAGAGCTTATAGAAATTATACTTTTCATCTTCTTGAATGACTTGAGGATCCTTCATGAATATGTAATTGTGGATTGTGTTGTTCATTAACTATTTTACAAGGCATGGAAGTTATCCCGAATATCATATATATCCCACATATCCCAAAAATATTCAAAAAATTCCCGATTCACGATAATAAAGATATTCTAACGTATCCTTAGTGTATTGGACGTGGAATTTTAGGATATGAATCCCAATTCTAATGCATACAGGCTCAGGGATTTTTTTGAATATTTTTGGGATATATGGGATAGTTTCCACGCCTTGCTATTTTATATGATTTATGGATATGCGGTGATATAGTTTTGCTTGGTTGTGTGACTGCTGTCTGGAAAGACATAACAATATTTAAGGTAATATGTATGTTGAATATTGAAAAGAAATAAGCTCTTTGCCTTTTTAGTAGGCTGTAAACAGTAAAGTTAAAAATGAAGTGGTTTGGACTCAACAAAAATCTGGAGGACTCTTGGTTTTGAACTTTTTGGATTGGCGAGCACTCACTCATTAGTCTATCATTCGCCACAAAGCGTCCTAGTGCAGTTCAGGATCTCATTTGATCAGCGCTCATCAAAAGGCTCATTCTGGAATCAAAAAGTTTAATCCTAGGATTAAAACACTGTAGTTAAGCTGTACCATAAGCATTCCTGACGAACATCATCAAACTAGACATATACATCACAGAAGATTCAAAGCCACTCGTGTCAACCTAGAGAATAAAGTCATTAATTTATTTTTCATCTGATTAAGCTTCAAAAAGCTCTCGACAGAGATTAATGCACTTCCATTGAACAGAATCTAGGCTGAAATGTAGGAATGATGTTACATGCTGTAGATAATTTTTCAAATAATATTTATTGATTCTTATTATTTTCCAGTCAATTTTTTTATTTATTTTTTTTTTATCGATCAATCGATTCTTACTGACTTGACAACTCTCTTACTTCTTGTTCCTCAAAATTTTTTTTATGTGGCATGTTTTAATATAAAAGAACATCAAAAATGTCTTACAAGCATTCTTATCATGCAAAGATAAACCAAAAAATTATTTAAATATTTTCTTTAATTAGAAGCTTTACGTTTCCATGTCCTTAATGTGGTTGTTTCTGGCTTTAATTCCACTTCTAAGAAAAAAAAGCTTTTCTTTTTAAATATGATACGCATCTTAAATGTGTATGACAGTGTATGAAAGGAAGTAATTTAATGAATTTTTAGATGATTTTTTTTTTCTTAAAAAGGGCAAATTTTAAAAGAGCAAGCTCAAGTTGTGGGATTTAAAAATGCAATGCACAATGGTTTCTTGAATGCTATGTGACTTTTCTAGATTTAAATTTCATTTTGAATTATTTTAAAATGTTGTAAAATGTCACGTGTTCTTTGGATGTGAAACTTAAAAATCACATTTTGATCAGTTCCACATCCGATAAACGTCCTGAATAATAACCCTTTAAGATCACGAGCATAGCATTTTCTTTTGATGCAGGAACAAAAGTTCACATTCATTAGTAAGTTTAAAAGATTAAAAATTCTTACAGGAATCACGGCATGTGACAATTTGAAAAATTTAATTTTACTTTGCTTCATCCATGACTTGCGTGTTCTACACGATTTAATAAATCTATTGATGCAAAGCAGCTTTATAGATCATTAAATTTGAAAAAAAAATCAAACGTAATAAATGATTTTAAAATTCTTTCATCATTTCCGATTTTTAACTTACCCTGTTTTTTCGTTATAAGCTACTACTCGTTACTAAGCTACTAGCTTAGTAAAGTTTTTTTGAACTTGAAATTTTTTTGTAATCTTTACTAAGCTAATACCAAAATTAAAGTTTAATTAATCTTTTTCAACTTTCTAAGTATCAGTTTCAATGATTTATGACATTGTCAATGAAATAAAATCGAGAAGATAACAAAATTTCTTTGATTAAGTTAAAAAATTCAAAATATTCATTGAAGTTCAATTTCTTTACTAAGCTATTACTCGTTACTAAGCTACTAGTGAGCCAAAAAAATCACTTTTTTTATTCTTCTAAGCTACTAGCTTATAACGAAAAAACAGGGTACTCGAACGATGTAAGCTTGTCAATTGACAAGCATGTTCTGCATTATTCAGTTAGAAACTCACATTCAAAGTGCTTAAATAATGCAAAACTTTTCCTGCATGAATTGAAGTCTTCAAAGCGAATTGAATTAAGAAAAACTTTCAATTTTAATGATCCCGCATCAAGAGCATTTCCAGGAACAAAATTTACATGATGAAGAAAGTTTCACATGGCATCTGTGCCTGCATTTTACCTCGATTAGTTCCCACAACTTGTCATCAAAACTTATTTAAATGTGTGCAATTTTATGTGAAATTTTGAAGTTGAAGCTGTGCCAAAAATGAAAAATTAAGTTTCTTTTTGAGATCCTGACATCAAATCTTTTAAATCTATTATCATGCAAAAATCTGTGTATAAAACTGTATTTTTTTTCTCTGTATAAAAATTGCTCCGGCACACACACATATTTTTCATATTTAGCTGATTATTACTGCATGTAACAAATTATAATAATCAAATTAAGCCATTATCATCATGTATGCAAATGTGTATAAATATTAAGTAAATTACTAATTATTATAGTTTTTATCACAATAACCATTAACACTTATTTTTTCTTTTCTTTTTTTGCGTTGAGATATCTGTCAGTGATGCATGTGTGCATGATTTATTTGCATTTACAACTTTTAATATAATTTAATTCAATTACTTTTTTTATCATCCAATTCATCTTCAACGATATTAATTAATATCCATTACTATCTCAATGAGACAATTTTAGACATACTATAGAGTTGGCATTAAGTTGGTGGTTTTTGGTTCTAGATTTAGAAAGCTTTTTGATTTTAGCTTTTTACTAAAACCGTAAAAATTAATTTGTAAGGTTCTGAAGCATTTGAATTTCAAATAACCGTTGAATTTTGAATTTCTATTGACAGTTAAATTTCAAATTAATTTGTAAGGTTTTGAAGCATTTGAATTTCAAATAGCCGTTAAAATTTTGAAATTTATTAAACCGTTAAAATTAAATTGGAATTTTCTAGATTATTTGGTCAATTAAAACTCATGAAGTCTACCTTAAAATCTCTAAAATAATAAACTCCACCAAATCTTTTTTGCCAACTCTATAATCCCTCCCCATAATGTTCATGTGTGAATTATTCAACATGTGATTTATTTCAATTTTCACTCAAATTCCCATCTGAGCATTTTTCATATCAAGTAGAATTATTATCATCATTATTCTTACTATACTGCCTATATATATGATATCATTATCAATTATCATTAGTCAAATATTAGTAAACATCAAACGTTTTCCATATTTTTTGTTAAATATATTCATAATACTTTTTTATTTAAATTTAAATCGACGACGGTAGAGGAAAAAGCTATTCTTTGTTAGTGATTTACCATCTGTCGATTCTTTGGAAATAAGGGTGAGAATGTGTAGAAGGGGAAATGATGAAGATTTTTTCATTGAATGTAAAATGAAATTTGAGATGTTTGAGAAATTCAAGTGCGGATCAAGGTGTGGATGCTTGGAAGGCTTTGGAATTATTTTCTAGTTTTACTTCTTATATTCCAGTCAACTGGAATTTCAGTTCTTTTTCCAATATTCCAGTGAATTTTCCAATGATTTTCAATCAGTTCATTTTGAGCTTTTTACTGAAATAATTCCAGTTTATTGGAATCATTGGAAGTCTTTCTAGTTGACTGGAAATGTAAAGAATTTATTCAAGCTTATTAGAAAGCTGTGGAACAAAATTCACTTTCCAATCACATTAAAATTTCAAAATAATTCCTTAATAACCCTCCAGTGTCCTCCACCAACCCAGTGAGCTTAAAAAAGCCGAACAAAAACTTAATTTAGCAAGGAAGCGAAAAAAGGGGAGCTCAAAAAATTATTGATTTATCTCGTCGCTATAGACGAATCCTTTTATGATAGACAAATAGGTAGGTAGATAGATATATAGACTGTGAATAAATATAAATAAAGTGTAAATATATTATGTAGATTCTCTCTTCCTTTCATGTTAAACGAATGTTTCAGTAGCTCGCTTTCTAGAAAATAGCTTGAATTACTTTTTTATATTTTTTTTAATCATACTACAAACTGACAGCAATTATATTATTGTCACAAATGCGTTTATATTTCAAAACGGAAAGAAAGTGAAGAGTGAAAAAAGGAGTAATAGTTCGCATTATTATTTAATTATTTTAGGTATATTACTGTCATCTATGAGATGTGTCTGTGTCTGTGCTTATTTCAGCATGATGTGTGGATTTATGATAAACTTAATTATACGGCAATCATTTCATTTTGTATTTTTGGAATGAAGTGGATTAAATAATCTTGATTATTTGTTACTTGATACACATTTAGAAAACAATAGGCAAAATAAAACATAATAATAAGGATCATAAATTAATGACAATGATAAAATTTTTTACTAAATATCCATGAATTTCCATTCAATTTAATTCTGTTTTAGTCCCATACTTCTTATTTGTTGTGTTTTTTTGTAGAAAAAGTTTTGAAAAATGGCGAAAGATATGTCTTAAGTTAGCATCATCAGTTATACTGATGACGATAATTTTTTTTTAAAGTTACTTATGGCATAGTCTAATTAATAAATTACAGAGTTTATGGAGAAAATCGTCGAGGAAATGAGAGATTGAAGGATTTTACAGCTTTTGTTGCTGCATGAATTGAGCTTTTAATTAGTCTTTGTTTATTTTTTTTTTTGAATGAAGTTAGTTTTTCGGAAGATATTAATTGGTTTCAATTAATCAGTTCCTCTGATTTTGTTGTATCTGGGTTGAAAGGAATCTTTAAATATTTGATGAAGTATTTTAAAAACATTTGAATTGTTCTCTAGCTCTGTTTCAGAACCGTACAATTCCAAACAATTAAGAATTTGTAAGATTCTAATATAGCTTCCATGATTTCAAATAGAAAGCATTAAAAACCCTACAAATCCTAATATCTTGAATTTTGTAAGGTTCTAAAAATTCAAATAAAAGACGTTGAAAATGCACGAAAATCTAATCAATCATTCATGCCACAACAATTTCCATCCTTAAACCGAGAACTTATGCTTAATTAAATAATATAAATAAGTCCATTCGAGATATCCACTTACAATAGGATAACAAAATTGACATTATACATAAAGATTTTCTTTATAAATTATCTAAATAAAAATCGTTTAATTCTAAAATTATCATAAAGTTCAAAATCAATATTTTACATAACTTTATAAATCGTTAAGTTTAAAGGAAAGAACCCAAATTTGTCGAATTCATTTTTTTGTGATTTTTTGAATTTTTTTCGATTTTTTTTTTGTGGATTTTTTAAGCATTTTTTCTATAGTTACCGGTAGTTCGCGATGATTGTCATACAAAATCTAATTCTGAATGCTTCTTTACCGCCCGTCGATCCATAGCTCGTTCAAAATATTTCTTTAATTCAGAGATTATGAAAACGGATGATGTCAATGTGAGCAAGAAAATAATGTCCATTAAAGTTAAAGCTTCTGTTTGAAAAACCTTTTGGAGTGGAGGAAAATAAATAACTAGCAGTTGTCCGATGAGTGAAAAGGCGACAGCGATTAGGAACATTTTGTTTGAAAAGAGTCCAATCTATACAGCAAGTGAGGATTAGAAATAATGCAATTATTGACACCAAAAATGCTCGTGTTAAACTTACCTGAAAGACGCTTTTGGTTTGTGAACGACAGCTTAAAGCATTCCACATGTCGAAGAGAACGAAGCACGTAAATGTCATTGTGGTATCCCTCTTTGTTTTCCCACCTGATCCATCTTCCATTTCTCTTTGAAAAACATAAAGTGTGCCCAATATGATGAGACCAGCTGATAAAAGGACATTAATAATAAGTGCTTTACAAATCATTGGTTCTTTAACATTTCTTGGCTTCTTTTTCAACACATCTTGATCAACAGGTTCTACACCTAAAGACTGTGCAGGCGGTCCATCCATAATTATGTTTATCCATAGAATTTGCATAGCATTTAATGGATTTGGAATTCCCATTAGCTGTGATAATGTGATTAACGAGAGTGCCGCAATGGATGTACTTAGTTGAAAGCGTACGAAATTTCTGATGTTATAAAATATCCCCTTGCCTTCCTCAATTGCCGCTCTATTTAAGGAATAATAGAAAATTTGCATAATGTCAATAATGTCACTTAAATGCCATGTTAAATGTTAAACTTACATAATTGTATGGAAATCATCATTCACGAGAATCATGTCAGCTGCTTCTTTGCATACATCTGTTCCATTTTTTCCCATGGCTATTCCTATATCCGCACGCTTCAAAGCCACGCCATCATTAACACCATCGCCCGTCATTGCCACAATATTTCCACTGTTCTGTAGAGCTTTGACAATCGAAAGTTTGTGTTTAGGCGTGACACGATAAAAGACGCTCACACTATTGATAATCTTCTCTAATTGCATCTCATTCATTAAGTCAATGTCATGTCCACTGATGGCTTGTTGGTGCACCGTATCCAGTCCTATTAATTGAGCTGTAAAGTTACGAAAAACAAATTATGGAATTTTAATGAGTTTTCACTTTTGTTTTGTGCTGTTTTTATCGCAGTGCTAATTTCAATGTTTTGTTCATATTGACTGTTTATCAGCATGGAATATCTCTATCAAAATTGGCTGGTTTACAAAAAACCGTTTCAGAAAAGTTTGAATTTTATGAAATTTTCAACACTTTCATTTGAAATTTGAATTTTGAATTCCAAAAGTCCGTTAAATTTTCTAAGTTTCAGTTAAGTCTATTCAATAGATCATAAAAAATGCGCATTAATCGATAGTATAAGTCCAGTCTTTTGTACATTTTAAAATCAGGTATGTCTCTAGATATCAACCAAACTGGATTTAAACATATAATTTCTTTTATTTCACAAGTTCTTGTGCCATTTCCTCCAACCCCCAAACATCATTATTGTCAAGTGAAAGAAGTTAAACTTGAAATTATTACATAATTCCCTAAAAAAAACAAATCTAATATGCTATATAAAAGTAATGGAAATTCAAATGAAAGTATTCAGTCCCAATTGTCAATTCTAATCGCAAAGTGAAGTTAAAAATAAGAAAATTGTTACTAAAAATGAAGATTGTAAGCACATTGGATTATCGGATGTGATAAAAATAATGACTTTTATTCTGTGAAATATTTCTAGCACGTGATTATTGGATTTCTATTGGTAGCAGCTGTTATCAGGAGTGACGCAAAATTCTTGCCAACAAAAGATTGGTTCAAACTTCCAAGTTTCTTTCAAAAGTCACTGCCTGAAGTTTACGAAGACCATCCGAGAATCGTTGAGATCATAAAACACGTGCCAGTTATTCAAAAGGTTAGTCAGCATAGGAACATAGCTTTAGATGCTCATTGTATCCGATGCATAGAGATTGATATCTATTAAGCTAATTAGCCTAGTTCCCTGATTTTTATTATTATTATTCACATTTATGTTTCAGATTGAGGTCATCAAACCCATCGAAATAATCAAGTCTGTTGAAGTGCCAGGTAATAATTAATTAAATGTTAATTAAAAGCAATTTTCTCACATTATTAATCAATTATTCGATCTAGTTGAGGTAATCAAAGAAATTGAAGTCATTAAGTACGTTCCAATCATTCAAGAAGTTATCAAAGAAGTGCCAGTAATACGAAGTGTCGCATTGCCACAAGAAGTCATTAAAGAAGTCGAGGTAAATGAATATTGTTAATTAAAAATGCTTGTGTGACTTGTTTTCTTAATGTTCACTCAATGTGGTATTAATCCTTATTGCTAATCATTCTGTTCTCTCAATTGGCACTTCCAAAATAATTAAATTCACTTAATATTCATATTAGGTTCAAAAAGAGATTCCAGTCGTCAAGACTGTCGAAATTCCAAAGCCATATGAAGTTGTTAAGCACGTGCCAGTCATTAAAGAAGTTGAGAGACTCAAGAAAAACGAGCAACCAACTCAACCAGCTCCACATAAGCATCCATTTATGAAAATACACAAATATACACAAGACATTCCTCAAATCCCATTACCATCGTTTCCTCATGTAAAGAAATTCTTTCATCACCAACATGAGACAGCACCAGAAAGCGAAGCACCTGAACATAAAGTTCATCAAATATCATGGTAGAAACAATAAGGAACGAATGTGAAATATTTATGGACCAATTAATCTTAATTTATGAACTAGTTTTGTAAGAAAATATTACAAATAAATTAAGGACGAAGACTAACTTATGATTTATGCTGTCATTTACTTGATTTAATGCCAAAAATATGTTTTTAAAATTTTAACGGTTTTTCGATATTCAAATCGAATTACTTTCATACCCCTCAACAATTCAAATTTAAAAATCAATGTCTTTAACTCACCAACAGCAATAGCAGTTTCATGACTATCTCCAGTCACCATTTTTACTCGAACACCGCTACGATTGAGAATTTCAATTGTCTCGCGAACTAGCGGACGAGGAGGGTCTGTAATTCCAACTAAACCCATATAGACTAAGTCATTCAATGATTTTCCTTTCGCAAGAGCAAGCACTCGTAGTCCTTTACGGCCAATATCATATGCCTCTGACAAGTATTCAGTTTCATTCTGTTTGGTAAGTGCTAATATTTGACTATTGAGTATGTACTTTTTGCACATCGGAAGGACCATTTCTATTGCACCTTTTACGAAAAAGATTTCATCTTTATTATTGTTCGAACTGTATCTAGGTACAGCAGACACTGCCATCATTTTTTGTTCACTGCTAAATGGAAATTCTTTTGTTCTTACAAATTTGTCACGAATTGTGTACATTTGATTCTTCATTGCTAGTGCCATTAAAGCTCCTTCGGTCGGTGAACCGAGCAAAATTTCACCTTGAATTATGGCATTATTGCACACAGCTCCAACCTCAATAATAGCATTAATACTCTGCTTTGCAACTTCCATGTTATTACAATCTCTGATGTGAATTTCACCGGCGTCGTTATATCCAGCTGCAAATTTTATGAAAAACATTAATTATTATGGTTTTCAGATGAAAGTAAAATGATAAGAAAATTATTGGATTTTGACGAACATTAATTATGGGTGAAATAAAAATTATTAAGTTTAACTGTCAACCCATTTTTGAATTTTAACTGTCAAATAAATTTTAAAAATCTCAAAGCCATACAAATTCTTCCGTTTTTACACGCTTTTTACTCAATTTAAATTTTTTTAAAACGTGATATCAAAATTGTATGTTATCATTCCTAATCAACTTAAAAAGCTTAACTACAGTTTAAAACCATTCGTAACTTAGACGCATTAACATCAATCAATCACGTTGATATCATGAAAATGATCCAAATAAGTCCAAAAATATAACTTATAGTTTACCTCCAGTAACATCAGCCATGTATCCTTCAGAAGTAATCATAGTGGTCACAGTCATTTCATTCTTCGTGATTGTTCCAGTTTTATCAGAGCAAATCACATTACAACAACCAAGAGTTTCAACAGTCGGTAGTTTCTTTACGATACAATTACGTTTAGCCATTCTAAGTACTCCGAGAGCTAAAGTCACAGTCACTACAATAGGAAGACCCTCGGGAATTGCTGCAACAGCCAAACTGACACTAATTGTAAACATCTCAACAATAGCTTTGCCTTGAAGCCATCCAAGTAACATGATTATTCCAATTATGCAGAATGAATAGAAACTTAATTGAGCTCCAAGAATGTCCATAGATTTTTGAAGTGGTGTTTTTGGTGCCTCTTCTGCCTGCATCATTTTAAAGACCTCACCAAATTCACTTTGTTCGCCTGTACTAACTACAATGCCTTTTCCACTTCCACCTCTTACGAGCGTACCCATAAATGCGATGTTCCTCATCGTACTATGATTCTTTCCGCTTCCAGGCTTTTGGGATAAGACATCAGTGGTCTTCTTAGCTGGCTCGGTTTCTCCTGTAAAGCTCGACTCATCGATAGACAAGTCAATGGACTCAAATATCCTTAAATCAGCCGGTACTCGATCACCTTAAATTTTGCAATAAAATAAATTAATTAAATGACATGTTTTATTATTGACCGTTAACTTTATGGCTGACGAGCCACGAAAAGTTTATTGATACTCACCAACATTTAAAAATATTATATCGCCAGGAACCAAATTTCGTGCTAGAAAAGTTTCTAATCGATTTTCTCGTAAACTATAAAATATAAAGGCACAAGAATATAAAATTTATAAAAATAATTCATGCTCTATAATTACCAATGACATTCGGGCGGCACAAGTTTCTTCAGTTCCTCAAGAGACTTTTCAGAACGATATTCTTGAATGAATGCGACCGTAACAACGATCAAAATGGCTGTAGCAATGCTTATAGCATCATCAAATTGTTGCATGATAACGGAAACAAGTGCAGATCCTAAATTAATGTAGTAATTATTATTAAGTCACACCATATCGACTATAGATTGTTGATAACAAAACGTGTGAATAGCCTTGATATCAAGTGCTGTCAACGCGTACAAGTTTTATTGGATATTTGGAATTAGAACAGCTTTTATAGGTCAAAAGGATGGGAAAGACAAAACAAACATCCAATTTTCCACACACAAACAAATATCCAATAAACAGTGTGCTAAATAAATAATAACACATCAGAGATTATGATTCATACCTAAAAGTAGTAAAATGAGTGGATTTTTAAATTGTTCCACGTATTTCTTAAATGTGCTATCTTCTTGTGGTGCTCGTAACTCGTTGTAGCCGATAATTTTTGATCGACCAAGAGCCTCCTGCCATGAAAGACCACATCTTAAATCACTATGAAGCCTTCGTTCTATTTCAGAAGCCGAATATGTAGCAGATTCTGCCGTTGATAGAAGCATTTCCTTAGCAAAGTTAAGTCCGTCGGGCTGTATGTCGTGTGAATTAAAATTTTTTCACTTTATTAAAAAATGTGCTCAAGAGCTAAAAAACATTATTTATGAGATAAAGCTATTGAAGCACTAGAACCAACGTCGATTGAAAGAAAAATTATTATTTTAATCGATTTTCAATATCATGGAAAGAGAAGTAGAGAAAGAGCTTTTTGACCGGTTAAATTTTCTACTCACACAACTATGCATCATCATCATCAACATCGTGTATATTATAGCTAGTCGATACTCATTCTCATAAAACATTTAGTAAGAGATTTATCATTATTATTGCATTGTTGAGTCGCAAAGTCAAACAAGAATTATTGAATGAGGATATTCAATACAATCCAATCACTTGTTTCATTAACTTGATACTTTTGAGCTTACTGACATTTCCTACATTGCATTAGGGGCCGTTCACTTATTACGTTACGCAAAAAAACGACTTTTTTCACCCTCCTCCCCCCTTGTTACAATATGAAACAACTCACAACCCCCCCCCCCCCCCCCTGAACGTTCATAATTTATTTTATCATTAAAAAGGTGGAAAATTTAAAAAAATGTTTTTGGTGTGAATTCGTAAACAAATTTTTTTCGTGACCTTTTTTCACGTTACATACTTCTTGACACCCCCCCCCCCCTATGTTACATTTTGTTACAATTTTTCAACCCCCCCTCCCTATGTTACATTTTGTTACAATTTTTCAAGCCCCCCCCCCCCCCCCTATGTTACATTTTGTTACAATTTTTCAACAAACCCACCCCCCCCCCTCTCCCCCCTAAAATGCGAACGTAATAAGTGTACGGCCCCTTATCGATATTATGTTTCAAAATGTTTAACAAAGAATCAAAAAATAAAGCTTTTTGGAGATGAAATATTGAATGACGATGCTAAATAGCTGATTGCGTACATAGTACAGCGTTATGTAGTGTTATTTAAATAACTGAAATTGTTGAGTGCTAGACACAGGTGCTCAAGGATAAGATGCCGATTCGCAGAGTTGGTAGTAAAGCTTGTTGGATTTAAATGGATTAAAAGTATTAAAAATTAAATCTCGAGTTTTAAAAAATTAAATCCGTTGGATTAAAAAGTAATTAAAGTCCTTCGAAGCGACCTATGCAAGCAAACTTTTTGCCAACACTATAAAAAATTTTTTTTGTCAGAATCAACTGGAATCAACAGGCACAGCAACACTGGATGTAAAACATTGCTACGATACTCATGATAATAATGATGATGATGTGTTTTTTTGTGTGTAAATTGTTTGAAAAGTATGCGAAATAATGAAAAAGGTTCTCATTAACCGAGAGAAACGGCAGTAACAGCAGCAGAGAGGAGATATGAAGATATGAAAAGCAAACATACAGTTTTATATTTTCTGTCAAAATGTTACATTATTCCTCCCTATTTACTCTTACTCATAAAGCTTAAAATTTCCTCCTCGGAAATGAATGTTTCTTCTCTTCCTTTCCTTCGGTTTTATTGCCACAACAACACAAAGAATTTTCCTCGAATTTTTCTTTTCTTTATGAAAATTTCAAATGACGTCACTTGTCTAATTTCAATTATCCAGACTTTTCTTTCAATCAATGTTCTAGTTTTATCAAATTAGTTGTTGATTAAGGCAAATCATGCAATCCATCATTAATAAAATTAATTTTTTTTGTTATCAGACTCACAGAAATTATTTTGTTTGTTTGAAAAATCACAATTTCACTTTTATCGTCATTTTGGGAGACCTTTTCATATTTTTGTTTAATGCTGTTATTACTCCTCACGCTTTTCATTTCTTCTAATTCACTAAACTGCATATGCTTAATGCCGTTTACTAATTAAACACTATTTTCATTTTTCGTGCATGTTACTTGGAAAAAATTTCCTACTCGAATGATCTACTAAAGTCTTTAGCTCATTTTATGCTTACTGTTGCATCTTCCTGTCATTCACTTTGTCCAATTAACTCATTTTGGACGATGCAGCTTTAAATCACCCACAGACCAGTATCCACACGCAAATTTCCCCGAAGCACCTACAAACGAAAATCACGGGTTTCCAAATCCACCACTTGAAAATGTATTTGGTGTTTCTGGAAAACAGTGTTTTTCATAAACACCACATATATTTCCATGTGGTGGATAAAATCACACGTGTGTTTTTATTCACCACATACAATTGCAAGTGATGTTTCTGGAAACACATGTGTTTCATATCACCCGAAAATTTTGTCTGTGGGCGTTTTGGAGATCAGTATAATATTTTTTTAAAGTTTGACAAATAGTGAACAAAATTAGGTTTTATTCTCATTTTTAAATGTAAGTTTAATTTTTTTGTTTAAATGAAATATTTTTCATGATTGAAACACAATTATAATAAAATACTTTATAAAAAAAGCTTTTTGAGAAAGTACGTTTTTCGCGTGGACTAAAAAGGAAAAAATAACTTTTCTTCTTGGTTGCAAAGAATTTGGTTTTAAATTTTCAGATTATATTTGATAAATTTTTATATCCTATTCTATCCTTCACAAAATTTCTGAATATCTGATCAACAGAAACTGTTGATGTACAAAATTTTTTTGTGTAGGGATTTTGAAATCCCTATAAAATCTTTTATAAAAGAGATTTAAATCAAAATCCCAGAATCGAGAAATAATCACTTAAGGTAAAATAATTTAAATTAAAAACCCTTTTCAACATCATTTTTCATCTAGATTTAAATCAAAATCAACTAGTGTATCGGGTAGAAACCCAATGCGGATTATATTCACATCGTACCATCAAAAGTCTTATCGATAGACCAAGATTTGCCCAGCATAAGTATGAAGAAAGTAGGAGATATAAAGCTAGCGAGTCAGCTGAGCTTTGCTCAGCATATGTTGAAAGGTTAAAAGCTTAACGAACATAATTTAAAAGTTTTTTAAAAATTTTCATCCAAAGTTGAATTTTATAAAAATCACAGTCAACTTTTGTTTTAAAAAATTCGTAAGAAAAGAAAGTTCTTTGCTTTTTTCTGAAGCAACGGCTGTTCCTACCTTGCCCAAAAACAATACAGCTCTTCTACAGAGCAGCACGGATCAAATGTAAAAAACTAGAAGTCTCTAAGATGTCTCGTTA
Organism: Chironomus riparius; assembly: GCA_917627325.4. Classification (NCBI taxonomy): domain Eukaryota; kingdom Metazoa; phylum Arthropoda; class Insecta; order Diptera; family Chironomidae; genus Chironomus; species Chironomus riparius. The sequence continues at coordinate 39,587,777 of OU895879.1, forward strand.
TTGAGATTTCTTGCTGATTAACTTGTGAAAACGGTGTGAATATAAAAATAAATTCAGAAATTTTGATTTAAATCGAAAAAAGTCTTCCCATCAAGCTTACAGTTTAAAGTGGTATCTGAACCACTTGCAAAATAGATATTTTAAATAGAAGAATATTAATTCAATTTTTGTACAAGTGCAACGCAAAAGCGTTTATTTTCCCAATCCGTGAAAAAATGATTTCAAAAATATAAAATTTTACTTTAAATTACAACATAGGTATTCTTTGATTAGAATGTTGTTTTCAGTGTTGCAAATGTAGATGTCTACACTAGATGAAGAATGTAGATTCTTCAATATTTTTTGTCTAGCTAAGAAACTTTCTTCATAAAGATCGATTCTACATGTAGAAAGAAAAAAACCATCTACATGTAGATTGTGTCTACATGTAGAATCTGTCTACATGTAGATTCGATGTAGATGTCTATAATTCTACATTTTTTCCAGGTCTACATCAGAGAAGAATGTAGAATCGTAGACATCTACATTAAATCTACATGTAGACAGATTCTACATGTAGACACAATCTACATGTAGATGGTTTTTTTCTTTCTACATGTAGAATCGATTTTATGAAGAAATTTCTGTCTCAGAATTTATCTGATCCAGACAAATAGCCAGAATGCAACACTGGTTGTTTTTGAAAATATAACAAAAAAGATTTTAATCTGTCTTTTATAAAGTGTAGGTAAGTTAAATTTTATTATTAAGTAATTTAATATTTTGAGAATAATTATAACACATTTTTGATGAATTCAACTCATTCATGGAATTGCCCAAATTTTGTTCACTATTTGTCAAAGTTTAAAAAATATTACACTTATCTCCAAAACGCCCACAGACAAAATTTTCGGGTGATATGAAACACATGTGTTTCCAGAAACACCACTTGCAATTGTATGTGGTGAATAAAAACACACGTGTGATTTTATCCACCACATGAAAATATATGTGGTGATTATGAAAAACACTGTTTTCCAGAAATATCAAATACATTTTCAAGTGGTGGTTTTGGAAACCCGTGATCTCGTTTGTGGGTGCTTCGGGGAAATTTGCGTGGGGATTCTGGTCTGTGGGTGATTTAAAGCTGCATCAATTTTAAATCTAGAATGACTGTTGAAATTAAAATTAATCGCTAAGCAGGAGAAACTTGGTCATTTTAAGTCTGTTGGATATGCGCTGAATAAGGAAATAACTTTTTCTACTTGTTTTACACAGAATAAACTCGAGTAGATCAATATTAATGCGGGAGAGTTTAAAAATAAATGGCAAACAAGTGTTTTAATATCCTTTTTATCGATTTAAGTTTTATTTCCTTCAAATTTTTGAATGTTCTACATAGCTAGACAGAATTTTAAAGTAGCACATGACATCGGTGCATCGACATTATCTCAAACTGCTTGAATACAGGGCAAATTTTGGAATTTTAGATAACAGATTATTAATTAAGGATTTGCCGATTTAATTTAATGATCGTGACTGTCTGGTTCCTTGCGTGGCTCTTGTTCAGCAGCGTCATGTGGCCAGAATGTTGGTTTGTTGATTGGATCCATAGCTTGATCTGGGAAAGCTTCAGCGAAATCTTCCATAGTCATTTGATTGAATGGCAACAATGACTTAAGATGATTGATAGATGCTTCATGCTTGGCAATACGACCATTTGATTCGTTCTTGAAGCCATCAATTTCCTTTGCGACTTGCTGCTTTTGTTGATCAACTTGGGATGAAACGTTGTCAGCTGGATATGGGATTTTCAATGCTTCATATTGCTTCTGGAAGGTGTCAACCATTCCAGCGATTGGAACCTTATTTTTATATGCAGCCCAGTCTAATTTTGGTGGGTTTTCTGGATTAGCTAAGACACTACAATGATATTATGGATTTTTATTTTTATTTTATTAAATTATTACTTAATCACTAACCTTCTCAAATATTTGTCGCTTTTTGATTTAAAAGCAGTGAAATTGGTTCTTTGTGTTGGTGGCACGCGTTCAGCTAATGCTGCCCAATTAATTGAAGATGCTGCAATGCGACGTGAGGCCATTTTCGCTAATTAAATCCGGAAAAATTGGAAAATTGAATCAATTTTTCTCAATCTTCTAAATTGAGTCTTTAGTACTGAATGTTACATAAAATAATAATTCAAAATCTAATCGACGGTTGTGTTTTTAGAACAGCACCAAACTGTGTTGCTGTCAATTTTGAACAGAACTGTTTCATACCAAACTTAATTAAATTAATTCAGCATTAAGACGTCTACGAGACTGATTTGTGGATGAACAATAGAAGAACAAGCTAGTGTAGATTATGAGAAATTTAAAGGCTTAGTGCTGTGGATAGTATAACGACTCGAATAATTCAAATTAAGGCACACAGCCCTTAAAGTTTGAAGTTCTTTTGTCTCATATCTTCGTCCAAAAAAAAAAAACATTTTTAACAAATTTAATCAAATAATGTGAGAAAGTGATCAATTGAGACTTGTATTCTCGAGTATCAAGTAGTGTAATGTACGATTAACGAGAATTATGTGCCAATAATTTGTCATCTCTCCCTGAATCGTGTGAAATTTGCAAGACTGAGTCTGAGTCATCAGAAGAGAAAGAGAACAATTTACACCAACCTATCTGTGCTATTTGTTAGCAAAATATTCACATACCAAATTAACATCTTTTTGCAAGTCGATTTAAAGACAGTTAGAAGTAAGAGAAAACGGTACTCGACAATGTCACGCAATAAAATTATTTCGTCAACTCAAAACAGTATTAATCCAATTGAATCGCTTCTGAACATATTACCCTGTGATAGACCAATTAAATCAATTCAGTTAATTGAAAATGTAAACGAATGTCCATCAAACTACATCCCCATACACAAAACTCTCGATCAAGATTCAGATGCTGATTTGTTTAGAGAAAATCTGCTGTTTGGAAAGAAGAATACGAGATATTTGTGCATTAGTAAGTTCTTTTAATCTTCAATTAGTTTTACGGCTCAGACAATTCTTTGTGACTGTCCTTAATTCTTCCAGTGAAGTTTCAATTGACTGGAAGTCGTTGGAATTTCCAGTGAGTTTACTGGAATTATTGGAATGATTTCCGATTTTTGGAGTGTCTGAGTCATCTTATACTTTATTATTTGTCATGTGCTTATGTAGATAACATCTAATCACTTAATTTTTGTAATACATAGGCAAGACTGAAGGATTTGAAAATTTTGTAGTTGAAAAGATCAAAATCATCAACTCGAGCGAAAATTTAGCAAATGAGGGATTCATATCAATTAAAAATACGACAGACACTAATCAAAAAGCATGGAGGAAGAAGCAACTTGTATACAAGTTAGGAAAGACTGATAATGTTAACGAATATATAACTGATATAGTTGTATTGACGAAATATAAGAACCCCCCAGAAGGATTTGTGTATTTGGGGGAGCTGGAAAAAATGCATGTATGCTTCAAACTCACTTCCGCTAAGAAATCAGAAATCATTGACTTTACGCAACAAATTGAGAATCTCAGAATTCAATCAAATTTATATCCAAACATGGTAAGCACTTTTTTAAGCATGCAGCACAAGCATTTAACGCTTGAATGGCATAACTCACCTTGAATTTTTCATAATTGCTTATTTTTTTTTTTTCGTTTCTTTATCAATGTCGCTTAAAATAGACGAACAACGGCAACAATAACAACACGGAACATTACTATGAATCATTAAAGTTATCTTATCAGCTACCAGCATCACCTCCTAATAGACCAACTCCAATGAGAGCAGCACCTTTACCACCTACATCGCCATTAAATATAGACGTATCGCAGCATAATGTATCAGCAAGTAGCAACAGTAATACTGGGACGTTATCTCATTATCATAATGATTTTATTGGAATTCCATTTATATTAAATTCGCGATTAGCAAAAATTGATTGCTCATTCGAACTGCCAAAAAGTGTTCCAAAATCATCAAGTTCCATAGAATATGATTTTAATCTAGAACGCCAAATTTTGTGTAGCACAAGAAATGAGAAAAGAAAATCTACATCCACAAATCCGTTCTTCTAAATGACTTGCCATCACTTGATTCTGAAATAATTAATTTTAATTAAACCCGGATTATTTTTTTAAATCCAACGACCGACAATTTTTAATCCTGAGATTAGTTTTTTAATCTTAAGATCTAACTTGTGACTCCAAACATTAGTAAATTGCATTTAAAGTCATAACTGGAACTGGCAATGATTTCTTGTGAAATTTTTGAGTTTATAAATGGCATTTAAAGTTGCTCAAGAAGCAAAAACTACATACATACGATCAATTAGTAATTTATACATATACAGATTAAGTTTTAAAAACTAACGTGAATTGTAAGTACTAACAAGCAGCAGAAAAAGTATAGAAATAATTAAGTAATACATCGTTACTCATTAAGATTATCTTCAATTTTATATTGTGTCTATTCAAATTAGAGAATTTTCAGTTTTGCATTACACAATTATTATACAGTAAATAAAATTTAAATTAGAAAATTATATTACATCCTTGTGCTTTAATAGCACATACGTTTGATACATCAGCTGTATTTTTTGTTTGGCAAGTTTCAGGTTTTTATGTGGCAATAAAAAGAAGAAAGAGAGTTTTGAGGACGTGACATAGAGCATATACATCAATGATAATTTTTCATATCATCCCTTTCGGGTTTTTCACTTACAGAATCGCATATCTAGGTTCGGGTAATTCACAAGTTCAGCCGAAAGTTGATCAAATCGTGATAATCAAAGTTATCAATGTAAAAATCAACCGTTTAAAAATATTTGAATTTCTGCTTCGTTAATATATTTTTTGGAAACTTCGTTAAAAATTTCGAAGCTGAATAACTCTCAAAAGATCCAGTAGTCAGCTCTAATATCCAGTTAAAACAACTTTTCATCAATAGAACTATTGAATGCACAACAATCTAGATCATGTCAAAGACTAGAACTACCATTTATCACACAATAACAAGTTCAGCTTTCGATCAAATTCAAATATCAACTGTTATGCTGCATACACCAAGCTTGATCGAAGGAAATTCAATCAGATAGTTATGAATATTATGTTGTCATACTAATTATGTCGTGACATGATGAATTATGAATGATTCTGGATTTGTCCAAAAGATTAGAGATCCAGCTGGATTATTCTAGAAAATTAAAAAAACTATAAATATCCTGTAAATAAGATCAGAAGACTTCCATAACAGTCATTGCTGATTCAAATATCTTACGAGTAAGACGTCGAAGGAAAAAAATTTAAGTTGCAGAAAGTTCTAGAAATTTCTCGAAGGAACTGACGGAGAAAGTGAAAACAACAGTGATAAATAGTCAATAGTATCTTAAGGATTTTTTACAATAAAGTTTAAGTGAATTAAATTAAGAATTATATATGATGACAACATCATTGACAAGTGCCGAAAAGAAGTAAAAGTTAGTCTTTGACGCAGTGTAGAATCATAATTTTGGTCTTACAAAAGAAAAAATATATTTTGAGTATAAAAAGATTATAATCAGTGCTAGATTACAATGCATCCAATAGAGAGCAGTGGAACCTCATCCGTTCCAGCATTTTTAGCAAAGTTATGGCGATTAGTCGAGGAGCAAGAGACGAATTCCTTAATTTCTTGGTCACAGGCAAGTTTCTCTTTTTTCTAATTCATCAAATATGGCTTAAACTTATTTTTATATTTTCATAATTTTTTTAAAAAACATAAAGTGATTATAAACATTATTAATTTATGCAATTGGAACTTGTATACATGATTTTTTGTCGCAAAAGCCACAATTATATCTAATACGCAGTTAACGTTCGCATTTAATAATTTAATGTTTTTTTTATAAAAGTGAAATTTCGTAATTGTATTAAATTATTTCACATTTTCATGCATTTTTCATTATACGGAAATGTATGTTGTGTAGCTTATTCCTTTCTATCGTGTTGTTTTTCAAAATAAAGATAATTCGCCGTCCATATTTTTTCTGTTTATATTTGTTATTATTAACTGTGTGCTGTTAGTCGTAACCTAGGTCAATAAATAATAGAACACTTATTTAGACACTATAGACTAGCATCCAGTGGTTAATAAATTAAGATAGAAAAGGTTTTGTCCATGATTCAATTCATCCAAGGTTTCATGTTGCCACTTCTTTTTATATAAGTTTTTGGACGACTGTGACGTCATTAATCACGTTGTCTTCGTCATTAATATCATGTTCAGTGCGTTGGCTAATGTTTTGTGATACTAATTCGAAAAGAAAAACAGATACGAGAGGCTTTCTGTGAATGCACATATATTGATTAAATTATTCTCAATCAGAAAGTCTCATTTTTATTTACATCGCATTAAAGTAAACACACGGAGTCAGTTGACAGTCGTGTAGATAGCTAGTACCTATAATTACTGACGTCATGATAGATGTAAAAACTTACATAAAACGGCTTCCGATCTGATCGCGTTGAAATGTAATTTTTGCATTCATTATTTATTCCGTATGTTTGATTATGCAATCTATTCATTTACCGATGCACGTTAGATAATAATAATAATAATAATAATAAATAACTGAGAACGAGCAGCAGCAAATTTATTCATTATTCCCTGTTTTTATTTTTTAATTAAATGTCTTACAGGATGGCAAGAGCTTCATCATTCAGAACCAAGCGAAATTCGCCAAAGATCTCCTTCCATTAAACTATAAACACAATAACATGGCGAGCTTTATTAGACAGCTTAATATGTATGGCTTTCACAAGATTACATCTATTGATAATGGTGGACTAAAGTTTGATAAAGATGAGATGGAATTTTCTCATCCATATTTCCAAAAAGGTCATCCATACTTGTTAGAGCATATTAAGAGAAAGATCGCCAATCCAAAACATAATGAAGCAGAAAAAACGGCAGCAACAAAAGCTGAGCATTTCAATAGAGTATTACATGAAGTTAAGAATATGCGTGGACGACAGGATTCTTTAGATACACGTTTCAGTGCTATGAAACAGGAGAATGAAGCATTATGGCGTGAAGTTGCCATTTTACGACAAAAACACATGAAACAACAACAGATTGTCAACAAACTCATTCAATTCTTGGTCACGTTAGTTCAACCACAAAGATCCGGTCTTGGAAATAGTCTCGGAAAGAGACGCTTCCAATTGATGATTAACGACGCACCACAATCAAAAGTCAAAAAGTCAAATCAAACGGGCCCAATTATTAGCGAGTTACTAGAACAATGTGATTCCGATATGGATACAGACGAATTCAATTTCACGAATGTCCAATCGCCTGGATCATCATCAAGCAAGGATTTTGATAATAGTGCGGGATCTTCAGAAGGATTAAACTTTGATGATATTGATGAAATTGATACAAACAGTATGGCTATTTATAACGGCGTTCAAGCTGTTAAAAAGGATAGACGCTCAAAAACCAATAATTTTACAGGTAAATTGGAACCAACGAGGTCGACAAATCAACAAAAGCATTTCAAAATCGAAAATAATGAGCCAGTTATTGTCTCACCGAATCCATCACCAGGAAAGAGCTTACTACTATCAATGGCTGAAAATTCCAATAACGAAACTGATCAAAATATCATGATTGATATGCTAAACGATGAAGAAGTTGAGTTATCTGGTGATAAATTGAATGGCAACGGAAATGGTGCAAGCTCAACTATCACGAGCCTGGATCCTTTGGTTGCACAAAACACTCTCGATTTCGATCATACATCTCAAGTGAGTAGTCCATAACTAGTTGTATTAATTCAAATTTGAGATATTTAAGTGTAACGTAATCAGTAAACGTCCCACGTTACTGCAAACTAGGGTTCGGGAATCTACAGTTATCTACAGTTTTTCCGAACTCTACTACAAACGTTGTTATTAACGTACTGAGTTCCATAAAGTTTTAGTTGACGACTAGTTCAAGCTTATCAAAATCAGTTCTACAGATATTTTTATTTTATGCAAGTCATGATTTCTTTGATGTGGAATTCAGTGGAATTAATTATTAAATGACTAATTATAAAAAAAAAAAGTTGGAATATCATTCAGAATTGATCCCCATAGAGATATCCAATCAGATAAATTCTTCTGTTCATTTCACAAAGCTATCATAACATGCCTAATTTGGCTTTATTTCTAATTTAGGATGTACACATTCTCGGAAATAACGATGACGACGACGACATTTTTGAATTTGCTGAAAAGAAGGACGAAACAGTTGATCCGAATGCCTTAAAAGTTGTTAAATTTAATCCTCCACATGTTGAAGATATCATAAATCTGCAATCGAGTAACGATTATACAACACATATAGATAATGTACAAAACGATTTGAATTCTTTGAAGGACTTATTGAGCAATGATGCTTATCAGCTTGATGCAAATCAATTATTAGGGGTAAGTTATCAGCTTTTATATCCATTATTATCCTTTCTATTTTCATATATAGATGTTTTTGTGTATCGACATGAGGTACGAATTGTGATTTCAATTCTCAACTGCCATTTGCATTCATGCTCGTATATATTTTCCAACGAAATGTATCTATAAGAAAAAAAAAATCATTTAGGGATCGATGTTATCATCTCTAATTTCGAACTTTATTTTTATTTATTTCTCTCTCTTTTATGTTCATCTTTTATCAAAATAATTATGTCATTAATGTCACACATTTAATTACAAACACAATAATTATAAACTCCCCTCCGTTCTACAATTGATGCTGATCAATGTAGATGCCGCAGATGCATCAGAATGGCAACTCAAATATGAATGTTAATATGTCATTCGGGAGTTATGATATGGAAACAATCGCTAAGGTTTGTCTAATCATTTTATAAAGGATATAAAAAAAAAATTATATACGAAATTTAAGGATATCAAAAAAAAATTGGGGAATTCAACTAATGTGTAATGATGCTAACGTTTTTCTTTCTTTATTATATTTACATGAATTTCTCAAATTACCCCAAATTCAACAAATCAAAACACAAAAAAAAAATATGTTAATTTAAAAATTTGAAATAATATTTTTTTTATAAAATAATGTTTAAAAACTCAAAGAGTGCTGATGTAGAAGCCCTGCAGATGATGTCATATGAAGTAACTAAACTAAAATTAAAAAATATCAAATAAGAATCCCAAAATACTACTACTGACTATATATATATTTATATATAATAACATCGAAGCTAATTAAATTATTAAGTCCATATTTCCATCATTTGTAAGATTCAGTCATTGTCAGTTATCTTTTCTTTCTCCGATATGGACTCGACGAACTCCAAGATATATGGATGTGTGTATATGAAAATTTAACGGGATAGCTAGTTTTTTTTTATTCAGAAATTCATAATTTCTCTCGGTTGAAGTAGTGTTGTTAACTTGATGTCTGAATGTTTTGGTAATATGTAGATCATAGACTTTAAAGGCGGTCTACAAGTCATTTGATCAAGACAAGAGTTGTCTGACTCGGCAAACTATTTTGCCTATAGTTATATGATGCCTGGACATAGTAAAAGCTACCATGCTGAAAATTTAAATAATTATCATTCTCAGATCTTGATATTTGTGGATTAGAAGATCAATGACAGTCAATAGCTAGACTAGTGTTTCTTAAACTAGTTTTGGTGTCGCCACGTCATCACAAAAAGTGTTGACACTTGATCATTCAGATGTATGCGTATCTTTAGACAGGTCTAAGTCAGATTTTACCTGAGTCAAGCAAACAACCAGATTACAACACTAGTCGTTCACTAAATTGACGTCCGTCGAAGAATTGAAAACTTTTAAACCCACATTTGTAGAACGTGAGGTTTTTATGTCACAATTTCATGCAAACTACCCACTTTCAGAAAAAGGTATCAAAATGTAGGACGTCAAAACAAAAGAACATCATTATTTATATTGTAATCTTCAAAATTCTCTAAAAATAAACTTCAACTCTTATCATGGACCAACTAAATTGATAAATTTAATTTATCCTTTAAAATGAGTACATGGACTGTACGGGAGAGCATATACATCGATATATCTTGCTAGTATCCAAAATGCGTATTACATATAATATTAACACAATTTCTTTATTTTCAGTTGTTTGGCAACGAAGATATCATTGGATACGAATTGCCATCCAATATGGAACTTTTCGAGGATGTCAAGAAAGGTAAGTGACGAAATCATCGATAATGCAATATTTATAAATTCGAAGAAATTGTTACTAAGTTACTCCCCAATTGTTTCCATGTGAGCTTGTCTCTTTTGCTAACCTTGCCAAAAGTTTATGTTCCACATCATTGCTTGTTTTCAATGTGGAACATTTAAATCTACAGATTATTATTATTATTAATTTTTTGAAAATAAGAAAATGACATTGCAATGAACTTGGAATGGAAATGATTTGTGCATAAAATTTTTCCCAAGAATTTTCAATTAGCCAACTGTGTAGGCTTAATAAATCTTATTCTTAGATGCTCATTACGAGTCATTCAATTTCTAAAATTTGTTTAAGAGCCTCCACCCTTTGAATAAATTTTTTTACATCTTCAACCCACCTTCAATTGTTGCTTAGCGATTTAGTTTCTTCTTTATTTGTGCTTCATGTACAGTACGATACCAAATTGTTTGAAAATTAAGCTTCTGTGTTATTCAACGTTTTGAATGATCAAATCCCGATTGGTACTGAAGCTTATGTTCGTTGATTTCCGGATCTACAACATTTGCGGATGTTTTTAACAATCCAACCTAACCTAATTATTCTTTTCAATTTAGATGGTCGTACTGGAAGATCTGAGCTGCTAGAATATCAGCCATTCAATAACAATTTAGACTTGAATGAGCTTTTACAAAATGTTGGCGATGGTTTAGAACCAGGTAAATATTAATCATATAATAGCTCCAAAAATAGAAATTTAACTTTTGTTCTCTTTCTTTAGAAAAAGTTTAAAGGATTCAACAAAAGTTTTTGCGGAGGATGAGGTCCAAATGAAATGAACTGATTCACTGTTTTTATCATAACACAATATCTTTGGAAGAACGAACAATAATCCTTTAATGGAATCACATTTTCTTTCTTTATTTTTAACATGTTTTTTTTTTTGATAACATATTAATTTTGCTTTATGAGAAAATATTAATGATTATAAATAGAATCTTAAGTTTCGCTCCTAACAACTATAAATATATATATCTACAATAGTCAATCTTACTACTTCACTTTTGTAATACAAGATTTAAAAACAAATCCTTTAATTTAGATCTCACAATAACAAAAAAAAACATTAATGATTCGAGTTTGAAATGCAAGATAATATCCAGAATTGGATGTAAAGTTGAGTAAAAAAATTTTTGCACATAACACGAAACCATCGAGTACAAAAAACCAATTTTAAAACATACAAAATACATAATTATAGTTATCGAATAAAGAGCGTCTGATTCTCTGAAATATTTGATAAAAAAAGGAGCATAAAGTCTCATTTAATGTTGTTCCCAGCATTAATTAAACGATTCTTTCTCATAAATAAGATTTTAATTTATGTTGAAGCAAGAAATAATTGAGCGTGGTTTCTTGGTATGTGATAAACCTTTCCATCTTATGCTAGTGTTTAGTTCCAGTTCATAAAACTTTTTATTTTTCGTCATGATCGTCAAGTCCTTCAAGAATCATTAAATATATTATAAAATATTGAGATTTCTTTTTGTTAAATAAATAAAATTGTAATTTTTTAAAATATCTTTTTTAGGTAATTTGGTATTAATTAAGTAATTATTTGTTTATCCTCATTTATAAGTCACAATCTTTTTCTTTTGTTTATTTAAGAAATGTTAAGTTAGATGCTAATGTATATTTTTGCAAGAAAGAATATTATTAATTAATTTTTGAATAAAACATTATTCAAAAATTCAATTCTGAGTCTTTTTCTTCTTGATTCTTGTTTGTCTTTAATTGATTATTAGGAGCTTCATTACATTGGTTAATGGGAAAGTTCATTGTTGGAAGTAAGTTATTGGAACAATAACTGGATGTTTCTGACTTTAAATTGATTATTAAGATTTCTTTCTTTAATTTGAATAAAAATCTGCAGCCAAAATTATTTTTTGACCTAATTTTTGTCCAGACTCCAAACATGTGATACATCGTTATAAAGGTATTTCAATGTGATTATGATCGCATTAAAAGATTTGTTTTAAATTTTCAAATTATTATAGAAAAAAGTGAACGAAATTCTTAAAATTTAATGTTTTGACTGTTGAGACAATATTTATGAAGCGACCCCAAATTCAGTTCCTGTTAATTAAACTACATAAAAAAGCGAATCAATCAGCAAAAATTTCATATTCATATCTTTTATAGTTCTTGAGTTATTAACGATTGAATTTTGAAGTTTGGGTCCTTCAAAAATGATATTACACTCATGGGAAAAAAATTGAAAACCCTTAAAAGCTCTGTTGATTTTTACACGCTCTTAATACCAAAAAGAATTTTTAATTTCTACCATTCTGATCAAAAGTTATTAGCAGTTCATTTTACATTGACTTTGAACCGATACAAAACCGATAGAACCGTTTCAAAAATTCCAAAAATGGCGGAATCGTATAGCTAAAATAGAGGCCTTTCCAGCAATATATACTTTGTCATACTTAATTTGGACCATAAATTGGCTATAGTTCATTCAATGTCGTCAACTGACTTACGACAAAACTCTAAGCTAAGAATCATCCATTCATTTTTCTTTTTAATTCGTAACGTATTTTTGGAATTCAAACGAGGCCCTGCAATTTTTCGTAGTTTCGCTCCCTTCGAACAGTCAAAAATCAAAATAATTTGAAAAAATAACGATTTAAACAATTTCATTCAAAATATTAATGTTAAGAATCTGAAAATCAACGTTTAAACTGCACGAAAAATAAGAAAAAGTAGTGTTTTTGGTAAAAATTGTTATTTATTAAATGCCTTATTATGTAAGATGATAATCTATGATAATTACAAACAGGAAAATTAATTCATTTTCCATCTAGTTTATAAGTTGTTGTAGTTTGTTTTTTTATTAGGTATCATGCAGCATAACTGGAGAATATTTTTAAAAGTTTAGATTAAAAGTTACTCGAATACTAGTACATATTTGAAATAAGGAGTTTAATGCCTTGATTAAGATAATTTTGCTTTACATAATATATGTAGTTTAATGACGTCAAATGTTACTTTATCATCGGCTCCATCCGTTATTCTGTGATTTTTTTTTATCAATTCCTTTGCTTTTGTCCTTAGAACACGAATGGAACCGAATTAGAATTACGATAGTTTTAAAACTAATTGAAAACAAAAAATTGCACACAAATATAATTAAGGAATGTTAATTAAACTTCATTTTGTTCTACATTCCAGCCGCAACTTACAATGGCACTTGTGTCGTCTTTTGCAATACTCTACATTTCTTCTTGTCTTGTATAATAATTTGTATTATTTTGTTATAAATAATGTTGAATACTTTTTCATACTTGGTGCATTAATGCTCTATTTTCATTTCACCAAATCACTTGGCAACATTTCATGCATTTCTCATGATTTGTAATACTTTCAGAGTTGTCTATTCTAACGGTTATTTTTAATTTGAAAAATATGTGTTGAGAAAATTATTCAAATTTGAAAAATCCGTTAAAAATTAAACAAATGCAATTGACCTAAAAAACTGGTGTTAAGCAACTCTGGTTCCCACAATTATGTTTTAAAATCAATATAAGAAATGTTTCACATACTTCATTTTTCAATTTTTCTTTAACTAGGAAGCACAAAAGCCCAATTACATACATTTATTTTAAAAATGAGGAAGAAGAAATACAAAAAATTTCATGTTTCACACAACTTTAAGCTGGAAAACTGGAAAAATTCTTACTAAAGAGTTCATTTATAGTTAAAAACAAGCTACGCACAATAATAATAATTAATTAATTAATAATATAGGCTAATTCACAAGAAATACGCGCAACAACAAAAGCCTTTCTAACAGAAAAGAAAAGAAAATTAAAAAAACTCTAATTTTTTTATCTCTTCATTGACTAAAACAATATTATTTTATGATTATATTGCAATATTATATTATATTTAATTTTTTTTCGATATACTTCAACCCGTATATCGTGACAGAGACGAAAAATGGATGTCGATTTTCACTTAATCTAGCCTACGGTTACTCAATTACTTCCAATACACAAATCAAACATTTAAAATGATATAAAAATGGCTTCATTTGACTTTTTGTTTTACTTTACTCATATATAGTAAGTTAATATATATATTATCATGTTAAACACACACACTTATACTTTTTAAAGATCACTAACGCCATTTGAGCCGTTTGATGTTGCAGTAACAACGATAGGCTCTGATGATGGAACGCTATCGACATTTGGTACGTAATCAAGAGCCATTAAGCATGCAAAGACTGTCATGACCATTTTTGGCTTTACTTCTGTTATGTCTTCTGGAAGTGCATAGACTCGAGCGCCAATCTTTCTTGCCATTGATATTGCATACTTTGCATTCGTGAATTTTTCCTACAAACATTAATCATATTTAATTAATTTAAATTTTATTCACATTTAATAAAGCACACAGTAAATTTACCTCATATTCCTTGCCTTCGACTACAAGTTCATAATTAATACTTCCTGGTTTTATAGCGTCAATAAGATCGAGTACAACCTTTGCATTACTGATTGATGAGTCTTGGAAACTTTTTATTGCTGATTCCTTGCCAGCAGCTTGTAATTTTTTATTGACCCAGCTCACAATTTCTTTCTCGACTGCGGAACTGCCTGTATTTGCTAACTGTGATAATACCGATAGAGTGTATGCTCGCATCAATTGCCAAATGAGTGCTATAAATAAATTCCAGCGTAAGTAATAATAATACGATAAGTCTAGTGCTGATAAAAATGGAAGTTGAAAGATCGCCGAAAAGCGGACGATCAAAGCGCACATTTATTATGTGCTGTAGAGTAATTCATGTGACAAATCACATTCCATAAACATCATTCGAGAATTGAATTTAATAAGTTCGACGGTTTTTGAAAATTTGAATTTTTAACGATTTTCAAAAATTCAAAATTTGATGTACTAAAATTTCAAACTTTTGAAAACCGTTATTTTTTAAATTGCGAAAATACGTTAGAAATTGAAGGCACATAACTTACCTAATGTTAAAGTGGCATTTCCATCGCTGATATCTTGCCCAGCAATGCCAACAAGTGAAAATTTCTGTTGTTTTCCCAACTCGACAGCATAGTTGCAGTTCTCAAGCTTCTCCATAAATTTCCTTAGTGGACTAAATCGTGAATGCACCCGTTGCCAGTTCACGGAGCCTGGTTTAATGATGTCAAAAAGTTGGAAAATGACAAGTCCATCAGCCAAATCAGAATATAGCCAATTTACGTATGGCTTCACACCCATTGAGTTCATCCAATTCCTATAAGTCTTCTCTTCGCGTGTCTCCTCAATTGCTTCTAATCCCTCAATTTGATCGGGCTGATCGAGTCCTGGATGATTATTGAATAAATTAGCAACGAATGCCAGGTTCAATTTATAAACGCCGTTGACGACGTCTTGTGGAGTAACAAAACTTCTGCAATTCAATTTTGCAGCTTGCTGTAACATTGTTTCGGCACGATGTACTAAATGTGGCTCGTGAATGGCTTCCATTGTGACTGAATTATTTTGGAAATTAGAAAAAAAAATTGTTAATAATGGCATTTAAAAATAGCAAGTAAGTTTGTATAATACCTCCAGCATCCGGTGGTGCAATTTGCTTCAACAAGTACGAATAAATTTCCGAATCACTAATGTCAGTAGTAAAGTTTGTACAACGACGTTGTACTCCAGCGCGTTCCAAATGATGATTTACCCAACGTAACAGGATTGCTTCAGGTGATAACTTCATTAAATCTTCAAGACGCTCATCGTCATTAATAAGAGTCGCGAGTCCGGGACATGAGTCAAGTGTAATGTGACTAAATAATCCAACGCGAATAATTTGCCATAAAAGACCAAGAACAAGATGAGGCTTTCCTTTTGCCAAGTCATGTGCATCAATGTTGATAATATTACACCCAATTGCTGATGATGAGACTAGAGCCAATGTAAGGTTCTCAAATTTTGTATAAACAGTCAAGTTCTTTTTGTTAATTGCTCTCTCATCTATCGTATCGGGACATGAGTGATTAATCAGCTTACACAATAAGATTCCGTCCTTTATTTTATCATATAAAGCCTTGCCTTCCGGATCAATTGGCAATAAATGCTTCAAATCTTGATCGTTCAATAAATTACTGTTTATCCATTCGCTAAATGAAATTTGTTCTTCAAGTCGCACCGAATGAGTAGTTCCGGCTGCTGACGAATCCGACATACCACCCAATGTCTCAAGATTCTCTTTTTTCGATACAACTTGCTTAAATGTACTCGCAACTTCTTTTGCTTTAAGGTCAACACAAATCTTTTCAAACTCATTGTAGTTAAGTTTGCCTGGTGTCTTTAACTTATGCTTATTGCCAAATTCCTCAATCATCAAGCGAACTTGATAGCCTGGTAATTTAAATCCGACTTGATCAAGTGCTTCCTTCAATTCCTTTAGCTCCACAAATCCGTCAGTTTCTTTTGTGATCTAAAAATAGACATGAATCATACATATGATCGAGATTAGAATGTGCTTTAACATATGTATGCATATTATACTATAAAACTTCCGGAAAAAAATGAGTTCAAAGTCCGCATAAACTGCCTCGACCAGACTTTGACATTTTCTCGGGTAATGTATATCTTTCAGCCTTTTGTGACTGTAATGTAGTGTAATATGCAGCAAATATAATAACATAAATCATTTCCCAAGACTCTTATCAAGAATTTAAAAAAAAAAATAATGAGAAATGTCAAAAAGAAAGAAAATTAAAAAACATTTTAAGCACAACTTAATATTGGAAGCAATTTAGTGCTCATAAACATGTTTATATTGGTATATTTATTATCATGTGAAAGATAGACGTAGTTCCATGGAAATACTTATAACGATGACATGCTAGCTCATTGATTTCAATTTTCAAGTGTTTATAGAAATATTGTTATGTCATTAAGTATGTTAATGGTCGATATGAGAATGTTATCAATTTACTCATACACTGTTGTGCTTCTTATCGAAACATTTTGATAATGGATTACCAATTAAGAACTGATAGCATTTCTCTGCAGAGCAATTACTTCATCAACAAGTCGTTTAGGAATTTAATTTTTGCTATGTTTATTTATAAGGAAGTTAAAGCTTTAACAAATGACGAATCATCAAGAATTTTTTTTTCAATTTATTATCAACGGTCTTTTTGAATTCAGATTTATTTTTTGACGAAAGATTTTTCAAATTTTTGAAAGCTGTTTAATTTTAAATTCAGAAAAACCGTTAAATATTCCATCATTTTTCAATAAAGATCACGAAACATCAATTAAGAAAGCAGGAAGAGACGCGTCTGTCTCATTTGTAACAAATCTAAAAATGCTGACAAATTGTCATTAATCGTTTCAAGTTGGTTATCTCAATACATGTATCTCTCATAACAAATCCTCAATTCATAAATCATGCATCATTACAGCATCGAACGAATGTTAAGTCCATTAAATACGCAAAATAATGCCCAGACCAAACGACTTCCGACAATCTTAAATGCATAAAGAGAAAATTACGAAAACATATTCAAATATATATTTATCGGCTGTCTAGCAAGGTATTCAATTCATTGGAATTTCATTAAGGTATTCATTTTCTCACTTCATCGCAGCATATTAGGTCATCTATTCATGAATATTCCAATATGTTTCTAGATCAACAAACTATTTTTTTTTTCGCGCCAATGCGAAACACAATGTAAATAAAGATATAAGCATAAAAAAGAAGTATGTGCGTGCATGCTGATGATGATTACATTACACAGAATTCATTGAAGCAGCGAGAGAAGCAAGAAGAAAGAGTCAACTTTCAATTTTCTAAATATTTATGCAGCTTGCTGTCGATGGAATCAACACAACAACAATAATAATGAATGTAAATCTCACTTTACGCAACATAATACGTGCTGCACTTTTGGATATGAATAAAATCTATGTTATGGGAAAAAAAAATTCCTAATTCGAATCGGTATTCACCTAATTTTGCTGCCTACCGTTGACGCAATACATGCACCATTGTTTATTATTTTAATTTCGACCGCAACACTTCTTCTCGTCTATTTTCCATTCTCATTTTCTTCACTTTAATGACTTTAAAGCCAGTTTATAAATAATTCATTACATGATTCTATTGTTGTGACATAAAGAAACTTAAAAGCAACTTCAACATTTTCATGGTCATCATACTGCACATAAATCTAAAGCTACATAGAATATAAGTCAAAAATCCCGAATTAAACTTGACTAGGTAATTGCTGTTTTGAGTGTTTGTTTCTCATATTAAGTAAATACACTTATGTGATCAGTTTGCTTACTGGCTCGTCTAACCTGTTAGTCAAATTGCAAAATGTTTTTAAGAGGCTTGAATTTCCATAAGCAAAAAATATATAAATGAGTCAGCTCAGTGTTGTTTCTAGAATGGAATTTAGTAAGACTTGGCTGGAGAATAAACAAATAGTACTTAGTTTTGAGTCATTGTGGTGTTCAAATGGCATGAAAATGGAGCTTTCTTAAAGCTTTACATCTAGTTCACAAAAACCTTCCAATAATCCATTAAATGACTGGAAACATTCAGAAATATTCACTGAAATACATTTCCAAGGAATAATTCAAATCTCAAATGACCGTTTTTTTTTTCAAAATCAATTGATGACTCACTGGAATTTCCCAGTTCTTTCATATTTTATATATTTTCGTAGAAAGCTTATTTTAATTCCAAAAACTATAAAATACGTTATCTCATGAGACATGACTCACTCAAACGCACCTGTACAACATCACTGACTCAATTCTATTCCAAAAAATATAACAACAGACAAGTTGCCAACTAATCAACGAAATCACCATTTCGAAAAATTGCATAAAAAGATTTCAAGATTGACACGACCGATACTAAGCAATCGAAAGAGTGAAATGCGCTTTGATCATCGTTTAGGCACCGACCTGCTTCTATTATGCTTTTGAAATTAAGATTTATTGCGAAAAATATGAAAAATTGCTTACATTTTAAATAGCTTTTAATAGCTTAAAAAGTTTATCGGTGCCGTCACGTTTGATATTTATTATTATTACCATGTATTAGATTATAATGAAAGCACTGTACAGTAGCGTCCAAAAGTTTAGAAACAGTCTCAATTTAGTTGAATTTTATCAAAAAAACATACTTAAACATAAGCAAATAAGCTCAAATTTTCACCAACTGTGTAGTTTTTGCTATATTTTAATTCAATAAAAACATTTTGTATTATAATTAAGTATTTCAAAAATTACCGTTAAAATTCAAAATGGCTGTCGTCCAAAAGTTTGGAAACGATTTTATGATAATTTATTTTAAAGCTTTATACTTAATTTAGGTATAATTTATAACTCAAAACATAAAATTTGGACTTTATTCTTTGTTTTAAAACAAAAAAGTATGTTCAAATCGGTTCCTTTCATGATTTATTTTCGATTTCAAAATGGCTGACATTTTTATATGATATTAATCAAAATTAACACTTTAAGCAAACTTTTTTCTAAAGTTTAAATGCTTATTGCATAGTTTTTTACAATATCTTTCAGAAAATATATAGTTTATTATGTTTTGGTGAGTTTTGAAGTCAAATTTAAAAAAAAATACTTTTTTGGAGAGAAAAATTTGCTGCTTAGAAAAGTTCGAGATAATTTAATTAATTAAATACCAACAAACTATTCCACATTTTGGTACCAATTTATTGCATTTCAATTCTCCTTTACGTTTTTGTATGATTTCGTTAACATATTTCAAGGATAAAACTTTTATTTAACTATTCTTTAACCTACAACAGACAACCTTGAACGACGCAAAATGTTTTTGCAAAAAATTTCTTATTTCCATAATTAATTTAACATGTTTTGTTTAATTCATCAATAGAATGTTATTTTAATACATTTTAGTCATTTTGCAATAAAATTGATAGTAAATTTCAACAATTTTTTGCAAAAACATTTTGCGTCGTTCAAGGTTGTCTGTTGTAGGTTAAAGAATAGTTAAATAAAAGTTTTATCCTTGAAATATGTTAACGAAATCATACAAAAACGTAAAGGAGAATTGAAATGCAATAAATTGGTACCAAAATGTGGAATAGTTTGTTGGTATTTAATTAATTAAATTATCTCGAACTTTTCTAAGCAGCAAATTTTTCTCTCCAAAAAAGTATTTTTTTTTAAATTTGACTTCAAAACTCACCAAAACATAATAAACTATATATTTTCTGAAAGATATTGTAAAAAACTATGCAATAAGCATTTAAACTTTAGAAAAAAGTTTGCTTAAAGTGTTAATTTTGATTAATATCATATAAAAATGTCAGCCATTTTGAAATCGAAAATAAATCATGAAAGGAACCGATTTGAACATACTTTTTTGTTTTAAAACAAAGAATAAAGTCCAAATTTTATGTTTTGAGTTATAAATTATACCTAAATTAAGTATAAAGCTTTAAAATAAATTATCATAAAATCGTTTCCAAACTTTTGGACGACAGCCATTTTGAATTTTAACGGTAATTTTTGAAATACTTAATTATAATACAAAATGTTTTTATTGAATTAAAATATAGCAAAAACTACACAGTTGGTGAAATTTTGAGCTTATTTGCTTATGTTTAAGTATGTTTTTTTGATAAAATTCAACAAAATTGAGACTGTTTCTAAACTTTTGGACGCTACTGTAAGTCTAACATCCAATGAATGAAATTAAGTTTATTTTTAAACCATATTGTATGAAGCTGAGATTAAAGCTATTTAATACAATTTAACAAGCTAGTAATGTATTATTTTTTGAGGGAATTGGCTGCTTAATCTTTAAATCTGATCGTCAATTTCTAATTCGTTGACCGTTATTTTATTTTTTGAAATTTATAATTATCAAAATTCAAATATTTTTGGACAGTTATTTTTCTAAATCTGGAAAATGCGTCTTCGCTGTCCACTAATCACAATACCAGCTTCAAGTAAGTAAGCCATTGTCTCATGATCTGGTATTATTCATAGACATAATCTAAATTAGTCTATTAAAAGTGAAGTTAAATTATGAAAAACTTCCACTTCTCTCTCTCCGATCTCAAACTGTTATTATTCATTAATTACGTGCATGTTGTTGTTCAAGACCTCAAAATAATTTTTAATTTTGTGTCTGATTGTTATCGGCCACACATATATCTTCTTATTGTTTGATTATAATTTAAAATAATATTATACTTTTTCGAGAAATCATGTAGTATCTGTGTATAACAGTTTAACATTTATAGAAACGAATAAGCAGGCACAAATGCCATTAGCATTTTTTAAAAAATTGTTCTTAACAAACACTACGTCATTTGACCGCGAAAAAAAGCTATCAAGTTGTGTTTATATATTAAATATTAAGTAAATAAAGGAACACAAGTAAACAAAAAAAAAGTCATGACTAATCATCGTCATCAAAGCAATGCTGATTCAAGTTAAATCCATGTTTAGATCGTGCTCATTTACAATATATATCTAAAGCATTTGTGCCGACGACTATTTGCATTTTTGCGACGCGATTTAAACTTCCAAGGCCAAAAACAGCTCTCAGAACTTACACATTAAATTACTTGTGAATTATGAGCCGTTTCTTATGGAAGCGCACACAATGAGAATCATGTTATTCACAGAATATTAATGACATTACAAACTTACAGTTTACAGTTTTTCATACAATTTCCTATAATTTCATTATTGGATAATAAAGCTATGAATCAAAAAAGAATTTAACTCTTAAGTAGTAAGTAGGTATGAAAGAAATGAAACAATGAGTGAATTGTTGTAAGCTTTTAATACAAGAATGAACCAGAGAGTTATAAAAAAAATTTGTGTGTGTCTATCTTGAGTATATGTGAAACATATGGAACTAAAGACTCGAATGGAAAGTGGCAACAATGCTTGCGAGCGAAACGAGTGTAACAAGCAAAAAAAAAAAGAATTAATAAGACACACAATTGGGAACCGGAGATTTTCTTCGAGAGGTATTCCATAGCCTCTATTGTACAGTGTCTCTTATATTTAATTCGCTAGAAAAAATTGAAATTGTAAACTCATCGCTGACTGTGACTCTAGCTGACTATACCACTACATATATCTTGGTGGAAATAAATATGATTTCTAATGTCTAATGAAATCAAATAATCAAAGAGGAAAAATGGTTATTTGCCTAGATATATATCATATAATAATGAATACCAAAACCACTTTCAATTGAATTACTCGAGTTTCAATGATTTTTCATTTTACAGCACATTTTTCATAGGTACTTGCGGTGCATTTTCTTGTTGCACGTTTTGGATATGTAACTTGTGGTTTGTGGCTTTACAGCATGTTTGCTGGATCTTTTTGAAGCGAGGTTCAAAAAAATCTTTTAAGTTTGATTAAAATGTAAGAAAACCGTTCAATAAAGTTCAAAACTCAAATAACAAAAGAAATTTCAATTAAGTTAAAAACTCCAAAAACTTTTAATTTCTAAATCTCAAAAAAGCGTAAATTTTTAAATTTCAATAATAATCACAACAAAGGCATCCAAAATTTAATCTAATCCACTGGCGACTTTAATATTAGTTGTCTCTGTATCTGAGCATCGAAAATGTATGACTTTAGTGCGTGGGGAGAGATATTTATCTTTGGGTGCGACTTAGTCCAAAGCACACAGTTTAAAAAGTAAACCTCCCCGTTAAAAAAAATATTATTTGTCAGTCATTAAATTAAAATAATCAAAAATAATGCTTAAGAGGAGTATTAAATTCAAAGTGAGTTCCATTTAAGGCATTTGGACTGTTACATAATCGCATTTGAGGTCTCTTCTTTTTCTTCATTCTCTGCGTCACAAAAAGCTCTTGGTTTAATTTTTTCAACTTTATCAAAAAACGGCAAAAATATTTTATCTATGAGTCGGTAAGAGTCATGCTTTATGTATGATTAAGAAGCATTGACATCACTTTTTGTAAAATTTCCAGCGACAATTCCAATGAAGTCATATCATACAACAACTTAAAAATATCCAGACAAACCAATTATCCATAGAGAAAAATGTCATTAAATTGTTCACATTTATCTGTAGACATTAATTACAATGTTGCCTTTATGTTTTCTCACTTGCACTTATTGGACATACATGAATACTGAGGAATTGCATTCACAAATGAACATGAAACTTTATATTTTTTTAATGAGTCAGCACAGAACTTACTGATGGCCAAACTTCAGTCTCCAAATGGCTCGTAAATTCAATCATTTCAGTGGCTTTAGGCGAGTTTGTTCGGTCCATTGTCTTTGATTTAATTGTCTTGATTGAATTATGCAAATTTTGACTTTGATTGGCTCTTTAATTTATTATGAAGTGATCACTTTCGCGTCTACGAAATAACTGAGTTTCAAAAAAATTATTAACTCGAGCTTGGGCTAAAAATTATTATTTTTTATCAGCAAAAAGGCTTATCGGCACACAATATAAATATATAAAAACATTTTTATCGAGTGAGAATGCAATCAAAATAGAATACTACTAAGAAATCGCAAGCATAAAAGTCGTCGATTCAGATCGAGTGATGGAGGTGCAGTTTTGGAGACTATTAGCTCTTTATTAGAAATGTTCAAGAATTTAGAAGTATGTTTAAAAATAACGGTTTTTAAAAATTCAAAATTCAGAACCCTACAAATTATGTTTCTAAACTTCAAAACACTAAAACAGTAAAAAAACATTTGTAAGGTTCTAATTAAAAAATTCAGCATCATACAATTCTATGAAATAGCTCTGACTGGAAGAGAGCGATTAAGCCCCCCAAAATGTTCTTAATACACCCCTATCTCCAGCCACACAAAAAAAACCTATTAGACCTTTATTATTCATCAGAAATACACTCATTGTCCGAAGCACAGTGAAGCCCAAATAAGCAGACGTAGTCTAGCAGAAACCAATCAATAGATAGTTGCAAATTATGATAAAGTGTTTTTTAATTGAAATTATATGCCAAGAGTATTTGTGCTGTTGTTATTATCGAACCAAAATTGATATATTTATGGATAGACACGCAAATAATAATGATCATACACGTGTGAAGAAATAAAGAAAGAGTACATGATTTCCATTTAAATCAAGTATCAAGTTGTTCCCTAATTCCATTAAGTCTCATAAGGAAGAAAGGCATACACAAAACAAATCATGCAATGAATCATTTTGTAGTTTAACATGTGTGAATCATCACACATCATTAGTTTATGTGCTACATAATAATATTTTCACTTTCCTGGTCTTCTATGGCTGATAGTAAAATTGCAAACAACAACAGCATGTGTATATTGACCCGTACACATTTATTTAATTTTGACCTCATTAACGTATTAAAAATATTCATTGTTTTACCAGCAAAATAGACGACAACGTCGACGACGCACATTGAAATAGTGATTTCTTTCAATTTGCATAAAATAAATGAATTAAGTAAGAAATACTGTCTTTTTTCCTGCTGTCGTGTAATCAACACTTGATTTAATTTAAAAAATGAAACTTTACGATGATTCACAGCAGGTTTCGTAATTATTAGACAAGCTAGCTTAAAAGTTGTCATTGAATCAGAGACAAAAGTGCATTTTACATGCTTTTATTTGGGTCAGTTGGCATTTATGACTATTGACATTTGTTTTTGTTATGAATAATGGATTGATTGTGGAGTTCATTATCGATTGATAAGCTTTGATTTTCTTGTGACAAATAAAATAAAGAATTTTACAGATTTTGAGATTTAACGGCTTTTTAAAATTGAAATTTAAAACCACAAAAATGTTATCAAACTGCTTTTATATGGTTTTGGAGCACTCACAGAACATTTGAGACTGGGGTACAACCTTCTAGGCATGACATAATTTAAAAGACATCAGAACTAATTCTAGTAAGTCAATCAAATAAATTTACAGAGCACATTCTTAACAGTAATGCGCGAAAATTGTAGAAAATGTAGGTAAGCAATATTGAATTAATAAAAAGTAGTAAATGAATCAAGAATTAGTCATGAATATTTGAATGTTTATCGATTCTTATATTGATTATTCATCGTGCGGTTTTTTCGCTTTCCGAATAACTCTCTGCAAGGAATTTTACTTATTTTTGTATGCAGCACATCGCGATGTTTGCTGATGACTTAAATATCACGAGTTTTGAGACATAATAAATGCCTTTACTAATGAAAAGTGGATCCCCTACATTGAATGATTATTTATAAATTACATAAGTGGTGGCATATTCCTACTATTCCTGCTCACGAGATTAAAAATCATGAACAAATCGTCATCATCATTGTCATTCATTATCTACACGATATTGTTTTATTTTTGAGATCACATGAACTTCTTCTCATTTTCTCTATTACTGATTATGTTCCATAAAGCGCGAATAATTAATTACAATTGTTCACATGTGTGTGAACAGCAGATTGGTCGGTCTTTTGCTGGATCTTCAATCTATAAACCGTACACAAAGTTTTTTTCAAAGAAACGGTAAGATGATAATCATCATCAATGAACGGAGTAGCACCGAGCAAAAAAGAGAGAGAGAGATAGAAAGAGACGAGGATGTAAAGAATGGAAGAAAAAACTTTCGTCATCAGTTGCCAATAAAAAGAATTTCATGTTTTCAAGTCTTTTAATGGAATTCGGGGTATTTTAATCATTAAATTAATGTAAATGCCATAGTTTACGATATTTTCTATATATCCGGACTTAACAGACTAGTTCCGATGAGCCAAAAATGCTATAAATTGAGACAAAACTAGTAAATGTCTGAGGGTGTGGATTGCCGACTAGATTTTTTTTTCTTTTTTCTTCCTTTTTGACATGTTATTAGTTTATTTAGCTAATTCATTAACAAAAACATAGCACAGTCATTAACTTACATCATTGAAATGTTCTTTAACTTCGGTTTTGAACTCCTCAGAGATTTTTGTTTTCATAAAACTACTCATTTTAATCTTTTTTTTTGCACAACTTTTTTCTTTTTCAAAAATTTATCAATAAATTTACTTCATACACTTAATTAATTTAACTTATTTTCTTGCTGCACGACTTATCTATTAGCATATAGATTTAATTTAACTTTAATAGTAGCACTAAGCGCTATTTTTTAAACTCACTGATTTACTCAAAATTTTAGACTCAACTAAACACTATACTCTCACAAACTTCTCAGTGGAACTGACTTTTCTCAAACTTCCCCTTCTTTTGCTTACTCAATTTAAACTTCTAGGAACCGTTAAAAAAATAAGCTGCTGTATCTATACAAAATTTGTGCAATAATGAATATTACTTAATGTCACTGGAAATTTACAAAGACTACTGCTACGATTATAGCTAATTCTTAACCAGGCTTTATTTCTCAAATCTACTGTAATTAATGGAACTTATAACGGAAAATTTATTTTCAAAGACTACGTGGAAAATCAAGATCATTGAAGATCCAGAAGATCCAGAACAGCAATCAATCTTAAAAAAAATAAATATACCAGCAAATAAGACAGCACCCGTAGAATAAAATGAGGAAGCCACGAAAGAATAGAAAACCAGTCAAAAATAAAGCCGCTGGATATGAAAGTTCTGATAATGAAGCTACAAATCGAAATGCTGACTTTAATGCACTGAGTGTAAGTAATACTTGACATATTAATCATAGCTCAATCAAAATTGATTCATTTAGATCCACACATTGAGGAAGTACCGAAAATTCTATAGCATGCCGATCGCATCAAACCTGAACAAAATGGAACTAGCCAGAGAAGTTAACAAGCATTTTCCGAAAATAGCACTTGAAGAAGAGAAGACAGTCATCAGTTATTTCTTACATTTTACCAAAAATGAGACAGTAGTTAAAGAAGAACAGCCTTAATATGTGATTTATAGATTATAAAGCTTTATTTACACAATAAAAAAGATTCTAATCAGGGGGAATGACTGTCTGTAAAGTAAAATGCTTATTTTACATCGATTTTACACCATTAGATGTAAAATGTTGTAAAACGATGTAAAATCGGTGCAAATTATACACCAGCATGGAAATTATTGTTTTTTATATTCACACCGTTTTCACGTGTGAATCTATTGGTTTTGTTCAGATTGAAAAATCAGTTTTTCGCATTTTGTGAGAAAATGAAGCAAAATTGGTTATAAAAGGTCCGAGAAGAAAAGTTTGTGCCTGAAATTTTACATCATTTGCAAAAAACAGATTTCAAAATGGTTGTGGCTTTGCTGAGAAAATCGCAAAATACGCTTTCTGTAAGCAAGCAAACAAGCATGCAAGTTAATCAGCAAGAAATCTCAATAACGAGAAATCGTAGAGACTTCTAGTTTTTTGCATTTGAACCGTGCTGATCTATAGATGAGCTATATTGTTTTTGGGCAAGGTAGGAACAGCCGTTGCTTCAGAAAAAGCAGTGAAGAGTATGAACAAAATTCAGATGGGGTAGTCGAAATTTTAGATTTCGATTTTTTTTTTAAACTTTGCATTACAAAATGAAATATTGGTATGTGATTTATGTCAGAATTATGTCAATTCAAATAAAACATTGAAACTTTGCATAAATATTCTAGTGCTTAAAACAAATACAAATAAAACATCTTAAAATTTATTTGAGCAAAGAACCAAGAAGGAAATACATTTTCAATTTTGGACTAGGGGCGACCCTAGTCAAAATCAATTCTGTCACTTTTTTCTTTGAGGGTTTATCCAAATGCATTGAAACTTTGCATAAATATTTTAATCCTTAAAACAAATACAAATAAAACATCTTAAAATTTTTTTGAGCAAAGAACCAAGTAGGATTTACATTTTCAATTTTGGACTAGGGGCGACCCTAGTCAAAATCAATTTTGTCACTTTCTTCTTTAAGGGTTTATCCAAATGGATTGAAATTTTGCATAAATATTCTTGTGCTTAAAACAAATACAAATAAAACATCCTAAAATTTTTTTGAGCAAAGAACCAAGTAGGAAATACATTTTCAATTTTGGACTAAGGGCGACCCTAGTCAAAATCAATTTTGTCACTTTCTTCTTTAAGGGTTTATCCAAATGCATTGAAACTTTGCATA
Source organism: Chironomus riparius (assembly GCA_917627325.4). Lineage (NCBI taxonomy): Eukaryota > Metazoa > Arthropoda > Insecta > Diptera > Chironomidae > Chironomus > Chironomus riparius. The sequence goes on from OU895879.1 coordinate 39,616,176, forward strand.
AATATTCTAATGTTTAAAACAAATACAAATAAAACATCTTAAAATTTTTTTGAGCAAAGAACCAAGTAGGAAATACATTTTCAATTTTGGACTAGGGGCGACCCTAGTCAAAATCAATTTTGTCACTTTTTTCTTCCAGGCTTTATCTAAATGGATTAAAATTTTGCATAAATATTCTAGTGCTTAAAACAAATACAAATAAAACATCCTAAAATTTTTTTGAGCAAAGAACCAAGTAGGAAATACATTTTCAATTTTGGACTAGGGGCGACCCTAGTCAAAATCAATTTTGTCACTTTTTTCTTCCAGGCTTTATCCAAATGGATTGAAACTTTGCAAGAATATTCTAGTGCTTAAAACAAATACAAATAAAACATCCAAAAAATTTTTTGAGCAAAGAATCAAGTAGGAAATACATTTTCAATTTTGGACTAGGACTATAAATATTTTATACTTAAAACATATACAAATAAAACATTTTAAAATTTTTTTGAGCAAAGAACCAAGTAGGAAATACATTTTCATTTATGAACTTGGGACAGGTCTAGTCAAAATCTAGTTTCCATTGGAAATTTTGTGGTAGGTGCAGGGGTCTGAAGGTGTGTTAAGATCGAGGGGGTGAAGCTTCATTGAGCGAATAAATAACGGTCACTTTTTGAATAGATATATAAGTAGATAAGAGTCGAATAAAACGATTGATCATATTAAAGTATATTTAAACTGTGTTTAGACTCTACAATTTATAGATTATAAAGCTTTATTTGCACAATAAAATAGGTTTTAATTCAATACAATCGTTTCTTTCTCTTCATCATCACTGCTTGTGTCTACAATTTCCATGACATTTATGATGCCCTTCTTTTTTGGACTTTCCTCTATTACTTGAACATCACTATCGCTGCTTTCATCTGATTCCTCTTTTGTCCAAGTTGATGCTACTGTATCACTGTCGATTTTTTCAAAGCTTTCATCAGCCATTACTTCCTCTAATTCCCCAGAACCATCATTCTCAGTGTCCATGACTTGATCGATTTCTTGAGTATCTGTGAAATTTGATGGAATATTTGTGAGTTTGATGCTTTGTGAAAAGCCTTTAGCTTGACCATTTTCTCTGTCGATTCTATCTTGTTCTAATGCGTCCTTAATGTACTCAACTATGTGCTTAGCTCTTTCTGCTGCCATATCAGAGCATTTTTGAATGAGATATGGACTTGTTAATGAGACGCCTGTTAAATGAATTGAACAAAGTTCTTTATATGCATTTACAGCAAGAATTAATGAGGCATTAGTCACTCGCTCTTCTAGAATTGTTGGATCAGCAATTGGTGTCTTGCCTTCAAATAGAGCATAATTAACACAAATTGGATAATGATGAAGAACGATTGGAATCAAATCCTTTTCAGCAGATTTGTGTATTGTAAATTCACCATCTCCAGATGCTGTACAATCAGGTCTTCGGAAGTGAGCAAGAGCCGAAACAGCTGCTATGCATGCACAATCTAATAATATTAAAAATAATAAGTAGAAATAACTAGTTATTCTTTAATTAAAGAACTTACCTATGACATTTCCTTCATTATTTAATATACTAATGTCTACTCGTAAGTTCCAGACCTTCTCTTCAGCCACAATACACAATGATTCAAGATCAATACAATTGGATTCTCGAATTGTTCGTTCTAAAATTCTTGTAACAACTATACACGGCTCATTTTGTTGACTTCCCATTTCAACATTAATAAAGATTGTTCCTTCATTTGGTCTTGTTGTCTTGGGAGTACTGACTTCACATGATACACTTGCAAATACCTTTGTTTCGCCTAATGAAGCTATAACTGATCCATAATTTTTACCATAAAATATCGCCAAATTCCTAAATTCATTTAATCCACGCTTATCTATCCTTAATTTCTCAGCTATTGCCTTCTCAACGAATGCTCGTTCATTATTTGATAGAATTGGATCCTTCATTGTTGATTTTTCACTTTTATTAAAATATTGTTTTTAACACTGTTTACATGTGATAATTCCTTTTCGATCAGGAGGAAATCTGATATTTTTGATGTGTATTTTTTAAATTTTTGAAATTTTAAAATACGTTAGAACTAGTGGTCTACAGCTTTTATGCTGTTTATATTAATGTATAATTTCTCTAGCAATAATTTCTTTTTTTTGCCACATGGGATGTTTTTTTTTCACATTTTTCATCCAAATTCAATTTATTCATATATTCAAAATCTTATTAATAATCAAACGGTATTTAAATTAAAACCTTGAAGGTTGGTGTTAAATATATTTCCAAATGTAGCTAAACATAATTCACTAGATAAAAGCACTATTATTATTATGCTGTTTATTGCTGATTATTGATTTATGGGAATTTATGAGCTTTAAAGCCTAGATCAAATCAACAAAAATTTGAAAATGTCTAATTAATAATCATAAACATGATAAAAGCTCACATTGTTCAAAGTAAGGAATTGTTGTGCATAAAAGTGAGTCATTGATCTTCAGAATGTTTCAAAATCTATTTTCCAATTTACTCGAAAAGCTCCTTCGTGCACAAACAAATTTATATGTATGTCAACATTATTTTTAACTTTTCAATTCTCAATGAAATACGTGAAAAAGTCGTCGAAAGATCAATGCTTGAAAAACTATGTGCAGGAGCATGTATATATATCTTTTAAAAAAATGATGGAGAAAATGTTTTTCAAAGCAGAGAAGATGAGAATTGACACTAGAGAAAATTAAAGATTCACCACTTGCTTATGTGAGTCGGGAAATTTTTTCGGACGCACATTATTATTATCTAATAATAGAATTGAAGATCGTTTTCCTTTGCAATCGGCAGAGATTTTTTAAATAATATTTAGACATTCATTTTGCTTACTGTTAGTCGACTAGCAACCTCGGGCACGGCGACAACTGCCAATAGAGACTTAAAGTTAATTTTTTTGTTGTGAAGAAGTAAGTTAAAGTGAATAATAATTTTATGTGGAATAAGTTGTACCTGGATTTCATACTAAAGTATTTTATAAAAGAATTTTTGGAGTCGTTCCACTCAAGTGATATAATGAAATGGGATATATCTTAAAATTCAGTTTGTGACGAGCTTATATAACTTCTGTAATATTATATTACATCTTAGGAATTTTGTAGCTATTTCGAGCTATCTAAACTATTAATTAAGTTCTTAAAAATCCATGACAAAATTAAGTTATGAGCTTTAAAAAATCATCGCTAATTAATTGGAGATCTAGAAAAGATCACCAGATATCAAATAATTTTCTTCACTCATGTAGTTCTATTTTTGTAACATTGAACAGAAAATCTAAAACATATTTTTTTATTGTGCAAGTGTGTTAAGACATTTTCTTGGGAAGAGAGGATACATACTATTTCTCAGAGTTGATCTTTTGAGTCTAGTTTTAAAGTTTTTTTTTTGTCATGGAAAAGATTAGAAGATATTGTGAAGTAACTTATCATTCGATTTGAACAACTAGCTCTGTTTTTCTCTCGAGATTTGTTGATTCGAACTTTTAAGGTTTTCAGTTTAAACTATATAGATTAAGAACACCGAGATATTCTATAGACTTTTTAATTGGATATACCAGATCTAAGCTATCTTTCAGAGATAACAACATTGCTAGTATCATTAAGAGCTCCACGATCCAAAAAATCTATTCATAACAACTCCATCTCCAAATTTGCTGAGTTTATTTTTGATCAAAACTTTAAAGTTTCCATTGATTAAAGATTCAATTCGAATATAGCTTATTGAAAGTTGCTTATCAGCCAAACAAAATCAACAAGTAGTCCCAGAAATCTAGCAAAATTTATAATTGTATGTCACAATAAAAGTATTCCTTAAAATAATGACCGACAGAACAATAAACTGTCACATTCCTTTCTATAAATTCAGTCGATTGACCAACTCTGTTGATCGTATTGTGAAATAATGGCATTAGTAAAGAAAAATTCACATTCTTGCGTTTGGCAGCTTGCCTCGGTTTTAGCTCAGAAAAATATGTGAATATTTATATCTACTCCTACTAACGACTACCTCTCACACCTACATATGCCACTTGCAAGGCTCCCGATATATGCTTTTCAAATGAACGATTGAAGAAAATCGTGAAGAAAAGTTAAATAATTTTTATGTACGAATCTAAAAATATCATTTTTTTGTACTTACAATGATTCTCCAACGCATGTGAAATATTTTCACATCCACACAATTTTTTTCAACTTTAATTTCAACATTTTTTCATGTGGGGTAGGGGGGGGGGGGGGTGTCAAAAATATTTCATTCAATTTCAAAGCCTGCTTAGGTCAAGATTCATGATGCTAAGAATACTTTTTTTTTCATTTATTTCCAGGTAATTCAAAACTCCTTTCAAAATGTCCGACGAAGAGGAATATTCGTAAGTAGCGATTCACCCATCCAGAATTTTCTTTTTTAAATTACAAAACCACAATTTGCTCCTCAATATCAAACAGCTCCAATATCAAAATAAACAATCAAAATAATTTCCAATAATGAATTTCTTTAAAATAATATAAATATATACTTGACATATTACACACAATTAAAATATAAATCTTTGTACCTTCAAACCCTCCAAGCATCTTTGTTCCATGATCATTAAAATATCATTGATATATCAAATGTGTATCACTCAAGGGGTGCAAACTTTTTGATGCATTATTTCATGTTGCACAACATGTCACACATCACTGTCACACGTAGATTGTCAATTTTTGTTGTAAATTTTGAAAAGATCGATAGATTTTGTAAATATTTCTTTGTATCTAATTGATCTTATTAGAAGCTCAACTAGCTGACACCTCTTGATTTTGATATAAATTCAAAAATCCTGAAATTTATATTTTTTGGTGCTTTATTGATTGATTCCTATATTTGAATTGATTTTTTAAGTTTTTTTTATATTGCTGGGTTTGAATTTTTGACTCACATTTTGATAATTTTGAAAGAAAGAAAATTTACAAAAATGAATTTTAAAAAGATTTGGAAGGAGCCCTGAGCTGGTAGATATATGTTGAAAAAAGAAAAAAAAAAGTATTTTATGTTTTAAGATTTAGACATTAAAACATATATAATCCTGCATTAAAAGTATATAAAAACATCCTTTTTTTTGTTCGTTTCTTGTGACTACCTCCTTTACACGTTGAATGTAAAAATAAAATATTTAGTGATGAAGAAGAAATCATCGAAGAAAAGGGAAGCGATGAGAGACAAGAAGAGTGAGTATGAATTTTCCTTAAAATCTCTTTTTCACTGTCACTGTCTTATTTGTTTAAATATTGCACTTCTTTATTAATTTATCAATTTTGAAGAATTTTTGAACTTTCGAATGACACACTTTGAATTACTTGAAAATGACTTTTTTTGACGACTAGAAATAAAATTTCACTTTTTCATTAATTTTTTAATTCAGTCTTGAAAGGATATAATTAGAGATGCTAAAGCAGCGTACGCTTATTTACTTTTGAATGTTAATCAATTTTAATTTTCTTTAAACAACTAAAAAACTGTTTGGGCGGTAAGGTTATTTGGGGTGAGCTTAAATTGAGGTACATGTGATCATAATTTAATGAAGCAATTCAAAGCAATAATAAATTGATTTTTTTCAATTTCCTTGAATATTTCTAAATGTAAACTTTGGCTGTTTACAAAAGAATTTATTAGATTTGCAAGTCCGAGTACTTTGAACATCTAATATCTGGGTAGGATCAGTAATTTAGAGTTTTATTATTAAACACATCTACTAGCCTTAAATGTTTTTAATGTAAAGAGCATTTTACGATCAGATTTCATTTGATTTTGATCACTTTAAAGATAAAAAAGATCCGATATTTGATCATATCAAAATTTAAGCTCAACCCAAAAAGCTTCCCGCTCTCTTGCATCTTTATGTTAGGATTCCAATTATTGTGTCTGTCTAATTGTTAGGATGACGGTATAAATTTCTATCTACTAGTCAATGCTTCTTTTCCAAAACAAAAAAAACTGTCTTCTCAACAAAACTTAACTATTAATATTGATTTAAACATAAATTTATAGAATGAAGTAGAGAGTTTTTCCCTTTTAGTTCTAAATGAATGTTATTCTGTTTTTTATTTGCAGGAAGTAAGTGCGATTAATCCAATATAATAAAAAAGATACAATGAAAATTATAATAAAAATATTAACCGCGATATTGGTTTCTAATAATCACAAAAGAATGTTAATTTTTGGCCTCACTGTATAATGTCTGGTTTCCGTAGTAAAGAAAGTGGTAGATTTTTTTTTGACTTTTTCTCTTCAATTTTATTTTTAGTTTTTTTTTTTCATTATTATTATCGTCTTAGTAGAAAATTTAGTAATGTGGGAGTTGATCGTTGACTAGTTTAAATGACGAAATATATTTTCTCATTTAAATTTAGTCTTTTTTTTTTGATGCAGCTTTTTCTTGTTTTGTGGCTCACTTTTAATTTTATAACCTCAAAAATTATAAATAGAAAAGACTGCATCAAAAGAACTTAATTTTGTATTAGTTTTTGCATTTAGATGCTTTTGCTTAAATTGCACATTTTTATATTAAACCCAAAAAAATTTTAGAGAGACCCCCGAACTAACCACTTAACCTACTATATAGTTCAAAAATACAATTTTCAAAATTTAAGTCTTAAATTGAAGAATTTACGATGAAAATTGTAATGAAAATGGTTGTAAATTCTTCAATTTACTGCTACAAATTAAAATATTGAAAAATTCTTTAATTGGTCAGACGAAAAAGAAAATTTTATAATTACATGGGGACACACACATTAAATGTAGAACTTATAAAAATTTAAAAAATTATAAAAAATATCGTAAATAATTAATTTTTCCGTTAATTTCAAATTTCCCGAAATGTTTTGTTGAATATCCAAAAATAAATGATCATTGTCATATGTTAATGATTGCGATGGGCAATGAATATAATAAAAATTTCAAAACGCTCGCAGACACGCAGCAAAGGCAGAGTAAGTGCTGAAGTATATTTTTAAGAAAAATATTTTTTATACATACACTGAAATCTAAAGTTTTTCTTTTCTTTTTAAATGTATATATCTCATTTTTTCATTTTTCTTTTGAAACATAAAATTTTATGTGTATATAACTTTGGGTCTTGAGTGAAAATGAAGAAAAAATCTTACAAAAATTTTAGATAAAAAATGTAAAATTTCCTTCAAAAAACACACCACGAAATGTGAATTGATGTTAGCTTTATTGGTAGGATGACTTATTTTTCACCCAAGATGTTCAGCCGTTATGAACAGTTATTTGCGAGATAAATGATTTTTTTGATGTTTATTAACAAGTTTTTTTTAAACGGAATTCAAAATATTTGAAATTTCCTCATCAAAACTGTACAAATTACTTGTAAATTTTCTTGAAAACCATACAAATTTTCAAAATTTCAAACCAAAAACTAGATTTTGAAAATTTGTTTGGTTCTCAATTAAAATCAATAAGAAGGAGCTGTCTTTGATGATCAATCTCATTTAACTTGAATTCCAGCATTTTATTTTTGGCAATTCAATTTTTTTTGAAGTAGATACAAAACATTTGGTATAAAAAATCTGCTGATTGCTAAAAAATTCATTAAATGTTGAAGATTTTGTCGCAAAAAAATAGTAATTGCCAGTTACATTTCGGAAAAAATTCAAAAGCGAAATTTTGATAATTCCCAAACTATAATCTCCAATTTATTGTTTTGGTGTCATTAAAATTATCAAACAACCTGCACTAAATGTGGCAAGTCATAGATGTTGTAGATGGTAAATTATTGCTGTTGTAAATACATTAATATTGTGTTATTTTTGTTTGCTGTCTTTAGCTAGCATTTCCTTTGTAAATATAAATTATTTGTAACCAATTTGTGAGCTGTATTTTGATTCGATACAGTTTTTGTATTTGATTTCTGACCAACCACAAAAACCAAACAATTAAAAATAAACCAAACAATGATCTATCAAACCTACAAATCCTATTATCAAACACAAAGCATACAATTTTAAACACAATTAAAACCGTTTTGCAAAACAATTTGAACCTAGTTTACAAATCAATCCTATACTATAACTTATAAAACACACAAACACACACACACACACTTACCAACTTAATTCCAACCATTTTCACAACGCATAATGTATTTAAATAAAATTTATTTGTCTTTACAAATTGTTGTAAAACAGAGGAGATGATCCCGAGTTCATTAAACGCCAAGATCAAAAGAGATCTGATCTCGATGAACAATTGAAAGAATACATTATGGAATGGCGTAAACAGCGCTCAAAGGAAGAAGATGAACTCAAGAAGCTCAAGGAGAAGCAAGCTAAGCGCAAGGTGTCTCGTGCTGAAGAGGAACAACGTATGGCTCAACGCAAGAAGGAAGAAGAAGAACGTCGTCAACGTGAAGTTGAAGAGAAGAAACAACGTGACATTGAAGAAAAGAGACGTCGTCTCGAAGAAGCCGAGAAGAAGCGTCAAGCTATGCTTCAAGCCATGAAAGATAAGGACAAGTCAAAGGGTCCAAACTTCACCATCCAAAAGAAGGAAGGATTCGGTGTTGGCACAGCTGCCATGGAACGTAACAAGACCAAGGAACAATTGGAAGAAGAAAAGAAGATTTCATTGTCCTTCCGTATTAAGCCATTGGAAGTTGATGGCTTGAGCGGCGAAAAGTTGCGTGCTAAGGCTCAAGAATTGTGGGAAACCATTGTTCGTTTGGAAACAGAGAAGTATGACTTGGAAGAAAGACAAAAACGTCAAGACTACGACTTGAAGGAATTGAAGGAAAGACAGAAGCAACAGCTCAGACACAAGGCCTTAAAGAAGGGTCTCGACCCAGAAGCCTTGACTGGCAAGTACCCAGTAAGTTCACAAGCTCTACTGTTGATGAATATTTTAGACTCAAATGCTATTTCCATTACAGCCAAAGATCCAAGTCGCCTCCAAATACGAAAGACGTGTTGATACCCGCTCATATGATGATAAGAAGAAACTCTTTGAGGGTGTAAGTATTTTAGAAATATTAAATTAACCATTAAAATGATATTGACTGCTTCTAATAATTAAATTAATGCATAAAGGGATATGACACATTAAGATTAGAGAGAATGGACAAGAGATGGAAGGAACGACAAGACATATTTATGCAAAGATCGAAATGTAAGATCTGTGTCTATCTGTGTTCATCATCTCTAGTGACTAACATTATTACATTCCAATCAAAATTGTATTCACACATTACATGTTCAATGTCTTATTTCTTTTTTTGTTTGTGACTTATTAGGGATTCGACAACATCTACAAAGAAGTCATTGAGAAGACATGGTCCGAACGTAAAGATCAATTCTCAGGACGTCAAAAATGTAAGTTTGTAACTAATTCTTCGTTCAACATCATTTTGTCATTAATACTCTTTTTAAACATGATGTTTAATTCGATTTCTTAATAAATTTTAATGAAATTAATTATGGGCTGCATCGAAAATGAATTCTACATCATCGAACCTACTTTTTCTTATTTTTCATTAATTTTCTCCATTGAAGCATTTTATATTTTTAACTAGTCTTATAGAACTCGCCGAGACAAAGATTTTAATAACAAATTTAAGTATGTAAAATGTCTAGTTCCTTCTGTAGAGCCATTCGAATATCCTCCGATGACGTAGAATTTTCGGGAATGGGTATTTTGAGTACACAAGACCTCTAATATCTTTTTAATTTAAAGCATAAACTTAAATATTTCTGCACTAATTTGTGCAAGTTCATCTAGTTGTTCATTCAAATTATCATTTCAAACAATAAAATCGAGTGTTTTGTATTTTCCCGAAAAGCAAAATAACGAATAACCGTTATTACGAATTACAAATTTACGAATGTTCATTTTTACGAAAATTTTTATGGTAAAAACTTATAGGATATAATTTAAATCTCAAAAAACCGTTGGTTAAATCAAACATTAAAAGACAATTAACATCAATTTCATCATTTAAATGCGAATAGATATAATATAATAATTATTATAAGATGAAGGATTAATAGAACTACAAAAAGATTTGCACTTATTTAAATGTGTAATATTTTTTCTTGTTTTATGGGTAATTCCATGAGAAAATTTTATAGCAAAATAAAAATTTTATAGAAAAAATATTTCACATTTAAATAAATGCAAATCTTTTTTTCAGTTCTATTAATCCTTCATCTTTTAATAATTATTTTATCATATCTAATCGCATTTAAATGATTAAATTACTTTTAACTGTCTCAATATTTGATTTTATCCAACGGTTTTTTGAGATTCAAATTATATCCTATAAGTTTTTACCATAAAAATTTTCGTAAAAATGAACATTCGTAAATTTGAAAATTCGTAAAAATTGTTTTTCGTTATTTTGCTTTTCGGGAAAATACAAAACACTCAATAAAATCCAATGTTAGCAAAGAGAACAGAGTCCGTTGCAAACAAAAAAAAATTCAAAATTTTCACGCGGTATTTTTTTAAAATTTCAAAATAAGAAAGTCCGTTACTTTTTATTTTTTTTAAACTAGCTGTTTTTTAAAGCATTTACATTTAAGGAATGCAATTTCATCACAGTAATTATCTTAATCATAAAAACTAGTAGTAATGTTCATTAAAATCACAAATCACTCAAATAATAATAATTCACAACGAATTTCTTTAAAAATAAGAACTTCGAAGATTCGATTTTCGAAAAATAAGAACCTCAAATTATGTTCCATTTTGTGTGGCAAAAGCGTTAAAATTAGGAATCGATGTGTATTAATAGGATTTTCAGATATTAGATTTTCGCAAATACTCTCAAAAATGCGGGAAATTTTAGGAAATTTTCAATTTTTTTTAAATCGTTAATTCGATTTTCAATAAATTTTAATGAAATTAATTATAAAATTGTAGCAAAACTTCCAAAATGGTTCGGTGAACGCCCAGGCAAAAGAGCCGGAGATCCCGAGACTCCTGAAGGAGAGGAAGATGCCAAGGTCGGAGCTGAAGAGGAAGAACTTGAGGAAGAAGAAGTTGAAGAAAAACACGTAAGTTTAATATTATAATTTAACGGTTTTCAGAATTTTGAATTTCACCGGTTTTTAAAATTTTGAATTTTTGAACCTCAAAAGTTCAAAATATTTTGAAACCTGAAAAGTTCAAACTTTTTTTGACGGTTATTTGAGAACTTTTTAATAACTTTTGTTTTACTTAATTAAATTGTAATTTTAAGGTCGAAGTTGAGGAAGAAGAAGAAGAGGAGGAAGAAGAAGAAGAAGAGGAGGAAGAAGAAGAGGAAGAGGAGGAAGAAGAAGAATAAACACGGAAAAATGGAACCAAAAATTGTCTTTATCATTTCCTTTTTTACTTTAATTTAACGGCTCTTTTCGTTATAATTTAATTACTCTATTCTGCTCAACATCTGAAATAAGTTTATAATAAAGGAAATTTCATCTTACTAAATTTAATTCTCTGTTTATTCCAAGGCGTGGACACTGGGATTAATCCCAAATAATCCCAAAAATCCCAGGTTTGGGATTATTGGGATTATCAAAATAATTTTAAAATTTTTCAAATTAAATGTTAAAATTTTGACTAGTTTTGAAAAGAATAATGTCCCCAAAAATCTTTGGATACATTTTAAGTTCAGAATATTAATATAAAAATTAGCTAAAGTAATGAACTAGCATTAAAACGTCAAAAAGTGATTTTTTTACCAACAAAATCTAGTGCACTAGTCAAAAATTTACGAAAATCCCAACGACTGCAAACAAAGAAAACTTCAGTTTGATTCGAAAAATTCAAACTGAAATTCGAAAAATTTCGAACTGTTTCGAACTATTAAATTTTTTAAAAAGTAAATGATCGTTAGGGAATTAATAAAAATATATTTATTATAGTTATTTTTTGAAGCAAAATTATTCCTTCTATGTACCAATCGACTTTGAAATTGTAATTTTACTCTAAATTCAACAAAAACTTTTAATAATTTATCAATTGTATCTTGACAATGTTCAAAATCGACTTCAATTTGTGCAATTACTGTATTAATGAATTTCTGGTTAAAGGAAGGATCAGAACATAAGGTAAAACAATTAGGCTGTCTATAAATAAATTCAAGAATACACAAGAAATGTTTTTTTTCACAGCAATATTCAATATTATGCAATTTAAGAAATTCAATCCACTTATCTTTATGCACAGAGCTTTTTGAAAGTTTAAAACAAAGGTATTTTATTGGTTTTCTTTCCTTTACAACCAGGAATTACACAATTTCTGACCATTTTAAAAAAATGAAATTTTATAAATTCAATAAAGACCAAGAAATGTAAACAAATATTTTCAACGGAAATTTTAAATTCAAATCAAGTTTGAAAATGAAGTACCTATTTCCGAAAATGAGTTCTTGTTTGCAGTCGTTGGCGAAAATCAATTTAAAATGTCTTTTAAATGCTATATTTGATTAATTTACTAAGTGTTCTAATCAAAATAATCGTATATTAGCCTAAAAATCAATCAAACGATACATATTTCCCAAAAAAATTCTTCAAACTAGGTTTTTGATTCGACAAACCTAGTAAAGCTAGTAGTGTCCTCGGTGATAATGACGGCTATGGTTAAATTATCGACTTTTTGGCTTTTATGGGGATAAACCAGAGATCGAAGCCGGATTTTTCGGCTTAACTTACTTTTTTTGATAGAAAAAGTCATTCAAAAAAATCATTCAACGCCCATATTTAAATTGAACTTTACATGCTTTACTATGATTTTGTGTAATATTTTGTCAGCATGTAGCTATAGTAAGCTCAGAATTTCAAGTTAGCCGATTTTTCTATCAAAAATTGAGTTAAGCCGAAAAATTCGGCTTCGATCTCTGGGATAAACACTTAAAACTTGCTTAAAATGATGCATTTAGAAATAATAAGATCCAGTGAATACAATCTAATTTTATTAAATCTTCAATTTACTGTCAACATTTCCCGGTCAAAGATGAATCATGGGATCGCGTAATTCTCGCAATCGGGATCGAAATTGAAAATCCTGATAACAAATTTATATGGGGACTTTTTTAAAAAAAAATTACAGAAGTCCTCGTGTTATTGATCGAGGGACTTAAGCGCATTTTTGTGTTAGCGATCAGCATTTGACTGTCTATTTATTTTGCGTTCATTTACAGATCATTAGAGGTTAGAAGATCATTGATTTCAGTGCAATTACAATGAATGCTTATATAGAAAAGCTTTATTATTTAACGGTCAATAAATAATTTGAAATTTTTCCGCTAAAAGTTGCACTTCAAAAACAATAACTATAGTATAATTAATAATTTGTAGAAATGAATTTCCATATAGAAAAAGTTTATCATTTAACGGTTTTTTGAGACGAAAAATCATTAATTATAGTATATTTAACAATTTAATATCTTTAATTCTCATAAATAAATTGTCTATCATTTAACGGTTTTCAGAAGTTCAAATTTTGTAACGGTCGTATGCATTTGAAAGTATCTTGACAAAAGTTACAGTAAAATCATTAATTATAGTATAAATAACAGTCTGTTGCAAAAAATTTTCATATAAAAAGGCTTTGTAATTCAACGGTTTTTTGAGATTCAAAATTTTTCAACGGTAGAAATAAATTCGAATTTCTAAACGCTCTCATCACGTGTTTTTTCATATGAAATATAAAAATCATTAATTATCGTACAAAAAGACTGTTTCAAGACTTTTAAATGCGTTTCCCGAAAATAAAACAATGGACCTGAGCTAATAAAACAAACTAGAACTCTCTACGAGGTCTAGTCAAAAAGTTTTTCTCCGCCCGAACGAACAGACATAGTGAGATATTAAGCTACCTTTTCGAAACAAGTTTCAAAAATGCGCTAAAAAAGTTTTTGAGATCTGGTGCTTCAGCTTTATAGAATAATCAAAAACTATAAAACTTTATAAATTAAAATTTTCTTAATACCCTTTTCAATTATATATAACGTTGGACTTCCACAACAAAAAAAGGGCGACCTTATTTTAAATTTTTTACATTTTTGACTGTATCTTTTGTTATACTCAATAAATCTTACTGAAACTTTTACAGATTTTTAACCGTAGTTGTATCAGTAAACGCTGACCGAAAAATTTCGATCTCGATCCCGATCCCGAAAATTTTCTGTACCGGAATTTCGATAAAGCATGCGTGTCTTATAACTTTATAATATTAAAAGATCCAAAAACAAAACTATACTTAACAGAAAGTACTAAAGTCTGCCCGTAATTGTTTACGGGATATCATACTCGTATTAACAAAATAAAATTTGGTAACATCATTGTGTTGAACTGAATCTAGATCAACAGGAATTATTTTAGTCGATAAGTAAGATCATTGTTATTTTTTAAAAAAGTTTCAGATATAAGGTAAAAAAACCAACCACGGATTTAAAAATTATTATTATTATTATTATTATTATATTTATTATGGTCCGTATTTAAATTAAACGACCTTTACTTTTCCATGTATTTATCTTTTTAAAAGGAAAAGTCGTCTGAAAAAGTACTTAAACTATTTCAAACTGCATGAAAACCTTTAAGATAAATGTTTCAATATTTACATAAATTTTACAATTATTTCTTTTCAGTTGTAACCAGGGGGGGGGGGGGACAGAGCAAAAATTGATATGAAAAAAAAACCCCAAAATGCTTACTCTGATGAAATTTCCAAGTACTCCACAAACGAAATTGAAAAAGTCAAATTTAAAGGAACTGAAGCATGAAAGTAAAAATTTTTGGATGTCAAAATGTCTTAAATCACGATTCTCATCAGTTCCAATCAAAATTTCGGTCCTAAACTGCATCGGAAGGAAGTATTACGAAAATTTCATTTTTCGACAAATTTTTTTTCCAATACAAAGTCGAGTACTTGGAAATTTCATCAGAAACATTTTTGGGTTTTTTTTCATAGCAATTTTTGCTCTGTCCCCCCCTGGTTGTAACATAGCTAGTGTGGATTAAATATTTTCGTATATGTCTAATTCTTTTAAATAATTCACGACTGAGATTAGCTTTTCTCTGTTGTCATTTTTAAGAGTGTCAAAGTCGATTTTGTAATTGTCTTGTTGTTGTTTGTCAAGGCTGCAGCTGAGGATGTGCTTCACCGTTAGTGGTTCTGCACATCTGCAGGTCGGAGTGCTCGTACGTTCAATTAAATGTCCATGAGTCAGTCTTGTATGTCCTATACTTAGTCTTGTTATTACAGTTTGGTCTTTTCTGTTAAGAAAGTCTATAGTCTTCCATCTGTCAATGGTCTTTTTCAAGCTTCTTAATTTATTTTGTCTGTCAATTTCTTCGTTCCAGTCTAGTTGCCATTTGTGTCGAGTACGTTCTTTAATGCTTCTGTCAATGTCTGTATGTGTTATAAAGTATTGATGGGAGACTTGTTCTTTGGTTGCTTGCTTTACTTCTATGTCAGCTTTCTCGTTTCCGATAATCCTGAATTTCAATAATCGTTGGATGTTTTGTCTGTCTGTCTGTCTTGTATTCCTAATACTGCACTAAGTGAGTCTGTACATAAAGCAACTTTGGTCTTTTTTTCCTGTCAACAATTTTAATAGTTCTGGATATCGCGAATCTGCTTTACACAGAGCTGTACGAATGGCACTTATATCTGTATACGTCACTTCTCTCAATCACAGCACATCCATAGCCATCGTCAGTTTTTGATCCGTCCGTGTAGTAAGATTCGTACATGTCTTGTTTTAGTTTGTTGATTTTTTTGTTAAACTCGTTGTGAGTATTTGTGATCTTTGCTGTTGTCTTTTAAGTTTTCGTATAATGAATGTTTTTAAAAATTAAATGACTAAGGAAATTCTATATTGAATATATTTAACTGTGAAGGATGAAAAATCCAAAATGAACTTGGCCATATTATTGATTTTTTAAAAATATCTTAAAAAATAGAACAACTCAACGAAATTAATAGAATAAATTGAGAAAATTATTTTCAAAAATATATTTCTCAGGAAGAGAATGAACAAAAAGAAAGTTAACTGGCTTAAATATTTTTTCGCATGCTTAAAATCGAAATTTTAATCTTTTTAACTCATTTATGAAAATATCCCAGTAACTTAAATAATACAGCAATTAGAAGTTTATAATATCGAAATCATGGTACATTTTGCAGAACTTGTTTGGGAAAATACTGGAAATTTTAATAAAAACAAGACTATGACAAATAATCATGCAATAACTTATTACATACTTTAGAATCTACTAAAATAACCTTAAGATTCCGCAAAGCGAGGTTTTTGTCTGAAATACTTAGTACAGTAGCCATCAAACTCCAATAAAACTAGGAATAAAGCCAAAAACTTTCCTTAGACTGATGTTTTAATACGAAAATTACTTAGGACACTAGTAAATACAACTAGAAACTCTGAGTAAATGTCCAATCCTATTTCAGAAACCGATTGTTTAAATTAATCAGTCAAAACTGTATGAAAAATTATTGTATGTGATCAAATTTATATTTTGGTACTCGACAAACACTTTAAAATATTTCATCACTTTTTTAAACTTTACAAGTCACAATTGCTTCAAATAACATATTTCTTACAGTTCATTTCCTCAAAAAATTCGACATATTTGAATAATTTTTTTCCCAACAATCCCATGGGATCCCAATAATCCCAGCATTTTTGAGTGTCCACGCCTCCGTTTATTCATAAAAAATAAAAACAAATTTTTGTTCTCAAATTAGATTTTCAGTTCCATTTCAAAGCTTGCATTATTTGAATTGTCTTCGTCTATTTCATCCTCGTCGACTTCAAGCTCGTACAATTTAACGATTTTTTGATTCGATGCCAAAAATGCTGCAACTTTACGTGAACCAGACACAGCCATTAACATGCCACTAAATCCCTCAATTATTTTAAATGCACTTTCATCAATGAAATTATACATGTTGAGTATTGCTGGATCTGTTGATGAATTCTCTGAGAGATCATCGAGAATACGAGAAATTGGTAATTGAATGAAGCATGACTGAGTTTTTGTGCCAATTTCATTTCTTAATAATGCTGAAATAATTTTTGAATTATAAAACTTGACATCAATGAACGACAAATGTCCAAGTGATGAAATGTCTAAATCATCTTTATCACCAAAAACTATTTTAGCAATTTTCATCTCAGAATTAGCATAATAAGATATGAAAAGCAGTTCACAATCTGACAATAATACTGTAAAATAATTAACAGCATTCTCATCGTCTCCATCAACAGCATGTGATGTGATAATTCTTGGCATTTCACAAAGGATGTCATTTCCAACAACAATATCGAATTGAAGCTGATATTTTGATCCAATTGACTTTTCTAGTCGCTGAAAAATGCTACTAATACTTGATTCCATCATCTTTTGTTCCTGAATAAGGGAAGTATTTTTGCGGTGAGTATAGACAAACTTATTTGCCACCAAACATTCATTTTCAGACAATAATTCACTCCATGCATTTTTTGGATCATCCTGTGCTTGAATCATGATATCTTTATTGGATAAATACTGTCCAATTCTCTCAAGATTAAACCTTATTTCTCGTTCATCGGTATCTTGATTTTTAAACTCTACTCGATTTTGTTCAAAATTGTCCAAAAATTCAGCGAGATAATTAACTTCCTGTTGTGAAATTGGTCCAGCGTCTTCAGGAACACTGTCATCCATAAGTCTTGAAATTGTTATGTACAGCCAACGGAAGAAAATTTTAAAATCTCTCATAGATTTATCAATTATTTGCTGCAGTTCATGTGATTTTATTAAGAATGAGCCTGTATTTTTTAATGCTGCGTTTGTAGCTGTTCCAAGCAGTTCTTTATATTCATAAGTGTTTTGATGCATGCCGTACAAATGATTGACATGATGGAAAAGTGCAATAGTTGCACTGTAAAGTGGTTTAACTACAAGTTTTTGGATAGTTCCATAGCTCATTTCAAGACTATTACTTAATTTCTTTAATTCTCTAACAGTCATATCTTGTGTAAGGAATTGTTCGAGTGCTTCTGAAGGATATCCAAACAAGAGAAGTTCCAAAAAGTCGGCTGAAATTGCTCCTTCTGACTGCTTTTTAGCATATTTTGATAATTTATTGTCCATCTCAAGCAGAACGAGTTCCCATGCTTCTCCAATATGCTCGACTGTATCATTAATGTAGTCCTGTATGTTTAATATTAAGCCATATTTGACTGATAGCTTCCATAATGTAGCATGATATTTCATCATTAACGGATTTTCAAAGCATGCATAATGAAGTAAATTATCCTTTTGATAGAGCACAAAGAGCTGTTCAAAATTGGTACTTAACTTTGCTTCCAAAATGTCAATTTTCTCATCACCATCTGCATTTACAGACTTTCGTACATCAATTGATCCACAAGATAAAACGCCATAAACATAAATGTAAATTCGTGCATCTTCACAAATCACAATTAGAAAGTTTAGTCCACTCTTTGAATAGAATTTTGTGCTTCTATAGTCATGCTTCTTTGTGCTGGATGACACAGTATTGTTGATATTCGGCAATTGAGATAAATAAACTTTAAAATCTTCCAGTATTGATTTATCATCTTCAGGAATGTCTATGGTGTTTTGAGTCCAGCAAATTGACTTGATGCATGATGGAATTTTAATTGATATAATCACTTCCTTAGACTGATCCTCAATATCCACAAGATTAATTAAATGATTATTGTAAGCTATCGCCAATATTTTCTCATCAATTCTCCAACCTAGTGAAGTAACACTCGCTGAATTTGCATCCACTGTAGCTGGAGGTGGTATTTTCATTGGCACATCCCACTTAAATCGATTAATCACCACTTCTCCTGAAGATTAATTATATTTTAATTTAGAAAAAATTTGTGTATGTTTAAGAATGTCAATTTACCTGTTTCGCTGACTAAAGCAATCAGATCCATCTTGTTACTCCATTGCATATCATAAATGCAATTCGGGTTGTTCCGGTTTCCAATCAATTTCATTGACATTTTCGCTTAATTATAGTATTTTTGTGCTGCTCAATAAACTCAAATAAAATATAAACAAAAAGCTTCGTTAAAAATGGGTAACGGTCGTGAAAAGTTCAAATAACTCAAGAGGAAATCAATGTTATGGGAATATGTTTTAAAAGTAAATATCAAACAATTCTCAGCTGATTTTCTATCATAACTCTAGTTCATTTGTATACTTTTGAAATTTGGTGGGAAAATTCGCATCAAAATCTATTCCCCATTATGTTGGTTCCCCCCGTGAATAGACTGGAAGAATTAACGAAGGTGTGGAAGTTTAATACTAAGGTTCGTCAAGTGTGTGAGTGAAAAATTTGAAGAAATTAATACTAGTTTTTTGGTAAATACATGCATTAACACGTAATTTTAGTGTCAGGAAGTGCATTAATAGCGTTAATTGAGTCAAGTGAATATGGAGTACAGAGCAGAAAGTTAAAAAAATTGAGTTTAAAATAAATCGATTTTTCGTCGCAATAAAAAATTGAAAAAATGCAAGATTTCTGCAAAAATAGAATATGAAAATGTGTTGGATGGTGTTATTTTAAGTGTTTTTGTTGATTCGAACAAAGTTAACAACTTTCCGGCACAACAAAATTGATTTAAAGTGATTTTTTAAGTTTGAGAAAATTTTCACATGGTTTCATACATTTTTTCTATACATTGCGCAATGCGGATTTTCACTCAAAATATCATCATCAAGATATGCTCAAGACTTACCAAAGTTGTTCCTTAAAAAAGTAGTCAAAAAGACACATTTTTCATGTTTTTGACGATTTTTGTTGCAAAATTTTAAGTAAAAAGTATTGAGACTTTCTAGCAACGTCAAACTGTGCATTAGACATCCCTTTATTCCTCATAAAAAATGAAAATTTTCAAGGGCATTCGATGATTGCATAATTCTCCCTTCATTTTCATATAAATTGCTCTGATTTATTCAAATATATGTAATTTCCAATACACAAAAATACAGCAAGCAATATTAAGCAGTGAAAAGGTTAAGAGAAAAAACTTTGAACTTGTTAGCTAGCCTGCCTGAATTTAATTTCCATTTCCTCAATTAACAATATTAATGCAATGTATGCATTTTAATTCAAATATATAAATTGTTATCATCTCGCACATTCTGTGCGATTCTTACACATCATTATTATTACATATTGATAAATATAAATAAACAATCTTTCTTGTTCCACAGTTTGTCATTTAAGTTTTATGAAAGAAATCAAACGATTATTTTACGAAACTTACTACAATTTTAAGCAACTAAGAGGCCTAAACATAATTTCCCAAAATCAATAATATTGAGAACGAGAAAAAAGTAAAGAAAGCAAAAAAAATATTATTCATCATGGAACCACTTGATTCAATAATTACTGCATCCAATAACAATTCTCTACCACCTTGTTCACCGACCTTAACAAAATCTAATTCTAATTCCGAAACTTCGTCGATAATTTCCACTTCGTCCGATAATAACAACATGTTTGGTGGTGGTGAGACATTCAATAGTGGAATGGGCGATGAAGTCGCTGTTGAGCCACTCGAAAGTCTCGATGGAAAGGACGAAAACTGTAAACATTGCCAGTAAGTCAAACTATTTTACTCTTATTGCTTAATTATTCATGAATCATTGTCTATGTCTTTGTTGTAGAAAAAAGTTGGTCCTACCTCGCGTCCTGTCTTGCTTGCACTTTTTTTGCGATCCGTGTATCTCAAAGCTGACTCTCGAAAGCTCCTCAGAGTCCATCAATTGTCCGATATGTGATCAAATTACCAAAGTAAGTTTACCACTATTAATCAAATTCTAAGCTATGTAGAAAATAATAAACTATAATGCCATTTTTGTAGGCCCCAAAAGGTTCAACATCGTTGCCGTTCCACTTCATCTTGACGAATATCCTTGATCTGGCAACAACTGATATTAGCACATTGTTGTGCACGTCGTGCAAAAGCAAAGAGGAAGCAATCTCGCGTTGTAATGGTTGTGCCAATTTTTTATGCGCAGATTGTGATAAAGCGCATCGAACAATGCGTTGTTTTGAAGAGCACCAAGTAGTCACGTTGGAAGCAAATGGAACAATTCACAAGCCATTGTATTGTAGTGTTCATGCAACGGAAAACTTAAAGTATTTTTGTTACAGCTGCGAGACCCCTGTGTGCAACGAATGCTTAATATCTGATCATAAAGCAACGGAACATCGTTATGAGATCATTAGTGAGGCAGAAAAGGATATGCGTATGGATGTTGAGAAATTATTGATGAATACACGCAATAAAATTGATTATTGTGACAATGAAAACTCAAAACTCGGCTCATCATTGGGAGAATTGCAACAACAACATGATACAGCACATAATGAAATTAATAAGGCATACGATGTCATTCTTAGTGCAATTGAGAAGCGTAAAGAACAGGCATTATCTGACTTGGGAAGTTTACATGCGGAAAGAGAAATTAAGATTATGGAACAACTTCATTTGATGGAAAAGTCAGTCGAACAAATGGAATATTGTGCCATGTTTACGAGAAAATTATTAGATAATGGAAATGGACATGAGATTCTCAGCATGAAGAAAATGATTAGTCAACAATTGACCAAATTAATTGATAATATTCCGAAAGTTAATATAAACTATTCATTGGAATTTATCTCAAACTTTAAAAAGTTTGAAGAATTGGCACCAGAAATATTTGGTAAATTCCGTACTGAATCAACAGCAATGATTAAAGAATCAACACCGCCACCAACTTTGCCAGGAATTCCATCTCTTCATAATAGCACAAAGAATATTACGTTAAATGGAAGTGGTGGAAGTAGTTCCGTTACAAATGGCAGTATTTCAGTTACTGCAAGCAGCCCAATATCCTTGCCAACATCCTCAATGCAATCATCATTTGATGGTGATATGAGTAATGGAATTAATAGCTTTGGAAAAGGATTTAATACCTTAATTCCACCATCTTTAATGACACCTGAATCACCAACACCAAATGCCATAATTCCTGCTAATCAATTAAATGTCCCACAAGTTAGCAGTATGGTTGAATATAATTTGCATAGACTCGCAAGTTTTGCTGAAAGTACATCACCTGATTTAACTGATTCCATTATTCCACCAGTTCCTGCAGTCGGCTCAAATTTCTTACTTGATGAAATGCTCAATGGTGGTGATCAACAGATTATTAATAATTTGCAGGCACTCGCTAAAATTGGTGACATGACTAATGGTAATACCTTGAATAATTTGGGAATGATTGATAACTTTATATCTCCATCGCCAATCTTACAAACTCCATCAACAATCGGAGGTATTAATAATGATCTGAAAATGAACTGTTACTCACAATTTCGTGCACACGATGGCGGTCCGTCCCAAGGAAATAATCAATCAAACCTTTCGAATGGCATTGGACGCAATAAAGCTCTTTCGATGCAAATTCGTGTCAAGTTTGGTGCTTTGGGGCAGTCTCGAGGACAATTTAATTCTCCTCATGGATTCTGCTTGGGATTAGACGAGGAAATTATCGTTGCTGACACTAACAATCATCGAATTGAAGTAAGTAGAACTTTAGAGTTTTATAAGGGGCCCTGACGAAAAACAATTATTCGTGATTTACGCTATGATTTGTCGATTTTCTCCGAATCCTTAAAAAGGTGGAAAATTTAAAAAAATGTTTTTGGTGTGAATTTGTAAATAAATTTTTTTCGTGAACTTTTTTTAAAAGACAGACGACAGTTGGAACGTTACATACTTCTTGACCCCCCCTCCCCTTATGTTACATTTTGTTACAAATTTTCAAACCCCCCCCCCCCCCTCCCCCCTAAAATGCGAACATAATAAGTGAACGGCCCCTAATAGGATTAAATTAAGTTAAAATTTTTTCAACGGTTTTGAATTTTTTCTGTTGTGAGTTGTTTGTTTACAAACAAAAATTAAGATGCAATTTCAAGAGGCATGAAAATATCACAAAATAATACTTTTCGTACCTAATCAAATCATAATATTTGGAAATAATGATTGAATAATTAAGATATTTGAGAATTTCAAATTTAATTTTTCCGTTGAGCAAAAATCCAAAAAAAAAAAATCGTCAAGTCCCTAAGATATTTAAGACTAATAATATTGCTTTAATTTAGGTATTTGAAAAGACGGGAGCTTACAAGTTTCACTTTGGGGTACCGGGAAAGGAAGAAGGACAATTATGGTTCCCTCGTAAAGTAGCCGTAATGAGAACGAATAGTAAATTTGTGGTTTGCGATCGTGGAAATGAAAGATCTCGCATGCAAATATTCACAAAGAATGGACATTATATTAAGAAAATTGCAATACGTTACATTGATATTGTTGCTGGACTTGCTGTTACAAACCAAGGACATATTGTGGCAGTCGATAGCGTCTCTCCAACTGTCTTCATCATTTCAGAAGATGGTGATCTTGTTCATTGGTTTGATTGTAGTGATCACATGCGCGAACCATCAGACATAGCTATAAGCGGTAAATATTGATACAAGTTGTTATTATATTTACTTTATTGATTGACTAAAAATAATTTTTATGACCTCGTTTAGGCAATGACTTTTACGTGTGTGACTTTAAAGGACATTGCGTTGCTGTGTTCAGCGAAACTGGTCAGTTTAAAGCTCGTATCGGAAGTGAGAAAGTAACATGCTTTCCAAATGGAATCGATATTTCTGATGCCGGTGACATCTTGATTGGAGATTCTCATGGCAATCGATTCCACGTTGCATGCTATAATCGTCATGGAGAATTACAATGCGAATATGAATGTCCTTATGTTAAAGTAAGTACTTTGATTTTTATAAGAAACATTTAAAAGAAACAAATTTAACGTATCTTTAGAATTTGAATTTAAATAAAAATGTTTCCAAATCTGTTGAGAGGTTTTGAGATTCAAATTTATTAGGACGGTTGAAAATAAATTTGTGCTCAAATCAAAGAATCTTGTCAACACAAATGCTAATTTAAACAATATGATGTTATTTATAGGTCTCGCGCTGCTGCGGCTTGAAAATTACAAGTGAAGGCTTAATAGTCACGTTAGCAAAGAATAATCATCATGTATTGGTGTTGAATACACTTTACATACAGTGATTTCCAATGACCGATAAAAGAAGAACTCTCAAAAACTCATACGCTTCAAATTCTTAAAAGGAATAACAAAAAAAAAATATTTACAAAATACAAAAATGGATAAAAAAAAACAAGTAAGAAGATTTTGGGAAACTTAAATGATAAGAAAATGATGAAGGAATCCGTAAATGGATGAAAAACTAATAATAACAATGAAGAAGAAGAAAAAAAGAATGAAAGAAGATTAATATTAACATTTAATAATATTACAATTTATCAACTTAATGATCTCGTTTTTTGAAAGGACTCTAGTGTTTTCTATTTAACCTTTCAAATTTATATATCAATATAAGAATTGCACGTATTATTACATAACTCCGTTTTTTTTGTCATTAGAAATTTTTTCATTGTTTCTATGTTTAATTGTATACAATTAGTTTTCGATATTTAAAATATGAAAATTACAAACTTGAAGAAAAATACACAATGATGGAACTGGTATCATTCTAAAAAACCAAAAATTAATTAACTTATTTCCATGGTGTTTTTCTTTCTGGAAGCTGGAAACTTTACAACAAAATAGAAAATGATCTACTTATATACATCCGCAAAGATACACTCTCTATTATTTTATAGCTGAGCTTACACAATAGATATTTAACCATAATGATTCCCTTGATTTAGTCAGTTGTATAGCACGTATAAATTCCTTTTTTTAAGGCTAAATGTCTGAATAGTCTACACAAGCTTCCTTTTTGTTGGATATTTTTAATTATTCTGTTTTTTTTTTTATTATAAGTAAGACGTTTTATACTTATATATACAAATGAACCTTATCTAATAAGATGACTCTTTTTCTCTTTTTACGTCCTTCGATGATGCTTTAGTTCCATTATTATACAATAATAATAATATTTACAAAATGAATGCTTTTACGATTAAACTCTGCTTGTGAAATGTCCACAATTGTTAATATTTTAATGCCAGCGCAGCACTTTGTGGTAATATCGAATCTTATTTATTCTCATAGCTGATCTGCTGGTTATTTTTGCTGTCTGATCTTCAATTCAGTGCTTATAGAATGAATCAGGTTTACTATTACGACGATGTGCTGCATATGTGACATTTTACCAGCTCTCTCTCTCTAAAACAAACTTTTTAAAACTATGAAATTTCCTCTTTTTATTAAAAAAACTATTTAAGAACATTTCAATGAGAAACTATCAAAAAAAAACAAAAGCAAAATTTTGCGCCTTTCTAGTTGTTCAGACAACATTAAAAACATTTCATATATTGTATTTACAATTAAAAGAACCGCTTAACTTTTTACACATGATTTTTGATTCTACGTGTGATGGTTTTTACTTCATTTTTAAGTAATGATATATAATATATTTAATGAATTTAAAGAAAGCTCAGCTTTATATTAGCATTGAGCAGATCAAAACAAAACTTTTTTCTTTTTAATTTTTACTATTTTTGTTTTAATTTTTAATTTCCAAATATTCATAGTGTGATTTTTTTTGAAAAAACAATTTATATACCTAATATGCTTAAAAAACAATACTATTAATTATAGAGTGAGCTTTCAAATATGCTAATGATTTTATGAATGAGATTCCAGTACTTTTGACAGATCAGAAAGTTGATTTTTCTACTAAAGAGATCTCATAGTCATACAAATATGTGCAGGAATTCATGCTTGATCGGGATGGCTGGATAGAATTTTGAATGTTCACGATTGGGATCTAATTTCAATCAAGAATCATACAATTGCTAAGAAATTTAACATTTGTAGTGTTTTGAAAGCAATACAACAGCAAATTGATACATAAAAGTTGAATTTGTCAGTTTTAAAAACATCCTGAAAAACATACAAATGTAAACTTTCAAAATTAAAAACCATACAACAGCAAATGACGTCAATAATTGAATTTGTAAGGTTTAAACAACAATCAATCTGAAACCATACAAATGTCAAATTGATGACACTATTCTAGACAGTCAATTCCAATCAAGTTCTACAGATTCCTGAGTAAAAGAATGTTTAATTCGAGTGGTATATTTAAAATTTTACTCTAGATCAATCTTTACATAGAAAGCAACTATTTTTTGAATGTGAAAATTCTTTTAGGAATGAGAATATGCAAATATAAGTAATAATAATTAATTATATTTTTTTTTTCTTTTCAAAAGTCCAAAAAAATGTTCAATCTTTAAAAATTATGATAAACAAAAATCCCACAATTTTTTCCATTTTTTGAATCGCTTTAGATTAGTAGGAACGATGGTTGAAGAAGAAATAATAAGAAATTTGTTAAATTATGTTTACTCGTAGCGCTTAAGAGACTCTTTTTCGTCAAAAAAATGAATTTTTACAATAATCAATATTTACAGGTTTATTAGACTTTTACCATTTTAAATGAGAAAAACAAAAAAAAAATTTGAAAAAAATACCAAAAAAAAAATTTTAAAAAATGCTCAAAAATTAAAAAATCTTGAAAAAAAATGAAGTTAGTTAAAATGTTTTTAAAATGTGCATTTAGAAAAGAATATATGGAATATATATTTATACTTGTATATTGAAAACAATCCAAAGTATATTTGATGATATTTTTGCCTTACTTTTACATTTGAAAAAGAATATACATCATAAATATGAATATTTATTGAAAAAATATGAAAAAAATGAAAGAAACACGACAACATAAAGTGAAGTGAAATACAGAAACCTTAAATTTTATTTCGATTACTCGACAAAACTTCCGACAAAGTGATTTTTTTTTTGTTCTCTTCATTATTTAAATGTGAGGGAAAATATCGAGGTATGCGCACTGCCATGGTCTTCTATCGGAACTAGTGTTAATAAGTCACTGTAACAGTATTAAATAGTGACTGAAGTGCATTCTTAACAGACAAATTGGATAGATTCAATTTTTAACGGCTATAAAAAATTCGAAGTTAAACGGTTTTCATAAATTCAAAATTCAACGGCCATAAAAAATTCAAAATTTAACCAGTTTTGTAATATTCAAAATTTAACGGCTCTGACTTGACCTGTTTTAGGAATGGCACGCAAACAATTGAATTTAAGTATGTCTAGTAGTCGAATTTGATAAGAGCACCAGTGAGCAGTGCCAACAAACATTATTTTTATGCTTTCTCACATCACTCGCGATAATTTATGTCAATTCATTTTAAACTTTCCTTAATTATACACGATTATATATACACATATACGAAACAAAAAAAAACAAGCATAGATGAAGATGAAAGTTCCTCAAAAATATCCAAATAATAAAAAAACTGCTAGCAATCTTTTTTATTAAAAAATTCTTGTGAGCATGAATAGTGAACGTTTCTAAAATTTATTATATTAAAGAATTTATATAGAGTGAGTTTTTTCAGAATAGCACCTTTTAAAATGATATCTTGATACATAATAAAGAAGATATTGGAAATTTACAAATTTAATGATTTTTAAGAAGAAAAATGAAACTTTTGTAAGCACAATTTGTTCAATGGGGTTGGGAATGGGGAGTATTTGAAGTTCTCTTCTGGCTGGAAAAGCTCTAAATGTGTTGAGTTACTTTTAAAATTAAAATTAAAGTTTAAAAGCTTTTCGAAATTTGAAATATTTGTCATAGTTATAAACCCTTTGAACCAAATTCAAATCAAAAATTACCGTTATTTTACAAATTTTGAAATTATTAAATTTAATTTAAAGATCTTAGTCTGTAATGACTTGACATTAAGCTCTGATCCAAAGAACAGCTAGAATAGATCACAAAAATTTCCTAAATCAACTCAGCAACCCCTGAATGAATAAAATATCTGAAACACATTTTATTAAGTATGAATGAAAAGAATCCAAAATTTTAATTTGTCTATTAAAATTAATTAGAAATTCACGTGAATGAAATTATCATGCAAAAAACTCGTTCAAAAAACAAAAAATTATTAAAATTCTTCGCAAATGAAATAAATTTTTAAAAGAACCCTCAGGATATAAAAAATATACATTATACACACATGATGATGTTAATGAAAAGCCCTTATTTTTGTGTTTTAAAACAATTAATTTTTAAGTTGAAAAGAATTTCGTACAAATTTTTTATTTTATTTTTTGGAGGTCGTTCAACTATCATGTCTGTCAAAAACATGATTTTTAAACTTTCGTCCTTTGAAAAAAATTCCTTTGTTTGAGCTGTCATAAAATCCTAGACCCCCTAAATATCGGACGTCATAAGTGAACGACCCTTTGTTTATTTTTATTATTTTATTGTCATTTTTAAAAAAACAATTCAACAACTGAAACATTCATCCCAAAAAAATTTACAGACTTATTGCAAATTAATAGCAAAAATAAAAAAAAAAGTGAACCTATATTGGACAAAACATGAATATGTAAGCATGTAATTGAGTAGTGTGTAGTTTTTAAAATGAATTATTGATTCTACATATCAATTGAACAGATTTATACAAAGTAATAATAACAATATTATGATTGATTCGAAGTCAATTCAATAATTATTGCTGGTAAAAAAAGGAAATTAATTTTTCGAATCTGATTATGAACTTATAGCAATTTCCTAGTTTTCCTTATTAAAAATATGATCCCAATGAATAAATGAGCAAATTTAAGACTTTTTTGGGTAGTGGCTTTCTTTGGCTTTCTTACTGGTTAAATTATACACACATATACACATACAAAAATTACTTAAATTAAGGAATTGATGCTAATTGGAAGTTGTTCGATTGAAATGCGGAATTAACAGAATTGATCAATAACGTATAAAATATATTTGAATCTTCAAATTTCCAAATACCGTTAGATTTTTAATTTATCAATTCCAATTTAAAATAAAAAAGAGAAAAGATATTAAAAAAATTTCCTTCAAGGCATTTGAGACAACAATTTCCACATTTTTCAACTTCCTTGCTTAAATCATTGATGAGAAAAAAAATATTATAGAAATACATTAATATAATAATTAGAGTGCCATTTTTACAATTGAATTTTACCTTTTTTTTAAATATACATTATTGACTTGTGAAAATTACCGTGGAATTGGAAACTATGTGTTTGATGCTTAAAGTCGTTCTTTTGATTATCAATTAAGATTCTAAAAGAGGTCGTTCACTAATTAAGTACGAAATTTATTGTGTAGGAGGACTGAGATTTTGTGAAAATTCAAATGAAGATAATGGAAGTCTCCCATATCTTAAAATCTAGTATTGTACATCTAATAATAAGTAAAAGCCTCTTAGGAATTTGAACTGAAAGACATTTGGATGTATTAGGCTTTATAAATGAAACCAAAAGAAATATCATGACTAATCGCAGTTTAAAGTCTTATTAAAGAAGCCAGAAAAGGGTCTAGACGTCTTAGGCAAAACCTTTGGCAATAACAAACATCAATATCAATACCAAACCCCGTCTTGAGACCCAAGTAAGACTGTATATAACTATCATGACGTGCTTCTTATTAAAAAAAAGCATCAACACCTTGCAGACAGTTAAGAACCTTAAAAGTATCAAAAAACCATAAATTTCTGTTACATGCTAGCTTCCTTGTCGTCTGCTAATTCCAATTTCACAAATTTTCCTCAAAGTCAATTCGAATAAGATTCTGACTCAATAAAATTATACTGACCACAAAAATAAGATTCGATTGCTTTCGCTGCAACTGTTAAAAATCTATCACAACTTAGGGCTGCTAACTATTTTGGTCACAAATGTTCGTGATTGAAAGATAAGCAACTCAAATCCTTGTTTCAATAAGTCTAAGACATTTCGGCTATTTATTACTATTTACTTTTTTGGTACTTCCTTACAAACAAAATCAATGATTTTATTTTTTATTGTTTTTTTTCTACGTATTTAAAACAAGAAATTCCATTTTTTGATTAAATTGTTTTTCTTCTCAATTTTTTGATTGTATTTTCCTCTTTTTATTTTATATCTATATTTTATATTATTAATTTTATTTCTATTATGTCATTATATATTTTTTTTTGTAATATAAGAAAATAAAGTTTTTATTACCATGCCTGTGATAAAAAATTCACATTGTATTTTTTTATTATTTTTTTTTTTTGGGGTAGCTGTAGATTTGTCCGAGTGAAGATTCTAATGAAATTTATTATTTTACAACTAATGGTGTCATATGAGATTCAGAATATTAAAGATCGAACCCCCCTCCCCTTTCCTCAATATTAATAGATATTGGAATACGAGCAACTTGCAAATGCTTTATAAAGTCACGAGTTCGTTTGTGAAAAAGACCGAATTATAGATCTCTCTATAATTAGGGCTTGAGGTTACACAGCTGATGTGAGTTCAACGAGTAAGGATTCAGACCACGGCACTAAACCTAGACCTACAGTTAATAGTGGGAACCATAACATTATGGATGACATTACTGCCTGTAGACTACAAAGGAAAACTGTCAGCTTCATTTCCAGTACATAAAGTTTGAAAAATTTCTCATGTCGAGTCTCGAACCCATTATCGCTGTATATTACAATAATTAAATACCGAAATACTAAAGCATTCCGCTACTTTAGCTTACTTCTGCTTTATGTGTATAATAATGAATAACAAGTTGGGTTTTGATAGGAAAGAAATGACTCCTTAGACACATCAGTTCTATAAAGCAAGTAAACCTAGCCTAAAATTGAACCAAAGAACCTTTGAACAATTTAGGTTCCAATCCGTTTGTGTGGGAGGAGGGTTATAAGAAGGCCTGTCGCTTCACCATTTTATAAACCTATTAATGATAATTTCTCCTTTCACACTCACTTCATTACGCCTCTCCCTTTTTCTATTTTTAATTCAATTTATTGTTTATTTTTATAGTTATTGATGGATAAACAATCGATATCGATGAGAGATGTTTCTTTGTGAGTCAAATTATTTACCTAAGCTCTTGAAAAACTAATGAAAAGTCCACAATATCAATAAAAAAATAATTAAAAATGAAAAAATTTTCAAAATCTGACGAAATGTTGGCAAGGACACAAAAACTATAAATCTTAAAAAATTGTTCGTTCTTTGATTGTTTTAGGAGTTATTTGATATTTAAACAAGAAATTGGAACTAGGAGTTTAAATAAATATATATATTTCATATTTATGCGTAGTTACTCATCCATTCCCTCCAATCTCTTACATATATTTACACAACAAAAAATATTAAAAAAATATTTTTAAAAAATCATATTTAAGACTTATTCTTTTTAACCATGCTTTCTATATTCATAAAATATATATACATACATACTTCTATGAGACAACTGGCTTAATAATCATTTTTAAGGAAGCATGGAAGGATTAATAATAAAAAAATTACTTAATCGTGCTTTTGCACATCATCGTATATTGAACAATTTACATACATTACATACCTAATATGGTTCAGATAATAACATCTATTGAACGTATTTGTAGAGACATATTTTAACAAATTTAAATATAAATTATTGCATTTTTAAATGTTAAAAAAAATGAAATTATTATGAGATGTCATTTGAAGATGACTGCTGTAGTGCAATTTTGATTCAATAAAAAGTTAAAATTTGAAATAATTTGGTCGAAACACATTTGTAACGACTATTTAAAATTTGAAGTTCTGATCCTTATTTAGTCGAGACACAATCGTAAAGATTTTTTAAAATTTGGACTTCGTTTAGTATGGACACATTTATTCAAAAATAAAAAAAGTTTTAGCAAAGACGCAACTTTTAGAATCCAACTCCCCACCCCATCAAAGATAAATCAAAATTGCACTAAACATGAGAAACAAATCTGAATTTTGTATAGAGTCTTCCCAGTCATTATCATTATCATTTTGTCAACAAATTGATTCTTATATTTAATACTTTTAGCTCACATTGTAACACACGTCAAACGTATGCACAAATTCTTGAATGAAATTTGCTGATTAAAATGCGAGAATTTTACAGCTTTTCCTTATTTTTTTTTTCCTGCAAAATGCAAATGTTTACCTTTCAATATATATTTCTATTTCTAAATAAGTTTGTGTTCATTATATTGATTGATAAGGCTGTAAAAATAATTTTCTCACTTAATTGTCATACTTCAACTGTTTACTATTCAATTAAATAAATATAAAATGAGGGAACGTAACTTGGAGCCACAGCAATTGATTTCATCATTAATAGAAATTGACGATTGTCATGTGAAAAATGGGGATTTTTATATTTGAAGATGTTCTGACTTATTTATTGGAAGTTTTGCTGTTTCACGTGATTTCGGCATGTTCTCGAGAGATACATCACTAGCTGGGGTTCACTGCCGCGTGTTAGAGATGTCAATATATGAATGCTTATTCAAAGAGCTAGATCGAACTGCCAAAAATTAAAGTTAAAAATGTTTAAAAAATTTTCAAATTTAACGGTCTATTTTTTAAATCTGATAAAATGTTTTTGAGGTGAAGAAAAATTCAAATTCAAAATGACTGTTAGAAATTTATTGAAGCTTTTTGAAAGCTTTCAGAAATTTATCTTCAAAAATGTCTCAAAAAGTAACAAAATAAGTTAAAAATTTCAAATAAATAATTCAGAACATCAAGAAAACTCAAACTCAAATCCATTCCAAGAGAACCGAACCTTCAAAAAATTATCAGCAAAATTAAAGAAATGAAATGAAAACTAAGAAATCAATTAAGTATGAAAACCAATGAAGCTATTAGTCAGACAATACAAATTATATTAAATTATATTGCGAGAAATGATAAAAATACTGTCATCTACTGCTTTATTTTTACGCTTATAAGAAAAAGTTAAAGAGTTTTTGCTTAGATATTTGATATTAAAATAAAGCTCAAATTCACATATTAGCGATTTTTAGGACCACATTTTGTCAACTTTTTTTATAAATGAGAAACTTTTTGAAGTAGTATATATGAACACTCCCTCACGTCAGTAAATTTTATTAAAATAATGAATAAAACAAAAAATGAGAACTATTTTTGACAAAGTTTATCATAAAAGTAAATTTTTATCACTCATTTTTGAATATTTTTTACATTCTTCATTTCAATATCGTAATTTTTGCCTTGTCTTTATATGGATAAATAAATAATAATAAAAATACTAATAATAATATTAAAAAATTTACAAAATTAATAAAACCTTTGAAATTTACACATGAAATACAATATTTACACGAAAATCTTCAATTAATTATGATAACTTTTGGTTCTTTAACAATCGTCTATCGAGAATTTATGCAAGTATATCCAGAAATTTTCAATCGTTGCATAATTCATCGACTTTTTTAAATATTGCAATAATTAACGGTCATTTGAGATTTCAAAAATATTAACGGAAATTATGACAAAAAAATTCAAATCTAAAACGACCGTTATTTTCACACTTACTAGTTTACACGAATGAAGAGCTTTTACAACAATAATAAGGCATAGAACCTTTTTGATAATTTTTTCTCCTCATTTTTATCACACAAATAGATATTTAAATGGCATCAAAAATGTGTGAACTGTTGCTTTATTAGCTGCTATATAATAAATGTGTATTAATGATGATGGTATGAATATTGGACGTACATAATCGGAATGGATAGATATGAATTAAATTCGTAGAAATGTTTTTTCAAATTTTTTGAATGGACGATGTTAAAAATTGGAATTTAAATAAAAATTATTAGAGCTACAAAATAAATCAATAAATACCTCTATCCTACACGAAGCTTTGTATCCAATACAATACAAAAAATGATTCACAAAAAATTCATTCTTATGTTTTATACATTTTTGTGCCAAATTTAAGTCACAAAAAAAAAAAGAAATTTAAAAATGTGGCGAAAAATTCACTTTTTTAATTTTTTGAAATTTATTAGATGCAGGCCAATTTATAGGAATATTGAAACATAAAATGACTATGTATCAATGAGACAACGGAAGCAATATTTGAAACTAGTGACTTTCACATAATTTTATTAAATGAAAAATGTTCTAAAAAATAATTTTTACTTTTTGTTGATTTTCTTCTTAAAATTGGTTAATCATCCCAAATGGGAAGTGCAAGAATTTCTTCATTTTCATGTCCATGGAATTATTCAAATTATAAGGAACATACAATAAAAAAATTATATACACACATAATATATTTATTATACTGAGTGCTTTTTTAAATTAATTAATTACTATATATTCTAATTGTATACTGAAGTGAATCTGTACTGAATTTAAAAGAAGAAGAAAATCAAATTGTGACGAATTGTTTATATACACACGACTTATTCTACTTTACTTTCCTATACTATGATCTATAGACATATCATTTAATTATGTCTTGTTTAAAGATTATAATGTGTTCTAATGAGTGCTCTGATATGTGCTTTGCAAGCTTAATGCTGAGTCTATCTATTGCATTGAAAATTCTTGATGCATATTGTCCAGAATGAGTTCTTAGTTTTTAAACGGAAGGTTTAAATCTAAACTTTTAAACTGAAGCCAACTTCAAGTTGGACCAAAAATTCAAATATCAAAAATCAGTTAAACTTTATTCAAATTTAAATCGATTAAAAGTAAGTGAAATTTTCAACAGTTCGCTACAAAAATAGATCCAGACACCAAAAATAGCATAACTGCAAGTGGTTGCTATGAGCAGTCTGTCTAAATTTATCTAAATGTCTGCCGAAATTCCAAATAAAATTGAGAAAGGAAGCTCATTCTGGAACACATACACAGTGCATAAATTCAGTTAAATCCAAACTTCCTTTGAATTTTTCTTCAATTTATACGAATTTATATTTTAATCTCACTAAAAATGGGAAAAAGAAAAAAATCAAACAGATGGAAAAAGTTTTTCACAAAGAATTATGTTATGGACTGTCGCAATAGAAAATTTATTGCACTCTTGCATATTTGAAAAAAAAAATTAAAATAAAGTTATATATTTTACAAGTTTATCTCCATTTTTATAAAAGAAGAAAAAATCAGAAAAATTGAAAAAAAAATAAATATTTTTTCGACTACTGCACTTTTTACAACTTATTGATGATATTATTATACAATTTTTGAATAAAAATAATTAATATTTGCCATTGGTAATGAATAGAAAGGTTAATTGTGTTAGGTTTATTCACATGATCAGCTTAGAATATGCGAAAAAGTTTGCTTAAAAGATGCAGATGATTTTCTTCAAAAGATGCAAAAAAAATTTTTCAAAAGAATTGCTTTAAAAGATGCGAATAATAAAGATTTAAAAAGAAGCAAAAATTAGACCTTTCTTACAAATAATGCGAATTTAAAGCAAAAGTTGTCTAAATGATGCAAAAACTAAAATCATTAAAAACCCAAGCAATGTAAATGTATAGATGCAAAAACTAAGCTGAAACTATGCAAAAGAAAATTCAAAAAATGCAAACCTTAAAAAATGTTTAAATACTACAATAAAATCATGTGAATAATAAAAGACACAAGCTCATTACAGACTAAAGCTGACTAAAGCAAGTAATTGACATCAGAAAAGCACCTTAAAATGATAAAAAATCAATTCAAAAACTGAGCAAAAGGTTGAAAAACAAAAAGCAATCATTTCTATCGAAACTTTATTTATTTTCCAATTTGAAGCCTTCAAAAACTATTTTAAGCTAAGTAGAAATCAGTATAGAAAGCTTCATTTTGTTCCTTCTGACTAGCAAAGTTATTTCCTTTTTCCTTAAATAACTATGGCTGAAGTAATTCCTCTAAAAAGTAATTAACAATAATAAAAGAGATTTGACATTAACATTTTTCATATTTCCGATATTTAGAAAAGAGAATATTCAATAAATCAATGATTATATTATTATGAAATGATGTTAAATGAAAAAAAGAAAATTTTTACTAGAATTATACACGTTTAAAAAAGTATTTACACTTTGTAGACGAGATAGAATCATTTCAATACTTTTCAAACAAAAAAAAAATATTTAATACGATATATGAGGACAAAAAAATTGAATGTTTTAGAGAATTTTTATGAAATTAATAAAAAAAAAACATATTATGAAAATACAAAACTAAACTCCAAAACAGCAACTTTCATGAATTCACGTGGAAGTTCATTAATAATAAAACATTTTTGCCTGACTTCTTATTTTCCTTCTGTATCAGAAAAAATCAAATGAGTGGCACTTAACGATGAAGAGTTGAGGGATGGCGTGTAGCAAAATCAATCAGGGTTTAATTCAATTAACAGATCAAATCAACAATTGAATTTTTAACGGATATTAATTTTTCAAAAACTTAAAAAAAATCAAATGAAACCGTTATTTATATCAAAATAAACTTTTTCTGAATATTTTTAACGACTATTTGAATTGTCAAGTTCTTCAATTATTAAATTTTACAAAATAATGACGTAAACAATTTTTGAAATCATTTATATTACACGTTTTTGACTCTTGATAATTAAGTAAAAATCAAAAAGATTTAAAAGTTGGGGATTAAACTTAGTGCAAAACGGAAGTGAAACACTTTTTACTGTAAATATTCTTCAAACGAATCCAAAAGTTGCAGTATTTAAATATTATAATCCAGTACCAAGTCGACTTTTGAATCAAATTTGAAGAATATTTATCAACTTCCATTTTTGCTGACTTTAAATCCCCGTCGACGAGAAAAAAAAATAATAATAAAAATGATGAAAAATGCTTTAATTTACAAAAAGATGAATTATGATAAAAAAAGAAGAAAGAGAGATGCCAGTTATACACATCTACATTCCTCAATATGCTCACAATATTTACTTATATAAAAGAAAATATATATATTTTTTGGAATGCAATCAAGACTTGAACAATATGTATGCTTAACTAATTAATTATATATTAATATTATGAATATGTGTAGAAACATTGTGCCAAGCCTTGATTGCATTGAACACTCTTAATGAACTTATACACAAAAAAAAAATAAAATAAAATCATGATGAAGAAACCACTTTTAATAACAAAGGAAATTATAAGACATATATTCTGTAGTTTCTTTAATATTATTGGTATGTGTAATGTCCTCTGACGTATTGTGAAATCTACCGGTACAAGAGTAAAGTAACTGTGTACTAAGCTAAGTTATCAGATCGCAAATTTACTATTCTCTCTTTTGTGAGGATGGATGTTCGATTTTCATCAGTGAAAGGGTTCTTCGGACAAGCATAGAGCAACGTTTCTTAAACTTCTCGGTTCACGGCACACGAATCACTATTTTGGCAATTTAGAGGGACCTAGCTGTTCATAAAGTCAATTTTGTACTCAATTTGAATGATTAAACAGCCTTGTAAATTTGGTTTGTAGAGGATCATCTTAGATATTCTAAGAAATACAAAGTGATACCGTAGAGCGACTCTAGAATGGCTTAGCGTATCTCTTGGAACCCATAATTTCTATGTTAACTTAGAGCAAAGCTTAGGGTAACCTATAATCACTTTACGGTATCATTGAGTATTTTTTAAGGCAATCTAGTTGAATCTATAAAAACCAACTTCAGTAAATCTCTTTGCCAATCAAAATTGAGTTTAAATATGCCTTTATAAGAAGCTAGTGAACCGCCAAATTTTCAAAATGGCGATTAGTGTAGCGTGAGTCAAAAAAGTTTGAGAACAACTCCCCTCGATCAATCCAAGAGGTTAATGCTTGTCATTACTAAAGTACTGGTTGACAAATCACAGATTCACATGACACTCAGGACATTACAAGTATGTATTGGGGAGACATGAATGAATGAATGTTTATCAGACACAAATGTACATCATCAAAGAAAAAGTAAAGTAAAAAATAACTAAAAGCATTTCATTGTTTTGAATTTAATGGACTTTTCCACACGAAAAAAAAAAAATATGAAAAAATGATTGAAAAATTACAAAAAAAAAATCTATTCAAACATCCACAAGAAAAATGGAGAACATATATACCTATTAAAAGAGAAAATATGAAACATAACATACACATGAAAAAATACTTAACGTAATTATTCAATTTATTATTGCTAATCGTTTACAAATTGCAAAGCAAGATTATTGTATTCTATACCAATTATTATTGCATTATTACAATTTTAAAAATGAAATAAAAAAGTCTTTTCAACTTTTAAAAACCCTTAAAGACAATTTTGTATTTAATTTAGTACTTACAATAGCTTCGTATTGATTGAGCTTCAACTTCCTTATTTACAGAGCATTATTTATCTATTCACAGATTATTTTTCTAGTTATAAGCCACAAAAAACACATTAAAACTCAAATTTATATTTGCAACACATTGAAATTTTCCACCAAAATTTAAATTTCAATGACTACTCTTTTAAACTGAAACTTAAATTTTTATCACTACTACTTCAATATTTAATGAATTTTTCTATAGGAAAATGTCTAAATGAGTCATTAAAGATGTCTGTAAAGGCAGATGAGACTAGATCCTCAATCAGTGGCTTTATGAATGGTAAAAATGGTTGCCAAGTTGCATTTATAAGGAAATCTGCTATCGACTCAAGCACCATTCTTCCTCTTAACAGGTCTGATATATGAAGACTCATTCCACCAATTTTGTCAATGACAACTCGTACTTTAAGGCGACTACCTAAAGGTAATAAGATAGATTTGGCTGTTTATTCTCAAGTTTTAGCATCTTGTTCGATATATAACCAGTTCCTTTATGAGGGTATCTTTACTTCTCTACCACCATCTTGTCAACTAACCTTTTGGACCCAATCTAGTCACTGTTGTAGTCTGACTATAATCATACAGCACTAAACTCCAATTTCCTGAATTTGTGACTGGTAGACCAAGAACTTTGGATTCTAATTCATACTTTCCATCAAGGCTCTTTTCTGGAAATTGCTGTGTATAGATCAGTGCATTGTTCTTCCAGTCCGTCCTTAAAATATTCAGATTTTTATATTATTTCAATAGAATTAATAAATTTTCGATTTAAACCTTAATATAGTGATTGTTGACTGCGTCCATCCATATTCAGAGACATCCTTGAGCAAAAGCTTATATCCTCCAATTGCTCTATCATTTCCTCTAAATTGCTCAACATAAGACTGTCGATGTGGATCAAATGGTGCAACTGAATAAAATTAAAATTTCAGAATACAGCCATTAACCTACAAAAAAATAATTGAATTACTTACCGCCGTACTCAGGTAAGCCGTATTTAAATAATGGATTTAGCTGATTGAGCGCATACTTCAAGCATTCATCAAAATCTGGTTTGCTTATCCGACAGTTTGCAAATATGTCCTCAAGTGGATCCGAATTGATCGTGAGAAAATTCAAACATGCTATAAAGCATATGAAAAGCACCCGAAGCATTTCTTTTATTTAGTGTCTAAATTAAGGTGGAAAATTAGATCATTTTAAGTTTTATGGACCATAAATTTATTAAGGTATAATTGAAGCTGACATTAAACTTTAAATAATTTTTATTTATTTCCCATTCATGTTTTCGACTTTTCAATGTTAAGTCTTACGACATAGTGATTGCATTGCTGTGTATGCGCAATAATATAACAAAACATACCGGTTATTGGCTATAGAATGAAGTGCATTAACATTGGGTTTTATTAGGGTTGATCGTGAATGACGTCGATCATAATTAAGGGACTTTAAGAGCCTTGCTTCCTTCATCTCACATTCACATAAGACATAGAATTAATTTATGAACAACGGGAGTAGCTTACAGCTTTTAAAATAATGAAAATCTCTGACTCAGCCAACTTAATGAGCCATTTGATATCACAAAGGTTTTAATCTAACTTCTTTTAAATACTGGACATCATTTGCAAACAAATCTGTATGTCTTTTAACGAAATTTTCAGTATAAACTATACTCGCATAATTATTTGTGGTACAATCTACATCACATGTTTAGGATAATTTATTTTCAAATAAACAAAGTGGTTTTGTAACGTTTAGAGGTGATTTTCAGCCATGCAGAATGTGAATTGATTTTATTTTTACAGAAATTAAGAGTTATTGTGCTGATTATGTTCTGAAAGTTCTTTCTGATTTTGAAAAAGTCACCTTCAACGTGACATAGAAAAGTGAGAAAGAAATATAAACAGCAGCATCTAATAAGCCTCATAAAGTAGCCATGACCTTGGCATCAAATAATTCAGCATTTAATCATGAAAAAAATATCTTCAGTCTTGCTTAATTTACCTCTTTAGTCGCTTTAAAGAGATGAATAAATATAATTGAAGTCAAACGTGGTTCAGACGAGCATTGTTGCATCTAGTTCTAATTTAGTATGAGAATGCATTGTCTGTGCTAAAATATATTTTTATTTTTTTTTTTTGGAGGTAAAAGTAGCACTTTGTATGCAGATAAATTCTAATATTCGTGAATTGAAAAACAATGCAGCAAGCACATGTCAATGTCGAAAGTTGCGCATTAATATTAATTTTCGTGGTTTGGCTATTGAATATGTCGGATGATTTGAATTATTTAACCTGTAGATTGAGGTTAGACCTGAAAACTGCTCATCTCATTGTAATCTCTTGTTAAGATGAGAAGTCAATCGAGTGAAATTTAAAAGTATTACGACAAGCTTATAGCTAATTAACTTAAAATTGCAATAGGCTTTTGTAAGTAAGGATTATTATGCTTCAAATAGCTAGATTATCGACATGAAACACGAATGTGTTGTTGATGGACTTACAAAATGTGATATTATTGCGAATTGATGCATCTTATAATTAAATGAAATTTGATGTACACGATTTTATAAGTAGACTAGGCTATCCGTTTGATTACTATTATGTAAGTAACTGTAAGACGCAAATAACCATAATGTTTTTAAGGTCAATCCTACTACAAAACTTCACATGGCCTCACAACCCTCCTCAAACTCGGACCCCCTAAATCCCTCAAAAATTTTATAAATGGCTTCACAAAACTTCACATGGCTTCACAAAATTTTATATGGCTTCACAAAATATTCCTGACACCAAACTTTT
Source organism: Chironomus riparius (assembly GCA_917627325.4). Lineage (NCBI taxonomy): Eukaryota > Metazoa > Arthropoda > Insecta > Diptera > Chironomidae > Chironomus > Chironomus riparius. The sequence goes on from OU895879.1 coordinate 39,657,375, forward strand.
CCCACAAACCCCCTCAAATTCGGACCCCCCCCCCCCCCCCAGCTGACACCCACCTTGTCAGCACCCCTCAAATCATTGGCTTCACACGGCTTCACAAATGTCTTCACATGGCTTCCGTTAAAGAGTCAGTGAATCAGTGAATTGGGCTTTTATATAACAGATAAGGTTTGGGTGTTAACCTTATGAATTAGCGATCCAGGATTCGATCTTAGTCAATGTATTGTTTGTTTTTGTACTTTTTGTTGTTATTGCAATTCAAATCAGTTTGAAGACACAAATTTTGACTAAATGTAAATGATATCCAACTTGATAGGCTAGATCAGCCTGAGTAATCGTGTTGATAAAGGGTATGTTGTGCTTTTCGGGATAAATATTCAAAGATATTATTAAGGATTCATGCAGTAACATAAGACTTGGATATTTCCTACATCTTTCTATTTCTTAAACATTTTAATCATTGGACGTGTAAGACTCCTAGCTACATAATGAATTAATTCAAAATTTAATCTAAGTTACACAAACTTTTAAATCAACATTAACATTGATTTTTTTTCTTCTCAATTTCTGTGATTTTTTTTAACACCTCGAAGCATTTGGTATTTCAAATATCCACACAAAAAACATCCATGACCTTTAAATTTTCTTCTTATTTGATACAATTAGTACGTAAATTATTGAAAGCAGCACTTGGCAATACAAAATATTTCAAAATCACTCAGTAAGTTCACCTTCAGTTTTATTCCAATGAATTAATTGCTATTATTGACTTGTTAAATGAATTTTATTGGTTCTACGATAAATATCACTTCTTAAGAAACAAAACAAAAAATTTCACAGACTTATTAGAGCTTTAAAAGTCTATTTTAAATTCCATTATTTTTGAATAATGAATATAATTTGTGAAGTTGATGATACGCGTGGTCAATAATAACTAATGTCTAGTACAGCAACTGAAACTCAAATGAGCTATAAGTCTAACGTGTAGAGCAAGCAAGCTTGAGAGAGAGGCGAAAATGTAGACATTCAATTCAATGCCATAGCTATGCTGAAGAAGCCGGTAGGTAAATACAAAATTGAGCGAGGAAACGGCAGTAAATGTGTACATATTGAGGCTGACATTGCATATAGTGGACGTAGAGGTGCATGTAAAGCTATTACTTCACATATTAATAACTGTGGCTATTTCAAGACTAGAAGAGAGAGAATAAGAAAATTATTGAATCGATATTGGTGAATAAGTTGGAGTAACAAAGAGCACTTTTTTTGCAAATTCATATACGTACAATATATTGAAATTGCTGCACATCCAATGAGTAATTGCAATACGATCTGCCTAATTTATAAAAGCTTACTAAGTACAGTATATAATTAGATGATGAATTTGTGTGAAAAATTTCATATTCATGTGCTAATTGTAATTAAAGCATGCACAATGATTCAGATTTGAAAAAAATGTTCAAATAACCCTTGTACATAATATTTTTCAGACATATTAAAGTAATGAAATATTTTGTTAATATTCTCTAGTTTAGGACTTTTAATGCCTCAAATCTTACTTGATTATTGATTCCTCAAAATATTAAGTCATAAAATCTTTCTTAGTTTAGTTTTCTTTACAAATTTTATTTTACAAATTTGGGCATGTACACATTAAAATGGAAGGTTAATTAGACTTAATTCTTTGGATTTTAATAGGTTTGATAGATGCGGAGAGACGTAAATTTAACTTATAAGTGTTTAAAGTCTTGTAAATTTCAAAAAAATTAATCATGAATATTCGCTCAATTAATAGGTTTTCCTTTAGTTTCTTCACACAAACACAAAGTACTAAGCTTAATTAAGCTAGTTATCAGCATTAAAACAAGAAATTAGAAGTAGAAAGGAGAAAAAATTTAAGAAAAATATTTGTTGTCATTTTGTAAACAAATTGATTGTCATCTTAGAATCGAATTTTTGGAAGTTAGACAACATATTAGAATGAGATATTTTTACAGAATATAAAACAAATCATGTTCTTTAATCTAGCATTTAAAACATAAAGTTTAATTAACTTGTTATTTTCGAATTTTTAAACATTTTTTTTTCAAATCTGAATCATTGTGGCATGTTGAAGTAATCGTTGCAGAGCAAAATGTTTAATTCGCTTAATTTTATTTGTGGATATAAAAGAGTATGAAAGATGTGCGAGGTGGTTTAAAGTGTTCAACGACTTATTGTAAAAATAAATGCAGAGCAATATTGTTGACACAAATTTTACACAATATTAAATTTTACGTTCAGAAAAAAATGAGTTGAGATAGTTATGAATGGTGCAAGCTGTATTTTTGCAAAAATATTTATTTTTAATCTACTCTAATTATAGTTTACAACATTTCTGTAATTAGGTTTGATGTAACGGATGATTGAGTTTTGAAATTTTTGGTTTGATTCATGATCACTTAGGTTTTTGTACTTTAAAAACTTATAGAATTTTCGTACCCTGTTTTTTCGTTATAAGCTAGTAGCTTAGAAGAATAAAAAAAGTGATTTTTTTGGCTCACTAGTAGCTTAGTAACGAGTAATAGCTTAGTAAAGAAATTGAACTTCAATGAAAATTTTTAACTTAATTAAAGAAATTTTGATATCATCTCGATTTTATTTCATTGACAATGTCATAAATCATTGAAACTGATACTTAGAAAGTTGAAAAAGATTAATTAAACTTTAATTTTGGTAGTAGCTTAGTAAAGATTACAAAAAAATTTCAAGTTCAAAAAAACTTTACTAAGCTAGTAGCGATTAGTAGCTTATAACGAAAAAACAGGGTAAACAGATTTGTTTTCTGCTATTGTCAAATTTTCGTTTTCATCAAGAAGATGTTATAAACATGGTAAGAATCTTCAAAACATCAACATTAATCAATAATAAGTAAGATAACACTTAAAACAGTCTTAACTCTTAAATAGTTCTAAAAGAAATTCTAAAAGAATTAAGCTAAGTTTACTGTAAATTTCAATTAAAGATTCTTAAAATGACTCTTAACTGACTAAATCATCCAGATATGACAAATTGTTACAGTTCTACACGTGTTTTGTGGGAAAAATATACATTTAAAGATGTCAGAAAAGAATTATGCAAACGCAACGATGAAAAATGAAGGATGGAAAAACATAAATTGAGAAGAAATATTTCCCCGCATTCCATGCAACCGACTCATACGGGATGAGTAAATGGAGAAAATTAAATTATGCGTAGAAAAGATACATTAAAAATCTCACATACGTCTCATTAGTAAGCACATGCAGAATGATCATATTAAACTATTTATTTACATGTTCTCACAATATCTTTTCTGTTCGACTCACATGTCTGAGAATTTATTTTTCTTACTTTTAAATTTTATGCTCTCAAATTTTTTTTTACATTTTCAAAAAAAGAAAACAGAAAAAAATATTGAGATGTCGATTTTTTTTCTATATTTTCATTTTCCGAGAGATTTTCCTTGAGCCGCTGAGCGAGTTTAAGTTTCAGTTCAACGCGGTCTTTCGTTGTGAATTAATCTCGATCGAGAAAAGTATTTTTTAGCACCGCTTAATTCCTCATTTTTCTTTCCTTTTTCAATTTCATTCTCAAAATTTATTTATAGTTTCTTATTTTTTAAACAAAATAAAGTAATTTTTTATTTTTAAATTTAAGATGAAGGAGAGTGAGAAGAATAATTATGAATAATACTATTAATAACGATAATAGTGAAAGTATTTTGTCACTAATTTAGATTGAGAATCGGTGTGTATTTTTATTGTGCACAGCATTGATTTCTGTTCATGCAATAAATTTAATTTACATTTTTTTTTCTTTATTTTTGAAAAGATTTTTTTTTCTTTTTTCGCTAAAAATACATTTTGAAAATTTCTCACATATGAGAAACAGAAAATAAATGGTCAACACGAAATCAATGACTTAAAAAGTGATCTATAGACTAGATTTTTATAATATATCATTTGTGCTATTAAATTATAATAATCAATAACAGTGAAATGTGGAAAAATTGCCGAAGGGAAAACGGAAGTGAAGAGGCAATAAAGTATGTGTGAATTATAGAGCACCAAATGTGTTACGGAATTCAGAAAAAATGTCGAGGAAAAAATCGATCGACATAACGAATCTTCCTGAAGTGCCACAAATTCCATCCGAAAATAGTGCAGTGAGTAAGAAGAGCAATGCAATAATACGAATCGAAGGCAATAATGATCAACTTGTCACAATGTTGACTAGCTTAAAAGAGCGTGAAGAATTGCTGTATGAGAATGTAAAAAGTCTCGATAGTGAAAATGTTGAAATAAATCAAGCCGCCGAAATGTCTACGAATATCACTAATAAAAGTAATAATAATAATAATAATAATAACATGTGTGAAGAAGAATGTCGTGACTATATTGCCCCATTGATGAGTCGTACGCAAGCAACAATTTCGACACTCTTAGCTACTAAAGAATCACTCGATCAACTCGACAATTTACATCGTATCATTCATCAATTGTTGACTGTTCAAGAACAAAATTATCAAATGAGAAAACGATTGAAGACTGTTAAAACGCTTAATGCTCTAAAGGAAATGGAAATACAAGTGAGTTTCATGGGAGCTTGATGTGTATACAAATTGTGAAGATAATTTTAGTAATTTTTTTTTTGGTGTAAATATTGATCAATTTTCTTGTAAGAATATTTGTATATAGGAATTTTAATACCGGGATCCCGAAAACCGAGATTCTCACAAATTTTGTTAATTTTAAAGTGTAAAATAATGAAAACCAGGATGTTTTTACCAAATATTTTAGGAATTCTTTTTAAATTACAGTTTTCTTTTCAAAATTTTCTAAAGTGTTTGAAAAAGTGTAATCGTATGCCTATAGTGAATTTCAAAAAAATTGAATATTTTTGAATTTTAAATAGATTTTATGATCATTCGAATGCATCTTTGATAAAGCTGCGATAAAATCTATTATTTAAATTACAAATTATAGTTATTGATTTTTTATAAAACAAACGTTTTAAAAGTTTTTACAAAAGAATAGTCATAATAGCTCGACAAAAAAAAATCAAATTTTTACTGAAAATTTTAAATCATTTTTGATATGAAAGGCTAAAAGATAATCTTTATAAAAATTAACAAAAGCTTTCATTGTAAAGTTAAAAAGTTCAGACAAGACAAGAAATGGAAATATTGATTTATTTGGAAAAACTTTAACTTTCTGGTTTAGTTTTCTACTTAAAATTTTTTTAATACAATTATTTGTAATTGAAAGCTCCTTTTTTGAACGTGTTAAACGCGACTTTACACCAGTTTCTGAACCGAATCTAAACCCGGGTTTGAACCGTAATCCCGGAATTGAAATATTTGGTCTGGTATTGAAATCCCTAATTGTATATCTAGTGAATTCCAACTGCAAATACCAATCACTTCCTGTTTCATCCATAATCATCTGATTCATGATTTATTTTTCTGCATAAAAAATCTGTTTGATCTTGCAAAATAAAAGTGTTTATTAGAAAACATTTAAAACTCTTTTTTACTGAGAAATTTTTTCATGAAAAAATAAATTTTCACCGGAAAAATTGTTCAGAAGAAGAACGAATAAGTTTGAAATATGAAGACATTATAATCTGCTGAAAAATGCTGTTTGGAAAATTTTCCTTGGAAACTTGAATTTACTGAATGAATTTTCATTATTGAAATGCTCCAAAAGTTTCTTTCGTCAATTGCATAACATGACTTTCAAAAAAGTTGTATAAACAATTTCGATTGTTTTTAAAGCTATTATCCTACGCCACTTTTAAGTTGCATGTTGTATATCCCATTTATTTTAATATTCATTATTTTCAAAATATTTAACTTTTTTTTTTGTTCAATAGATAAATTCAGATCCCGAAAAGTTCATGAAATCTAATGTGTTTCTTGAAGACGGATCTGATATGGATAATGAGGGGATGATTGAATTTGAACAGAACATTGCGGATCTAGAAACAATGTTAGCAGCTAGTAAAAGCGCAAGCAGTAAACGAAGTGCTTCAAAAAAGTATATTTTTATAATCTCTTAATTTTTGTGCAAGAAAAATTAATATTAGTAAACTGTTTTAAAGGCAGAGGAGTAAGTCGGTTATATCAGAGACAGATGATAATATGATGCCATTGAAAGAAAATAATAGAAATTATCCATTACGTCGTCAAAGTGCTATAACAGATTTCAAGCCAAAGGTAGCTAAAACAACCCTTGAAAATAAATCAGTTTTTAATTGAATTTAATTATTAAAAGGTTTCAAAATGGACAAAAGTAAAGGCAGCATTTAAATGGGAAAAGGCGAACACATTAACACTCAATGAATCGAAAAGTTCAGATGCGATTCTTTCACCTGCTAATGATTCATATAAGTAATTAAACAAACAATATTTACAAAAACCAAATATTTGATTATTTTAAATTTTTTCAAAGGAATTTTCTAAAAGTTCCATCAACACCAGCACCGCTATCATGTAATTCTGGTGATTCATGTATCAGCACCTCATCTGGGAAAGTTCTTACGGCTACATCTGGCTCTCAACGAGATGTTATATCTAGTGCACCAAGTTCTGGCGATGAAAACGATGAAAGTAGGTTTATATGTTCAATATAATTAGAATGTAATGGATATTTTCTATAAGATGCTTACGATCGTGATCTCCCATCTTCTTGTGAACCATAAATTTGATGATTTGTTTATAAGCTCGCTCTCTTCATTTAGCTACTGAATCTAGACTCTTAATTGCTACTTTTTAAATATTCGGAATTCCAATTTCTTTTAGAATCGAAGCTAAAGGAAAATATTTTGTATTGAATCAATATTCATCAACCTCTCATCGATCGCATATAGACAGACTTTCGTAATTGCATTTCATAAATAAGAAAGCAGTTCCTTTGAAATGTTTTAAATTATCTTCGGAAAAGGCAACAATACTTACTTTTCGATTTATTGCCACAAAGTTAAAAATGAAAACGTCAATGCACTTTAATCTGTCGCGACCACGCAATTTAATTGTGTTGTGATTTTAAAAATAGAAATTTAAACAAAATACGACGTTTGACTTTCAAGGATAAACCAAAAAACCTCAAAAATGTCGAGTATTTTACGTTAAATTCTATTTCGTGTTATTTACGAGATAAAAGGTACGAGATTGAGGAGGAAGAAAATTCATTCAGCACTTTAGATCATTTATACAACTCTAATTTATCTACTTAAAGAGATTTCGTCAATAAATTTCCTCAAAGAGAATAAAGCGAATAGAAATGAAATTAATTTGTCCAATACGTCGACTAATTATTATTAGTAGTTGAGAATAAAATTGAAAAATTTGTTCGATTTACGTCAATAGCTCGGCATCAATCGACGCATAATTACATTTTTTTTTATTAAAATATTTTTTTTTCTTATTCTTTCTTTGACTTTTAAGTGTTTTATTGTAATGAAAAGAAAATTAATGGCGAAAATTGGCTTGCTGAAAATCGAAGTGTAGACGACGAGCGTCACTGCGACTAGTGAGACTATATTGTAGGATTTTACGGTTGAATTAAATTAATTGTTTAAATTTTTTAAAGTTTAAACTTCCCTTAAATGATGTTTGGCTTTTGCATATTCGAAAAGAATTGAACACGTGTGCTCAAATCGTTTTCTAATTCAGTTCTAGAGACCTCCAGAATTTTAAAATTAATATATTTACCTTAATTTGATTATTAGTCTTACATTGAATGCTGAAATATGCTCAGCAATAAGTCTTTAGGATCTTCTCTAGTTCTTCTTCAATCATAATCTAGCTGAATCTCAAAACAATGAGAACAGATTGAAACCTTTATCAACTCAAGCCAATTTCTAGTATTTTAACACGCTTACCTGTCATACATCATACACAGCACCTTCAGATTCTCTTGAAACAATAACCCACTTGGTATTTGCTCCAAATTCATACTTAGAGTAGGCTTATCACGTGTCATTGTGGATTCTCCATGCACTTCTCTCTTATAAACTAAATATTTTGAATATAAAAGCTTTCAAAATTTGAGAGGAGCACTTGAGATGTAATCTAAAGATTAATGACTTAGAAGAGGCTAAGATTAAGTAGTTTTTGATTATTGACACTCTTTGGTGATCGCAAACATGTGTTTTAAATGTAAATATCAAGATTTATTAATGTTGGCATAAACTGATTAAAAAAGTTTGTTGAACAAATTATTCTCAAGGTGATTTAGATGACTAGATGTTTGATGGATAAATAATATTTGTAATAATTAATGAAGGGTTCCAGTGTTTAGACATGTTGAAGTATTTACTTCAAATCGATCAAAATATTGGAGTGAGGGATCTATTTTGAGGAATTAAGGAACATGAAGGAGTGTGAAGTATTATCACTAATACTAAAATCTCAACATCAATCCCAAATACCCCCTTAACATCACCTAATATCTAACAGATTCAGAACAATTTCAATAGAATTTAACAAAATCACATTTTTTTCTGTGAAATTCTCATGTTTACAAATCAATATCATTAAAAATTAGCGATAAAAGCAAAATACCAGATTTATTGATCATAACATCATTTTTCTTCCTTTCTTTCTCGTGGATTTGTACGAGAATATCCCAGGGTATAGATGAAAAATTTATTATCTTAAGCGCGTGTCTTGTCCAAGTTTTAAACAAAATTCCACATGTACACACGTCGTTCGTATTATGGTTTATTTAAAAAAAAAAATTGAACGAAACACTTTAAATATAATTCATTTAGCATATTTTTTCTATAATTACCAATTGATGAGTTCTAAAAATAGTCAAGGCAATTTATTTTTAAAATTTCCTCATCTCTCAACGATCGTATGGTGTGAATTAAAACAACTGGAATTGCGTAAATTTGTGAACAATAAATAATCATGTGATTTAGGTTTGTTTATTTAATGGTCAGCATGTGATTTTTGTAGTGAGAGCGAAAATGATTTTTCCTGGACTGAACATTAAGAATTATCTAAATCGGATAAATAAGCAATAACATGAGGTGGAAAGAAGAGATCGTAACATGTAAACTGTCCCAAGCGCAATAATTTTATTTAAAAATGAATATGAAAAAAAAAATTGAAATTTATGTTTTTCTTATGACAGCAACTAAAGCAAGAAATTATATTCGTCCGCCATCATTTCATGATGATGAAAGACGCAGTCATTCATTAGACGGAGAGCTTACATTTGGAGCAAACACACATCATTCAGACAAGACGAACAGCAATAATAAAAACAGTAAGTCAGCATGGAGCAAGGTCAAGGGCATTGTAACAAATAGAAATTCGCGAAAGTCTATAAAATCAACAGGAAGTGGAAATAGTCGTGATGTGAGTCCAATAGAGTTTAATAGTGATCCATTTGGAGATCGAAGTGACTCCATTTCATCACCAAATCATTCGTCATCATCACCTAATAATTTAAATCTTGGAATTCCTGATATTGATTTATGTCCAACGAGTGATGAAAATGAGAACAGATTAAACGATGGGAGGCCTGTGAGAAATTTGAGGCAGAGTAAGAAAGGTTCAAAAAAGAGCAAAACATTTCCGGAAATTGAAAGTCTACCAGAGGATGAGGCATTTGAAACTAGCTACAGTAGAAGGCATTTACCTAGTCCGCTAACGATAAAAAAGGTTTGTAGCTTAAATTTGAGTTTGTTCTCAAATAACTCAAATGATAAATCTTCTCTTCACAGGACTTTAGCGAAACCGACAGCATTGAGGGAAGTATCATCATCACACCGACCATCAAAAAGCTATACCATCATAGAAACTTGTCAATATCAGATCCAAATAGTCCGATGAAAAATCAAGAATTCTTCTCTGAAGTGGACTTTTCAAGTGGTGGTGATAACGACTTTTCCAACTCGGAACCACTCTCGCCTCTCAAGAGGGGCTCAAACAACTCATCACAATCATCACGTCAACAATATGAGATTATGAGGAATTATCAAGAGCTGCAAAGAAAAATTAATACAGAGTTTGAGTCAAAGCAGCAAGAATGGGGAAAAATGAGACCACTGGTCCTTCAATTGAATAATTCAGTTCCTGGATATTTGAAGGAGGATTTAAGTCTACCTAGTACTCCCAAAAATATCATTGATAATCTTCTGATGAATGAAGAAAATCTCTCTGCAGACTTCAAACGAAAACTCAACGAATGGCGAGTAAAGAAAGGACATCAGTCAATGAAAGAGCCATCGAAGAAATCAATGTCTCTAAAATCACCCCATACAAGATATGAGCAAGGTCTCGTTACATTGCCCGAGTTTAAAGATTTACCAGAGGAATTTCAGAAGAAATTTAGTAAATATGTCTAGCAATAATAAACATTTACAGTCTGTTTACACTATTCTTTCGTTCTCTTTAGATGAATGGAAGCAAATGAAGGCAGGAGGTCGAAGTCCACCACCATACTCGCATCAGACATCAGTACACGAGAAATTTAAAAGGCAATTTTCAAAAACAGATAAATCCTCATCGTCACATGAGTCAAGCATGAAGAAAACAAAAACGTCTGATGACAAGTCAGATGCAGAAGTCTTTCCATTGGATATTCCATTAGACATGGAAGAAGAAATTGTCGTTCAAACATCAGAAGGCTTAATGAAATTTAAAGGAATATCAAGAAGTTTCACGAGGAAGCTCTATGAGTGGGAGAAAGCTAAAGGCATTGAACCTGCAAGTGACTCATCAACATTTGCATTTTTACATCCAAAATATAAAGCGACTATCAATGAGAATGATAATGACTTTGAAAACGGCATGAAACGAGCATTGTCTGTAGACAGCATTAAACCTGTCCAATCCTGTTCACAAATGTCTCACTCACAGCCTTCGAGCTTATCATTAAATGATGCTGATAATATGAAGGAACCTGTTGAGAAAAAGGTCAGAAAAAGACCAGTGGTGGGTTTGCTCTACCTTGAGACATACTTTAGGGTATTCCTCGAGAAATTTATGTGATCATTTTCTTAATATTTCTCCTCAAATGTTTATTTTCATTTAGACTTCCTCAAATCTTGAATTATTCAGTGAAGTAAACGAGAGTTTTGAGAGTGCAGCAGAAGAGCCGGAAGCAGTAATTGTCGAAGTTGAGGATGAGGGGTGTGAAATAATTTCATCTGCTTCTCCTCAAATGCAGATTCCGATTTTCAAGTTCGACTTCGCAAGCAAAGATTTAAGGTTAGTATTACAACTCAATATTATTTATTTTAACATTTTATTCTGTAATCCAATAGAAGCAGTAGACGAGAAGAACTCAAGAGAGCCTTTGAAGACCTGAAAATGCTGACCAGGCAGTTCTATGAGACATCTTTAGATGAAACGATTATAAATTCCATCGACAATATGGATAATATGAAAGTAAGATCAATCTAGATTTGAACCTGGCAGTTCATTGTATGATAAAAAAAAAATTCTTCACAGCATTTGATTGAAGCATCAAGGCATCTAACCGAACATTTGCAAAGAACAAAGCTCAATAAGAAGGACGATAAATTAGAAATATTTCAAATCACTCGACAGCTGAGAGACTCGGTAAGAAATATTTCTTTTGTCCTATTTCCAATAACATATAACCGTTATATTTCAGATCCATAGAACAACATCATACGAATATGTCCTTCCAACACTTAACAACTTATCATCTGAGATTAATAAGAATTTAATCAGACTAGAAGAGACATTAAGGCACTTGGAGGATGAAAGCAGTTCTCATAATGAATATCAATATCAAGCAACAAGTTCCATACAAAATTCCGAGGATAAAGCAATAGCAACGATTAAAATTACACCCACATTCATTTGCAATTCTGTAAAAGTTGAAGATCCTATAAACAATAATATTGCACATTTAAAAGTATCATCTGAATCAGAAATGCCAGAATTAAGTACTGAGGATATGAGAAGTGACGATAGATCAACAAAGAAAGTGACAAGAAATTCAAGTAGCAGTTCAAAAAGAAAAATACGCTTACGTCGTATGGGATCTCGACAGAATAGTAAAACAGAAAGTGATAGTGATGACGAGTATACATTAACTTCAGAAACTCAAAGAAAAGTCAAGAGAAAGTCTAGTCGTGCGAAAAAGCAACCTGATTCTGACAAGTCTTTTGATAGTTTCCAAGGTGAGGAGGAAGTCGTGTATGTTTTTAAAATTAAACCTGGCGAGACAAATGAAGTTACAACAACAACAATTGAGATTTCAGACACTAAGCATAATGATTCAGTTTTAATATCTCCAACTGAAAATTGTGTTGAATTGATTGAAGTGTCAGCAAATGACATTAATAACACGTATAAGAATCCAATTGTAAAAACTAAGCGAAAAATATTTACTCCATATGAGTGCAATGATAATGAAATTAATAATAACGCACTTTTCATTAGCCGTGAAATTGAATCGTCAAGTGGTTCAGAGAAAAATGATAAGGAAGTTAATAAGCTAGAAACTAAAGAGCTAAATGAAGCCACGTCATCCGCTGACATTTCATTGAAATTGTCATCACAAACTATTGAAGCTAATGTAAATGAGAAAACTGAATGTGTACGTAAGGATTTATCTCCGAGTATTAGGCTCATGATTGAAAAATATCACCACAATATAGAGCACAAGCCTAAATCAAATTCCAATTCTTCATCACCAATCTGGTTATCACCAGTTCTTGATAGGCGTGTCAGAAAACAAAGTGCTGAGTATCAGTTTAAGATTTTAAAGTCAAGTAGCTTCCAAGAAATCGATGTGACTGAAGAAAATGAAGATGAGGGCGTTCCAATAAAGTCACGTGATGATACATCTGAGAAACCTTTCAAGTCGGAGATATTTATTGATAAAAATGAAAAACAATTTGAATTGATTGAGTCAGAGTCAACAGAATCGACTGAAAATGGAAATAATGTTCAAGAAATTGAATCAAATGAATCTCGATTGAATGTAATTGAACAGCTAATAGAGCAACAAGTTCCAAATGTTTCAACAGGTGCTATCCCAAAAGTTAATAGAACACCTCACATTCAAGTTATTCGGTCGTCAGATTACATGAGTGACTCTTCATGTGCTAAAGAAAGTAGCAACAAGAATGAGGAATTAGAAAAGCCAAGGACTCCAATAAGTGAAAGAGCTTTGAGGATAAAACAAGCTAAAGAAGCTTTCTTCAAGAGCACACTGACATCAATGACCGATGAGCAAACAAAATGGAGTTATCGAATGAGTCAAATATCTGTTGGAAGTACGGACAGTAACAGCATAGAGAACATGTCAAATAGCTGTGGTGTATTGCCAACGAAAGATTCTTGTATGGACGACCCTGAAAATGAAGCTAAAACATCATCACTTCCAAGAAATATTCTCCCAAGTGCCGCAATGAATCAAGAGTTTGAGAAAGATTCACAAAAGCATTCAAAATTTGGATTGTCGAGTTTGGCAACAAAACTTCGCAAAGTTAAACTAAAGCGAAATACCAAAGAAGTTCAAAAAATGAATACAGTTCCAGTATTGTGCAGACAAAGTCTTAATTTATTTAATGAATCATCCGATTCTAAAACACTTAATTCTAATACAACAAATCCCAATCATGACAATGTTAAAAAGTCAAAAAGTTTGGGAAAATTTTAAGTTTGTTAAATTCTCAATGTTTAATTTATTAACTTTTTCACACTTAATTATTATTTAAGAATTATTGTTGCATTAAGGATTTATCCAGAAATAAGCGAAAAAAGATACAATAAAAAATTGTATTGGAAACACAAGACGATATTGAATTTCAAATGTTTCCAAGTAAGCTGAATATCATTCAAAATCAGTAGTAGTAGTAGTTTGTTCTGGATCTGTTGTTGTGGCAACCTCAGTAGTAGTAGTAGTTTGTTCTGGATCTGTTGTTGTGGCAACCTCAGTAGTAGTAGTAGTTTGTTCTGGATCTGTTGTTGTGGCAACCTCAGTAGTAGTAGTTTGTTCTGGATCTGTTGTTGTGGCAACCTCAGTAGTAGGAGTAGTTTGTTCTCTATCTGTTGTTGTGGCAACCTCAGTAGTAGTAGTAGTTTGTTCTGGATCTGTTGTTGTGGCAACCTCAGTAGTAGTAGTAGTAGTTTGTTCTGGATCTGTTGTTGTGGCAACCTCAGTAGTAGTAATAGTTTGTTCTGGATCTGTTGTTGTGGCAACCTCAGTAGTAGTAGTAGTTTGTTCTGGATCTGTTGTTGTGGCAACCTCAGTAGTAGTAGTAGTTTGTTCTGGATCTGTTGTTGTGCCAACTTCAGGAGTAGTAGTTTGATCTGGCGTTGTGGCTATAGTTGTAGATTTAAGTGCGATACATTCTCTTACTTCTTCCAACATATCACTAATTTGTTCCTCTCCTGCTTTAATTTGATTATCAATACATTCGTACGATCCTTTGATTGAATCTTCAATTTTAGATGTTATAGATTTTGCTGTATTGTCAATGTTTTGTAGCAAAGCTTCAACTGAATTACGTATTATAGCAGCTGCTTCCACTGCACATGTAATCTTATCTCCAAATGAGGGTTTTTTTAAGCAGTCTTCTATTGTTGCTCTGACATTTGAAATTATCTGTTGATTGGCGTATCCAAAATTTTCAACATCATTACTAATTGATGTGAGTATATCTTTTCCTTCGTAATAACACTCTGTGATTTCTTCAATTGTTTCAGTTTTAATATCCTGAAATTTTCCATCAGTTTCGCTAAAACATCCAACGATTCCTACTCCTATAAGTTCTTCAATTTCATCCTTAGCTTTCAAAAGATCAAATACAAAATTCGCAATAGCTTGTTGAATAGCAGTTTCGATACTTGTGATTCCATTTAAAACCAAATTTCCAACGGTTGTAAGTAAATTGTTCAAGGCACCAGACACTGTTTGAATTAATTGATCAACTACTCCAACTAATGCACCTGTCAAATCAAGTGCTCTTTGATCTCTGATCCTTAATTCTGTATAATAATCTGTAGAATATTGGAAACTAGATGCAAAGAATAAACTGACCAGAAACAAGGTTAGAAATTTCATTTTTAAGCCTTTTTAAAGATTTGATTAAAAATAAAACTTAAATGAATTAAAAAGTAGCTGTGTCTCAGCATTTATAGACAATTGATTGATTGTTATCAGAACTATAAGAAGAGCTAATCAAATAAATGACGATAAAAATCTCTAGGGTGTTGGATTTAGAATTGAAGTAAGTCCGATTGATTCATTGAGCTTTTATTGAATGTGAACTTACTTTAAGCTTTGTTAATGTAAGCTTAATTAAAGCTTTTATCTTATTCCTATTAAAAGCTTTTTTGGGACTAGTGTGATACAATTTAATTTAATATTTCAACTGATCTAAAATGAGCAATAACCATTAAAAAATGAAGAGCAACAATTGAATTTTATTTTTTGCAATTTTAATTACTTTAGGTATTTTGGGTATTTTTCAAAAAGTAACGATTTTTAAAAATTCAAAATTAAGAAAATTATTGAGCATCAGAGACTCTTAATAATTGCTAAAGTCTGTCTGAACAACTCTGGGTCATATGACAGAAAAATAGAATTTATTTAAAATGGAAAAATCAATTTTAATCGTTCTCACCGTGATTTCTATAGGTAAGTACTAGTTTCACAAATCTAATTAATCATCCAGCACGTCTACAAATTAAAGGAATCGCCAAAAACATCATCATAAGCTAGAAAATGAAAATTTTCTGATATAATCAAAAATTATCGATTTTTTTGATTGTCATGTGAACTCTTAATTTATCTATTTCCAGTAAGCTGCAATGATTTTACCATCCTTAGCTCGCCTAAATCTATAGTTTTCAAAGGCTCATCAGACCTGCCATCAAGTGCAATTTCGGAAGTTTTTGCTGGTAAAATTAGTCAAATTTATCATGAAAAAATCTCTTTGCTCAATTTTCTTTCTATTTACAGCAAGTCTTGGATATTCTGTGTACTCAACTGAACCATGGGATGGCTTATCAGTATTAGATCCATTCCATACTGCCAAATCTGTCGTCTCATTCGTCGTTGAAGATGCAAATAATTTGAAATTTGATGTAAGTTTAATTAAGTGAGGATCACGAGCAATCTAGTGACTAATTCTATTTATCTTTTAGAACTCAAAGTCATTCGAAATTACTGGCAATGACTTTTTCTTCGAAGATGCAATTACCACAAAAGTCTTGGATCACAGTCATTTAGCTATCAACATTAATTTGATTGACCAAGAAGGTGACATCGAAACATCAATTGGCGAAATCGAACAATCACCAATAAGCGAGAAGAACCAAATTTTGAGCTCAAAGGATAAGGCTGATAAGGAGTTTTTGAGCCAAATTTCATATCTTCAACGAATGAGCGATGTTGTAAGTACTGAAACTTTTATAGGTGAACGTCAAGTGACAATAAGTCCCTTAATTGTAGCTTGCCAACATGAAGACAAAGCCAGCATTCATTAGTATCCATTTGTCAATGAAATCACTCTCAAAGAAGACATCAGAATCTGAGGCTAACAAGTTGTTGACTGCAACACTCAAGAAATTAAATGATGTCATCCAAAAGACATACGATAATGAAGCTTTAGTCGCTGTCATTACAATTCCATCATATCCACATCACTCGAGAGCAAAGCGCGCAGCTGAAGATGATGATATTGCTGTAAAATACAATCTTGCTGATCTCGCATCAGCCAACTATCCAGTTGTTTTCAACATTATCCTCTGGTTCTCACTTGTTATGGTCTTTGCACTTATTGCAATTTCACTTGCATTAGGTAATGTTGAAGATAAGGACTCAATTATCTACCGTATGACTGGTGCTCGTGGAAAGAAGGATAATTAAAGCACTATTTAGAGATCATAGTAAATTATAGAGTGAGAACAATTAAAAAGAGAAGAAGATTTTGAGCAGGGATGGAAGTAGGAAGGAATTATTACAAATTTGAATGCTCGTTCCAAGTATTCCAAAGTTAAAAAAATCACTATCATTCGTCGTGTTACTTATTATACTATTCGCTAGTTATCATGGTTCATCTTAAATACAGAAAAATATTTTTCCGCGTAATTATTTTAAAAATAATCATTTTAGTCTACGATATATACAAAATAACTGTGTTTTAAATGTGATTGAATCAGAAAAAGGCACACAAGATAAACTTATTGTTTAAAATCATTTCGTTTGTTACAATTCCATAAATGATATACATAATGTATGCAGTCATCGAAAATAACTAAATTATATAAAAGGAAATTTTTTTGTGTAGATAAATAATGTAAATTTTATTAAGAATGTGATGACTTTAGATCAGCGATGAACTTAGTTGTCACATTTTTATTAAGACTATTCAAGTTTAATGAATAAACTATAAATACTATCGTAGTTCCATAAGACTATTTGTGATTGACTTTGGGCTAAACTACAATAGGAAAGAAATAGCTGCTGCTATTGTTGATATCATCTAGGACATAGGAATTCTATCGTAGAGGATACCAAGTATGGCTCAACACAATCATTGATCGCAGAGTTTTATTCTATTTTTGGATGTTAGACATCAAATTCTGCATATTTTATCAATTAAAGCTATGAATCTGGATGTTAGACATCAACTGCAGCATAGGATGTGAATTTTAGATCCACTGACTCTCAATTCAGGATAAAAAGTAAAAATTATCAACGATACTGATCATTTTTAAACAAAATCAAAACAATGTCATACTATCGAGGTTGAATTGTCCAACATATAGCGAAGATCGTGACGTCACGGATGAATTTACTTACTTATAAGTGTAGTCGAAAAAAGATATAATTTTTATAGTGGCTGTCGAATTCAGTAAAAAATAATTTCTTATCGGTTTATCATAAATTTTTCATTTGTATATAATTAGCAATGTAAGTGTAATAATCCAGTGCATGTATATGTGCAAAAATTCAGGCATGAAATTTAGTTTATAGTGGATTTTGAGTAAATTTGTTAAAAATATGGATCCAATTCTCGCCAAATGGTTACATTTATGATTATTTTCTCATCTATCTTTCAGTAAAAGTTGTAGATTTTTGCATAATTTCGGTGTTTTTATTGAATTCATTACAAATATGCCACCCATTACTCAGTAAGTTAAATGGATAATAAATGAGATTCACTTGAAAATATCTCACTGAAAAAAAAAATCGCTTGGGCGGCCTTCATTTCGTCATTAATACAAAATCTATTTTTATTCACATATAGTCATGCAACTAACATCATGCGGGACATAATTTCATTCATTAACTTGTCTAATTATGAGAATTAATCGGCAAAAAAAAGCTAGTCTTCTTCACTTTGAGAGACTTTTTTGTACTGGCACATTAAATATAACAAAAAAAAAATACATTTCGATACTTAAATAAATCACAGACAAACATGTTGACATTTAATGCATAATGCACGCTTTTTATTTATACATGTGTATCATCACCGATAAAAAAAGAATTTCAGTCGATGATTTATTTGGTGTTTTGTGATCATTTTGGGTTGGCTGGATCTGCTTTGCTTAATTTTGTAGTGTCTGAAAATTTGTTTGAAATCTCTACGACTTAATCTTCGAGTTTAAAGCTAATCCAGAATCTACATTTTTTCGCCATGTTCTTATGTAGAACCTTAGGCTATATCTGACTGTTGCTGACCTTGTCCATCATTTATCTCTTCTTATTTACTTTTCTCTGCTGCCTTTCGAAGTAGGGTTTTCAATCCCGGGCTTAAAATGTACTGAATCCCGGAATTACATACATTTCAATCCTGGGATTAAAAACCCTAGTTCGAAGTTAAGGAAAAGCTTTACCAAACCTAGTTTGATTATTAGGCTTCTATAGTAGACAAGAAAATAGTCTGATACATGCATAGCTCGGCATTCAGTAATGTCTAAGGATTCCACCAGAAACATAGCTTGAAGTCGATTACGGCATCGAGTCTCTGTCAGAATTGTAGCAACTATAGTGGAACTTTATATTCCATATTTATCAGAATAAAGTAAACTTTCAAACAACTTGTTCAGCTTAGGGATCGAACCCACGTTGCTAACATTCTTACGAGTTCAGGTCATACATTCTTACCACTAAGCTATCTGGGGTTGCTAAGAAGCTTGACAAACCTCTAATTTAAGCTTCAGCCAGGATTCAAACTACAAAACCAATTAAAGAGCATGCTTTAGAATTTAAAATATATAAATTTTATTAAATCAATCCAAACTGATCAACCAGAACAAGAAAATGCGCCTAAGCAAACCACCCACGGCACCTTTTTTCCATCCATTCAAACTAATACTTTAATAAAAAATATATATTTTCGGTCAATACATCAAAAATAAAGACAATTCTTGATAACATTAACATTGAGTAATATCAGAAAGTGAAAAGAGCTCGAAGGTGTCGAAAAAATGGAATCACAAATGGGAAAATCTGTTCAATTTCAAAAATTTAAAGGGTTGGTCTATCAAATAACCAAAGCCAGTGCTTACTAATCATTAATATGAATAATCCAGCATGAATAATTAAGAAAGAATGCGAATAACTTTTTGAATAAAAAATTTCGTACATTTTAGAGTGCCAACCAGTATGAGTTTGGAAACTATGACCTGCACAAGGTGCGATGAAGGCTTTGAGCCTCAAGAGAAGATTGTCAACTCGAATGGACAATTGTGGCACATTCAGTGCTTTGTGTAAGTTCTTGTTGATTTAACCAAAATCCTTCAAGCATTAAAGCAAAAATTCATTTGTATATTCAGCTGTGCTCAGTGCTTCCGAACATTTCAAGATGGCATTTTCTACGAGTTTGAAGGACGCAAATATTGCGAGAAAGATTTTCGTGTTCTTTTTGCTCCATATTGCTCAAAATGCGGCGAAATTGTTATCGGACGTGTCATTAAGGCAATGCAAGCAAGTTGGCATCCAGAATGCTTTCGTTGTCAACTGTGTGCAAAGGAACTTGCTGACTCAGGCTTTATTCGCAACAACAATCGTGCATTGTGTCATGGATGTAATGCAAACATTAAGGCATCTGAAATTGGAAAGTATTCGTGCCAAAAGTGTCATGGAATCATTGATGGTGCTCCATTGCGCTTCCGTGGTGAAGTTTATCATGGTTATCACTTCAATTGTACAAGTTGTGGTGTTGAATTGGATTCGACAGCTCGTGAAATCAAGAGCCGTACTGGCTTTGCAGCTAATGATATGAATGAGCTTTATTGCTTAAAATGTCATGATCGTATGGGGGTAAGAGAACTTATCATTATGATAAGTAAACAAGTCATAACTATAAAATTATATCATAGGTTCCAATTTGCGGTGCTTGTCGTCGTCCAATTGAAGAACGTGTTGTAACTGCTTTGGGTAAGCACTGGCATGTTGAGCATTTCGTTTGTGCCAAATGTGAGAAGCCATTCTTAGGTCATCGACATTATGAGAAGCGTGGATTGGCTTACTGCGAAACGCATTATCACCAACTTTTCGGCAATTTGTGTTTCGTATGCAATCAAGTCGTATCTGGCGATGGTATGCAATTCAAGATAAAAAGAATTAATAATAACAAATATTGATTAATTATTGTTTATTTTGAACAGTCTTTACAGCATTGAATAAAGCATGGTGTGTTCATCATTTCTCGTGCGATATGTGCAACACTAATTTGGATCTAAAGTCGAAATTCTACGAGTACGATGAGAAGCCAGTTTGTAAGAAATGTTATGAGAGGATGCCATCAGAGTTGAGGAAGAGATTACGAGTCGCTCATGAGAACACAATGAGAAAGAATTAAAAATTCTTTGAGCCTTTTATCAGTCATTAATTCTCTAATCTTTCTCTAATTTACTTAAATTCTTAACAAAAAAAAAAATGAATCGATTAATAATGCGAACATGCATGAAAAATTTACATTAGATGTGCCTAATACTTTTTTTTTAAAAAAATCTTATATTAACTGATTAATGTGCCTTTAACTACCTTAATAATATTGTGAACCGAAAGATCAATAATTTTAGACATCGATAGAATAGCACAAAGAATGCTCGAGAGGACCAAGATAGTATTTGCTGTTTTGTGTCTTTAATTCTTGATAACAATTACTTATGTATTTTTTTTTTGTTGAAGTCATTTTATAACAAATTTGTATTAAAATTGTAAGAAATCTTAAATGTTGTTGAATAAACGAAAGTTTAAGTCAAATATTTTACTAAAAAATTATCTCTATTTTTTCAATCTTCATGTCAAAAGTATTCCATTTTACAATGTAGCAACCCCCTTGAGTATTCTGGTTAATTAAATTTTCAGTTAAGGCGTATACCTCGTTTATTATCACAACTACTCAACTTATAATCACTTGATTGTTTTTTGAATAGCTTAAGTCAATTAAGTTTTAAAACGTCTTTAGATTATTAAATTGTAATTAAGGAGGCTTAAAGTGTGAATAATGCTGTGAGAATAAAAGGTATCAATGATCAACACGAAAAACATGCATGCGATTGATCAAAACAACCAAACCCATTGCGAGACAAATACTCCTGACAACTGCTTATGATCTTGGCTTCCTCAATGTAGTTCTAGTTTTGTCTAGGTTAGTTTTTGTGTTTCTTTGATCTTTATGTACACTTTGAACTTATTTGTGTCTGGTTTCTACGCGTGAATAATTAAATTTGGAGAATTGACAATTCGACAATCTCGTTCTTCAAGTAGCAAAACTTCAATAACAAATACTTGAATGTACATTTAATAAAACATTAGTATTTTTTGATGAAATGGCAATATTTACTTTTATTTCGATGAAAAATGTGAAAAAATAGAAGAAAGTGGAATAGAAGACTAAAATTAAATAGAAATAGGTACAAAAATCATTAGAAAACAATAAAAAAAGTTTAGACGTCATTTACTGATAAACCCCAAGCATGTTATATATCATTTTAAAGGAAATTAAAAGCTCTTTTAATGCAATAAGAATTTTTTTCCGTATTTGAAAGATAAGTATCAAATAAAGGTAAAATAGTGTTCAAAACATTTTAATGTTTTACGGTTTTATCATTTTTTGACAAAACTTATTCACAAATCCTACAAATTATTAATGTTCATTAATTTATAAGAAAATTGAAAATTTTTAAGGTATATATCATTATTGTATCATATGTAGTTGCTGAGAAATAAGCTTTCAAAATTTCGATATAAATGGCTCATAAATGACGTCACAGGTCGATAATCAAAAATCTAGCTCCAACAAGTTGTGAGCATTTTTAAAGGCTACAAAATGAGCTAAAAAGCAAAGCCTTTGATTAAGTATTGAAAAAGATATTCAATTTCTTAGTTTTTCAACTTTGAACCGGTTTTTGAACCGTTTTAACCTATTGAACCGGTTCAAAAATAGCATTATTATATAGCTCTTTGGATGTCAATTCCAAACATATATAATATGTCTATGTTATCTTCTATAGTTTTAGAGTTATAACAAGTAAAAGAACAAAATGCAATTTCGACATTTTTTTCCCAGAATCATTCAAATTATCTTTCTATAATTTTAAATATCAACTAATGAAGTATTTACAAATTCAGCGTAGATTGAACATAAGAATATTTTGTATTAATAAATTAATTATGATTAAAAACAGATTTAAATTCTTTATTTTGTGCGTCGTCTTCTTCTTGTTCCTCATCTAATATCTTGATTATTGTGCGAATGTTGAAACATTCTTTTGTATACAGTAGCGTGCAAAAGACCTCAATCTAAAAATCCCTAATATGCAGCTACCCTAAAATGCAGATAGTACTGCCAAGATGCAGATGGTGCTGCTAAAGTGCAGATGAAATTTATTTTCCCTAAAATGCAGATGAAATGCTGTTGCTTTAAAAAAGGTATATATATAATATGTGAAGGGCCCAGCCTTTCAGCTGGAGGCACTGCGATTCAAATTAGAACAGAATCTATTGTACCACACCCTTTAGACCTACAGTTTATAGTGGGATCCGAACCACTAAAATTATACGATCTACATTTGGGCAACATCTTATCTGCACTTTATACGATTAAAATCATCTGCATTATACCTTTTTTAAAGCAACAGCATTTCATCTGTATTTTGGAGAAAATAAATTTCATCTGCACTTTAGCAGTACCATCTGCCTCTTGGCAGTACTATCTGCATATTAGGGTAGCTGCATTTTAGGGATTTTTAGATTGAGGTACAAAACCAATAGATTCACACGTGAAAACGGTGTGAATATAAAAAAAATATCCATCAAGTAACAAGCTGTCAAATAGAATGTCAATTGAGCTTCTCAAATAATGAAAAATAAAGTTTTGCAAAATTAACTTTCTGTCGTGAAAACTTTATATGTTTTGATTCGTAACCCAAAACTATGTTAAAATTTAACATTTAAAAATTACTTTCTGCAACAAATAATCATTTTAAACAAGTTTTTAAAAAAAAATTTTCATTATTTGAGAAGCTCAATTGACATTCTATTTGACAGCTTGTTACTTGATGGATATTTTTTGTAGCAAACTGAAATTACTTATATAATGTTGTACAAATAAAATGCAATAAATTGATACCAAAAAGTCTTATATATGCAAAGTATTTATCAAGTTTTCCTCAATTTAATGTTCTGAACTGTGAGAAAATCGCCAATGAAAAAAATATTTCTATAATTTTTTTGCATAATATCAACTTTTAATATAATAAACTATACATATTCTGAAAGCTTATTACAAATACTATATAAATCAGAGAAGTTTAAAAAAATTAAGATTGAATTATATGACATATTTGCTTAAAAGTCAATAAAAATAGTAGCCATTTTGAATTTAAGAAAAATCGAGAAAACACGTGGTGGAAAATTTTTGAACGTAAATTAAGAAAATCGTCAATACTTTTGATTTTTATCTTGAAAAGTTACTATAACATACTTATTAACAAATTTTTTTGTCATTGAAAGTTGTCCACTCACTTTTGCACGCTACTGTACAAACAATATCTAGTAAGATGAAGAAGATTATTTCTCATGAATCACGTTTCTGTTTTGATTCGCTTAATTGACACAAAATGAGGAACAAGAAAAGTGACTTGATTATCGACAAAAATGCAGGAATTAGCAGTAATAAAAATACTTTTATGATAAACTTTATTCCACAAATCCACCGACGACTAATAAGGGAGACAATTTTTTACTATTACATTGCAAAAATAAAGTAAAATTTTCATATCAGTCTATACAAGTGTATAGGTACATGCTTTATCGACTTACTGATAATTTTGATAACTGTGCTTTTTTTAAGTATTGAAAGGGTCCACTTTTTTGTATGTCAGTATTGTTCGATATTTTGACTCGCGAAGTTGTCGTTTGGGGACTTTTTTTTATTCTACGGCATTAATTTTATTAATTTGCATATCCGTAGATCAGCTAGTTTTTGTTGTCAGACCAAAACAAGTCTTTTAATCGATAAGGCACAGAAGGAATTTCATTCATTGATAGAAATAAGTGGAATTATCATGAATTATAATTGATTGCATTCTTAAAATATCGTAATAATGTGGGGGAACTGAATATTATCATCTATGAATGGCACTGGACGTAGAATAATAATCACAAATACAGTCTAAAAATCGTAAACTTTTTTTTTATCTCATTCACGAAGTTTTGATAAGAAAAAAAATTATTTTCCAACCCATTTTTTCGTGCGAAAAAGAATTACAATGAAGAAAAAGCTTGATGCAATTCCATTAACAGTGATAAGGTAAAGCTGATTCGTGAAGTTTACAAGTGTCTCTATACACCTCTAGTTTAACATGATTTATTTTATTATTTATTTTATCGTTTTTGGTTTCTGGTATTTTGTTAATTTTTATAGTGACGATGTTTCGGCTATCGAGTCACTCCAAAGCAATGAAAGTGTTGGCGATAGTGTTTTTGATTCGGAAAAGCAGCAGACCGAAGCTGTGAAAAGTTAATGACGTAAAAAAGATTTTTTTTTTATTCAATCGCAATAATTTGTTTTTATATTTTAAGAACTGGGCCATTTTGGACGACGGTCATTACGAGTCAATTCAACATATATATCACAGAAAGATCAATTTAGTCGATACAAAACGGCACTTGCTACATTCATACCATTTCGATCAAAAGTCACAAAAACGTAAGAAAATTAATTAACACAGAGATTATCTTGTTGCTAATTGAATTGATTAAGTTCGAATAGAAATTGTCTAGTTGGGTTCTGGTTCATAATTGCATGCAACTTAGTTCATAATCTTACTGGGTAATAATTTTAAAAGAGTTCAACTTTTATAACGGTAATTTTTATTTCAAATTTTAATATGAAACATTTTGGCGCGAAAACTTTTCTGATATCTTTGTTGGAATCTTTAAAATCAAATTTCATTATTTTTTACTGCCTAATAACTAAGGGGCCGTTCACTTATTACGTTCGCATTTTAGGGGGGGGGGTTGAAAAAATGTAACAAAATGTAACAAAGGGGGGGGGGGGTGTCAAGTAGTATGTAACGTTCTAATTGTCGTCTGTCTTTTAAAAATAAGTCCAAGAAAAAAATTTGTTTACAAATTCACACCAAATTTTTTTTTTTAAATTTTTAATGATTCATGAATGTCCAGATCACTTTTGATAGCTAAGAAATACATAGTTTTATGTAAAGTAACAAATCAATAGAAACCTGGTTTACAAGACTTTATTATTATTATTATTTATTTGTCGACGTTACCGTCCGGAAGAATTAGTATTTATACATGTTTTTACTTTTTACATTGATTAGTGATACATTTCATATCACTATGGGTGACGTAGAATCAAGCTTCTAATCTTCAAATCTAGGTTTCAAATAAACTAAGGCTCTCGTTTCAATCTTCTGTGGGCGTGACGTGATACATTTCAGGTCCATTCTGACAATATTCCATTATAAGGTAATCTTGTAGCTCTCGTTCCTATTTCTCCCGCTACTCTTCAAGTTCCTGATCCGTTCCTTAATCCAACGTTGCCCAAAATGCCCAATTATAACTTGACTCGTACATTGACTTTAAAATACAATTATAATTTGTGGAAATTTTCAAAATTAAATCAATCATAAGTTTAAAAGTAAATCTCTCTAAATCTGTCATTCATATGATGATTAATATGATCCCATCATTGTGATATTTGTATTCAAAGTTGATTGAATTTTCCAAAATTCAATCGGGCATAATATTTTTCATGACATTTTTGAATTTTCTTCAAAAAAAAAACAAATTTTTCAATTTGATGTTAAAGAAAAAAAAAATACAAAAGATGTTTAACCGTCTTTTTAGATTTAAAAGAAATATTGTATTATGAACGTTCAGGGGGGGGGTTGTGAGTTGTATAAATTGTAACAAGGGGGGGGGGGTGAAAAAAAGTCGTTTTTTGCGTAACGTAATAAGTGAACGGCCCCTAAGGTACGTCACAATTACTATCTCTGTTGACTACGTAGTAATCGATATTTCCAAGTTTATAAATAACAAAAATTGCAGGAAATAAGAATTTTTGATAAAGATATTTTAAGACTTAAAAATGCACTGAAAATACAGTCAGTTTAAGCATCTCAGTACCCAAATCCATTTTCACTCGAACTCAATCAAACGTTAAAAGCCTCATTGTCTTCATGAAAAAAAAAAATACAATCTTATAGGATCAATTCGGAACTGCCAGTTGACTCGATCGGTTGTTTTTCAAATTTGTCATTCTCTTGGGTTAAAGATTATTTAGTATTACCTCACAATGATCCAATGATGGATAGTGCTGAGCATCGTAAGAAATATGAGTTGGACATAACACTACCATACAATGACAGTGCAGATGTTAATGGAAAAAGATTATTGGGAATTTATAAAGATGAAAAGCAGAGCCATGGAAGGCACGGATCTATGATGAAGGTTGTTTGGAATTTCTGCAAAACGAGAGTAATTGTGGCTTCATTGTTCTACACATTATCAGTATTATGTGCTTTAAGTGCACCTGTGATATTCCTAAAAATGACATTGGATGCTTTAGAAATGGAAGGTGAAATAAATTCAAATGGAACCACAAGTAATGGAGGAACGATAAATAACACCACATTTATTGGAATTAACGAAACGTTAAGTAGAAATACAACTTTGGCGCCACCAACTACCCTTGCCATTACCACAACTATTCAAGCTTTAGTTGACAGAACAACTCAAGTTAGTGTCTTCAAGTTCTTTCAATTTTCATTTAGCTTCTACGGAAGATTTAAGTGTATTTACTATATGCTTGGATTCATCGGATGCTTCTTTGCTGCTATGTTCTTTGATAGCATTACAAAATGGCTCAACTTACGAACATCAATTCGTCTAAGAACAGCAGTTTTGTCAGCAACGTATAGGAAAGCGATAAAGTCGTCAATTGTCAATAATATTGCACCACATCAGATCTTAACTGACGATATTGACAACATGATGGAACTTGTCGATTACTTAACAAAAATATTAGGAACAGTAATTGCGATGATTCTGTCGTTAGTGGCGTCAGTCATGTTACTAAGAAGTCCTGCTGTGTGGCCTATATTTGCATGCATTGGATTCTTTTGTATCCCCGTTATCCTTGCCAAAATATCTACAAATCGCTTCCGAAAATGCCAGCATTATTTGCTCAAAAAGGTTACATTTATTGAAAGCTTTTGTGTTAATTTTAAAGACATCATTGTCCATTCATTATCATACGAATACATCAAGAACTTTTACTGTGAGTTGATATTTGCTACATGGTTATGTAAGTGCTAATTGATAGTTTCGCTTTTGTTCCTTTTAAGATCTTAATTCCGCACAGTTTTCTGCACTTCGCATCTCAAATGTCTTTTCTGTAGAAATTTATGAAGGTCTTACGTCTGTGCTGCTTGGTGGATTATACTTGATTTGGTGTGATGCTGACATCTTTACTGATAATGTCGAGACATTAGTTCTTGTGATTGTTTATGTTTATTTCATTAAGAACTATGTCTCGGATTATTGTCACTCAATTCAGGCTATTTCTAATGGAAAAGGAAGCTTAGAGAAGCTCAAGGTAAGAATGTCTTTAAATATTTACAGCTGCTTAATTTTTATCTCATTTCTAGAATTCATTTGCAATGCTTGTCGACCCAGAATTATCAAGAGTTAGGACAATTGACACTCGGGTCCTAATATCCATGAGTGACTGCCGATTCAGCTGGGATGATAACATAAGATTCACTTTAGACGTATCAAAAGGAGAAGTCCTTGGTGTTTGTGGCAAGCATAAAAAAGCTCTGATCTATGCAATACTAGGTCATGGAGAATGTAAGGAAGGAATCATGAGACAAAGAGGAGTTGTTGGATTTTTCAGTGAAGAACCTTTCATTTGTATTGGATCTGTTAAGGATAACATTTTGATGGGAACTGATTTTGATGCTAAACGTTATTATGCAGCAGTAACAATGACTAATTTGAATGATGACGTATTACAGACACTTGGAACTGACGAATTACCAATCGAAATGCTTGATTTGAATCAGCAACAGAAACAGAGGATTGCACTAGCTCGTGCTATTTATAGCGACCGAGATATTTATTTGTTCGATGAGCCATTCAAAAATGCTGTATTTTCGTCGAATATTCTCCAATTGTTTGCCAATATCGTTCACCACATTTCGTCTGATCCCAACAAAGCAATCATCATATGCAGCACTAACACTCAAATATTAAATATTTGTCAAAGAGTTTATGACTCAAGTGAGAATCGAGTTTATTCTCATGCTGAATATGAAAGAATTTCGACATTAAGTTATCACGAGAATCCAGTCCATTACACATTCGAGAACATCAAAGGATGTAGTTTAAATGCATTGACTGTCTACAAAATGCCAAGTCGTTTCCACGTTCAAATTATTGATGAGAGTCATAGTAGAACATCACAACGTGGAGATGAATCAACAGAGCATCTTATTGCCAAAAATAAATACATTCATAATTTTTCAATTGGAATCGTTAACATCATCTTTATATCATTTTTCACAACGTTAACTGTGCTGCTGTATTTATCATTGATTGTTGGATTCATTTGTATTGTTATGGATGCTAAAGTTGCCCCAATGCTCAATTTGGTATTTTTAGGTGAGTCGTTAGAATTTTTCTTCAATCTGCTTGTTTACCTTTTCATTCTCCATCAATTCAGGATGCTTCGTAGCAGCATTTTCAATAGAATTGATCAAGAAGATTTATGTGGCGAAATTGATTGAAATTAAATTGAAAAAGTTCCACAAAATGATTTTTGAAAAGCTTCTAAAAACGAGTCTGGACTTTTTGTGTGGAACAAATATAGCTGACATTTTAAATTGGTTCAGTATAACATTTTATACACGTGAGTGTAATCATATCAGCTTTTATAAAAGTTTATGATCTATCCAATATTTTATTTATAGTCGCTCAACCCTATACCAAACTTATAGAGTCAATAATCATGATAGCATTAGGTGGATTGATACTATTACTCTGTAACTTTTGGCTCACATCAGCCGTTATTCTAATTCTCATTTTCGGACAAGTTGTTTCTGCTCATTACATATTCGAGAAACGATTGAGGCCAACATTAAATTACTATACACTTGTTGAGTACGAGTCGAGGAAGAAAATGCTTGCATTGATCATAAACAATTTGCGTGGTCGTGATGTCATTCAATCATTCGAAAAGACATCGGAATTTTGTCGCGAGTAAGTGGGGAAATCTTAATTAACTGTGAGAAAATGTTTCAAATGCTTTTCAGTAAAGAAGGTTAAAGTTGTTGATTACTCATTGATTGAGATCATGTTTAAGTCACCAAATTAAATTTTGGGCTTTGAAGTAGCGGCTTCTTGTAGGAATCGAACTCATTTAAGAACCACTATCACATGTAATCTTAATGTTCTTCTTACAGCTTCAACACAGTCGTCGAAGACAACTCAACATCAATTTTCCTACAAAAATCACTTAAGAACTACGTTAGTTTTACAGTACAAATTTTGATGGCTATAAATGTGACAGTTATCACACTAATGACACTCTTAATAGGCGAGATTTCCATATACAATTATCTACTCTCTATCTTACTGTATTATCTACTCATGCATTACGTCAATGAGGCAATCCTTGCTTATCTTGATTGGCTGATTATGAACTGCAGACAGAACTTGATTAATTCTGAAATTAAAAATATTGCAAAAACATCGCAAATAAGTATGTTGTATGAGTCAACACAATTAGGAACGGGTGATGGATTATCAATTGAGTTCAAAGATGTTCAAATAAAATTATGCGGGAAGAGAGTGTTGGATATACCACATTTAACTATTGAGAAATTCGACATAATTGGAATGACGGGAAATTCATCGCATTTAATTACATCTGTGCTGTTTAAGTTGATTAAACCAGTTGTTGGATCGATTTCAATTGAGTCGTATGACTTGAATGTAATTAGCCAGGATAATTTGAGTAAAGTGATTGCTGTTGTGCCACATGACTTGAAAATTCAGAACATAACGATAGCGTAAGTCGATTAAAGCGTTTAAAGAGTAATTAATCATTGACATAATTCTTATTTCCCTTCACAGAGAATTCCTTAATCCAAACAATTCAATTCCGTACAAGTCTATTTCAAATAAGATTCAAGAAGTCTTGCCACAAATTCTTAAATTACCAAATAAAACCTCAGAACTAATGCAATGTTTATCACGTAAGGAGAAGCAGCTATTATGCTTGATTAAGGCTACATTAAAGCCACCAGAACCAAAACTTGTTATAATTGAATATCCCGACATAGAAATTCAGCCAATCATTAATTTATTTGTAAGACGTGAATTTAATACAAAAACTGTAATCATTATAGGAACTAACCATAGGCATTTTGAGGCATGTAACAGGATTATTAATTTTGACATTCAAAATAAATAATTGACTTATAATTAGTCAGATAAATAAACCATTAAATTTGAGTTTTATTATTGAGGCTAATTCTTTCATGATTGTCGGATATAAATATGAATAATTATTTCTTTTGATTATTATAATCCAATTAGGAAATGATTCGTTATTAAAAATCCGTTATCCGAATTCAAATTTGAATTCTGCGGGGCTTAAAATAAAAATTCACAATTTGTATCACATGAAGTTGGCTTCATTATTATTGCTGTAGTATTAAATATAAATGTAAAGCGCTCCTAAAATATTATTATTAAATGTATTAAACAGTTAAAAAGTGATACACAATAAGTTTAAATGTAAACTTAACATCCTAAGTAGTTGAAGTAAAGTCAAATTTATTGAAAATAATGGTAGAAATTAGGAAAATTTAAAAGTGAAATTTTTATCACGGAGAAAATTTATGAAAGTTTTTTTTTCGCAATTTACACAAAAAAATAATATTTATGAACAAAAGCACCGATAATTATATCAATATGATTTTATCTTAGTTTTATATGTTAACAAAAAAAAAAAAAATCGATCGTTTAATGCTTAGTACATCATAAAATCTCTAAATGCATATTAATGAAATGGAAGAGACTACTGAAGCTCAACCATTCAGTATTGAATTGATCATTAGCAGCATATCGTTAATGACACTTGTTTCAATTTTGGCATTTTGCATGTGCTGTAAGCGACGGAATCAGAAGTAAGTATTGCAAAATTTCAAAATATTTATATGTTGTTTGTTTTTGGAAAGCTAAAAAGAAGCAAAAACTAAAATATTAAATCCACACATAGCATTTAAATTTCAACAATGCAATAGAAAAGAGAGCATAAAAGAGAATAAGAAGTAGGCATTAAAAAGATTGAAACATTAATCCCGTTATTGGAGTAAAGCAAATATGTTTCATTCATGTAATTCTTCAAACTTAATGAGGAAATTGAATATTTTCATCGAAAAACATTTCAGACTCGATGTGTAAAAAAATAGAGTAATTGTGAATAGCTGTGTAATAAGATTGCATGTTCTTTTTTCATCACATTTTGATGTGTTATTTTAAGAACAAAATAGAATGAAAATTGTTATTGTTTAAAAGTAGTCTAAAACCAGAAAATTGTTGTTGTAGAAGCGAATTAGCTGGTATAGAAGGAATAGTCAAACTTAAGCATCTCGATGATAGTACTATTAATGTGAGTATAGACATGACCGATTCCAGTGATGTACTTAGTCCAAAGATGAGATTGGCTCAGAAAAACGCTACCTTGCCATTCGATGCAAAGCTCGGGAATGGTAATGGCTTTCAAGACAATGAATTGAAAAGGTAAATACAAAAGTGTTGCATGAAATTTTCTTTTATTCCAATTGTTCATCTAACTTATTATCATACAAATATTAATTAACATCTGTTGAATAATATTTTTTTGTAGATCTTCAGCAAATGCTCCACATCGAAGTTTACCTGATATACCAATTGTTGAAAATGCCGTTTGTGATAATAATTCTGAACTATATGCGACTGTAGGTGATAAGGTTCAGGAAAAGGCTCAAAGCAAAAGTCCATTGAATCCTAAGAAGCTAGTTAACATATCACAAAATAGTTCGATGAGTCAAGCAGACGACAGTTCGCCTTATGCAAGAGTGAGATCACCGCAACACGCTTATGATAAACTTAAAAAAACAGAACATCCGTACGCACAGGTCATTCAGCCCATGACGACTGGTGGAATTGCAACAGTTGTACTTGAAAATGCCGATGACGACGATGATGATGATGATGATGACGATGATGATGAAACAACGATTGAAAATCCAATTTCCCATCGAGAATCGTCAAACAATGATCTCTTAAGTACTGCAGAGTCCCATTTAGATGCATCAGCTGCTATAAGTGGAAGAATATCTGCGAGTCAAGAACTTCCATATATGACACCGCCTATAGTCACATCTATGACAAATGTACACAACCATCCACAACATTTTAGTGGTGATTCACAAGATTCCTCGAGTAAGATTGATGATTAATTTATCGATTAACAATAGAATGTTAAACTTTATTGGAATTTTTCAGAGGGATATACATCAATTAGCGTTAGAGAGCCGTTGGCAAATATCATTGCACAAACAAATCAACAGAATGCACAGCGACGGCGAAGGGAAATTCAAGATTCTCATAACAATTTCTATGCAACCGTATCTGATGACTCAGGTATTAAATTTACATTCCTATTACGTCGTGTTACCATATTTTTTCCAATCTTAATCTAGCCAAGATTGAATTTTATTTACATTGGACATTAGTCATCATCTTGTACATATTTAAATATTTATTTTAGACGAAATGTATGCAGCTATTGAAGATCCAAACAATATTGGAGGTACAGATCTCTATACAAGTGGATCGGAAACATATGCACAAATTCAGGCGCCAATGACTGTATCTGTTGAAATAAACCCACCTCCACCACAACAAACATCGCAAGCATCTCAAACAACGGATACAGCATCAACAACATCCCATAGATCAATCGTACGTCCAAATAGTAGTTATCATGAAGAGACATCGCAAGTAGATGCTCTTAAAAACATTCATTCGAGACAAGCGTCGTCGTCGAGTTGTACAAGCTCTGTGGGCAATAATATCGGATCACCAAAGCCTGAAAAAAGACAAGCAAATTCGCCGTTACCACCCACACCACAAAATAAGATCAAAGATACAAATAATAATTCAAACAAGACACGACAAGATGTTGAGGGAATGTACGCAAAAGTCATGAAGAAAAGTAAATTATCAAGTGTTCCTTTTGAAGCTACATCACCAATTTTGCCTCGACATGAGGTAGAAGCTCCGGAAAGCGCTGTTAATGAAATTAAAATTTCATCCGGAAATGAGTACGAAACTATCGATAAGAAACGTCACAGAAACAATCGAAACAATGAGATGCTAAATTATTCAGGATATGAAACGATTCCAGCCGATCGAAATAATAATAATAAGGATGAAAATGTGTCATCGATTGCATTGTCGTCAAATCCACACTATGCGCAAATTCAAGAGAAAACGGAAACAAATTTTGTAGACGAGAATATTCCACAATATGAAACATTAAAGTTATCAAATAAGCATCCGTTTCAAAAACAACAACAACAAAAAGGAATAGACAGTATTACGACAGATTCAGATTATGATCCAAATTATGAAATAGTTGTTAATAAGAAGCAGCAAAGGATATCAAGTAGTTCAAGTACAAGTAGTACATTAGTTGATGATGGATATTCACAAATTGGTAAGAAGCTAAAGCAACAAAAGGATTTAAGTGATGATGATGAAAGTATTCCGGGATATAGTACGATAAAGAAGCCCGAAAATGATTATAGTAGTATTGGCGAAGAACAGCGTAGATTAAGAGATAGTTTAAAAATGTCTGATAGTGAAAACGATAGAGATTCAAATCTTTATTCAAGCATTCCAGCAGTTATTTCGCCTTCAACCGATAGTAATAGTTCAGATTTGCATTTAGATTACGAACAAATTACCAGCACAAGCATCACACCAACAACCGTAAATAATAATTTTGATTTGTTAAGCGAATCATCAATGACTGAGACATCAGTAAGATATGTCAAAGAGAATCCGTACGAGAGATTACATAATGAGAAAAGTCCAGATGTAGAGTCCATCAGTAGCGGAAAAGGGCAGCAACAAAATTCTAGTTCAGCTGTTGATGATTTCTTTAAAGTATAAAAATTATTCACTTCCATTAAAATCTTCCATGCAAAAATAATATTTCTTGATGAATTAGAATGTGCAATAAATAATTACTATAAACGTTAGATTTGAAGGAGTGAGAAATCCATTGAAGCTATATTAGAAAGTTCTAATTAAGTTAGCAATAACATTGTTTCATTGACGACACAGCAGGAATGAAAATTGTTAAAGATTTTTTTTACGTAAATCATTCCATATGCACATACGTGTTTGTGTACGACTTATTGATTCGAATTGAGAAAATTTTCATCCCTGCTTAAAATTTTTTCGTAAAAAAGGTTAAAAAATATTATTCTCAATTAGTTAAATTGAGGATTTCTTTAAGAGTCTTTAATGAAGATGATGAAATATTTATTATGAAAGAAATTTACCATAATTAATAAGAGAAGTTATTAGTGCTTAAAAGTTAAAAAAATGCCTCTTATATTAATTATATTATATTGAAAAAATATTAAAATCCTTTTTTCACAAACATATGTCCATGTTTTAATCATATACTTTATTACGTTACACAAAAATTCCTTCATTTGATTGATATTTTCGTTTATTAGGAATGTACAAAAGACATGAACAGTTTTTTTTAAACACTTAAGTAGGAAACGAAATGTAAAGTCAGTAAATTTAAAAGAAAATATTAGAAATGAATAACTAATTATTTTGCTATCAGTGCTTTTTTTTGTATGGTGTTCATGATGAAATCTATCGGTGGTGAAAGGTAATCAGTTTTTATAGTTCATCATGAACTTCGTTTGTTGACGACGTAAAACAAGCTGCTGGTGTTTGAATTCTATAATTATATTCACATCTATTTGGTTCAGTTACACTTAAGATCCTTGTATCGAGACCACAATCGATGTCTACCATGACTGAGCGAGCTGGACCATTCCAACATCCAGCTCCATTTGCATAGAGCATTTGACGGTAGTCATTGCCTCGCCATCCATCCCAATTACCGAGTCTTGTCTCACTGCCACCACTTTTCGGCTGCTGAGTAGCTTTGTCGAACATACAAAGCTTGTAAACATATTCGCGATCTTCAAAATTGAAGCATTCACCATTTAATGGAGCAAATTCTTCTTCAGGACCAAAGTCCTTTTCTAAAACTTTACGTATATTATTGAGTTCTGTATCTAATTCCCTGAATTCTCTATCAGCTACATCATATTGATTTCTAGCTTCATTTGCTTCTTCAATAATGCGTTGAGTCTCATCATCGTATTGAACAGGAGGTGGTTGTTGCTGTTCTGGCTCATGATCATGATCATCATGACCTTCCTCGTCTTCTTCTTCCTCGTTATTTTCGTCATGCTGCTCATCAACATTCTCAGTTTCTTCATTCAACAACTCAGCTTCCTCTGCTGGATCATCGTTGTTCTCATGAGCTTCTTGCTCTTCGCCATCTTCTCCTTCATCAGCTGGTTGATCACCTCTAGTTGGTGGCTTAAATAGTCCAGAGTCGAGCATTAAGAATGGTTTCATCTTTGGCCATGCAAGAGTTAGGAAACCTTCTAACTCAAGTGCATCATTATCATCAAGGAAATATCTAGCTTCCTCAATTTCAACTTCTCCATTTCTATTTCTATCAAACACAACTCTTGTCTGCAACTCAATAATATCAACTTTTCCATCCTTATTTGAATCGTACTTTGCGAATGTTTCTTCCGCTTCCTGACGACTATTCACTGCTTCTTCTTGCTCTCTTTGTTTCCGAATTTCGTCTTCAGCCTTTCTATAAACATCTAAAGCATCACTTTCAAGATTTTCTACATCAATTTTAATTTGTCTTTTTTCTTCTCTCAACTTGTCAGCCTGATCACGAGATTTTTCCAGGTCTGCCATTCTAAGTCTTTGTTCTTCCTTTTGTTTCTTGCCTTTTTGTGACAATTCTAATCTAATTTGATTCCCGTTCTTAACCAGTTCTGCCATTTGTTTCTCTCTTATTCTATCAGCTGAGCCCAACTCAATGCAATTGTTGATACAATTAGCACGGCTGAAATACTCGTCAGATGCATCACAGCAGTCACAAATTCCATCATTAACACGGGAACTTGGAATGACTAAACTCTTATGACCTGGATTAACACAATGGAATCTTCCATTGGTACAAGCGGATGTTCCTGGCTCATCGGAAGCATCCTCGCAGTCACAATAATCATCTAGTAAGGGAAATAGGCCAATTAAGTTGATTATTCATCCGTAAAGTCATGTAAAAAAATATTTTACCATTCAACTGCGTGTATTTTATCGTCTTTTTGCCATCGAAACATGTAAATTTGTCGTTCTTATTGGCATACAATTGAGCTCTAGATGGATCAATACCTGCGTTTTAGAAAAAAGGTCATTTAATTTTAAAGATAATCTAGAATATTTTTTTTTCATACCTCTTAAAATTGGTTTATCACATAATACAGCGCAGCTAAGAAATCCTATGATAATACTTAAACAAATTGGCAACCGCATGATTCTACTTTAACTTTCAATTTAATATAACTATGTCTTATGTCTAGGAACTGATCTAAAATTTAATTTTATAGTTAAGTGCTTTAATTCCTTTACTATATTAAAAATTCAGTTCTCTTACGTGTTATTAACATAAACTCCGGCACAAATAGGGCGTGTGGCTTTATCGGAAGATGTGACTTCTATGTGATGATCTGACTATTGCTTTTCTTAATTTTATTGAATAGCTTCTGGAATAAGATTGAATTTTATAAAATTTTTGAAATGATTTTTCTGCTTTTATTGCTAAGTGATGGAAAGTTTGATCATCAGTTACTCCTCAGCAGGTATCTGAGTTTCGTATGGAAGTTCAGAACATTATTTCAAGTTGCAGAAGAACTTTTGCGAATCGCAAGTCTTTGTTTTGAAACTGTTTACGAGTTTGGCTTCTGTTGCATAGGCTGGACTGAAATGTTCTGATAATTATATGAGAATTCTGTTATTCATCGGAATTGTTCTCTTAATATTATCAGTATAATATTCTATTATCAAAACAAATCCAAAAAATTTATCAGAATAGTTCTGTTAAATTTAACAGAACAGTTCAGTCCAGCCTATGAAACACACCCCATATCTAGGTATCATAAATGATAAAGAATGCTAATATAGTTAAAAAAAATCGATTTTTTTTTTGAAATAAGCCTCCTATGATCAAAACCAAAAATGCTTTAATTTGCATTTTAAGACATATCTAGGTATCATAAATGATAAAGAATGCTTTTATAGATAAAAAATCGATATTTTTTTGAAAATAGCCTACTATGATCGAAATCAAAAATGCTTTAAATTGCATTTTAAAACAAATCTAGATATTATAAATGATAATGAATGCTAATATAGATATAAAATCGATATTTTTTTGAAAATAGCCTACTATGATCGAAATCAAAAATGTTTTAAATTGCATTTTAAAACATATATAGGTATTATAAATGATAAAGAATGCTTTTATAGATAAAAAATCGATATTTTTTTGAAAATAGCCTACTATGATCGAAATCAAAAATGCTTTAAATTGCATTTTAAAACAAATCTAGATATTATAAATGATAAAGAATGCTTTTATAGATAAAAAATCGATATTTTTTTAAAAATAGCCTACTATGATCAAAACCATAAATGCTTTAAATTGCATTTTAAAACATATCTAGGTATCATAAATGATAAAGAATGCTTATATAGTTAAAAAAAATCGATTTTTTTTTGAAATAAGCCTCCTATGATCAAAACCAAAAATGCTTTAAATTGCATTTTAAAACATATCTAGGTATCATAAATGATAAAGAATGCTAATAAAGATATAAAATCGAAACTTTTTTGAAAATAGCCTACTATGATCGAAATCAAAAATGCTTTAAATTGCATTTTAAAACATATCTAGGTATTATAAATGATAAAGAATGCTAATAAAGATATAAAATCGATATTTTTTTGAAAATAGCCTACTATGATCGAAATCAAAAATGCTTTAAATTGCATTTTAAAACATATATAAGTATTATAAATGATTAAGAATACTAATATGGATATAAAATCGATATTTTTTTGAAAATAGCCTACTATGATCGATACCAAAAATGCTTTAAATTGCATTTTAAAACATATCTAGGTATCATAAATGATAAAGAATGCTAATAAAGATATAAAATCGAAACTTTTTTGAAAATAGCCTACTATGATCGAAATCAAAAATGCTTTAAATTGCATTTTAAAACATATCTAGGTATTATAAATGATAAAGAATGCTAATAAAGATATAAAATCGAAACTTTTTTGAAAATAGCCTACTATGATCGAAATCAAAAATGCTTTAAATTGCATTTTAAAACATATATAGGTATTATAAATGATTAAAAATGCTAATATAGATATAAAATCGATATTTTTTTGAAAAAAGCCTACTATGATCGATACCAAAAATGCTTTAAATTGCATTTTAAGACATATCTAGGTATAATAAATGAAAAAGAATGCTAATAAAGATATAAAATCGATATTTTTTTGAAAATAGCCTACTATGATCGAAATCAAAAATGCTTTAAATTGCATTTTAAAACAAATCTAGATATTATAAATGATAAAGAATGCTTTTATAGATAAAAAATCGATATTTTTTTAAAAATAGCCTACTATGATCGAAATCAAAAATGCTTTAAATTGCATTTTAAAACATATCTAGGTATTATAAATGATAATGAATGCTAATATAGATATAAAATCGATATTTTTTTGAAAAAAGCCTACTATGATCGAAATCAAAAATGCTTTAAATTGCATTTTAAAACATATCTAGGTATTATAAATGATAATGAATGCTAATATAGATATAAAATCGATATTTTTTTGAAAATAGCCTACTATGATCGAAATCAAAAATGTTTTAAATTGCATTTTAAAACATATATAGGTATTATAAATGATAAAGAATGCTTTTATAGATAAAAAATCGATATTTTTTTGAAAATAGCCTACTATGATCGAAATCAAAAATGCTTTAAATTGCATTTTAAAACAAATCTAGATATTATAAATGATAAAGAATGCTTTTATAGATAAAAAATCGATATTTTTTTAAAAATAGCCTACTATGATCAAAACCATAAATGCTTTAAATTGCATTTTAAAACATATCTAGATATCATAAATGATAAAGAATGCTTATATTGTTAAAAAAAATCGATTTTTTTTTGAAATAAGCCTCCTATGATCAAAACCAAAAATGCTTTAAATTGCATTTTAAAACATATCTAGGTATCATAAATGATAAAGAATGCTAATAAAGATATAAAATCGAAACTTTTTTGAAAATAGCCTACTATGATCAAAACCAAAAATGCTTTAAATTGCATTTTAAAACATATCTAGGTATTATAAATGATAAAGAATGCTAATATAGATATAAAATCGAAACTTTTTTGAAAATAGCCTACTATGATCAAAACCAAAAATGCTTTAAATTGCATTTTAAAACATATCTAGGTATTATAAATGAAAAAGAATGCTAATAAAGATATAAAATTAGGGTGACCATCTAATTTTTATGAAAATACAGGACATTTGATAAATTTCCCAAAAAATACAGGACCCAAAGGAAAATTTGAAAATTAACGGAAATTTTTGTGAAAAAAATACAGGACCTGGAACAAAATTTTCAAATTTATACAGGACAGGGTTTTGAAATACAGGACTGTCCGTTGTAAAACTACGCAGATGGTCACCCTATATAAAATCGATATTTTTTTGAAAATAGCCTACTATGATCGAAATCAAAAATGCTTTAAATTGCATTTTAAAACATATATAAGTATTATAAATGATTAAGAATACTAATATGGATATAAAATCGATATTTTTTTGAAAATAGCCTACTATGATCAAAACCACAAATGCTTTAAATTGCATTTTAAAACATATCTGGGTATAATAAATAATAAAGAATGCTAATAAAGATATAAAATCGATATTTTTTTTGAAAATAGCCTGCTATGATCGATACCAAAAATGCTTTAAATTGAATTTTAAAACATATCTAGGTATTATAAATGAAAAAGAATGCTAATAAAGATATAAATCGATATTTTTTGAAAATAGCCTACTATGATCGATACCAAAAATGCTTTAAATTGCATTTTAAGACATATCTAGGTATAATAAATGAAAAAGAATGCTAATAAAGATATAAAATCGATATTTTTTTGAAAATAGCCTACTATGATCGATACCAAAAATGCTTTAAATTGCATTTCAAAACATATCTAGGTATCATACATGATAAAGAATGCTAATATAGTTAAAAAAAATCGATTTTTTTTTTGAAATAAGCCTCCTATGATCAAAACCAAAAATGCTTTAAATTTCATTTTAAAACATATCTAGGTATTATAGATGATAAAGAATGCTTTTATAGATAAAAAATCGATATTTTTATGAAAATAGCCTACTATGATCGAAATCAAAAATGCTTTAAATTTCATTTTAAAACATATCTAGGTATCATAAATGATAAAGAATGCTAATATAGATATAAAATCGATATTTTTTTGAAAATAGCCTACTATGATCAAAACCAAAAATGCTTTAAATTGCATTTTAAAACATATCTAGGTATTATAAATGATAAAGAATGCTAATAAAGATATAAAATCGATATTTTTTTTGAAAATAGCCTACTATGATCGATACCAAAAACGCTTTAAATTGCATTTTAAAACATATCTAGGTATTATAAATGATAAAGAATGCTAATAAAGATATAAAATCGATATTTTTTTGAAAATAGCCTACTATGATCGAAATCAAAAATGCTTTAAATTGCATTTTAAAACATATCTAGGTATTTTAAATGATAAAGAATGCTAATATAGATATAAAATCGATATTTTTTTGAATATAGCCTACTATGATCAAAACCAAAAATGCTTTAAATTGCATTTTAAAACATATCTAGGTATTATAAATGATAAAAAAGCTAATATAGATATAAAATCGATATTTTTTTGAAAATAGCCTACTATGATCGAAATCAAAAATGCTTTAAATTGCATTTTA
This sequence comes from Chironomus riparius, assembly GCA_917627325.4. Taxonomy (NCBI): domain Eukaryota; kingdom Metazoa; phylum Arthropoda; class Insecta; order Diptera; family Chironomidae; genus Chironomus; species Chironomus riparius. The sequence goes on from OU895879.1 coordinate 39,699,191, forward strand.
AAACATATCTAGGTATTTTAAATGATAAAGAATGCTAATATAGATATAAAATCGATATTTTTTTGAATATAGCCTACTATGATCAAAACCAAAAATGCTTTAAATTGCATTTTAAAACATATCTAGGTATTATAAATGATAAAAAAGCTAATATAGATATAAAATCGATATTTTTTTGAAAATAGCCTACTATGATCGATAACAAAAACGCTTTAAATTGCATTTTAAAACATATCTAGGTATTATAAATGATAAAAAAGCTAATATAGATATAAAATCGATATTTTTTTGAAAATAGCCTACTATGATCAAAACCAAAAATGCTTTAAATTGCATTTTAAAACATATCTAGGTATTATAAATGATAAAGAATGCTAATAAAGATATAAAATCGATATTTTTTTTGAAAATAGCCTACTATGATCGATACCAAAAACGCTTTAAATTGCATTTTAAAACATATCTAGGTATTATAAATGATAAAGAATGCTAATAAAGATATAAAATCGATATTTTTTTTGAAAATAGCCTACTATGATCGATACCAAAAACGCTTTAAATTGCATTTTAAAACATATCTAGGTATTATAAATGATAAAGAATGCTAATAAAGATATAAAATCGATATTTTTTTTGAAAATAGCCTACTATGATCGATACCAAAAACGCTTTAAATTGCATTTTAAAACATATCTAGGTATTATAAATGATAAAGAATGCTAATAAAGATATAAAATCGATATTTTTTTGAAAATAGCCTACTATGATCGAAATCAAAAATGCTTTAAATTGCATTTTAAAACATATCTAGGTATTTTAAATGATAAAGAATGCTAATATAGATATAAAATCGATATTTTTTTGAATATAGCCTACTATGATCAAAACCAAAAATGCTTTAAATTGCATTTTAAAACATATCTAGGTATTATAAATGATAAAAAAGCTAATATAGATATAAAATCGATATTTTTTTGAAAATAGCCTACTATGATCGAAATCAAAAATGCTTTAAATTGCATTTTAAAACATATATAAGTATTATAAATGATTAAGAATACTAATATGGATATAAAATCGATATTTTTTTGAAAATAGCCTACTATGATCAAAACCACAAATGCTTTAAATTGCATTTTAAAACATATCTGGGTATAATAAATAATAAAGAATGCTAATAAAGATATAAAATCGATATTTTTTTTGAAAATAGCCTGCTATGATCGATACCAAAAATGCTTTAAATTGAATTTTAAAACATATCTAGGTATTATAAATGAAAAAGAATGCTAATAAAGATATAAAATCGATATTTTTTTGAAAATAGCCTACTATGATCGAAATCAAAAATGCTTTAAATTGCATTTTAAAACATATATAAGTATTATAAATGATTAAGAATACTAATATGGATATAAAATCGATATTTTTTTGAAAATAGCCTACTATGATCAAAACCATAAATGCTTTAAATTGCATTTTAAAACATATCTGGGTATAATAAATAATAAAGAATGCTAATAAAGATATAAAATCGATATTTTTTTTGAAAATAGCCTGCTATGATCGATACCAAAAATGCTTTAAATTGAATTTTAAAACATATCTAGGTATTATAAATGAAAAAGAATGCTAATAAAGATATAAATCGATATTTTTTGAAAATAGCCTACTATGATCGATACCAAAAATGCTTTAAATTGCATTTTAAGACATATCTAGGTATAATAAATGAAAAAGAATGCTAATAAAGATATAAAATCGATATTTTTTTGAAAATAGCCTACTATGATCGATACCAAAAATGCTTTAAATTGCATTTCAAAACATATCTAGGTATAATAAATGAAAAAGAATGCTAATATAGATATAAAATCGATATTTTTTTGAAAATAGCCTACTATGATCGAAATCAAAAATGCTTTAAATTGCATTTTAAAACATATCTAGGTATCATACATGATAAAGAATGCTAATATAGTTAAAAAAAATCGATTTTTTTTTTGAAATAAGCCTCCTATGATCAAAACCAAAAATGCTTTAAATTTCATTTTAAAACATATCTAGGTATTATAGATGATAAAGAATGCTTTTATAGATAAAAAATCGATATTTTTATGAAAATAGCCTACTATGATCGAAATCAAAAATGCTTTAAATTTCATTTTAAAACATATCTAGGTATCATAAATGATAAAGAATGCTAATATAGATATAAAATCGATATTTTTTTGAAAATAGCCTACTATGATCAAAACCAAAAATGCTTTAAATTGCATTTTAAAACATATCTAGGTATTATAAATGATAAAGAATGCTAATAAAGATATAAAATCGATATTTTTTTTGAAAATAGCCTACTATGATCGATACCAAAAACGCTTTAAATTGCATTTTAAAACATATCTAGGTATTATAAATGATAAAGAATGCTAATAAAGATATAAAATCGATATTTTTTTGAAAATAGCCTACTATGATCGAAATCAAAAATGCTTTAAATTGCATTTTAAAACATATCTAGGTATTTTAAATGATAAAGAATGCTAATATAGATATAAAATCGATATTTTTTTGAATATAGCCTACTATGATCAAAACCAAAAATGCTTTAAATTGCATTTTAAAACATATCTAGGTATTATAAATGATAAAAAAGCTAATATAGATATAAAATCGATATTTTTTTGAAAATAGCCTACTATGATCGATAACAAAAACGCTTTAAATTGCATTTTAAAACATATCTAGGTATTATAAATGATAAAAAAGCTAATATAGATATAAAATCGATATTTTTTTGAAAATAGCCTACTATGATCAAAACCAAAAATGCTTTAAATTGCATTATAAAACAGATCTAGGTATTATAAATGATAAAGAATGCTAATATAGATATAAAATCGATATTTTTTTGAAAATAGCCTACTATGATCGATAACAAAAACGCTTTAAATTGCATTTTAAAACATATCTAGGTATTATAAATGATAAAGAATGCTAATATAGATATAAAATCGATATTTTTTTGAAAATAGCCTACTATGATCGATAACAAAAACGCTTTAAATTGCATTTTAAAACATATCTAGGTATTATAAATGATAAAGAATGCTAATATAGATATAAAATCGATATTTTTTTGAAAATAGCCTACTATGATCGAAAACCAAAAATGCTTTAAATTGCATTTTAAAACATATCTAGGTATTATAAATGATAAAGAATGCTAATAAAGATATAAAATTGATATTTTTTTGAAAATAGCCTACTATGATCAAAACCAAAAATGCTTTAAATTGCATTATAAAACAGATCTAGGTATTATTAATGATAAAGAATGCTAATATAGATATAAAATCGATATTTTTTTGAAAATAGCCTACTACGATCGATACCAAAAATGCTTTAAATTGCATTTTAAAACATATCTAGGTATTATAAATGATAAAGAATGCTAATAAAGATATAAAATCGATATTTTTTTGAAAAAAACCTACTATGATCAAAACCAAAAATGCTTTAAATTGCATTTTAAAACATATCTAGGTATTATAAATGATAAAGAATGCTAATAAAGATATAAAATTGATATTTTTTTGAAAATAGCCTACTATGATCAAAACCAAAAATGCTTTAAATTGCATTATAAAACAGATCTTGGTATTATAAATGATAAAGAATGCTAATATAGATATAAAATCGATATTTTTTTGAAAATAGCCTACTATGATCAAAACCAAAAATGCTTTAAATTGCATTATAAAACAGATCTTGGTATTATAAATGATAAAGAATGCTAATATAGATATAAAATCGATATTTTTTTGAAAATAGCCTACTATGATCGAAATCAAAAATGCTTTAAATTGCATTTTAAAACATATCTAGGTATTATAAATGATAAAGAATGCTAATATAGATATAAAATCGATATTTTTTTGAAAATAGCCTACTATGATCGATACCAAAAATGCTTTAAATTGCATTTTAAAACATATATAGGTATTATAAATGATAAAGAATGCTAATATAGATATAAAATCGATATTTTTTTGAAAATAGCCTACTATGATCGATACCATTTTAAAACATATCTAGGTATTATAAATGATAAAGAATGCTAATATAGATATAAAATCGATATTTTTTTGAAAATAGCCTACTATGATCAAAACCAAAAATGCTTTAAATTGCATTTTAAAACATATCTAGGTATTATAAATGATAAAGAATGCTAATATAGATATAAAATCGATATTTTTTTGAAAATAGCCTACTATGATCGAAATCAAAAATGCTTTAAATTGCATTTTAAAACATATCTAGGTATTATAAATGATAAAGAATGCTAATATAGATATAAAATCGATATTTTTTTGAAAATAGCCTACTATGATCGATACCAAAAATGCTTTAAATTGCATTTTAAAACATATATAGGTATTATAAATGATAAAGAATGCTAATATAGATATAAAATCGATATTTTTTTGAAAATAGCCTACTATGATCTAAAACATATCTAGGTATTATAAATGATAAAGAATGCTAATATAGATATAAAATCGATATTTTTTTGAAAATAGCCTACTATGATCAAAACCAAAAATGCTTTAAATTGCATTTTAAAACATATCTAGGTATTATAAATGATAAAGAATGCTAATATAGATATAAAATCGATATTTTTTTGAAAATAGCCTACTATGATCGAAATCAAAAATGCTTTAAATTGCATTTTAAAACATATCTAGGTATTATAAATGATAAAGAATGCTAATATAGATTTTTTTGAAAATAGCCTACTATGATCGATAACAAAAACGCTTTAAATTGCATTTTAAAACATATCTAGGTATTATAAATGATAAAGAATGCTAATATAGATATAAAATCGATATTTTTTTGAAAATAGCCTACTATGATCGATAACAAAAACGCTTTAAATTGCATTTTAAAACATATCTAGGTATTATAAATGATAAAAAAGCTAATATAGATATAAAATCGATATTTTTTTGAAAATAGCCTACTATGATCAAAACCAAAAATGCTTTAAATTGCATTATAAAACAGATCTAGGTATTATTAATGATAAAGAATGCTAATATAGATATAAAATCGATATTTTTTTGAAAATAGCCTACTATGATCGATAACAAAAACGCTTTAAATTGCATTTTAAAACATATCTAGGTATTATAAATGATAAAAAATGCTAATATAGATATAAAATCGATATTTTTTTGAAAATAGCCTACTATGATCGATAACAAAAACGCTTTAAATTGCATTTTAAAACATATCTAGGTATTATAAATGATAAAGAATGCTAATATAGATATAAAATCGATATTTTTTTGAAAATAGCCTACTATGATCAAAACCAAAAATGCTTTAAATTGCATTTTAAAACATATCTAGGTATTATAAATGATTAAGAATACTAATATAGATATAAAATCGATATTTTTTTGAAAATAGCCTACTATGATCGAAACCAAAAATGCTTTAAATTGCATTTTAAATTATATTTAGGCTTCTTCTGCATAGACTGTAATAATATAGTAATTCACTTAAATAGGATTGGTTCACCCGAAAGTAAAATAATCGGAACTATTGTTACACTATATGTAATTTAAACTATGCTCAAACGTCATTTTCAAATAGAACTCCCTGTATAACTCAAAAAAAAATAAATAAAATAAAGACAATCGAGGTTTATAAGTCCTGACACAAACTGTAGTTGGACTTATAATCCTCACATGCAGATCATAATTTCGGAAATCTATAAATATTTATAAATAAACTCACAGTGTAATTATGAGTAATCTCATTTCTATGGGTGTCAAACCCAAATCCTAAAACGTACCCAAAATGATTGAAAAAACATAGAAACTAGAGAATCCTAGAATCCCTTCCTTTAAAAGCTGAAACGTAATAAGTGGATTGGAGTTTAGCCAGAAATTTCTCCATAAAAAAAGGATTTTGACCCCAAAAACCTGCGTTGACTACGCCTCTGAATGTCTTTAACAAAGTGCTGAAGATTAGCGCTTAAGAATGATGTTTATGATGTAATTATCAATTCTATTCAAGCACCTCTCTTGGAAAAAAGTGAAACCTAGCATAGACAATTTGAAATTGCATGACAATTGTCTTGGTCAAGGGCAAGACTATGCTAGAATGCACCATTTTATCAACACTGGTTTTATGAGCTTTTATAATAATAAAATAGAAGTTTAGATAATTAACAGTAGAATTCCGATATTATCAGAACTGTTCTGATATGACGATGCTGAATATTCTGATGATTTTATCTGAACAGTTCTGTAATATTTTTTTTTTAAAAAGAATCGCAAAAATAAAATGACTGAAGAGTTCTGTAAAATATTCTGTTAATTTAACAGAACTTATCGGAATAGTTCTGAAAAATTCTGTTAAATTAACAGAACAAATCAGTCCAGCCTATGCAACACACCCACGAGTTTGCTAAGATTCAGAAATTTTAAAATTTTTTTATTACATTACATTTTATTGAATTAGAAAGCTACGATCAGACCAGTTTCTCTGACAATATCCTCCAAATTCTTAAATACTGTTCAATGTCCATTTAATCCAGTTAACTTTTCACTCATTTCCCACAACCACAATTGATCATCTTCTGGACCCTTGATTGTTGGTTCTATTTTCAAACATTTATCATAATAACAGCCTGAAACTTCAACTAAAGAAGGTTCAACAGCTAACATGACAGACGTCTGACACCCAACTTCAGGTGTGGCTGCAATATATTTTAAGGAAGGACGAATGAAAAACTTTAAAGCTGGATGAAGATAACGAAAAGCTTCTGTTTGAATTCGTCCTGGACCTAGTGCATTACAAACAACTCCAGTTCCTTCCAAACGTTTTGAAAGTTCTTTCATGAATAAAACATTGCAGAGCTTGCTGTTGCCATATGCTTTAAGTATTCCAGGAAAATGATTCTCACTGTTAATATTGTTCCTGTCAATACTTCCCATTTCATGAGATGATGATGACATTACAACAATTCTGCTAGGTGCACTAGCTTTGATTGAATCAAGCAACAAGTTTGTAAGTAGAAAGTGACCCAAATGATTGACTCCAAAGTTCAATTCAAATCCATCAGCTGTTCTCTTTAAAGGCGATAAGACACCCGCATTATTGATTAGAATATCCAATCGAGTTTCGAGTTCATGGAATTTACGAGAAAATTCTCTAATTGAATCAAAAGAAGCAAGGTCAAGTCCAATGCTAGCAAACAGAAATTTTTGAGTTCTTATTATTCGAACTTCGAATTTTTAAGGTTCTTATTTGTCGAAAATCGAATCTTCAAAGTTCTAATTTTTAAAAAAAAATTCGTTGTGAATTATTTTTTTTCGAGTAATTTGTAATTTTAGTGAACAGTTTTTATGATTAAGATAATCACTGTGATGAAATTGCATTCTTTAAATGTTTATGCTTTAAAAAACAGCTAGTTTAAAAAAAAATAAAAAGTAACGGACTTTCTTATTTTGAAATTTTAAAAAAATACCGCACGAAAATTTTGAAATTTTTTTGTTTGTAACGGACTCTGTTCTCTTTGCTAAGATTGGGGTCAAGTTTGAGGAAATAAAGTTGTTCATTCTTTGTCGATTCTTTAATTTCATTTAATGCTTCCATTGTTGCTTCTTCATTACGACACGCAAAGTAGATTTTACCACCTCGTTTTGCAAGTTCAAGGGCAGTTGCTTTGCCTATACCTGTGATACATCCAGTGATTATGACAATTTTACCATCGATTCTTGCATTGTCATTCACATATTTCTTGTTCTTGATTTCATATCTGTCAAATGTTTAAAGTTGAACTTTGTGATAAGATAAAAGGATTAAAAATTTAAAAATTTTACTTACGAGGTCATTTTTGTTTACTGTTTATTCGTCGAGTATCAAACTACATCTAAACACAGAAACAAAATAAATACGAGTGTAGCATAAGATGAGCGAATATTTCAGGAGAGCGTAAACAAATTTTTCTCTTTTTTAACTGTATGAACTGCAGCACAGTATTTTGATATTACTAAAATTTCTGCTGAGTAATTGTTGATCACAAAAGACATATGCATGTAAGTTTTCAACAAGCTATAGAGAATTTTTGGGAATGTTTTCAATGAGAGAATTCGGATTTGATTCAATTAAAATAAATTGGAATTAACTTCGAGCTCTAAAGTTTAAAAATCTCACTTTATTTTCCAAAAACCTTCGTCATTTCCTCACTTTTTTCCCACAACCAAGACTCATAATTTTGTTTCCTTAAAGTCGGTTCCTTGACTTTAAATTGAACATAATATTTTCCAGTGACATCAGAGAGCGATGGCTCAACAGCAAGCATAACAATCGGTTGACATCCAATTTCTGGTGAATTGTAAAAAAATGACTTTTTCAAAATATCAAAGAAGAATCTTTGGATGGAATTTAAGTATCGAGTAGCATCAGTGTCACTCAAAAATGGAGATAATGCATTGCAAACAACACCAGTTCCTTCTAATCGTTTTGAAAGCTCTCGCATGAATAAAATATTGCAGAGTTTGCTATTTTCATAAGCTTTGAAAGTTCCAGGAAAGTCACGTTCACAGTTGATGTCATCTCTGTTGATATTTGCATATTTATGTAAAGCTGATGAGACAATAATGATGCGGCTCGGGGCTCCAGCTTTCAAAGAATCAAGCAACAAGTTTGTAAGCAGAAAATGTCCCAAATGATTGACTCCAAAATTCAACTCAAATCCATCAGTAGTTCTATTAAAAGGTGCTAAAACACCAGCATTGTTAATAAGAATATCAAGTCGACTTTCAAGCTTTTTTTTGGAATATTTCACAAAAATCTCTGACTGAATCCAATGAAGCAAGATCAAGTTTGAGGAAGTAAAGCTGTTCATTTTTGGTAGATTCTTTGATTTTATTCAATGCTTGTAATGTTGCTTCTTCATTACGAGATGCCATATAGATTTTACCTCCTCTTTCAGCCAATTCATGAACTGTTGCTTTTCCAATTCCAGTATTGCATCCAGTTACAATGACAACTCTTCCGTCAATTCTTGCTGCGTCATTTATATACATCCTCTTTTTAATTTCATATCTGTTGATATATTGAAGTTAAGAATCTGAAATTCATGTAAAAATTTATTACTTACGAAGCCATAGCTGTATATTATGAAAGCAGAAGGAACTTAAATATTACTGTTCATACAATCTATGTTTGTGAGAAATCACGCCAAATTTGAGAGAATTGCCAAAAATTTTTCTCTCGTATTTTGAATGGTATGCATATCATTCAAGGTTGTTTATGTTGATAGAATGAAAATATTGCGTGATCAAAATATGAAGCTGTTCTTTACAGTTCATTTATTAGTTCAAAAACTTTTGGTCTTACATAAATTATTTAAATAAAAAATCAATAAAGTCGTCTGCTTTATTATTCATTAAGTTTAGCTAGTTCCACACTTTTCTGCCACAACCATGACTCATTGACTTCTCCCTTAATTGATACATCCTTCTTATTAAACTCAGAGTAATAATTTCCTGCAACTTGTGAAAATGAAGGTTCGACAGCAAGCAAAACCGTTGACTGACATCCAACTTCTGGGGTACTGTCTGTGATTAATTTGATAGTATTAAGCATAAAGTTGACAATCGAATTGAAGCCTGTAATTGACCCCGTATCAACGGATCCAGGACATAATGCATTGACAGTAATTCCAGTTCCTTCCAAACGTTTTGATAGTTCCTTCATAAACATTATGATGCAAAGCTTACTATTGGAATATGCTTTAAATGGCCCTGGGAAACTTTTTTCACTATTGATATTGTCTCTCTTAAGGCTTGCTGTTTTATAGATGTTAGATGACAACATGATGATTCGGCTTAGTGCACATGCTTTTAATAAATCCAGCAACAAGTTTGTCAGGAGAAAATGCCCCAAATAAGAAGTTGCTAGATTCATTTCAATACCATCGGATGTCCTTTCAAAATGAGCTAAGACACCTGCATTGTTGATTAAAATATCCAGTCGACTTTCCAGTTCATGAAATTTTCTCGAAAATTCTCTTACAGACTCAAAGGAAGCGAGATCAAGTTTGAGGAAGTAAAGTTGTTCATTATTTGTCAAATCCTTAATTTCATCAATTGCTGCCAAAGTTGCTTCTTCATTCCGACACGCAAAGTAAATTTTACCGCCTCGTTTTGCTAATTCATGAGCTGTTGCTTTACCGACTCCTCTATTGCATCCAGTAATGATTACAACTTTTCCATCGATTCTTGCACCATCATTAATGTACATCTTCTTCTTAATCTCGTAACTGTGGATAAATAAGAATCTTTAGTCTGTTGATTAAGGTTCAAAAAGCTACTCACGGTGCCATGATTATTTAATGTCCAGACCAAAAAATTGAAATACATCTACAGACATTGATATATCACACGCAAATGGTAAATGACCACGAAGTATGTAAATAAGTCAACCAAACTTTTTAAGAGAGAGTCTAAACTTTTTTCTCTCTTCTTCATAACATTTTCGTCAGTGACACAATTTTAAGAGAGTTTAATGGATACAATTTATATAAGAGCACTCACTTATGACGTCCAGGGGGGGGGGGGGGGGGGGGTCAGAAGTAAAAGAACAATAGAAATTCCAAAATTTGAGAGAGTTGCCGGTGCTTATGCTATCTCGATTTTGCGAAACAGCACAGCTTGAATTTTGTGTTTACAATTAAGTAGTTCCATAATACTTGTAAACAGATGATTTACGTTTTTTAGTAAAAGAGTTTTATCAGTAATTTTTATGTTTATCATTTTATATATTTTAAACCTATTTAAGGTTGCGAACCTAAAGCAGATTTCAACACTACTTGCCCTAGTCTTAGATTTTCGATTCTGTAGTCAGTTGATCAGTTCCACTATCTTAGAAATTTTTAAAAAATTTATACAAAAATTCAATTTTCAATGTATTTAAAATTTATTTATTAAAAATATATAGCATATCAATATATAAGAACTTCTGTAAAATAAAATTCAGTGCTTAACTAATCTGTAAATTTGTGCTTAGTAATTCGTTCCGCTTAATTCTTGACATCCATCACTGTTCATTTAATTTAGTCAATTCCACACTCTTATCCCAAAGCCATTCCTCATAGTTCTGTCTTCCAATTGATGGTTCTGTTTCCTTCATCTGGACATAATACTTTCCTGTAACATCAGCAAATGTTGGCTCGACAGCAAGCATGATTGAAGTCTGAGTACCAATTTCAGGTGAATTGTAGAACAGTCTTTGCATTGGTTTAAAAAAGAACTTAAGGACAGGATTTAAATCCCGAGTAGCTTCAGTATCAACAGGTCCTGGACATAATGCATTGACAACAACACCTGTTCCTTGTAGTCTTTTAGATAGTTCGCGGACAAAAAGAATATTGCAGAGCTTACTATTCGCATACCCCTTCCACGTACCAGCAAAATTCTTCTCACTATTAATGTCTTCCTTATCTAGACTAGCTATTCTATGTAGTGACGATGAAACCACAACAATGCGGCTCGGTGCACTTGTTTTCAATAAATCAAGCAACAAATTTGTAAGTAAAAAGTGACCCAAATGATTGACTCCAAAGTTCAATTCAAATCCATCAGCTGTTCTCTTTAAAGGCGATAAGACACCCGCATTATTGATTAGAATATCCAATCGAGTTTCGAGTTCATGGAATTTACGAGAAAATTCTCTAATTGAATCAAAAGAAGCAAGGTCAAGTTTGAGGAAATAAAGTTGTTCATTCTTCGTCGATTCTTTAATTTCATTTAATGCTTCCATTGTTGCTTCTTCATTACGACACGCAAAGTAGATTTTACCACCACGTTTTGCAAGTTCAAGGGCAGTTGCTTTGCCTATACCTGTGTTACATCCAGTGATTATGACAATTTTACCATCGATTCTTGCATTGTCATTCACATATTTCTTGTTCTTGATTTCATATCTGTCAAATGATCAAAATTGAAACTTTGTGATAAGATAAAAGGATTAAAAATTTAAAAATTTTACTTACGAGGTCATTATTGTTTACTGTTTATTCGTCGAGTATCAAACTACATCTAAACACAGAAACAAAATAAATACGAGTGTAGCATAAGATGAGCGAATATTTCGGGAGAGCGTAAACAAATTTTTCTCTTTTTTAGCTGTATGAACTGCAGCACAGCATTTTGATATTTCTAAAATTTCTGCTGAGTAATTGTTGATCACAAAAGACATATGTATGTAAGTTTTCAACAAGCTATAGAGAATTTTTGGGAATGTTTTCAATGAGAGAATTCGGATTTGATTCAATTAAAATAAATTGGAATTAACTTCGAGCTCTAAAGTTTAAAAATCTCACTTTATTTTCCAAAAACCTTCGTCATTTCCTCACTTTTTTCCCACAACCAAGACTCATAATTTTGTTTCCTCAAAATCGGTTCCTTGACTTTAAATTGAACATAATATTTTCCAGTGACATCAGAGAGCGATGGCTCAACAGCAAGCATAACAATCGGTTGACATCCAATTTCTGGTGAATTGTAAAAAAATGACTTTTTCAAAATATCAAAAAAGAATCTTTGGATGGAATTTAAGTATCGAGTAGCATCAGTGTCGGTCAAAAATGGAGATAATGCATTGCAAACAACACCAGTTCCTTCTAATCGTTTTGAAAGCTCTCGCATGAATAAAATATTGCAGAGTTTGCTATTTTCATAAGCTTTAAAAGTTCCAGGAAAGTCTCGTTCACAGTTGATGTCATCTCTGTTGATATTTGCATATTCATGTAAAGCTGATGAGACAATAATGATGCGGCTCGGTGCACCAGCTTTCAAAGAATCAAGCAACAAGTTTGTAAGAAGAAAATGTCCCAAATGATTAACTCCAAAATTCATCTCAAATCCATCAGATGTTCTTCTTAAAGGAGACAAAACACCAGCATTGTTGATTAATATGTGCAACTTCTTCTCATGCTTCCGAAATTTCTTGCAAAAATTTCGTACAGAATCTAAAGAAGATAAGTCAAGTTTGAGGAAGTAAAGTTGTTCATTTTTCGTCGATTCCTTAATCTCATTAATTGCTGTCATTGTCTTTTCTTCATCTCGATTTGCAAAATAGATTTTCCCACCTCGTTTGGCTAGTTCTTGGGCTGCTGCTTTGCCAATTCCTGAACTACATCCTGTTATTATGACAACTTTACCATCGATTCTTGCATTGTCATTTATATACATTTTGTTTTTGATCTCGAATCTGGGAGGAATTGAGTTTCATACCATTGGTAAGTGATAAGAAGTAAGAGAAGGTTTACTTACGATGCCATATTGGTCTGATTGAAGTACAGATGATTTAGAATCAAATTTATAATCTTTTTGAAAATTAAATTTTAAAATCAATGAAATCTTTGTTTTATTTTGTTTTAAATGAACAGCTGCAATATTAATCAATGTTACCAATCAATCTACAGAAATACAGACATCAAATCCCCATCCAATCATGACTAATTGAGTCTAATTAATTCAAAATTCTTCACAGCTTATTGCAAATGTGCTTAAAGTCTTGAATTCTTGTAAAAGTAGACCCCAAAGCATTCATTTTGGTTCCATTTTTGCTGACAAATACAAAAGTCACGTCATTACTTAAATTCTTCTTTGTACTTATCCACCACGTGTTTCAATTTTCATGACCTTTTAAAGATTCTTCAACTCTCAATCGTCAACTAATGTTCATTCATTTTTAATGCCTTAATCAATCATTGCATTTACGATTTATTTCCAAAGTCATTCTAGACACAACATTGTTAAAGTCACAGCTTCCTTTATGTTTAAAATATTGACTGGAGTCGTCAGACGAACTAAGAATAAGATTGAATTTGAATAATGGTTATTGACTTTAAAGTTGTTTTTTATGTGGAATTCAGGATTTTTGTAATCTTTTTAGATTCGATTACTTACCAGTTTGTAATAATGTGATTGGAATGGATGAAAGAGTTCAGTAAGTTCATTAAACAAAAAGCATTTTACAGCTAAGCTTCATACATTTTGTGTATTCATGTAATAAAGCTTAAAAATGCAAAGTTGTTGAATAAAAAAAATCAAATTTGCAAATTTAAATTGATTGAATTTTGAAATTTTCATAACGGTTTTAAAAAATTTGAATTTCCATATTGGATAATTTTCTAGTCGCTCTCATTTTATTATCCACGCTCTCTTTTTGTGGATTTGTACTAAAAAGTCCTTTTTCGAAACTCAAAAGAGAATCAATTCCTCTAGACTTGCCACTCTCCTAAGACTTTTTTCCTCATTCATTCATAAACGAAGAATACGATAAAAAAAGAAGGAAGACAAAAGAGATAAAAAAGCAAATCGCATCATTAGAGTTGTAAATACTTTGTAGAAAATTTTGGTATGCGGTCCGAGGGTAATTATCAGGAGCCTTAATATTTTAACGGTTCCTTTTATATATATACTTACATTCCACATCCCACGAGAAGCTTTAAATGAGATCATTTTTTTACTTTTTTCATTCGTTCCACCAACAAAAAAAGGAAAGAAAAGAATGAATGAACAGAAATAATGTTGCAAGATTGTGAGCCTTATTTAATCCCCATTTAAATAATTTTTCATCTCTACTTTTCTCATCTCTTTTTCGTCATTTTTCCTTTTTTTATGTTGTTGGTGTTCTTCGTGCCTTTTTTTATCGTATAAAATTTATCTACATAAATTATTAGCTAAGAATATTAGATACTTAATGATTACCTCATCTTTTAATTATTTGGGATAATGCAATAATTGACTGCTTCGGGATATGCACAGAAATGAAATTTTTAATAGATCTATGTCTGGAACTTTTCAATATACCTATCCTATCGTTAATTTTTGGATCTAGAGTTAAAGTCTCTTTTAAAAATGTCTCATCTCCTAGCTATAGCTATTGCATTTGCCGAGACATCTTTTTTTTTGAAGACTGAGGAAAGACTGTAAACTATTGGAAATCCATCATTGGTCAACAACCCCAAATAATGTAAAGAGACGTCATACTACCATTCCTTATAATCACAATTGCTTCTGCTGGTTCTACTGCTTAATTTTGTTACAGAAAACTTCTTGATGATTTCACGGATAATTGACTTGTGCCTAAAATATATACACATTTATATCTTTATATCATGAGGCGTTTTTTGCAGTATGAACCTTTTATTTTCTCTTCTGTTTTGTTTGCTTTTGTTCCTTGTTAATGGACGAAAGTTTTTTCATCTTAAATGATTGACTTTCTCACAAATAAGAATATTTATTGGATCCTTTTTTTGATATATAAAAAAAGCCCTTCCATATATGCTTAGCCTCGTGCAATTTTTCTTCTCCTTTCCATTCTTCTGGTTCTGTATGGAAAGGTTTGATCATTATGAGAAGTTAAAAACACACAAAAGAGGATAGATTTATATTTGTCAATTAATGCATTATAGAAGCACTGAACTGTCGAAGATTAATTAGCACACATCCGATGCCATACATACTGTTATATAAATGGTCGTCATGCTCCTTTTTTATTATGATATTTATTTCATACAATAGCTGAATAAATGAAATGTTATGTTATCGCTTATAACAATTTAGATTAGAAACATTATAATAATTTGCAGACTTTCACAAACTGCAATGCAGTTAAGTTTGTGCCAATTCTATACGGAATAAGTTAGAGAATTATAGATTTTTTTTCATTGTCGATGCCTTAAAGCGAATTCATTTCTAAGCAAAATGTGATATGAGTCTTAGAAATGCTTCTTCAACGTAGTCTAGCATCTAAATTGAGCTGATTGTGTGAAAAAAATGCTTGCCTTTCAATTCTGAAATGAAATTTGTATGTTGTGAACTCAAAAATTCTTTAAACAACCCAATTTAGAACATCAAACCATTGAATTCAGATTATTTCGTCTATTAAACAACAATTTGATCTATTTACAGGGTGGGGATTTAAATCATAAATCAAAATCAAAATCATTTTGCAATGATTTGAAAAATGATTTTTGATTTAAATCATTTTACCCAAGTGATTTATTTTTGATTTATGATTTAAATCATTTTGTATGGAAGATTTATTTGTGATTTATGATTTAAATCATTTTGTATGAAAGATTTATTTGTGATTTATGATTTAAATCATTTTGTATGAAAGATTTATTTTTGATTTATCATTTAAATCATTTTGTATGGAAGATTTATTTGTGATTTATGATTTAAATCATTTTGTATGAAAGATTTATTTGTGATTTATGATTTAAATCACATTGTATGGGGATTTTTTTTGGGATTTTAAATCACTTGAAGGTGAAAATTTGTTTGGGAATTTTCAGAAGATTATTAAAAAACATTAATCATTAATCATGGATATCCTTTCTGTCTTTTGAATATTGTAGTTTGCAGATGTTGGTATAGCTCTAAAAGATAAAGCATGAATGGATCTAGCATCATATGAGGAACTAGTCACTTCCAGTCCCTTTACAGCATTTTTTTGATAAGTTTTCATTGTCAAAGAGGTATACGTTTGTATTTCTTAGCCAGAGGAGATTTAAATCATGAATCAAAAATAAATCACTTGGGTAAAATGATTTAAATCAGAAATCATTTTTCAAATCATTCTTCATTGAGATTTAAATCAAAAATCGCAAAAATCACAATTTGATTTGTGATTTTGATTTAAATCGCAAAAAACTCCCCCACCCTGCCTATTTAAAGCTCTAATTGGCTTGGAATTATCAATAAATTATAATTTAAACAAATTTTTTGCTTTTTGAAAAACCTAAAGTTCAAAAATCAAAAATTTCAAAGTTCATAAGTTCAAATTTCATTTTTCGGTTAAAACAACAACAATAACACTGCTTTAATTAATTTATATTAGCGACATGTGTAGAATAACATGAGATTGATTATTGAGATAGAGCTAATTTGTATTCTCTAGTGACTAAATTAATTAATCAACGAGACAAATTAAGATTAAATGACATATTTACATAAAATACATACACGAGTGAATTGGATTGGATAGAAAGACTAAAAGATTTTTTTTCCAAATCAGAAATTGAAATGAAAAAAAAGGGAATGTATGTGACACTGGCACATAACAATTAAATAGAACAAGATGATTATCAACATTCAATGGCATCAAGAGGCTTTTTTTTTATGTAGCTGTATAAACAGTTTGCGTATATGAAGGGATAATAAAAATAAAAATAACAAAAATAGTTTTGTAGATGACAATAACAATAGTTGAGCATATTGGCATAATGATATTGAATTCAATAAATAGAAGCAATGAGCTTATTGGAAATACTTTTCATTCCTTATAAGGAAAAGCCTAGGCTGGGGGTTAAATCTGTAGAATTATTACCCCCCCCCCTCCCCTCTCCTGCTACGCTTCTATTTTATTCTTTCGTTTTATAGACAGCACTTGTCATCATAATTTTTTTCATCCTTTCATGCCTTCTTCTCTTGATGTCTTCGTATTGATATTTGTCAGTTCATTTTACAATAAGCTTGACGTATCTTAGTCTCGGTACAAGAACAAACAATAGAAAATATAAATTGAAATGGAGTATGAAGCAGGCATAAAGTCTAATCAATAATGTGCTCCATTAGTTAAGTTGTCAAACTTTTCTGGTTGCAAAAAATTCCTAAAATACACGAAAAAAGAGAGAGAGTAAAAGCATGTCAAAGTCATAGTCATGTTTCTCTATATAATAAAATTAATCTGGTAACTTTTTCTTTGCTTCTTTTTTTTCAGAAGAAAATTTCTACAAAAAATAAAGCTACGGATGATGGTGAGTATGTATTTAAGTCAGAGAAATATTTGATTTGGGGTAACGTACTGTAATTATGATGTCTACATGTCCATTTTTTGGATTGACATTTATATTTTTTTGATTAACTATAATACTTGTACCTTTATCTTACTTTTGTGTATAAAAAGAATCACGAGTTTAAGAAAAAGTTTCTTATTTTGACTATTGAATGAACTCAGGTCAGCTTTAAGTGATTGAATTTCTTGGGAAATTTAAAAGAGCAATTGAGTGATTTATTAACCAAAATTTAAGTTTTAAAAAAGTTTTTGGTTATGTAACTTTTCTTTTGTCTGGAAAGTTTACATTTCAAAAGTTAGGCATGATTTCTTAAAGAATTCTTAATATTCTGAGGTAGGTTTGCATCAGACCAAACAATAACAAAAGAATTGCTTGAGGCTACATCAATATTCAACGAAAATATGAAGAAAAGGTAAATAAATTGTTCAATTTTCGATTGCTGAAGAAAGCAGAAAAATAACAGAATACTCAATTCTATTATAATTCTCGTAAACCCGAAGAGAATTTAATGAAGCAGTATCTCCTACTGCAACTTCCAATTAATTTCCATTTTTTAAGAATCAAAAAAAAAACTTTTTGATTTTTCCTTCGTTTGTTTACTAAAGAATAATTTAAAAGTTTACAAACATTCTTGAGCCATAAGAAAATCAGCATGAAGTATCTTAATGAACCTTCGGCAATAAAAAAGATAAATAAACCATACCTGGAAGAATATTTAAAAAATTCAATTTCAATTTGAAAGAGAAAGTTAAAAAATATTTTTATTCAATAATATTTTGATTTGAAGTACCTTCAAGGCATATTCTATGAAAGTTTCCGTCAGTAATCAAAAAATATTTAATCTACAATATGAATTCAGTTCAGAGTGAATAAATGTGCAAGGTAAGGGAAATTTAGATTAAAGATGCTAGGGGTGACAGTAAATGATGTGACCATAAAAAGGGATTCAAGAAAATTATAATTTTTAAAGTTTTGTAACAAATAACAAGTCGAGTCTCAATTCTGTTCTAGTGTTGCTTTAGATAATGTTGATGAACATCATTTTCGAATAACTCAAAAGCTCGATCAGCATAGTCTGTGGGAGTAAAGATATCATTTTAGTTCAAATAATGATCATAATCATAATCATAGATAAATTATTCCACATCCCCAACACCCCCAAAAAATGCGTTGTCAACTCTCATCAATTCACGTAAAATTTCCATTATTTACTTTTCGATATTGATATATTTTTGATGAAGTTGAAAGAAAGCAAAAAAGGAATTGAAAACTGCTTTAGAATAAATTTTTGTCAGAATCTCATCGTACGTACGCTCATGTTATTACAATGGCAAACTTTTCTTTCAAGTTCTTCTGTCTCTGTTGAAAATGCTTTAAATTTTTTATGAGATTTTTGAACCTTTTGGCAAAAGATTTTGCTTCTTTCATGTTTGTTGGTGAGAAAAAAAATCATTAAGTCTAGATTCTTAAGGTAATTAAAAATAAATTAACATTTGTATTCTTTATTCTACGTATTTATTTTATTCATGCTAAATCAATTTTCCTTCCTTCGTTTCATTTTCGCTTTTTTTAACAGAATTTTTTATTATTAAAAAGTTTTATATTAAGATGGGGATGCTTGGGGATAGTAGAATTGTCTATAAGAGCGTTATAACATAAATTAAGGCGCATTTACTTAAATATTTTGATAGGGATGACAAAACAGGGGCAGGAGCGCAAGGTTTTCGAGTAGGACTTTGAGAATTATTATCCATTTTAATTATCATTATCAAACTCTTAGCCACAAGTTGATTCCGTACCATTTCCACTTATAACCAGTCTCTACTTCTGGCTAATTGCTGTCAGATTCCAAATCCAATAACAATGCCATCTCAAAAAAAAAAATCTAGGACAGTTAAAGCAAAAGCAGACATCCATAAACATCTCAATTTCTTGAAGATATTGACGCTTAAAATGCTCAGATGTTTTCTTGTTGTTTCCGCTTTGCTCTCAAAAAATTGCCATCAAATCTGACAGAGAAAGTGACGATGACGAAGATGACAGAACAAGAAGAAGGAGAAGGAAAAATTTGTAAATTATTAAGGCCTGTAAAACTTTCAAATCATTTACAGCAAATTTATATTTTATGTGTTCATTACTACATAAGAGAGGTGCCGTTAATTACAGCTTCAATTAGTAACAAGAAAACATGGTAAAATATATTAAGCAATAAGAAGCGAATCATTACCAAAATATTTGAAGCTCTAATTTACACAAAAAATTTTTCACATCCCAAAGCTGTTCGGTTTTTGCTGTCTACAATATTTTTCATCTGACGTTAACCTTGAAGCTTCATGATCATTTTTATGGCAGGCTTTTCGAAAAATTCTATCAAGAAATTTTTGATTAAAATTTATAATTTTTTTAATACTGAACTTTCAAAGATTGCCGAATAAATTAAATCAATTGCACGGTAACGAATACACGTGCTCTTTACCAGTCAAGAAGTGGAAAGTTTTGCGGAAAATTGTATCCGAGCAGCATAGTGTATTGAAGGGGAGTTGGTATATCTGAATTATATTTAAGTTTTAAACTAGCCATGCTAAAGCATATAGTCGATACACTAGTTTTACTAGAGTTTGTATCCCGGCTATACTAGAGTAGCTAGCTTCTAAGTACGATCACTTCACCATGCTAATGACAAAACGTAGCATAAATCCATGATAACGATAATAGGTTGACTCATTTATCCAAAAAGGAGATTAGCCGTAATGTGTCGCTCGGGACTACAGGAGTAATTACAACAAAAGCGTTTAACATTAATTAAATGATGGGTATCAAGAACAAGCACAAAACAGTGAAATTAATTTATTGATTGAATGGTTTCTTCCGCATTTATTTTATTTTTTGTTACATGCTGAATTAAGCGTTAATTGACGAAAACAATAACAATGTCGGAAAAATTAAAATTAAAAGATTTTAGAGCACAAGGAACGAAATTCGGTATGCAAATATAAAAAATCATAGAGCTGATGAAGAAGGATTGAGAACTTTTCAGTATGCTTTTCATCAATTTTATTTCGGATAATGGGATTTTTCTCTTTGTTGCTGATGATTTCTCATTCTGATGGAATTTGAAATTGTTCGAGGCAGAAAAGTAAATATTGCATTAGTGAGATAAGAGTGATTTGAATTAAAAAATTAATGATTCACAATACTAGTTCTTTTTCTATATTTTAAATGATGAAATGTAACAGTTCTTAGACATTTAAACTCGATCAAAAAGAAAATATGAAGTGAAGTTGGCTTTGCAAATTGCGATTTTTTGGAAACCACGAGTAATTTATAAATCAAAGTGTTTTAAATGACAATGAAGTTTTATTTCTATGCAAAAATAGAAGAACTGGATGTGAAGTATAAGAAATAGTCCATGTGAAGGTAAGTATTTCAAATTTAACTTATTTTGCACGTCTTATTTTACAAAAGATGTAGAAATAATTAAAAACATTCTAAACATTGATCGTGTTTACAAAACTGTTTTAATCATAGTAAATAAAAACAAAATAACGAGAAAAGTTGCTTGTTCTTTATCATTTTGGATCTTTACCAAAAAGTTTTATTTAAATTAGGCAAAGAAACTTATAGAACGGTATAGAACAAATTTAAATCATATCTTTAAGATCTTTGAATGCTAATGTAATCAATTATTCAATTTTATCGAATTTTCCTTTAATCTATGATAAAACTATAACATTCCAAGAACATGACAATTCGAAAGTTGTGTAAAGTTTTTTAAAGCGTTTTCCTGTTGTTCGATAACTTTTAAGTGTAACTGAAGATTATAGCCCATTAGTGCTTATTAAAAGAAAAACTATTAGAATAAAAATCTCAATCCACGTAAGTAACATTACTTTACATCTAAAACACAAACATTAATGGATTACATATCTACATTCAGATCGTGCTTCAGATGTATTGGAATCATTGATGATGTAAGATGAGAGAGATTAATTGGGTTCTACCCTGTTATTTAATTGAATAAAACATAAAATGAGAGAGATGCAGAGTAGAGAATGGCACATAATATAAAGTGGATAATGAGAAGAAACATTAATACATCAGTCCGAGAGATAAGTCGAGTGACCATAATTTAATGATGATAGCAAAAATTAATTAGACTAATTACCTTACTAATAAAATATTCTGGACCGCCTATGATAACTGCTGTAGGGACTGGTGTGTACCATTAACAGCATCATCATCACCATCAGTAGAATCATAATTGTAATAAATGTCATTCCAGTACACAATGAACCGGAGTAAGAAGAAAGAAGATACAAAAAAACATTTCATGGGTGAAAAAGAAGATAAATTAATTAATAATTTTACTACACAAAATCACATTAAAGTTCCTGTTAATGCTTAATGTATTTATCAACAAGATAGTATGACTGAATTACTCAAAAAAGCTCACAAAATACAAATAAAACAAAATGTTTATCAAAATAATATAATAATGCAAACGAGAATGTGAGAAGTAACAATGGAGATGCTGTTAATTTATATATGAGACTCAGGATATGAAATGGAATGGAGATTTTCTCATAACATCATGTCCACATGATATTCAAATAAATGGACACAGTGAGGGAATGTGATGAGCAAGAATAAGAAGGAAGTAAAGTTTACAACCATCACTTTCACCAGTGGCGAGCAACAAAAGGTTAAAAAGTAATCGTGGTGTTAGAAGCATTGTCTTATTATTATCAAAAGCAAACACACAGCGCGCGCGGAGAAAAAAGGCATAAAAATTTGACACAAATTCAAAAATGAGAGAATGACATTGTGGCAAAAGAGGCAACGGCACTCTGTGGTTCCTTCATCATTTGTTTACTTTGCCTTGCTTTTATTATTCGCCATTATTTTAAATTGTATGTTGTGGATAGGATCAGGAGGATGAGGGAACCGTTAATATGCATAATGTAATGGCTTTGATGCTATCTGCTATAAATAAAATTTTAAATTAGAACAAGAGATGCAAGATAATGATAAACACAACAACGCAAATAAATTTCATCGATAATTGCAAAGAGCTTCCTCCTTAGTTCAGAGACATCAATTAACAATCTCCATCAATGCAATCTCTTTTGTCATTGTTTTGTGTATGCTGTTAGATCGGAAAAATCGATTATGCAAAGATGAGAATGAAAGCTTTTAGTTATATTTCATTTTCAACAACACAAGATACTTCAAACATGTCAGAAAAAGTTTGCACTTGTTAACACTGAATGCCATGATGATATGGACAATGAACTATATAAATGTATCGGTAATTATTGTTTGTTTGAAGAACAGACAGTTTATTGCTGTTGTGTGTACATGAGAAATTGAAAAAGCTTCAATTTTCATCTCTTCAATTGGATATGTAGGGACGAAGAAGCTCAAATTGAGTTCACCATTATAATTTTCGATCAGAATACATACATTCAAAGTCCATAAATATTATCATTATTATATGCGCACTATTTGCTGATAAATGAAATAGACAAGATTGATATTCATCATATTGAGTTGAGATGAAGTCATTATACGGTAAATAGAAACGTCTATTCATCATTCTGCTTTATCAGTTGGATTTCTCAAGCACAGTTTAGAAAGATAAGGAAAAATAAGAACATAAACCATCCGTGCTACTAACCAATAAAATGTATTTTATCTTACGTACGGATGTGAATGTGTTCATACTCATCATAATCGTCATCAAAATAAAGTAGCTGTACGAGAGATGAAAACAAGAAAAGACTTCTTTGTGATATTGAAGAAGAATGAAAATTATTTTCTCATGTTTCAAGTACTTAACTTAAACATCAAATAATAGACAGCATAATTGAATGTTGGACACTGCGTGGGAAATGAACAATTATTTGTGAAATCTCAAGCATTTTCTTCCTTTTTTTCATTATAGAAATCAAATTTAATTGAATGAAATTATTTAAAATTTCCCAAGTTGAATAAAGCTTTAGATTCTATTTAGAAGAATCGATAATTGCCTTATGGAAATTTGAAATGTCAAGCTCGTGTGGGCGTGTTTAAAAACAGTGCTAATTTGAGTAATAGAATTCACTTAAATGCCTTTAAACATTTCTACAAACTCTCTGTAAGAAGAATGTTCATGCTATTAAGTCAGAAGATGAAAACTGCTTTAAGGCTATTTGTTACTAGTGAGTTGAGCTTTCATTGAAATTGACGTTAAAATTTTTGAACATTAATTCAGTTTTTCCCTGATACGAACAATTCAAGAGTTTCGACCGTTACAGTTTCCAAGAAAACTAGTGAAAATGTCTTATTTGTCTGTCTGCCATACAAAATTCGAAGTTTCATACCCTGCAGTTCGAAATTTTCGAAAATTACAAAAAAATAAAAACTTAAATTAAACAAGTTTTATATGAAATTTAAATGAAAATATTGTGTAGTCATTGAATGATAAGCATAATGTAGCTGAATCTTTTTTAAAACGATCAAGAACTCTAATAAAATCACTAAAATTGTAACGGTTTCTTTCAAATTTTAACTTTTCGAACGTGCATATTATAACTCCCCTAGACTTTCGATAAGTCTGTCCAACATGAATTGTTCGTATCAGGTTTTTCCATCTTTAGTGACGCAAAGTTTTTGCATCTTTAAAGATGCGAAAATTTAGCATCATTAGTGACGTTAAGTTATGTATCATAAAAAATATCCTGCTTCATAAAACATTCCTAACTGATTCTCTTTGATCTCCAATATTTTCTCATCCGGATGAGTTTTCCTATATATGCATCGAAAGGAACCGGATGAAATCTTTTTTGTTTGAAAGGATGAGCAGATTAAGATAAAATATTTGTATGTAACAGATGACAACGGATGTAAGAAGTGGAAGGGTGTTCATGGGTTCTTAATTTCGAAGAAGGCAAATTATTTTAAAGGGCTTATAAATGATGCAGAAATGTGCTATTTAGTATTACGACTCTTGTAAGCATTAGCTTCTTTTGTAAAATTAAAAAAAGCTAAGAAATTAAATTTTGTAGCGAAAGAAAACACGTTCCTTTAAACTTTGCTGATGTAATTTTACTCATGCATTCTACGAAAACATTTACGAAGCTTTCAGAGAATTTTTAAAAGCTTTCTATATGATAAGAAGTTTTGAGTAAACTTTGGATGTATTCTTGTAACGTCTTTGCATATGAAATCTTATCCCTAGTGTGTTGAGTAATGCATCTGAGTTGGAAGTTTTGATGGTCTCACATGATTAGAATTTTAAAAGAGAGTTTGATTTTTAAATTAAGTGTGTGGATGTCGGTTAATGTGACCATGAACTTGAAGATATATTAGATTTTTAAAATTTTCTTTTTGAGGTGGGTGGTGTGATCAAATCAAGCATCAGCATTTATCATTAAACACCAACAAAAAAAATTTCTTTATTATTATTATTATTATTATTGTTTATTATTCTCTTCTTAACTTTTCTTTGAATTTTCATCCCAGAAATTATCGTAATCTACATTCAGGGATATTTTTTCTAACTTCCTAAGCACTTTGCTAATGAGATAGAAAATTATAATTGAATAAAAAATGAATTATTAGATTCTGGGAAAAAAAGAGATTCAATAGCTACAAAAATGACTAAAATTGGAACCAATTATTCATTTTGACTAGTTGCAGGCAATATTTCAGCGTTTTATGCTACAAAATGCTTGAATTAGAAATATTTTCTATGCAAATTAATTAGACACAATTTTCGCTCAGGCTTGTTCGCATTTATAATCAGTAGGGAAAAAATATTTAATTTTCATAGAATCATCCACTTATTAGGTCTGAGAATGAGAAGTAAAATGTGGGTCAGTTTTTAAATATTTTGAAATCAGATTTGCTACAGGACTTTTAACTACAAAAACATAATGAAACAGCAGTGAAGTCCCAAATGGGAGGGAAAGGAAACCGTAAGAGAGTGAGGGGGGGGGAAGGAGATGGGGCTTTACGAGGTTCTTTTCTGAAAAATAACCGTCATTTCCGTACGTAATATGTGAACGATCCCTGAGCATTTCTGTACCAATTTCAATTCAACTAGCAAAAAGTATAATTTTAGTAGCCGCTCACAATTTCATCGTCTCTTACAGCGATTTTGTCGTTACTCGATAAATTATATTTGTAAATGTGCACACAGTGTGTACAGTCAACAAAAAAACACAAAAAGAGATCGCGTAGACCATCTGCCATGATTATTTATTGTTCCTAATTAATTATTCATTATATTCCATAACGATGTTCTGTGGTTAAATCATAGCGGTAGTAAAATATGGTATTTTGAAGTGCCTCATAATTTTCATTCCTAGACACACTAGCTACTTATAATAATAATTATCATCATATGGATGGGCAAATGTCAATTAATACAGTCTCATTCTCAACTAGACTCTTCTTTTATCATCATCATTAATTTTTTATTTTCCTGAAAAACTTTGTTTTTAAAGATTTATTATCGAAAGAAAATTTAGGTACTGCTGGGAATTAACCCAAATCAAATTGATGTTTTTCTGTCAAGTCGATGAAGAAGCAAATGAAAAGAGTTATCGTTGGTAGAATGACTAAAACGCCTTTTCGCTCGACTGATTATTAATATAATCAAAGTTTAAAAGTTAGACGAGCTCGAATTCTTGTTGTAATTTAAGAATAATTAATCAAATTCATTGCATAATTTAAAGAGTCTTGTCTTGGAGATTCTTCGCATGTTTGAAAGCCGTTAAGAAGTTTGAAAGTAATTTGTAAATTTTTTTGTGGGGTATTTGCGGATATTTGTTGATTTTTGGCAAACTCGCCAAGTGTCCCTTGTCTCAAGAATGTAATAATAACTTTTAAAAAAGTTGAAGCTTAAGAAGATTGAAATTGGATCGTAAGAGTGAAATTTAAGATGTTGAGTCACATCTGGGTGAAATTGTAAGTGCAGGATATAAACCAGGGGTGGCGAACGGTCCTCATTTTTCGATTACGAATTTCGATAGGTACCTTATTTTACCGTTAATTTTTAAATTTTGAATTTCGAAACATAAGGTACACTAACACAAACAAAAATGTACTTTTGAATTTTTTGCAATTGATCCATTAAATCATACTATAAAGCTTGTTTAAAGCATCCATTAATCATTACTAAAGCTGCATTAACCAACATATCATGTCCTGTACACAATATTAGTTGAAATTAAGTCAAATTTCAATGAAACATTTTCAATGTTTACATTCGAATATTTTATGTTAGTGTAAGTGAGTTTTAAAAATATATTCAAATTTTTCCGAATTTAACGGTAATAGCTCTGTTCGCCACCCCTAGGATATAAATATTGTATTGAGCTTAGACTAATGAGTCAAATTAACTACATTTGTAATCTTTCCTGGATCTTTTTTTTACATCCACTGGATCTTTGATCAACTTAAGTTTCTAATGATGACATGACCAAGAATAAGATTATTTAAATCTCAGAATACCGCTACACTCTAAAATCGAAGCTGATGCATGCATAGTTTGGCATAATCAAACTCTCCAAAAATAGAGAACCTCCAAAATGCACATCCATCTACTTAATCCAATTAAAATAATTCTAAAAAGTTATAAAAACCAATAAATTTCCTACCTCAAAAAAAGTTTTCATCAAACACAAATATAACAACATGTTACAAGCTTCAATGCCCATCGCTATTCATCACCATAATTGTCGTCATGAATTAAATCATGCTACGGACATGTCGAAAAATCCGTTATTTTTTGCTTTGAATTTCAAAAAACCGTTTAATTTCCATGAATATTTCTTGCAAACACTGGCAAAACCAAGGCTTGGGCAAACGATTCTTATTCTTAGCTTCATGATTATCTAAGTTTAGCTAAAATCATCCAAGAAAAATACTAGAAATTAAATATTAATGCTCAAAATCCTAAAATTGACAAACTTTTAACGGTTTTAAAATATTCAATCACTAGGTCGGCTAAATTCAAACATGTCGAAAATATTCGACTCTGAAATGTCCGTAGCATGAATTAAATGCTTTAAAATATTTTCCCCCCTCACATATAATAATTTATATGTTTTATAATATATGTGAAAAGTAAAGTAAAGTAAAGTAAAGTAAGATTATTTATATTCATATCATGGTGGTGAAAATAAACAGAATATTCAAAATGACATAACAGGAACATAAAAATATAATAACAACAATATCATAAATCGCAAATAGAGAAAATTTATTTCCGTGAAAACAAGAAATTTATCTAATTGTCGAGTAGGAAAATGTGAAAAAAAATGAATGAACTTTTTCTTGCCAGACTTCACACGCACAAGAAGAAGAAGAGAAATTTTTTTAATGAAATTATGAGACCAGAAATGATGAAGAAATTCTTTAAAGATATATACAAAATATTTTTCTCATCTGCGGCCAGGCGTGAAACTTAATTTGCTTGTTTCTTATTTTTTATATTTTAATGGAGCACTATGGAATTGACTATGTCTGTTTATCTACTGCTGGATTCTATTTTTTAATTCAATCATCCTTTGCGGGAGTCTTTTTGATGATTTCTGGGAACTTAAATGTGTTTTTTTTTTGTGTTCTGTTGTTTTATGCTTTTGTTGGTTTTGATGACTTTGAAGTTAGTGGAAATTTACATAATTAAGTATGCTGTGTGAATTTAGCCTTCGGATCCTTAATTTAAATATTTTTACGATTAAGGTTTGCTATAGTTTATGCTAAAGTTAATTAAATTGTGGAATGTACTCTTAAAATTTTTAAATGATTTTGTAACGGCTGATTAAAATTTAAATGTTTAAAGTTCAAAAACTCAACGATTTTTTCCAAATAAAATTTCATCGTTATGATCCAAAACTATTAATCAGAAATGTATTTTAACCACAATTTCTATAGAAACTCATCCCAATATCCAAGAAATATTCCTTCATTTAGATTAATTGATTGCCAAATCGTGCAGAAATCAAATATTATTATTGGTCCGCCAACACAACATGTAATCAAATTGATTATACGCAAATTCTCATCATTGCCGAAAGATACAATTATGCAATCGGAAGCCTCAATACTTCCGTGACCTATTGAATTCTAAAAATAGTTCTAATGTTCATAGGAAATTATAATTGAACTATATTAAGACGTATTAAGCTATTAGTGTCAATAAAATCATTAAGTTATGTAAATAAGAGCACCTATAATGCGTAGCTGTTGAGTCTTAAATACGAAATTTTTTAGCTTTACTTTAATTGGATTGAACAATCAAAATTATACACTTGAAATCGAAATTTTTGGAATTTTCATGAAAATGGAAGTTAAAAACAACAATAAAAGAATTCCGAAAGCAATTAATATATTTTTTTTGTTGACGGATATAAAAATGAATCATTTGAAATGCTTCCATTGACAAAGCATTCTCAAATACTCGAGGTGAACGTTCATTAAAAATATGGAATCAACACAATTTCATTTGTGTATTGATAACAAATGCAGATGAATTTCATCCAAATTTTCAATGGGGGTCGATCATAAATGACGTCTTATGAATATTTCGTAGTTCTTTGAATCGGATTTTGATTTATTTTAATATTTTTTGATCAGTTCTTCACCCTTGATCAACCCGAAAATTGGAAACCCACACAAAAACTGACCAAAAAAATTACATCATTTAATTGACAATATTATGATCAATTAGTGGTTTTAAATTTAAATAAAAAAATATTCGAATGATAAAATCCCAACATTTAAATGAGCAGCATCCAAAAAAAATTAAATTGCCAACCACTCATTTTTCCACCAGCGTCACTTTTTCGTTTATTTCTCAAAAAATTATTTTATTTCTTCTTTTTTCTGTTTTAATTCGTCGAGTGATGAAATTTATTTATGTCGCATATTTTATAATTTAGCGTTTAACTTTCCACATGAGCTTGTTTTACATACAAAATCTCTCTGTTTCTGGTTTTAATCTACTTAGTATGGGATGATGATATTTCTCATCAGCGTACGACAAAAAGATGTGAAAAATTTTACATGTGAAGTTTTAATTTAAAGAAACTTGAAGTTCGCATGTAATTTATTGCTAGGCTAAGGCGCTTCTCTTTAGCAAACGAAAAGCATTTCAACGTTTTTTTTTATTTTAAATTATTTAACGGTTTTGTAAAACTCAAAATATTTGACGGTTTTGTAAAATTCAAATTCATTAACGGTCTTGTAAAACTCAAAATATTTGACGGTTTTGTAAAATTCAAATTCATTAACGGTTTTGTAAAAATCAAATTATTTACGGTTTTGTAAAATTCAAATTCATTAACGGTTTTTTTTAAAAATCAAATTATTTACGGTTTTGTAAAATTCAAATTCATTAACGGTTTTGTAAAATTCAAATTCATTAACGGTTTTGTAAAACTCAAAATGTTTGACGGTTTTGTAAAATTCAAATTCATTAACGGTTTTGTAAAACTCAAAATATTTGACGGTTTTGTAAAATTCAAATTCATTAACGGTTTTGTAAAACTCAAAATATTTGACGGTTTTGTAAAATTCAAATTCATTAACGGTTTTGTAAAAATCAAATTATTTACGGTTTTGTAAAATTCAAATTCATTAACGAATGGTTCATCCAACCAGCCAGTACAGAATGCACTGGTTAATTGCCTAATTTTTACAAAAATCTGCTAAAGAAAGGGAGAATAAAAAATATTTTTTTAAACAACTTCTAATGGTGAACATCTAATTAATTAAAGTGTTACGAGTCAGACTCATTTAGCTGTGACATGTGTATGATGAGATATTCTCACAAAACAACGCCAATACGCGATCTAAACGACGCATGACATTCGGATTTTAAATAGAATGAAATGAAATGAAAAAAACAGTTTTATTTTTATATTATCGTCATTTGTATGCTGCGGAGACTTTCCGTTTAATTTCAGAATAAATGAATCTAAGCTAGAGCTAGAGCAAAAATTTGCATAATCAAATTTTTCATTCGATAGACGAGCTAGCTCTTTTTCAGAGTATTTTTCGAGCTAATTTAAAGGTAACAACGTCGAATTACATCAGACATGAAGTTTAATTAATGCATGAAAAATTTTAGTGTTAACAAATTTTTTACGTTAGATTTTCACCTTTGCCATTAATCAAGTTGTAAAATGAGACAGCTATATGTCTTTCTTTATGTTCAACTCTCATCGTAAATGGTGACACTTTATGTGAAAATGATTAATTTTAACGTGAAATGAAACAAGAAGAATTTTTTCCGAAACGAGACACAATCGAGACGAGAGTGTTATTGACTTTTGGAGGTTTTTGAAATATGCTCACATGATTGTGTGATGGATTTACCTGAATTTTGGATTAAAAGTGACAAAATTTTTTGGTTCTGCAGGCAAACAGTTAAGCAAAAATAATTTGAATTTTACAAAACCGTTAAACAATTTAAAAAATAAACCCGATACAAGCTTAATTTTTTTAATATAATATTATACACTTAATACCCTTCAAATTGCATCACAATATGACATCAATAATCATTAAGTTCTCAGTAAAATCCTATGTAAATATTGGAAATCGTACAAAAAGCCAATAAATGTACTTGTATAACCCAAATTATCTGAAAAAGTATGAAACTGAAGTTGAATTGAATTAACTTTTTCACTCAGGTCATGTTTGTTCAAGTGCTACTGAATGGCATTCGAATGTTTCTTGTTGGTAAATGTAATAAATCTATTTCATACAAAGTCGAAAATATTGTTCTGTTCTCTATCGCGTGAAAGCAAATAAACATCTGAGGCAAGGAATTGTTTCCATTAACGCCTTCTTGACTTGTCTCACTTCCAACATGTTTATAGTATTTTTCTCGGTGTATGTTATTGTTGTAATACGCACACATAACAATGCAAGCGAAAAGACATGAAAAAATTTCTATTTTCTTCAATTTTATATCCTTGCTTTTGTACTTCTTTTACTACTGCTGTTTCACATCTCAATGAGGATGGAGTGAAGCACTTGAAGTGGATTCACAGAGTTTTAATTCAGCTCATTTCAGCTACAATAGTCACCTTATTTTAATTTTCTTTCTTCTTACGTTCTGTGAAGCACATAGGAACGACATAAAGTATGTGAAATTATTTACGACTTACCTCTCATAAGCAGCACCAACTTACCAACCTAACATGTTCAAAAAGCTTAAAGATAAATGGAGGAAAAAGAATTTATTTCTAGACGATAAAAACATTCGTTGCACTACTATTTTAATGCCTTCCTATACATCCAAAATACATTTATATTCTTTACATGTGGAATGAGTTGTTACTTCTCATACATGATTTGTGGGTCGGAAGGAGAATAAAAAAAAATAAATTGAAAAAAATGAAAAGCTTAACAATTGTTTTCCTTATTTACCTTCAAGATTTCTTGACAGTTTTTGTCTTTTTTGTCTGTGCTGTTTCTAAAATATTTTCAGTGCAATTTTATGCCACAAAAGCCTTTTCTTGATGACAAAAGATTTTATGAACGGGGATACTCGATGGTGAGTCACGAATGAAGGAGGAGAGGGGAAAATAATTTGATATAAAGCCTCACAAATTAAACGAACTCTAATGAAGTTGGGAGTATGAGTTGGACATCATTTACACATCATTTATCAATAACCCCCCAAATAAAGTCAACAAAAAATATTTTCTTTAATCCACAAACATCATTAAAGATATGATTTTTACTACAACCATAAGTTGTCCTAGGTCCATAACATTATTTTATATTAAGATGATATAAATTTCAAGAGAGATGGAAATAGGCAGACAATGATGATGTAATACAAAATTACATAAAGGATGATAGCATATGAAAGTTTTTTTTGTGGATTATATACATACATGTGTGTAAGCATCGTCTGCATAAGTTTTATCATTTTTTATCGATTTTCTCCCTTAGGATTGTTTTTGTGTGGTTTTATGTGGGTTTAATGGACTTATTTTGGAAGTACGGATGTTTATTTAGTGTTCAGCACATGACGAGGAGGAGAATAGAAGGAATTGTGAGTCATTGATCTGCATGAGCAACCCACATGTTGTAAGAAGGTTTTTCTTAGAAGGAAAGCAATCTATAAACTTCAAAAATTCTGACATTTTATTAGAATATATAATTGGATCTATATTCATTGCTGTTCTGATCAATGCTTCTGCTTAAAAGCTGTCTAAAATAATGTGTTATGGTTAGAGCTATGAAAAAGGAAGAAAATCTGACTTGAGTTTATCTGGGATTGAACCTGGGTTGTTTGCACGAGAGACCGTCACTCTAGCACTAGTGCCAGAAATGCTTTTCAACTTTGGGCATAAAAACAGCAATAGACAGAATACATTAAAAATATTAACTTTGACTTAGTAATTGTGAGCTTTCTAGCTTCATGCCAAGTATTAGGGAGGGACTTAACCTCCAAATCTCCTCGTTAAGTGTACATCCATTTGTATTCAGACCGCATTCACATCAGAATTCAATCACTCCATCCATAGCCCACATTAAAGTGCACATAAATCTGCTGACGATTCTCCAAAGGGAAATATCCCTTTTACATGCTGTTTGCTACAGTGGAATTCTTGAGACAAGCAGAGGAGATAAATGACATCGTCATGAGAAAGTTACTCAACAAAGAAGGCAAAAAATTAGTCACGGAATCATGTCAAATGTGGGAAAAATTCTTTGGAGAGATGATGCGGGATGGGAAAAGACAGACAGCAAAGCCTCAAGAAAAACGAAGTGTGGAGTGAAAAAAAAGTACGAAAATAAACAAAAAAATAAGGAAGCAGCTGAAATCTCAACTTGCCTCTCGACTTTCTTTACTTTATTTATTTTTGTAGCACACAAAAAAATTCTGTGAATGACGCTACGAGGAGGTTTCAAGAGCGGATGTATAGATATAAAAAAATCTTTCTAAACAATTAAATTACGACGTGCTATGACATCTCTTTTTTGTGAGTTTCATTTAGGATCTCTTACTTTGTCTTATTTACAAAAAATATTCCCAGTTTTGTTGAGGAAAAATAAATCTTTTCATCAAATTAGATGACAAATTAAGAGCAATGTGTTGATGATTGTGTAATAAAACGATAGGCATAAATTTTATTGATGATTAAGAACGTGAATGGTGATAATTGTCTAGGAAACTTGATGTTTTGAGTAGAGATTCTTATTAGTCGGGTTAAAAACCGTTGAAATTTAAATTTTACAAAACCATTGAAGTTTAAGTTTTACAAAACCGTTGAAATTTGAATTTCACAAAACCGTAGATATTGAAATTTTACAAAACCGTTGAAATTTGAATTTTACAATACAAAACAGTTGAAATTGAAATTTTACAAAACAGTTGAAATTGAAATTTTACAAAACCGTTGAAATTTGAATTTTACAAAGCCGTTCAAATTCGAATTTTACAAAACCGTAGATATTGAAATTTTACAAAACCGTTGAAATTTGAATTTTACAATACAAAACAGTTGAAATTGAAATTTTACAAAACCGTTGAAGTTTGAATTTTACAAAGCCGTTCAAATTCGAATTTTACAAAACCGTTAAAATTTGAATTATCTTGAATCAACTTATAAAATGTTAAAATACAAAAGTAAATCTAATTTTTCTTCCATCAACAGTTCTCTTATGGACAAAACAATCTCCCCTGCAGCAAAAAAGTTTACAGTTCCACGAAAAATCAACATCCCCAATCCAAAAAGCCATAAAGCCACAAGAAATCGAGACTATTATTTGGTTGAGTTCTTCATCCTCCCAAAAAATTTTTATGACAATGCAATATTGTAGACATTCAACACAGACACTGTAGAGACGCTGTGATGTTCTCATGTATATTTTTTTAACGCCAACAGATCCGAAATGACAATTTAAGTGTAATTTGAAGAATTTTAATTTTAAAGATTATCAAAATGACAAGACATTGACTTTCAAAAGCAAAAGAGACGGATTTGAATTTCAAATGAATTTTGGCACAAATGGTGACTAAGTAATCTGATAATGATTGTCATCCTTGGATCCCCTCGGACAATATCTTTTTGATTTATTTATTTATTTTATGCTGCAGAATTTGTTAATAAAAATTCTGTCACTGAATAGCATAAAATTTAATTTCATCTAGACCAATCATTGGATTACATTTCGAGGCTTCAAGCGCCGCTCCTTATTTAATGAATTTCCCGCACATCGTTATTAAAGGACATAAAAAATATGCTTTTATTTTTGAAGACGGTCTCTGTTTTGGCGCAGGAAATGAAAGTTTGACATGATTTTCACAACATATGGGCTTATTAAAAATTTTTCTAGTGAATGGAGGTCGTTTGTAAATGATGTCACAAGGGGGTGGGGGGAGGGGGGGTTTGAAATAATGGAATGTTATTGATTTTGTAATTCATTTGGATTCAAAAATTGGGAAATTAAGTTCAGGCCCCCCTTACCAGCCTCGCCCCTCCTTCCATGGAAAGCTTCTTCGATTGCTGGTATTTCTAGAGCCAAATCAACCCCCTCCCTCCTCAATTCGAGAAACAAGATTTAAAAATTCTCAATTTACACCCCTAACATCATTTACGAACGACCCCTAAGCACCATCTGCATAATATCATTTCATTACTCCCACACGACTATAGTGAAAAAATTTTTCAATTTTTTTACACGCTTTTTTTCGCTCTCCCAACAAACAAAAAGCAAAATAAGGAATTGTGTCAAATGGAAAGCATGGAGAAATATAAATTTCCCGCAGTTCTCACTATGCAAACGTTCTATGATGATGTTTAATATGAGATATGAACGGAGATGACTGGAGATTGAATAAATAAAATATTCTCACTGTAATTCTCGATTGCACAATAAATTTTCGAATAAATGACAATCAGAAGTGATCGTTCTATTCCCAAGCATTAAAGGACAAATAATAACCACTAGGATGTTATCACGGCATGCATGTCAGCAGTTGCAATTCTGATGCTAAAATTGCATTTTGATTGCATATAGTTTTAGCAACAATTGTGGGTAATAGAACCAATTATTATTCAATTTTCTTAAACGCTTGCCATTGCAGAATTTTAAATTGAAAGACATTTGGTTTTATGGATTTGTTTTTGATGACAATCATGATTTATGACACATAAAAGCGAATATGATCGTAATTTTGTTAAATGCCAAGAAAATATTTTTAACTTGATGCCATTTTTGCATCATTAATCCAAAATCAATCTAAAAGATGCTAAATTTTGAAAATTTAAATCATTGAGAACTTTGAATCTTTGAATTAAGACTCTGCATCTTTTAAGAGACAACTTTGCATATTTGAACTAAGAACTCTGAATCATTGACATTAGAATTTTGCATCACTGGAACAAGAACTTTGCACTATTTACACTTGAAGTTTGCATCACTGAAGCGAAAACTTTGCATCATTGACATGAAAATTTTGCATCACTGAAGCGACAACTTTGCATCATTGACACGAAAATTTTGCATCACTAAAGCGAAAACTTTGCATCATTGACGCAAAACCTTTGCATCGCTGAATCGAGAACTTTGCATCGCTGAATCGAATACTTTGCATCATTGACACTTGGATTTTGCATCACTAAAGTGAAAACTTTGCATCATTGAAGCGAAGATTTTGTGTCATTAACGCAAAACCTTTGCATCATTGACAAGAAAATTTTGCATCGCTGAAGCGAAAACTTTGCATCGTTGACATGAAAATTTTGCATCACTGAAGCGACAACTTTGCATCATTGACACGAAAATTTTGCATCACTGAAGCGAAATCTTTGCATCATTGACACGAAAATTTTGCATCGCTGAAGCGAAAACTTTGCATCAAAAACGCAAAACCTTTGCATCGCTGAATCGAGAACTTTGCATCGCTGAATCGAGAACTTTGCATCGTTGACACTAGGATTTTGCATCACTAAAGCGAAAACTTTGCATCATTGAAGCGAAGATTTTGTGTCATTGACGCAAAACCTTTGCATCATTTACTGATGCGAAAATTTGCATCACTAAAGTGAGAATTTTGCATCACTAAAGTGAGAATTTTGCATCATTGATGTGAGAACTTTACATTGGCTTTTATTTTAAAGATGCAAAGAAATTGAACAAACTTTTAAAAATCATGAGAATTATCATGACAAGAACTGCACAGAAAGTACAGGAAAAATCTAGTTGCCGCAAACAAATTTTTATTTCTCCTTTCTCGCTCACTTCTCTTATTCGTGTTGGGCGTTCCATGAATATTTTATTCGTAGTATGTGAATAATAAACATATTTGTGTGAATTGAATTTTACTTCACTATAATATTATTTGAATATCATCGAAAAACGTGAAAATGTTCATTTTCTCAATTTTATTTTGTTCTTTTTTTTGGTGTTGCTGGTGTGCAAATTGAAAATATATAAAATAAAAAAAAGCACGAAAGAAATTGGTATGATGATAAAAATGTTATGAACTTCCAGACGTGAAGACTAATGGAATGAAGATTTATTAACTTAAGGATCTTAGATGGTTGTAAGTACATTTTTTATGAAGGTAGTTTGGTTTTATGGAAAAAAATTATTGTTGTTGCTGTGTAGTTATGTTTGAATCTATTATTCTGATGATGAAAAGTGTGAAAAAAAACTTTTTAATGCGCATGAAAAATTATTCAAAGTAAAAAATTCCAAAAAGTTTTGTGAGAATGAAAATTGAAACTTGATAGAATTCTATTTATTTTATTATGACTAATTTGACTTTTGACAAGTGCTATTAAGGCTTCAATTTCAAAAGGAATTGAAATAATGTACGTAAGGAAAAAACACTTCTTGAAGTTTAAATAATTTTAGCGGTTTAACGGCGCCTTACGGAAATTTGAATTTTAACGGTTTTGAAAAATTTGATTTAAAAAACTTTTTTGTCACATTTTAACAGCTTTAAGAAATTTGAATTCAACTGACTTTAAAAATTCAATTTTATTCCATTCATATGACTTTTGACAAGAACTCTATTTCATCATGACTCTCGCCTGCCTTAGAATTAATTCAATTTATACAGTGGGTTTCACAACCTATTCTTGACCTATGCTGTACAATCAAATAAAAAGCAATTTAGCCTTTTTTTTCTCTTAAAGATCCATTTAATTTTACCAATTTCCGCCCAATTACTAACAAATTCAGGTACTCAATGATCTGAACTAATTTGTTTTTAAATGAAAATCATGAAACTTTAATGCTATCTGAATGTGAACATGTCAGCACCAAAAAAAAGATACATTAAATATAATGACAATTTTCATTTTCTGATTATTTGATACTGCTCATTTGAGTCCTCATGTACAGCTTATTTTTATTTTATTTTAATGAACTCGAAACTGGCATTAATTATTGAAGTGAAAGAGAACATCTTTCAACAAGTTTTTGTTGTTGTTGTAGCTTTATTTGGAAATTAATGAAGTACTAAAAATGGACAAAGTTTAGTCATTAAAAAAATATTTAAAAAACTTTATCAACAATAATATTAAATTTCTAAGAAACAAAAGTCAATGTTATCAGTTTCTATGCAGAGGAAGGAACAAGAAGACACCCGACAATAGCAATTATTTGTTTTATGTTCTTGGATAGAGCAAAACTTTCAAGAGATTTACTTTAAACGAAAAGATCATTACAGAAGATTAAATTTATTTATTTTAAGTCTATTACAGAAGCAATTTCTGAGAATGGTTTATGCCCTAGAAAAGGATTCCTCTTATCTGTCTGAATCCTTCTAAGGTATTGAAAGCAAAAAGTATTCTTATGAAAATATTACTTAATAAATATTTTGAGACATTGTGGGATCTATGGCATTTCTTGGTAGGCTAAGGTGTGTTTTGGAACTTGAGAAATTCATTGATGGAAGTTCTATAAATATCCCATCAAGGATTTATAATTTATTGAATTTCAACGGATTTTATATAATAAACTTTAAGGGTTTTGTAAAATTTTAACTTTAACGGCTTTTGATATTTTGAAATTTAACGGAATTTGAAATTTGATTGCTGTTAAAAATGATTTTTAAAAGCCTTTTTAAAGTTAAATGTCAACGGTTTTCAAAAATTCGAATTGCAAAAGTCTGTCAAAAATTCAAATTTTAACGGTTTTAAAAAACTTGAATTTCAACGACTTTGAAAATTTTGAATATAATTTTTAACAATTTTTATAAATATGAATTGCAACGGATGTCAAAAATTTGAATTTTAACGTAAAAGGCTCACTGCAGATGAATCTGATTTAGTCAACAAAAACCAGACAAGACTCCAAAAATGAAATCATAATGTCAAGCATAAAATTCCAACCTTTTAAAATAAATTTCTTCCTATTTAAACTTGACCGTATTATGCCTTCATAATTTGTTATTTTTGGCTCGAAATGCGTGGATGTTCCACAAATAAAATAAAAGCAAATCTTTTCATTCCATTTTCTTTGCCAGCAAGATCCCCATACAAATTGCATGCAGTTTTACGTCTTAACTGTTTTCATAAAGTTAGAATATCGTTTTTGTGTGTGCTGTGCTGCTTATGTATATTTGTCGAATCACTTGATAATGATTTTAAAGACGTTGAAGCACATTTTCTCTCCGACAGCTGTTCACTTTGCGAGCACAAAAACCTTCCAATATTTCCATTCGAACTTCCAATTTTCCCATCCTTTTTTGTCTCACAATCTTTTTTTTTCTACTTTCCCTCCCGTCACATCATCATCTTAGCATGTTGCTCTTTGACTTCATTCAACAAACTGATATCAGTCTGTTCGGTTTCTTAAACTATCGACGGCCCGTGCGTACATTTATCCCGAAGTACAAAAAAAAAAAATTCGACAGTGTGAAGTGCAAAGTCGTACCGTAAGCGACGGGGAATGTGAATAACGAGTAATTTATGAGCTACAAAGTCGAGAGGGGTTTTTTATTTGTCATCGTTATCAATAAAATGTGATTTATTACCCCAACTAAAAATGAAGAAAATTTATTACAATCAAGCATGTTCTGTGACATTTAGAATCGCTTTTTGAAGTTCCTTAAAAATTAAATTAACTGAAAAACTTTAATGGACATTAAGATCAGGTCTTTTTTGTGGAAGGCGATCGTGCAGTGACAATAAAAAATAAATAAATTGCAATGACCAAGGAAGAAGGCAAAGAAAGCAAGAAAAGAAGAAATTATTTGAAAAACTTACCAAACATTTAATTAATTTATTGCTACCAAGTGTATAATAAATTCTTTATGCAGATGAGAAAGTCGAGTGGAATGTGCAAGTGTGAGGATATTATTTGTGATAATTGCACAATTTTAAGGAGCGAATGCAACATCAGCAATACAGAATTTTTTATGTGAATAAAGATAGCAAGTTTATAAGTCACGGAAGTATGTGGTGTTGGGCATTTGATGGAAATTGTTGGTTTTTAGTTTTTCGGTGGTGATTCTTTTGTTGAGGTTTTTTCAAGTTTTGTTTAAAATATTTTTTTTCAACTTTTTTAAAGTTTTCAAAACTTTTTAAAAATGTTAAAAAAATTTAAAATTTTTAAATTGCTTTATTTCAGTTTTTAAATTTAATTTTCAAGTTTTATAAATTTTATTTTTTAAATGTTTTGAATTATTATCATTTGAGTTTCTAATTGAATCTTGGGGCCGTTTTTTTGAGACGTTCAGGGGGGTCGTGGATCACAATTGACATGTAAAGCCAGCGATATATGTATGGAGAGGGTCAGCAAGAAAAGAACAATAGAAATTTTTGGAAAACCATTATTATTTTTTGAAAAATGGCATTTAATTCCAGACGTCATAATTGAACGGCCCCCTTTCCAATAAAATTTTAATTCATTAATAATTTATTTAAATGATTTTAATTTAAAATAGATCATTTTTATTAAAAAAGTGCAAAATAATAAGGAGTTGTAGTTGTTTGTTGTAAAAAGTATTGTTTTGAAAGGATTTAATTATGATGAGTAGGGTCTATTGTTCTAATTTTTCAGGGATGTCTTAACAGATCGATCCCAGTTTAAGGCCCATTTAAAAATCAA
The DNA here is from genome assembly GCA_917627325.4 of Chironomus riparius. NCBI lineage: Eukaryota > Metazoa > Arthropoda > Insecta > Diptera > Chironomidae > Chironomus > Chironomus riparius. The sequence continues at coordinate 39,740,184 of OU895879.1, forward strand.
GAATTAAGCAAATCATTCCAAAAAAGAATCACCAAACGACCAAAAAAAACTTCTTAAACTCCAATAAAATCCCTAAATGACCAATAATATTACAGAAAAAAAATCCAAAGTGTGGAAAACAATCTAATAAATTCTAGCCGAATTATTGCATAGAAGTAAAAACAGCAGCTCAACTCGTAAAGTACCAACAGTGTGAGGTTGTTAAAGAAGAAAAAGAATTTTTTTTTTGTTTCCCAAGCAGTGAGTGTAAAAAGAAGTTGAGGAAAGGAACACAGTGTGAAATAAATAAACATCGACCATGTAAATAGTTGGCTGTATGCATAAATAAATTATTCACGTGAGGTGGTAGCTAGTGTGCTTCACAAATATATATTGTGCAATATCTACAGCATAGAGAGGTATCATAAAGGAAAAAAAAAACAGAGGGCTAAAAATGGTGATTTGGAAACTGCTGTTGGATTATAAACGACATTATTTCCGTGTATATTGGATCTATACATTCACATGTCTACTATATTTCTTAGGTAAGAAAATAAGCCATTTTTCTACACACATAATTCAACTGCCATGCCTTTTGCTGCTGAGTTTTTTTTTCGCACACACATCACAAGGCAAGGCAGCAATGTAAGAAATTTACTATTGAGCCAGCAAAAGAAAATGTAATGTATTCAAATACATTTTTCCGTGCCATTTCACGACCTGGGCAATGAAAATAACAAACAAGAAGTATCGAATTTCATTCTTGCCGTACTTATGCCTCTATATAAATATATGTATGTACATTATCGTTGTTTTACGTACCACATACATGTATGGAGTCTTTCTAACAAACAATTTATGATCGTGCACAATTCTCATTGTGAATTGAGCATACAACATTTAAGTCTTCGTCCCATATAATTTAGAGAGGGAATGTCAAGAGGTGCGGGAGCTTTCTTGCTTTTTTTGTCATTTTTTAAAGGAATTTACAAGTCAATTAGGGTGACTAGGTTGTAATCATGTTGTCAGAACTTTTTTAAATTTTATTTTCTTAAGAGAAACCGTTTGAAACTTAATAGAGTCAATCTTTACGATTCAAATTTTTGAAAACCGTTAGAATTTGAATTTTTGGAAACTGTTAAATTTTGAATTTTTGGAAACTGTTAAAATTTAAATCTTTAAAATCCGTTAAACTCCAATTTAATCTTTAATTCAGAAACTGACGTTTAAATTCAATTTATAACAAATGCGCTCCAATTCCCCATTAAACCCAAAAAGCAGATCCAACTAGCTTCCTTCCTTCTCCTTTCTTGTTCTTATTGCTTTGTTCAAATAAAAGTGAGGATTAAAATGAGAAACAATGAAAGCTCAAACTGTTTTTGAGGCAGCATTTTCATTCTTCATTTCTTGCCTGTTGTTATGCTTTGCATATGTATTATGATTGCGAATGAGAGGAGCATAAAGAGAGGAATTACAATAAAAAAAGGAGGATTTATGGTTGAGGAAAATCAAACGAAAATTGAGTCCACGATGAATGCATTTTGAGGACGAACGGTCATTTGATATTCAAAATTATTCATGCTGGCTTCCTCAAACTCGATTTTGTTATATAAAGCGATTAAAGCTTTATTATTCGATAAAATTCAGTTTAAATAAATAAAGGATTTGGAATGGGGCGAATTTTTGTGAGCGATAAAAAATATTTGTGTTATTTTTTGCGACAGATTTTAACGAGTTTTTCTAGGAAACTTAACGATGGAAATTTATACATTTGTTATTGAATATTTTTTTATTGTTTTCCATACTTCTTTAAAGCACGGAAGAGCTGTATACATTCGATAAAAGACAGGGGTGATGTCATGGACTTGTTTTATGGGTTTACAGTCGAGTGGACTACCAGTATGGCTTATGTTTGCCTAGAATGTACTTTAAGGTGTAACAGGGATGGAACTTCACATATATAGCTGTGATAAACTCAAGGGTCTACCTCAGAAACCGCCTTAAAGAATAGGAATCAGCTTCCATCATTTATCGAAGTAAAACTGGTAAAACTCACTATTTTTGACAAGCATGATCTTCCTAGAAGTGAAAAAATCAAACTTCTTTGAAATCTTCATCCTTTAGCCCTGACAAAAATGTAAATAAACTCAAACTTTTATTTTTCGTTGCTCGTAAAATAAACTTTAGTCAATAATGTCGAATTTATTACAACAAACCAAGAAAGTGACACAATTTACTGATTATAAAAAAAATACAAGGATTAAATTACAAATTCCTGATTCCAGACACGAAGCACGAATAATTCAAACACAAAATAATTCTAAAATTGCCAACAATAAAAATGCTTTTAAGTTGAAAGCTTGAAACAAAGTTTTTTTAAGCTGTCGCATCACAAAGTGCTAATCTGCAATAAAAATTGCATTTTTAGAGAGGAAGCAAATGGCTTGGATAAAATATTTTTTCATCATTGAATATTTCTCTCATGAACTTCTATAAATATACACACCCTCTCCCTTCTCCCCTCGACTCCGCATAATCTTAACAGCTCGTCCACCAAAATTCTTAATACAATAACAATATTATTTATTCCACTACTGCTCGCTTGCCATCGTCGTGTTGTTTGCGTCTGTTTTTCTTCTCACTTCTTATTTTTTATTTTTTTGTTGTTGGTCATAATAAAATTTTGATGAGTTGCACAAGAGCAAGAACGATAAGATGAAGCAGAAACTGATGAAATCTAATTGAAATTCAAATTAAGTATAGTCGTGGTGCAGTCTTGTGATCTATAGAAGCGCATTCAGTGCTATTCGGCAATCATCTTCTCATCCTCTCTAGTTCCTATTTAAACCCTTGATGCTGCTATCTTAAGACATCTTCAACATTTGCAAACTTAGACCTGCTGTAGATTTCGTTTTGACATCTTATACTACAACTCCAAGTTCCTGACCTATTCCTTAATTGAATGTTCCTCAGAGCTCTAATGTCCTCTTGAACTAATACATTAAGTATGTCAAATTCCCAAAAATCACAATTTGGTTTAATCAGGATTCGAACCGTCAACTCTCAGTTAATCCACCAAACTTGAACCAATCGAATTGGCAATTACTCCACAAAGGCACTTAACTTCTTTAAAAGCACATGAGCAGATGCAATTACAAATGAATGATAGAAATTACAGTAAGACTAAAATTTAACAATTGTTCTAAACTTCATTGTTCAGATCCACACACTTACTGATTTGAACATACAGAAATAAAGATAAGATGGGAGGAAGGGAGTTAAAACAAAAAAACAGACAGACACACAACAGAAGACACAGCCAGAAGAACTTCTAGGCAGATGAAAAGACATAAGAAACATTTGGTAGATAGACAGACAGACTTTCAGCTAAGAATGAGCATCTGCATAATTTTGTTTTCAAGCAACAACGTTTAAAAACTAACAATGACGAGAAATACATATTTTCATTATGTTTGAAGCTTAACAGAAGAGAACGTGATCTTTCGTTTTCATACAATTTCTTGATAGTGATGAAATGCTGATAATATCAAAAGCGATGCTGCTGGTGTTTGCTAAAAATGAAATATTCCATCATATTTTCTTACAGCTATTCCTTTCCCTTTTTTTTCACCCTTAGTTCTTTATCTATTATTTCTTTATGTTACATTACTTTTCATCTACAACTGACTCCAGCTTTTTCTGCTGTTGCTCATTCCTTCTCCTTCAGTCTTTTTTTATACCCTGAAATGTTTTGAGTAATGGCTATGAACATTCTTTTCTCATCAACATTAGAGATTCATAGTGATAAAAAAATATAAATTTTCACTTTCATCATTTTTTAAAGTATATCCAGTGATGATAATTCCATAAAGCGAGAAAGTAAAAGTTTGAAGTGCTTCTCGGAGGGAAAGGTTATGGTTTTGGATTTTACATTAATGCAAATCATTTAATTTCATCCATATTAAGCGAGTTTCGTGTAAATATTTTGACTTATTATCCTTGTTATCTGCTTCATTTCACTTTACTGTTGTGAATAATTAAGCATTAAATTGTAAATTCGTGAATTTGATCTCGTTAATGTTCTCAAAAGTTGTATCCTTAAAGCATATATTATATAAATTCAATAAATATTGATATTTAGAGTATTTATAAGGTTATAAAATGATGAAATCTCAATTTTATGGATGACTGGATCTTGTAAACAAAACTTTAAACTTCCAGGAACATTTTCTTGTTTACTTATTAATGCTTTGGCGCCTTTTTCTTGTCTTTAATGTGAAATTTTACAATTTAAATGAAAGGTTATCAAAATCAATATCAATAGACTCCTAATTTCCTTTTACACTCACTCTTTATCTATCATTACTATTAAATGATCATTAGAGGTTATTTACATACTCCAACCGGAATTTGCTTACTTTTGTGACCCTTTTAACAAGCAAATTCAATCCACAAGAAAGTTAAGGTTAAAAAAAAACTTGATTTACAATCATTTCCACTAGTTGATGGCTCTATTAATGAACAATCTCAGTTCATACTGCTGGAAAATCTAAAATTTCACATTGTTCTACTTTGAGAAGCTTTAATTTCAACAAATTTCAGTATATCTTCTTAAATTTCATATTCTTACACACATTTTTGTCTACCAGAAAACTTCGTTACATAAATAATGAAGGTTTACTTTGGCTAGAATTTACCAGAGCTAGATTTATTATATTATTCTTAGGTATCAGAGAGTATGGTAGCAACTTTGACATTAAGCTCGTTCATTAAGAAAGCCCCGTGCCGGTATATTAAGCTTTAATGACTTTTTCATTGATTTTTTAACACAACTTTTATTGATTCGATTTACCTTGATCGAGAAATTTTTTTTATTAAAATCTAATATAATTGAAGAGCCTACATAAAATTGAGGAGATTAAGAAAACTTTGATTGATATCTTTATCTTGTTAATTTTTCATCCAGAAAGTATTGAAAGATTTTGAAATTAAGTTTTAATGTAAAAATTTGACTTTGTCCACTTGGAGATTTATGAAACAATATTTGAACTTGATTATAGCTTAATTGGATTGTTTTTATACAATTCTGACTTAAAATTAGTGAGCAAAGCTAGTTTTCCAGAAGAATTTAATTGAAACTCTCTTAAAATTGCACTATGGGGCAAAATGAAAAAAAAAGGGACTTTCACTTTGAAAAATGGACTTTTCCGATTTACACTTTTTGGGTGATTTTTTCTTGTAGAGGACATAAAAGTAGATAGAAATGCCAAATTTCAGGTCATTTGGTGCTGATTTCGCGATTCTAGAGCTGTTTGAAGTTGAAAACTAGTGAAAATTCTGGTTTTTTCATACCATGTTTGAACCGGGAAATATCTTAACTGGTTTAAGATATTGCAAAACGGTTTTCAGTTCCTATTAGTAGTATATAAGAGCTTTATTTTGACATATAACAAAGTTTAGGTTCTGAATGTTTTCGTGCCATTATGGTAGAACATATGTGAAAATTTCAGGAAAATTATCTTCAAACAAGCCGCAACTATCATAAATGAAGAGTTTCCAGGCAAGTAAAAACGCAGTTTTGTAGCCCCATATATCTAGTTTTCAAAACTGTATAAACTTTGAAAAAGTAAGCTAACGTAATTGAGTTATGTTGATTTTAGTAGGTCGTTGAGTATTTGGCCAAAAACTAATAATTCTTTTAAAAATACGAAAACATAGTTTTAAAAATAGTTTTTTGGTGTTTTCTTATGAAAAATAACAATTTAAATGATTTTGTGAAGAAAATTTTTCAAAAACTTCAAAATCTTTCGAGATATAGGGGGTATGTGCTCTCCATCGATTTGGCCATTTGTCACCCTACTTAAACCACTATAACTTTTTTTTGAAAAAATATTTTTTAATTCTGTTTTCGGATTATTGTAGCCTAATGTAATACCTATCCAACGATATATAATACTTGCTAGTTAACTTAGTCCTGGTTATTTATAGGGCTGTTGATTGTGACATACGCAGTTTTTGAAATATTCCCAAAAATTGCATTTTCAAAAATACCACTTTTAAGCAATCTCGAGTATTTTTTGGACTTTTTTAAGAAATGTTAAGTCTGAAAAAAGCTATTATCATTAGAGTAATAAAAAAAATACTCTGATACGCAACTATAATAGGTAAAATTAATAAAGTTTAATTTTTAGTTTAATGAAATTTTGTTTATTTGTCAAGAAATTTAATTTACATTTTTTTATCATATTTAATGAAATTTATTTATTCATTCGTTGTTTGCTTCTTCAGAATATTCATGGTCTTGTCCTTCGGAATAATCATAGTTTTCTGCTTGGGAAAAGTCATAACCTTCTCCTTCTGGCTCAATCAATTCAATTTCTTCCTCATCTTTTTCCTCATTTTCTGTTTGTTGCTCAGGTGTTTCACCTTCTTCTTGGACATTTTTTCTCATTAACCTTTTATTTATTACATCCATATATTTTTTTATTATTACTGGATCAGAACTGTAGAGTCTTCTATGTATAACATCCGTAAAACTGTGTATTCTTGAAGTTTTTCTGGCACGTAGTTCTCTATCTTGTCTGAGATATTTGTTTTGTGACTCCCCGGCTTCTTCACTCATTCTTCCTAGAGGTAATGGTAAGGCTTCCATGTAGTGTTTTGCATGAGCAAGTGCTCTGTGAAGTGTTACTGGTATTTTGAACCAACTATATGTTGTCAAAAACATTCTGTATGTTTCTTTACAGTACCTATCAAATTCATCTAGATCATCAACTGGTTCTAAACTTCGAATTTGGTTTAGCACATAGCATATACGTTTAATTATTTCTTCATTAAGATATAGAGTTTTAGCTAGAAGCTCTGGATTTTCAAGAACTTTTCTTGCAACGTTTCCTGTATCTGATGATCCAGCTCCCCCTTGTCTTGGTTCGAGTACACGAACATTAAATGCATCCCACATTGCTTGCTTTATTCTAGCCTTTTCAACATCTAAAACAATCTGTTCCTCTTCAGTTATCTCCAGCCAGTGTTTTTGAACATATTGTTTATATGACAAATCATATAGAGTCGTGAGTACGTTCATTGATGTATGAAGTGGCTGAGTGTTGAAATACAAGTGTTCTTTAACAAATTTTCTGTGTGTTTTTTCGAATCTTCCATTATCAAGATTATTTATGTCACTCATCTCGTTTGGTCCAGATCTACAAAGCTGACATCTGCAATATCCTGATGTTTCTGTAAGGTCTGTGTAAACTTTTCCATCTAACATTGTGGGGTAGAATTTGTACGTAATTTCCAAAAGCATGTCTTCACATATGAATCTCTGTGGTTCAAGTTTTGATATTTGATTTTTTATATCTTCATATATCCTTCTAACATTTACTCTGGTTTCTTTGGCATGTTCAAGTTGTATTGGTCGTACTGAGTATACAGATTGACTGTTTTCGTTGTCCCATAAGCAGATATAATTTCCGTTTTCGTCTTCATGTCGTAGTTGCTGAACACTCATACTAACTGTCAATAGTGATTTGTCTTCTATAATTTCATTATTAGTCGTTTGATTCGGTTGTGTTCTATCTCGTTCTTGATTTCTTGAATTTGTTTTTCCTTGGTTATACTGTGACTGTCCTGTTGTTCCGTCCATCCCCCATGTGACGATCATTTCTGCATGAATAACTTTTGGAGTTGATTCTGAAGGTAATATTTTGATTTTGTCGTATATTTCTGAATTGTGTGCTTCAATAACTCTTTTTGTGGTGAGTTGTGTCAAATTTTTTAGTGGAATAACGGCTCTTGTATCGGTGACCGTTATGTCATCAGGATAGCATTGTTTCTCTAACCTCAACAATTTTTTAGCCGTCGGTAAAACGTTTTCGCATTCCAGTTTCAGGACTTGTCGAATATTGTTGTACTGATTTCGAGATAAATTGTTAAAGGCTTTTACACCTAGAGCTACATGTATATCTAGTTGTTTAGGTTTTGATGTAGTTTTTTCTGGAAGATCCTCTCCTTTTTGGCACGCCTTAATAAATTCTTTTAACATTTTAGCTCCTTCTACTTTTCCTTCTTCTTTAGAAAGGCGAAGTGCCAAGTGAAGAACTGATAACAATGATCCTTTTGCTTCTTTTAAACTGATATCTAATTCGTCCACTCTTCTACGTCGATGCTTATCGCTTGTTAGTTGTTCAAATGATTTCCTCTTGATGCCCTTGCTGGATGAAGGCTCTATGTCATGGACGATGTATTCAATCTCATCCATATCTTCATCTGTGTCAGTAACATTTTCTGCTTCATATATAGATTCTTCCTCAAAAAGAATCCCTCCACTAGATTCGCTGAAGTATCGTGAGTCAACTTCAAATTCCTCTTCATAGAAATCTGCATGATCTCTTAATGCATTATTCCAATTTGACTGATTACAAAACATTTTTGACTTTGACTTCAGCTTGTTTAATTTATTAATTAAACTTGGTTTCTGTGATTCCGCTAATTCTCTCCCATGAATTTCTTCTATTACTGCCAAACAGTACGTGTGCTGTGTTGCAAGATTTAACGTTTTGTCGCGAAGAATTTCACAGAGTGTTTTCTTCGTAAGTGTTGAATTTTGGTTCATTTTTGAAAGTGACTTGTTCAATGAAGTTCAAAACTGATATGATGTGTAGAGAGAATTTCACGAGTATATATATAAAATAGTTTCAAAACTGAGATTTTCACACCTGATAGTGACTACCAAGGGTACTTTACAAAGTTGTTAACTAGGGAAGTAAAAAGTTTCTAAATTTAATTTTTTGGCTTTATAATCTCATAAATGTCATAAATAAACATAAAAAAGTTCTAAAAAAATACTCGAGATTGCTTAAAAGTGGTATTTTTGAAAATGCAATTTTTGGGAATATTTCAAAAACTGCGTATGTCACAATCAACAGCCCTATAAATAACCAGGACTAAGTTAACTAGCAAGTATTATATATCGTTGGATAGGTATTACATTAGGCTACAATAATCCGAAAACAGAATTAAAAAATATTTTTTCAAAAAAAAGTTATAGTGGTTTAAGTAGGGTGACAAATGGCCAAATCGATGGAGAGCACATACCCCCTATATCTCGAAAGATTTTGAAGTTTTTGAAAAATTTTCTTCACAAAATCATTTAAATTGTTATTTTTCATAAGAAAACACCAAAAAACTATTTTTAAAACTATGTTTTCGTATTTTTAAAAGAATTATTAGTTTTTGGCCAAATACTCAACGACCTACTAAAATCAACATAACTCAATTACATTAGCTTACTTTTTCAAAGTTTATACAGTTTTGAAAACTAGATATATGGGGCTACAAAACTGCGTTTTTACTTGCCTGGAAACTCTTCATTTATGATAGTTGCGGCTTGTTTGAAGATAATTTTCCTGAAATTTTCACATATGTTCTACCATAATGGCACGAAAACATTCAGAACCTAAACTTTGTTATATGTCAAAATAAAGCTCTTATATACTACTAATAGGAACTGAAAACCGTTTTGCAATATCTTAAACCAGTTAAGATATTTCCCGGTTCAAACATGGTATGAAAAAACCAGAATTTTCACTAGTTTTCAACTTCAAACAGCTCTAGAATCGCGAAATCAGCACCAAATGACCTGAAATTTGGCATTTCTATCTACTTTTATGTCCTCTACAAGAAAAAATCACCCAAAAAGTGTAAATCGGAAAAGTCCATTTTTCAAAGTGAAAGTCCCTTTTTTTTTCATTTTGCCCCATAGTGAATTGATAATTCACACTTTTATTAATTATCAAAAAACAAAATCGCGCAACAAAAATTATTCAAAAAATTACGTAAATGTCCTTAATCGATGCCAGCTACAAACTCATAAGAACTTAATGACGAAATCTGATAACCTTCATAAGATCTCTAGCATAAGTAGAAGATCACAAATTGTTGCTTGTTTACTGACTTTACCGACATGTTTCAGAAAATATTCGGTACATTTTTACCTCGTTCATCAATTGAGTAATCCGAATATTCTGACACATTCTACACCTTTTTCTTGTTAAATTTCGTTAAAGATAAAAAATGTCGACCTTTTCAACGAAGAAAATGAAAATAAAGCAAAGCCTGTGCAGGGGATGAGAAGCAAGAGAATTTTCACGGTTGAAAAGTTCCCGGAAAACTCAAAATACATAAAAACAAAGTTTTAGAAAGAGAATTTTTATTTGGAAAATTGAAAAAGTAAAGCTTTGAGACGACGTGATGTATGTTATGTGAGTTGGTTGTGAAGAAAGCTAAAACATTTTAAAGCAATATTGATTTTAACCTCGAAATTATTTACTTTATAAACAAGCATATGTGGGAATTCCAAACTCTGGCGAAAATCCAACTTTTCAGTGCATTTTCTTGATGGAAAATAAGAATCTTTCAGAAGAATCTTTCGATCGTTTATTTGTCTGTCTGTCCAATTTTAATTGTTCTTAATTTAAATTCTTGTTAACCGTTTTTTTTCAAGGAGTTTTTGACAGTTTTTTTTATCAATAATCTTTTGTTCGTTCTTATTCTCAACAATTTAATAATGTAACAATGCGCTCTCGCTAGCCATGAACGACTACATCTTCACTAGCTTCCATCCTCTCGACATTAAACGATTTGTTTTACTGTAATTGCTTCTCCATACACACAAAGTTCCATCCCTTTTGGTAGAGAACTTTCTCCATTCCAAACATTTCTTTTAATTTTCTGCAAGTAATCCGCAAAATGTTCTGTTGCTTCTTCAATACCATAAATTCCATTATCTTTTTTTTTCTATTCGCAATTTTCTCTTGTTTTTATCTACCACGGAATTTCTTTCTTTTTTTTAACAAAAAGAAATTTTCATTTTATGTGAAAGAGGAGGAAAAAAGTAGCAATAGCAACAGCACATATTCGTACATCATGTGTACCTTAAAGACGAAGGGAGCACCTTACATTTATTGTATCTGTTATATATTCACATTCATATACATATTTTTTCATCATTTCAAATAATGTCAGTGCCTTAAGTAAAAATAGCATAAACATAAGCATAAACGTGTGTGGGGAGAGAGGAACGAATACACTTTGTGTAAAATTAAGTGAATGCTACAGTTAAAAGTACCACACTCATTTCAGAGATTGAGTTTTCAACTATAAAAGTAAAAACCTCTCCCTTTTAGCCACTTCAGGCCATCGTATGCTGGATATTTCAGTGAATGGAAGGAATGCTTTTTGAAAGAAGTAATAAAACCGTGTAAGAAAATTTCTCGCAAGTAGTTTGTTATTAGGCGTCTTTTTAAGAATTTCTAATTTCATTCAAGCATTTTAAACTTGATATTTGCCAAATTAAGACGTGTTTTTATAAGTTTAGAATAATAAAATTGCTAATTTTCCACTCTACAGTGCGAAACTATGTATAAAAGCTAAATATAACTGTTTGCTCACAAAATATGCAGCAAATACAATTATTTGATTCATAATTAGTTGTTTAATTGAGTTAAATTTAAATTTCAAACTTTCGATGTGGGAAAAAGTAAGGGAAAAACAACTTTATACGAAATTTCTCAATTTAATGGTTGTTATTCCCCTAATAAACATCATTTCAAAGAAAGCACTAAGGAACTGAGAAAAGAAGCTGATTCTATTGATTGATTGGAAGGAGATGATCCGATAGCATGTATACATTAGAGATTCATCCCAAAAAGTAGACCTAATTTCAATGTTATTCACGAAAAATCATATCAACTTTAAGCATCCTTAATATTCAACATATTTAAAAAGTACGTAGCTTCTTTTCAAGCAGCTTACTTATAAAATAAATTAAAATTCAAGGAGCACATGTTTCACATAGCGAAAAAAAGTGTACAAAATGTTTTTTTAAAATAGGAGAGAAATTTTAATAATTTGATTACATGAAAAGAGATGAATATAAAGGAGATGGGCACTTCTGTCTATTCATTCCACTTCATCTTTCTATTCCTGGAATCATGCTTTTTCACTAAAATAGAAGTCGAACCTTTTCATGTGAATAAGTAAGGATACACATTTATATATGAAATAAAAATGTAATGTGCTTTTCTGTATGAGAAACACGTTGTTCATGTGAATATCATCTTGAGATGGGGGTCAGTGAGCATAATATGTTCTGTTTTTATGTACACAGAAGGAGAGAATGTACATGAAAAGGTATTTTTTTAAACGAATACGATGTGTTTATGAAGTTGAAGAATGCTTTATAAAGTTGTTTATTTTTGTTTTATTTCACAATTTCTTTCTTGTTTAGTGAAATTGTTTAAAACATAAACTAGAATTGTTGCAGATGAAAGTAGCAGCATAGGTTGGATATCTGCAGCGCATAGTTTTGAGATTTGAAAGTTTTAATATAATTTATTGAATTTGATCGTTATAGACTTGGAATTTAACGGTTTACTTAAAATTTGAATTCTATCGATTTTTTAAATCTTAATTCTAACGTTTTTTTGTTTAAATTTTTATTTTTATAAGTTCGAAATTTAACGGGTTTTTGATATTTGAATTTCAAGAGTTTCAAAACTTGAATTAATAGTTTTTTGGAATTTGAATTCTAACGGCTTTTGAAATTTTGAATTAAGTTTTATTCAAAATTGGCTGTTTTAAATATTTTAACAGCTTTTAAGAACAAACGGACTCAACCCTTTTAGAAGCAAATGAATGTAAAATCTAGCTTGAAATCCACATCAAGATGTGTTGAAGTATGGAGCAAGGGCATCCTTTGTTCATTTTCCTTAGAATATTTTAGGCAATAAATTTGAAAAGAGCCATAAATAAAACAATTCTGTTGATAACTTAATATAAATGAAAATGATAGCGAGCAACAACATGAAAGTTATTAAGTTTCGGCAAATTTTATTGCTTAATGTGGCACAATGTATTATTCATTATATGACAGAGGTCACAATTATGATACAAATGCCATTTGAATAATGAATAAATTTATTAGTTTATCATTGAACATGTTTCCCATAAAATTGTCATTTATTTCACTTGTATGATTAAATTTCCATAAGCTGCTCTCAGCCATATTTACCGAAAAAAAAGAGAGGTTGTCATTTAAATTTAATTATAATCATATTGAATTTCAACAAAATTTTGTTCAGTTTTAAAATAATTTAATTTTAATAGAAACCTAATCCAATAATTTCAAGTCAAATTAACAATTTTCATCACTTCCTTACAGCCACAATCATGATGAACTCCTCTAAAATTAAATAAGACAGCAATTGGTTGCTACCAAAAAGATTAAATCCTAAATTCAATCACCCCTCCCATTTTAATAGATTCCCAGCAAAAAATTGTAATGTAATTTATTTTTAAATTGCCTTGAAATTTATCCATTACGTCGACTTACATAGACTAAAAAGTACAAGAAAAGTCATTTCGGATCAAAATTGTTTAAAACTTGAGACACTTTGTGTACATTACGTGCTCAGGGTATTGAGCAAGATTATGATGAAAATTTATAATCCAAAGCATATTTTTTTTTAAAAAAAAACTTTAGTAAATTAAAATTTTTTATATTCTAATGAAATGGAAAATAATAAGGGATAATTTCAATAAAATTTTACAATTACGAAGTCAATTTGTGCAGTTTGAGTGGATATCCTTTTGTGAGATTTTTGTTTGATATTTTAATAAAGGAAAATCACTTCTACGTGACTGGGATGAGGGGGAGGTTCTGATTTTTCTGAATAATATTTTTCTACAATGTAGACAGAAAGGAATGAGAAGGTTTAAAGACGTGTGAATTTTTTGATATTTATTTTCAAAGCAATCAGAAAATAAAATGTATTTTTAACGAATTTTTGGGATTTAAATTGATTTTAAGGTTCAAAAATTGAACTATTTGATTCAAAAATTGAACTACTAGATTCAAAATTTGAGCTTAACGTTCAAAAATTAAAATATTTGATTCAAAAATTGAGCTATTAACGTATTTTTGAAATTCAAATTTTAAACTTACCAAATATAACGAACTTTTGTTATTTGAATTTACAAATTCTTTGAGTTTTTAGCATTTTAAAATAATTTCTCACTTCAAAAATAATTTATGCATTTTAATTACAATAAAATGATTTAACAAAGCTTTTAATTAATGATTGCTCAATCAAAACGTGGCATAAATCAAATTACATGCCATTTGAGCTTTTTAAATCTCTGGAAAAATAATTAACTATTCAATAGCCAAACATAATTATGAAAATCTGTAAATACTTTTTTTTTAAAACAAAAACAAAAATCTCGTCGGATTATTAATTAGTTCAAATAAAAAATAATAAATTCAACATTTCGATGCAAAAACTTTTTAATTGGAAAAATTATTTGAATTTTACCATTTCATCGACTTCCACTCGATGCCAATTTGTTTCGATTTTTCATTTTATTTATGCTTAAATCAACATCAACAAGCGATAAGCAATTGCAGACCAAATAAAACTCCATCCAAATAAAATGAAATGAAATCCAAAATAGAACTTATCTTAAAGAACTTTGAACAAAAGAAGCATATATAAAGCTACGGGCATCTTTGTGAATATGATCCATCAGTTTGATAAATTCTTTATAACTCATTTCATCTCTCGGCTCAAAGCTTTATGCATCAGCTTAACATAAAAAGTCGTGTTTTGGAAATAAAATGAAAAAGTTTCCGAGAAAACCATAAATTTGAAATAAAATATGGAGAATTTTTGGTGTTGCTGCGAAAAGTATATTTTAAGTACGAGAAGATTTTTAACCATGGAAATACGAAGTGAAAATTAATTCATTCATCCTTCCTCGTTCCTCATAACCGCATAACAAAAAAAATTATTTTATTTTTGCTAAAGCATCAGAAACGAATCAAATTACTCATGAGGATATAATATGACTATGAATATTTAATTCAAAACGAAAAAATATAATTTATTTGAGTGAATGAAATTGGATTAAAAAAAAAATTTTTTTCTTGATGTGATGTAGTTCCGGGTTATTATGTATTGAAAGAGCTGCTGGAATACAGTTGTAAACAAAGGTTTATAGAACATTGATTTATTTCAATATACCCAGAGCCACAAGTCGACTGGATCTACTCAAAGTTAACTGTAAACTTTTCAAAATTCCCTGCTTCGTCAAATTTATGAAAAAAGGGGTGTGAAATTATGAAAACAAAAATATATGGAAAAATCTTCACTGACTACACAATTGGTGTTCTTTAAGGCAAGAGCGTAGCCGAAAAAAAGGATTTTAAGTTCAGTTTGTCAGATGTTTCTTTTTTAAGAAAATTCCTCAAATATTTTTATCGTATTTTAAAAAAATAATAAATTATATACGTACGCACTTAATTCTGATATTTTGACAAATTATCAACTCAACTGATGTGGGTTCCTAGTCAATGAATATCAAATTCCAACCCAAACATTATTTTTGATTCATAATATATTTTAAATGTAAATGATTTCCTCAAAATTTCTCAGAATATCCTCAAAATTAGATTTTTTTTTTCCAGTTTAAACCACTTTCATCAAAGATATCCCCACGCACATGTCAATTAAATGAGTGTATTGAGAATTACATGAATGAATCATGATGATCTTGATTGATAAAAGTTAAATAAAACAAAAAATTCGATTTATTAAGATTTATAAGAAAATTAAATTGAGAATTCTATGGAAATTCATAAAAGGATACATTTGGAAGATGAATAAAGTTTAATCAGGCATGAAAAGTTGATTTAAAATTGAAAAGAAGAAACCATTTCAAATTTTTTATTACTAAAAAGTATTCAATTTTAGGAATTTAACGGCTTTTTTAAAGTTTAAATTTTTAACGTATTTTTGAAATTTAAAATCTATAAGGTATTTTTTGAATTTGAAATCTGTAACGTATTTTTTAAAATTTTAAATTTCCCGTCATAAACAAAACTTCAGGATCCTCAACAAACCACACAAATCTAAAATCTTTAATTCTATTCCAAACTTCCAGAAGTCACGAACATCTGTAACCCCTACGAGTCATTTCAACAAAACATAGTTTTTCCATCTTCGACTATTTTTTACGACAGAATGAGATCCAAGCAATGAAAATCTTTTTTTCATCTGAATAGTTTTCATTTTCTATCACTCAGGAATGAAAAGAAAGAACTAAGTGAAAATGAGATTTCTTTTCCCCATCTTCGAATGTCATGAATATTTAAAATCGAGATCACATAAACACTCGGAATCGGGTGGAACTAAAAGGAACAATAATATAAAGAGATATGAAATTCTTTTCGTACATCACAATCGCTTTAACTTAAAATAACTTTATTTTCACATGAATGGGAATTCCCTTCTCATTCTTCTATTTTCCAATTCCTTTCTTTCTTTTGAGACTCTTTCAAGTGAAATTTTATTTGATGGCGATGACAATAAGAGAATATAATGGACTTACGTGATTATGGTTATGTTTTTCTTTTTGACTTTTTTCCGCCATGCATACAAGACGCTCTTACATGAAGCTTTAAAAATAAAGAAATTTTTGAGCACATTTGGAGTTCCCTTCAAGCTATTCGTTAACATTCATCCCTTGAAATATTCAATTTTACTTCTTATTGTTTCAATTCTCCTTGAAAGCAATTTCTTTTGACAAATGAAATGTATGATTCATTGCTTTGTAAGACGCATATTGAATTCCTTTGATGACTTGAAGAAAAATTCTGAAGATTCATTGACAATAATTGAAGCTGAATCGTTGAAATATTGAAGTCTAGCCATGTTTACAGTCTAGTCGTGTTTGACTAAGGAGAACTGGATATTGTGCACATTTTGTATTAAATTTTAACGAATTTTAAAAATTTGAATATCAAACGGTTCTCAAAAATTTAAAATTATAACGGGTTTTCAATAATTTAAATATTTGACAGCCTCCAAAAATTCAAAATTACAAAAAATGATATTTTTAATCTTACCCTTTTAAAATACTAAATTCACAACCATTCAATCACTCATTCACAAACATTCCGATACCGTATTGCTCGTAGAATGAAAAAAAAAACTCTTAAAAAAGATCCAACTTACTTTGATTAAAATGAAACAAAATGCCATAATCATATCAAAACATATCGATAAGGTTTGATTTCTAAGTCAAGCTGTATCGTACACTGACAGTTATCATGTAGCGTCGAAATGATTTTTGACATATTTTTTTCATCAATGAATAGCATTTTGAGATTTGAAATTGAATCGAGTTTTGGGAATCAATTTTTTTGTGAGCAGATATCAAAAAGTTGATTGGCATCAATGAAAACATGCCCATCTATCGTGTATTTATTGTAGAAAAAAGTTGGATTTTGTTTGAGGAAGTTGTGTCTGATGCAGAAGTTACTTTTTCTGTTTTGAGTGAGAAAGTTAAACTTATTCCAATGTAAACTTGGAAACTTTTGATGTTGTTGACACTTTTTTGTTGATGTTATTTGATATTTAAGAGTCAGGAAGATGATAAATTGCATGCTAAAGTTTTTCACCGTCAATGAATGAGCAAAAATTACCGTTTAAAGAAATTTTGAAATTTAAAATGTTCCAGCCATTTTGATTTTGTCACCAGAACATTTGATTTGTGAATTTTAAGTTCAATTAACTATGAAATTGTAATTAAATCGTTGAAATGGATTAAAAATTATAGCACTGACGCATAATTGATTTAAAATACATGTTTTTGGAGATTGAAATCAGTGTTACGCAACCTAATTCTCGAAAAACTTCGAAATTGCTTCGAAATTAATGTCGAAAACTTCGAAATTTAAGCCGAAAATTTGAATTTTAATTGTCGGTTATATAAAATGTAATAAAGGAAAAATTTGAAATCAAAATCAATGATTTTAGCTAATATTAATCATGATTTGTCCTAATCAACATAATCTTTGCAATGTTTTATCATTTTTAAATAGTTTACACCACATCAATGAGCTTAAATAAGCAATTTATCCCTAGCGAGACTAACTAGCAAATTGCTAGTCTTTCTATTCTACAACTTGCAGTTTACTAGTTATTATTAAAACAACTTACTGTTAGTAAATTACACTTGCTTTTTAATTGCATATTACTAGCAAATTACCATGTGAAATGTTTGATCAAATCTGCTTAAGTTCGAACCCTACGAAAAATCATCAAAATAAGAATTTTTTGCGTCATAAAAATTTTGTTCTAAATTTGGCATTTGCCATATACTTCACAAGAGCGCGCAGAAATCACCTTTTTAAGATCGATCCAAATTTGTATGCGACTTTCAATCAATTATTTATCTTCCTCAGGTTCATCAATTTTCGACTTAATTAAATTAAGTCTTTTATTTTTTTCATAGTGTTAGTGTACTTTAACTTACTATACTAAGTGCAAACTAATACTTTTACAATAATTTACACAAATAAGAAAAATCAAAAGAATCAACGGTTATATTCATTTAATTTTTTTACAAATTTGCTAGTAAATTAGCAAGTGGAAATGCGGGTCTTTGGCGATGATTTGAACTTGGATTTTGACTAGTAAATAGCAAGTAGCAAATGGAAAGTTATCCAGTAAATTACTAGAAAATTTCTACTAGGGTATAATTTATGAATTCATTTATTAACACATTTACATGTTTTGTTTACTTTTGATATTTATGTCGTGAAATTTTTTAAATTACAAATTTTTTCTTTTATAAACATTTTCAGCTCAAAAACATTTGAAAAATCTAAAAGATAATTTACTACAATGAACCAAATAGTTTAAAGCTTTGAAATAAGTAAAATTAAAGCTTTTTTGTAGCGGTTAAAATAAATTTAAAATATTCAAAAATATCGGTAAAAACTCTGAAACTGTAATTTTTGAGGTGTCGTAACACTGATTAAAAAATAAATATTTGTTTACATTTGCAATATTCGATACAAATTCAAGGACTAATTACCAGAGGTCGAAGCTCGCTTCGCTAAAAATTCAACTTGCTAAAGTTGACCTGTAGCGAGAATTTTTTTTTTCTTTTCGCCTTAGCGAACTATAGCGAACTCAATTTTATTTTTTTCGCTTTAGCGAACTATTAGCGAACTTAATTTTTCAAAGTTCGCTATAGCGAACTATTGGCGAACTAGAAAAATTTTTTTGGCTTCATATTAAGAGATGTCTGATTGCGTTTGTAAAGTATGTAATTTCATACAAAATTGCAAAAAATTATAGTTATTTGGCGAACCAAGTTCGCTTCGACCTCTGCTAATTACTAAATTGCAGAAGTGATGTTGATGCTCCCAAATATTAAATTCTAAATGTGTCTAGATCAATATCTAGAATCCATGAACTATCCACATACTATGTCAATAATACAATTAACTCGAAATACAGCATTCAAATCATCTGTATCACATTCAGTTCCCATTATCAATTCGAAGTTAATTTAGCATCAATCTGCATATGATTGAAGATGCATGTTTATTGAATCTTCGAGCATCATTACCCATCATTCATGACTCGTACATAATTTCAATAATCGAAGGATGCATTCAATGCTTTTTATAGAACTAAGTGTTTTTGCAATAAGGAACGATATTTTGTAGTGACATGTCTGTTCACAGATGCATTTATAATATACATTCCGATA
This sequence comes from Chironomus riparius, assembly GCA_917627325.4. Taxonomy (NCBI): domain Eukaryota; kingdom Metazoa; phylum Arthropoda; class Insecta; order Diptera; family Chironomidae; genus Chironomus; species Chironomus riparius. Next base: position 39,759,789 of record OU895879.1, read on the forward strand.
TAAAATCAATACTTGCCTCACACCCCCACACCACTTCGACCTTTCATCCTCTTGGCAATTCTATCTTTTAGTCTAGTGCATGACATTCTTGAAAAAGGTAATAAAACGGTTGAGTAAGTCACATGAATGTGCTTTTAAAATTATCCAAAAACATACCTAAGGGTTGAAATCATCGTTGCCGTTTCCTTATCACTTATATCATCTCATACACGCACATTACATTCTTCGACTCTTATTCTTCATTCCTTTCTTGTGGCCTACACTTCAGCACACAATTTTTTTCTTTTATATTTTATGTATCTCATGCCTCCTTCCTTCTCATATTCCTCTGAGATGAGCTCCTCGGTTCTCTTTTTTTTAAAAATATTTTGATGAGGAAATAAAGCCTTCTTATACTTGATAGCAGATAGCGATTATGGTAGTGCCAAGTTTCATTGTTGTTATTGCGGCGAGAAAGATTCACAAAGTGAATCTCTTAGGCAACATAACAACAAAAAATTCCTGTGTAGTCTTCAAGGATGATAACATAGATTGAGAGACGATATAAGAAATTCTTCTGGCAACTTTCATGTTTAATGAAGTATGCATAAATTCTGTTGTACAGAAAACGCCCTTTTCAATTTGCCTTAATATTCTTCAGGTGTCTTTCCATCTATGGAAATGAATGTACGATGAATAAATTTTCCTTTCGAAAGTCCTATAAGAGAAATTTATTAAGCAATTGGTCTCGATGACCTTTTATTACTTTTTAAACGTTCATTAATCTTATTTTTCTTGTTTTTCCTACTTCTCAACTTTGTTTTCTCATCTCTTATTTTCATGTTTGCTGTGTCAACCTACATATCTTTTCTCTCTCATGTCTTAATTGTTATATTGCTCCCATGTGATATATATCACGGTGATGTTTTCATGCTCGCTCTTTCGTATACTGAGATATAAAAATATAGTACGAAAACTTCACATAATAAAAACTAAAGTAAGTAAGCATTTGTTGGTCATTTCTTTTAACTGAAATTTTGAATTTGAAGCTAGTTTCGTGCTTAATGAATTTCAAAATAAAAGAATTTCAACAAATTTGATTGAATTGAAGCTAACTTCACGTTTCATTAATGGAATATGAATTTAACGGATTTTTTACTTTCAAAAATGCTACCAAATGCAGCCATCTTCAAGACAGTTCGTAGCAAAAATTCTTTTCAAATTTTTATTATCCGTTAAACTTTATGATTCGTAAAATTCACTCCCTTTTCTTTTCAATATCGAAAATATCCAGCAGATTAAATCTCAATAGGTCTATAAAAAGATTTTGACATTATTATTTACGAGATCTTAAAAAATTGTTTCCTTAGTTTTTTGCACACGTCCGATCATAGTCTTAAATCAGTCAACTAGCTAATCGGTCATCTAAAATTGAATGTTCATCCTATGAAACAGCGTAAAAAAAGAAGAATGAAAAAATAAGTGAATTTACGATTCGTAAATTTTGAAAAAGAACATAAAAAATATTTATATAAAAAAAAGATGAAGTGTAATATATACACATAAAAGTTTGTTGGCACTCTTAATATAACAAATGACTTTATTCAAAACATTTTTTATATCTCTTCATGAGACAACGACTATTAAGTTGCTGAAGCTCAAAAAAAAATTTACAATGACTTTTAAACTTTTATATAGTCACATACGTCGACTGAGAAGAAAAGAATTGGTCGATAAAAGTATAAGTTATGGAAGGTATTGGATACTTTGTAACAATCTAAGTATTTAGCACTAAATTCATATTTAAGGACGTGATTATTATTCTCACAAATGTGCTTATTCCATTTGCAAAATAATCATAAGAAATGCTGTTAGTTTCTATTACAATAGATGAGTATTGAGCCTTAAAAGTTCCACAAAACTTCCATCCTCAATGTAGTCCCAAGATTTTACACCCTAGAGGCTGAACGATAATCCTTTATCATTATGTGTTATTGATAGCAGTAGAAATTTTCTTTACGAAATGTCAGAAGGTAATTGATATAGTTCGGGGGGTTATTCGTAAGTGACGTTCAATTTGGTTGGATTTGGGAGGAGTCAAACGACTGAAAGAAGCGAGGGAGAGGGGATGCCTCGACTGACGAGGATAAGATTGAAGATGCTCCATTTATTAATGTAAATTGTAAAATCTTTTAAGACGTAATTCACGAACAACCCCTTTCTCGGTCTTCAGAGAAAGTATCAGATAACAAAGCTTTTAAAGCTCAATGTTCTTAAGCAGTGCAGAAAATATTGATAAGATCATGGAAAATAATCCAAGTTAAAACTATATAATTGAAAAAGATAAATCAGAATCCTTGTTTTTATGGAAATAAATGAGATTTAATGTCATTCAGTATAAGTTCCTATAAAATGTAAATTAATATCTTTAAGGCCAGCAAAATCAATTTATTCAATTCATTCATCAGTAATTAAATTCAATCAAACATTTTCCCAGACCATGAATGTGTAAATTGCATGTAAACTATCAAATCAATAAATGCACAAATAAATAAGCTTATCAACCCAAATGAGCGCCAATTAAAATTATTCATTGAATGCATCCAAAACCAAATTGGAAACTAAAATAAAGCTAATTTCCCTTGATAGCGCCATAAAACGTGAAACATTACACAAAGCTGCCAAATGATTAAAAATAGACAGAGCTAATAGAATTAAAATAACAACTAGTCTCTATGCATCTGAAAATAATGAAATTAGAGCGCAAAATTGTATCTAAATTAAAGAACTAGAAAGTTTCTTTGAAATTTAATTTAACTGATGCACGACTTTTTAATCCTTTCGTTCTTCCAATTAGTGCAGATAGACTAAAAGTGAAGTATGATTAAATATTTCTTGTTGAATGATTCCCGCCAAATTTCTGAGAATTTTATGCAATGAATTAATTGAAAATTTCTCGGATTTCAACTAATTCTGTGGCTTTATATATTAAAATTTTATTTGCTCACTCATTATGACTCGATATACTTTATGTAGATGTTGAATACTCAACAGATTGTGCTAAATTTATTGCTAAAATTCTGAACTGAGAATGTAAACAAAAACCAAATTTTACGATTTTTCCCGACAAAAATCACACAAAAGCTAATAAAATACAGTCCTATCCACAATATTGGTTCTTTTACAGTCTCAAATTAAATAAAACTGCTCGTAAAACTTACAGAATGGGATGAATGCAATGAAAATCCCTTAAAACATGCAGCATATGTATTATAGCAAACTATTTTGTTAATAAATTAATCTATTTGATCAGCAGCTTGATATTGTAATGAAAATAGCAATAGATCATGAACATAAAACACTCGAAATGTTATGCATTCTACGAAAGGTACTTAAATTGTTGATAAATTCATTCAACATTCTAATTTATGCTTCATTAGCGACCAACATAATTTTCAAATTATTTCCTCATCATTTCCCATTTTTCACTTGTTACTGAAATTTCATTTCAATCTACAAATTACAATATGTTATTATAACTATGATAATGCTTCTGGTGTACTTGTTAACAAACATTCTATTTAATTCAAATAGAAGAAAAATAAATTTGACTATTATGCCATGTTTTTGTAAGCTTCTATTTATGGTTTAATGAATTTTTGAATCAAGAGGTTTTTTAATTACGGATTTTATTGGTTTTACTCTTTTGGCTTCTGAGTCGTTCAGGAATAGTGTCAATTAAATTATTTAAAGAATCTTTGCTTGTGATCTCAAAATGTTGTAAAATTTGATTCCAATCCGAGAGACACAATTTAATAAAAGGAATCTGTGTAGAATCAAATTGACTATCAAGCGAAAAATTTCTTTCTAAGGCAAAAAGTAGAATAAGGTTATAGTCCTCTTCTACTACTACCATACAATGTTATGCAAACAGGTCAACGACCTCAAAATTGTAATTAATATTTTATTAGATTCAAAATAGATCTTGATTATGAATAGGAATTAGATGCAAAGTTCAATTCAAATCCAATGTAATATCCAATTACTATGTACTTTTCAGTAAAGATGATAAATGAAACTAATGACTAAGTTGCAAAATTATACAAACAAAAACTTCAGTTTTGGAGAATTTTAGAATCAAATAATGCATGATCATAGACTTTTCTAAAGAAACAATGTTTAAATACTTGCTTACCTGCATGAACTACTATATGATTGAGTAAACATAGTGCTGTAAACCTGAAATTACTTAAAATTACAAAATTAAGAATTGTTCAAACTTAAATTTGATTTTCTGAAAAATCTAAGCCCACTTCAATTCAAAACTTTTATAAATTCCAAATTTAAAAAAAACGTTAAAAAATAAAATCAAGCCAATTTATTAAGAATTTGTGCGCAGTATCTAGTTCCAAGAAATATAAAAGGCAAATCAAAGCTTTCAGTAAATAGAAATAAAAATTATTGCTTACCTTCTCAGAACTTATTTATAATAATTAATAGAATCGTCCCGACTTTAAAATCTTCAAAAAAGAAATCGAAGATTTTCCACGAATTAATTTTGATTTACGCATCAACAGCAAATTTCAATTGACCGTCGTAACTCCATATTAGTAAGCAATCTTATTTATGTTAAGGAAATATAATTTTATGAGTATTATTGAAAATCATAAATAATGTAATAAATTGCCTTAGTGGTCTATAAAAATGATTTAAAATCATTTCAACTCAAATACCCACCAATTTATAGCTCACTTGCCTTCCCTACACAATTTTTTTATTGAAAATTTTTTTATGACACCGACTTTTTCGATTAGTTTCACATCAAAGCTAATAAATAATGTCGATAGATTAAAGCTAATGTGGTCAGAGAAAATTGGTAAATTTAGTGAGAACTTTATGACTAGACGACAGAGTCGATTTTTATTCAGAAAATCGAAAAATCTGAAAGGTTAAAAAAATATGTTCTCTTGTCTTTCTGTTCATATGGATAAGAGTATGGGGTAGCATATAGCAATAAAAATCATTTTTCATCTGCCATTTAACAAACTCTTTCATATTTTAGTTCAATTTTTTATTCTCCATCTCCCATACATCCGTTCCTAAAAAAACCAACTTTTTCTATGGGGCTGTTCACTTATTACGTAACGCGAAAAAATGACTTTTTAGACCCCCCCCCCCCCTCGTAACAAAATTTGTATGAAAAAAAATTTCCTTGTTTGAACCGTAACAAAATCTTAGACCCCCCTCCCCCCCCTAAAAGCGTTACTTAATAAGTGAATGGCCCCTATATTATTTTTTTGTTAAACTTTTTTGTTTACACAGTAAGTTACTATCACCAAACTACAAATTGCAAAATTTGTCATAAAAATTTATTTCAGATGACTTTTTGCTAGCTTTTTTTATTTTCTCCAACTGCAATTTGAAAACAATTCTGAATTAGATGATAACATCACAATCAAATGGATATGCTCTCTCCATTTTTCTGTATTTGCACAAGTTAGTAAGTAATTATTGGAGATTTTGTTAAACTTGTCTTACTGTCATTTGGGGTTTGCAAGCAGTTGCATGACAGTCTTTTATGATATATTAATTTACAGATAATAAATTCTTTTTGAAGGTTTGGTTTGGGGTGTTGTTGCTGAGAAAGGAGGTTTCTTTACAGATTCAGATGAACTTTTAAATTTTTAAAGCTTTTTGAAATTCAAATTTTAACTGTTTTATGTAATTCAAAACGGTTCAGTCAATTTCTAAAAATGAAATTTTAACTGTTTTTCGAAACCGTTCACTTTTTTCGGTCACTTTTTTCTTCAAGGGTTTATACAAATGGATTGAAACTTTGCATAAATATTCTATTGCTTAAAACAAATGCAAATAAAACATCCTAAAGTTATTTTGAGCAAAGAACCAAGTAGGAAATACATTTTCAATTTTGGACTAGGGGCGACCCTGGTCAAAATCTAGTGCTTGTATAAATTGTAAAAATTTGTATAAATATTCTAGTTTTTCTCAGATTTTCTCCAAAATTTCTTAAAAACCAATTTAAATGAATCTCTAAAATGTTCAAAACCATCATTTTGATTTGAGTAAAACTTAATAAAACTACACAATAAAATAAAAAGCTTACTGAGAATAATTTTCAATCAAAACTTAGGAATGCAAAACATTTTTCAGTCTGTATTAACAATCAAAACTAGCTTTTCCTCTTCATTCATATATAAATTTCTGAAACGATATCATGACGAAGGAAGCCGCACAATAGTATGTATATTCATACAAATTTAGAGAAAAACTTTCATAATTAAAATTCTCTACTAGAATTTTCTAGGTTTGAAAAAAAGGAAGAAGGGGAAAAAATTTTGTGGAGCGTACAAATTTAATGGAGCTTCAAATATATGACGAGGTTGAATTTTATTTTATTTTCAGTTCTGTTGTGGTTCTGTTTAAAAAATAATTTTTTTTTGTTATTTCCTCCCAGGCTTTTTCACTAATAGTGTTGAAAATATCTACGAGGAATTTTCATAGAAATCATTCTTGAATTTAATTCATATTTTGTGACAACATTCTGAGGCTTCAGGAAAAATATTATTATATTTTTAAATCCTTTAAAACTTTTCACAACGATAGATAATTAGAGAAAGCAAACCTTACCACAATAGAATTTATTTTTTATTTTTCTATTTTTAGAATGAAAATTTATTTTTTTTCCCCATAATCCCAATGCGATAAATTTTTCTCACACACATATTAATGTGAGAATATATAAAGTTGGGAGATGCTCATATGAAATGGATTATGTAGGCGAATATTAAATTGGCTAAACCTTGTAGATTCAATTTATTTCAATTTAACGAACTTATGAAATTTGAATTTTTAACGAACTTTTGAATTTTGAAATTTCCAAGACAAATAAGTTCAAATTTCTCAGAATTAACGAATTTTTTAATTTTGAATTCATCAAAAAATCAACAATTAAAAGCATAAAATTTCTACAATTCCAAAAAAGCAATCAAATCCAAAACTTTACTGCCCCACCACATATTTATTTCCAGTTTTCTCAAAAATAATAATTACACCAACCTCAAAAAAAAGTTTTTCTTAATTAATTAAATTAAGTCAGTTAAATTTGAAATGTTATGCTTGGTTTTTTAAACTCTGAAAAAACATTTGGTATCATCTAATTTTCGTCGTTAATTAATGTAGACTTTTCGACCACACAAACTGAATATCTTACCGCACTTAATATGCTCAATTTTTAGGAGAATGTCTCATGAAATTATATAAATAAATAAATTTTTATTCTATTGAATTATTCCGCATTTATGCATGAAATGGAATGAAAAGGAAAAGATGAAAATAGGAAAAGAATTTTTTTTTTAGGTTCAACATATTTATATTATATTTTATAGCGCATTTTTTGAAATAAATAGTTCACACTTAGTTCTTATCTGTCTGTCTGCTACTTAACTTCAAATATTTCTTATTCGATAAATTTCAAATATTTTCTGACCGTTTTTTTTCAAATATTTTTCAAACGTTATTTTTCAAGGTGAAAAAATGCGCTCCTGGCGATCACAAGACTGACTGAGTTTTCAACCAGTTTTTATTTCTCTGGCCGATAGGCGAGATATAGTATGTGAAAGGGGAGAGCAAAAAGGAGTGAAACAAACGATTTTATTATTCCAATTTCCTCCTCTTATTTCAATCCACATCCCAACTGAATGTGCCTCTTGATTTGGAAATTTTCATAGTTCTTTTCGGGACAATATTTTTCTTGTTATACATATACAATAAATATGGAGCAGCTTGCTAGCAATAATTCTTTCGAGAGGCGTCACAAATGCTGCATGTAGTTTTTGGGCTCTTATACAATGGGACAGTTCTTTTTTTTGATACTATTGACGCCGTCATATATATAGTCAGAGAGTAACATGAGAAATTGATTTTTTTCATGCCTAAAATTCATTTTCTTCTTCATCTCCTTTCCTCTTATTCCTTTTTATGTCTTCAAATCTAGCATGAAAAGTTCTTCCTATCGACTTCTTCTTTCGAACAAATATTTTGCCTTAACAATAGCTTCAACTCACTTTTCCTCTTGTTTTCTGATGACTAAAAATATTTTCTTTCATCTCATCCACACCACAAGCATACATTACATCAACATTGCTTACAAAAAGCTTTTCATCATAATTTATTTGTATGTAAATACAGTTCCGTCATCTGCCATTGCCTGACTGTCTGATTGTTCTATATGAGCGAGGGGGGAAACAACTTGATGGAAAATAATTTTCATGTGAAATTTATTTCAATTTTTGTCAGCAATGAGACATTCCCTGTCAATTTCACAACAAAATTTTAAGAAGAAGTCAAAAAAATTCCCCTCCAAGTTGTTCTCCCCCTAGATGTGTAGGAAAGGCAAAAAAATCACACAACAGCATCAGAACTAAAGTTGCTTAAACAATAAAATAAAGAAGACTTTTTCGTTTCGGCGGTTATCAAAGTGAAGCGAATTTTAAAGGCTTCCGTGGCACTGCTGTTAATTTATAAATTTTTGAAGTATTTTTGTTTGTTTGGTTTCAATGATTGATTCTCAAAATGCTTGTTAAGTTTGGATATGCTCAGCTGATGCTTGTTAAAAGTTTTTTTGGGTTCTTTTATGGCTTTTATGAGATCAGCATAAAATTGTTCTCGAGTCATGACCTTGTAGAGAATCTTAGATCTTTTTTTTGGGATATTGCGTTGTTTTGCTTGAGCTGGAATAGATTGGATTAATGGGATATTTCCGGAATGATGTTGAATAAGGAAAGATTAGTTTTTTTTGTAGATTCTAAGATTCTTTGGTTAATGAAATGAGTTGTTAAGGATAATGATTGAACTTAGAATTGTCTATTCGAACAGAGAATTCTGAGGAAGTGGTTGAGACTCATTAATGCTGAAGTCTGGTGATTAGGCATCTTAATCTAGAGAAGGAACACGAAGAATGGTAGTTCGAGTCTCAATTGATTAGCTTTTGTCAACTTAGGTCAAGCATAGATCTTAGTTTGATTAGGTTCCGGTCTGAAGGGCTACTTGGTCCACTCTATAGTCGAAGATGCATGGACTACACGTAGAAGTACAAACAGTTCTTGGTCTTATGATTAGAGGTCAAGTTCCTATGCTTAAGTCTTTAAGCTTAAGACAACTAGGTCATTTTTGCAATAAGTTATTACTTGACTGCTATGCAACTGACCTACTTCAGCTCTTACTGTAGTAATTCAGACAACTCCATCATTTCACCACACCTAATTGTCAAAATCAGAACTTTCTAGACCTGACCATAGCATGACCACAAACAATTTTTTCCGCTCTGAAGAACTGTCATCGAAATGCATTTTTCATATCCACTCCATGCCTCATGAATTCTTCTACATCTCAAAATTTGTCAGATGTCCCATAGAAGCCTCAACGACCAAAACCATTCCATCTACCGCATAAATAAAGTTGAATACATCACTAAAAAGTTAAAAGAGGAACAAAAAAATTCCTTTCTGTCATTCATTTCTCTTAAATATTCCTGAGTGTGTGCATAATAAAGTTATTTCAAAAACAATTCCTTTCATCTTTCCCAACAGAAAAATATATAATCACACTGAGGCAACAGAAAGCTGTACAAAATGAGAAACATAAATTTTTGAGTTGATTCATCGTGTAAAACAAAAGCGATGCTCAAGACAATAAAAAAAATGTACGAGAATGGCAAGAATTTAAAAATAATTTTTTTTCTCATGATAATTCACACCGTCGTAGCCATTTTGAATTTCAATTCATGTTTTTGTGTACAGATCCTCAATGATGAGCTTTCACAAAAAAAGCAAGGGAATCTTTGTTGCCTTTTATTTAATTTCGAAGAGCATCTTTCATTATCTCGTGTATTTTCTTTACTGCTTTTTATTTGCTTTTTCCTGATTGTATCTGAATTAAAAGGAAAATTAAAACGGAAAGATTGAATGGTATGAAGAATCAGCTATTGTGGTTTATTGAAACGCATTTTTAATTACTAAATGGATGTACATCAATTCTGGATTGTTTATTGACTCACAAATTGCTTAAAATTAGATTTTTGTGAGGGGCCGTTCACTTATTACGTTCGCATTTTACGGGGGAGGGGGGGTTTGAAAAATTGTAACAAAATGTAACATAGGGCGGGGGGAAGGGGTGTCAAGAAGTATGTAACGTTCTAATTGTCGTCTGTCTTTTAAAAAAAAGTTCACGAATTCATACCAAAAACATTTTTTTAAATTTTCCACCTTTTTAATGATTTACAAATGTCCAGATCTCTTTTGATAGCTAAGCAATACATATATAAAGTAACAAATCAATAGAAAACTGGTTTACAAGACTTTAAAATACAATCATAATTTGTGGAAATTTTCAAAATTAAATCAATCATAAGTTTAAAAGTAAATCTCTCTAAATCTGTCATTCATATTCATACCAAAATTCGATTCGACATTTTTGAATTTTCTTTAAAAAAAACAAATTTTTGCTTTATATCTCAATCCAATAATTCATCAGAATACTAAACATATCCATAAATTATGAACGTTCAGGGGAGGGGGGGGGGGTACTTAAATAACTTATTGATTTGTAACGGTAGAAATTCAAATTCATAAGCGAAGATAACTTCAGGTTGAGCAATTTACGTTGTTTATAAAATCTTTAATCTATTGAAATCAATATTTTTCTTCAAAAACTTCAATATAAAACAAAACGACATCGTTAGCTTCACGTACAAAACATTTAAGCATTGAGTACATGAATATGATTCAAAAAATTCCCAATATTCAAAAAGAAATGTCAATAACCTTTAAAATCAAACAAAAAATAGCACAAAGTCTGTGAATTAACCTTTTTCCTCGAATTTCACAATGTTGTTGAACTTGTTCAACTGATTTATTTACAAACTTGATTATTAAATAAGGCTAGCAACTTTTAATACTTTATTTACTAGAAACTTTTAGTTTAAACGCTTCAAATTTCAAAATTCAGATTTTGTAACTTTACACCCCTTTAATCTTACACTTCGAAAAGTTTTCTTCGATTATTTCCTTGTAGACACAGAATTAAAAAGCTATTATCAAATTACTCGAGTTATAAATATAGCAAAAATCGAAGTAAAGCCTGAAATTTGACTAAAATACTCTTGAAAACTTTGAAAAATTCCAAAAATATGAAAATGTTTTGTAAAAGGGTCAAAATTACGCTAAATATGCTTACTATGGTATTTACTTGAATGCATTAAGTCATAAAAAGATTCCAGAGAGAAAGGGAAATTGTTTTCTCAGGAGAAAATGATAAAAATGCTTGACATAATAAGAAAATGAATGAATTACCTTCCCTTCAATCAAGATTACTTGCTTTTTATCTTTTTATGTCTTAAACTTTCTGTGCATGCTGTAATATTTTTTTATGAATCTTAAGACTTTTAAGTACCCTTTTACAAAGGCAATTTCATTATTTATTTAATCCATGTGCATTTTAAATGTCATGTTAAAGTAATGACATGTATGCTTATTGCTCGGAAGTTCCATCTAAAAGCATAAGTTTCGTACATTAAATAATAAATGAAGTGAGAAAATGACATTAATATGTAGAGATGGATGGAGAGATTGCAGAAAAAGATGTAAAGATAATGATTTCCTCAGTCATTCATCATAGAAGATTATGACTTAAATGTTGTTTTTATCCTTCCATAAACTTTCCCATTTCAATCTCATCATAGACTAATCATAGTACAACATAAATAATTCATAATCATTCCAATAATGATGATCATGATGTTTAGATATAAATTAGTTCGAATGACAGATAAATCAAGATCAGAGGTTGCTGAACAAGTATAGAATAATATTAACAACTGAACAGTTTTCATATTGCGCCTTCTCAGCAGTTCCGTAATGATAAAGTTTTTCTTCTTTCTGGGAATTCATTTGAGTCGTCGACGTGCCTTGTTGAGTTGGAAAATTGCAAATTACAGCACAAATTGCATTAGATGGGATTGGTTACACATGTTTACGAAGTATACTGTTTGGTTGTATCATTTATGGAAAATTGGATATAAATTATGGTGCAAAAAGGTAAAAAAAATTTATGCAGAATCTGCTTATGTCATTTTTCTCATAATGGAAGTAAGGCAATGGTTTTATAGAAATTTGCAGGGAAGGGACAGAGCAAAAATCGTTAAGAAAAAAAACGCAAAAATGTTCCAATGTTAAATTTTTTTTCCAATACAAAGTGGAGTACTTGGAAATTTCATCACAGTAAACAATTTTGGGTTTTTTTTTCATAGCAATTTTTGCTCTGTACCCCCCCCCCCCCTTGAAATTTGAAAAATCATTCAGTAAATACGAATGGTCTTTTAAATTATGTTTTAAAGATTTCTGTGGATGATTTTTGAGTTTTTTGGGTTGAATGTCTTTTAAAAGTTGTATCATGGGTTATAGAGGTCGTTTTGTGACCTATAAATTCTAAAGCTGGCTCTGTCTAGCTATCACAAGACTGCTTGAGTTTGAAACCTTATGATTAGTTATTTGAGACTATCTTGAAGTCATCAACTAGATGAAAACAATTGATCTTGTTATAATTGCTCTTAAAGTAGCTATGCCAATATAGTAGCTTTAACCATTATAGTAGCTATACCAATATATTAGCTAAACTAATATAGTAGGTATACAAATATAGTGGCTATGACAACAAAGTAACTATACCAATCTAGTAGCTATGCCAAAATAGTAGCTATGTCAATAAATTTTGAAAGCTATGAATCGACACTACAAATTGTAGTCCCCAATTGTAATAAATTACACAAAATAACGTATGAAACATCAAACACAACACCCCACCCCATTTACACAGGGCCATAAAGTCTAGAAAGGAAGTCAGACAAACATCTCACAAATGCGACCTTCAATACTCAAACTAAATGTCACTTTGAATACTTCCAAATCACTTAACAAACAAAAATAAAATCTAGATTCCGACAAAAGAATCCAATAAGTCAAAATAAATGCCAACTCGAGCAATATTCTTATAAAAATGTGTCAGAAATCAGAGCTAAGGGGAAATAGGGCTAATAGAATAAAAAAATATTATGTAGATAATAAATAATCCAGTGAGCATAAACAACAACAATGGGCATGGAGATGTTGATATAAAACAAAGTTAAATACAAATTTTTCAGAAACATCAGCACTAAGGAACATTTATTACACATGTAGAACATTGATAATATATAACTCGAAAGGAAGGATATCCTGTAAAAATACTCTAAAGATGTATGTATAGATACATAAAAAGTGAATCTATATGATACAGACAAAAGAGATATTTATTTCTGTTTTATCAGCATAAAAAATAGAGAGATATTGACTAAAAGATTTGAGTGAGATAGTGATTTGTTTCCGGAATTTCCCGTTGACTTTAGCAATATATTATTCGTATGGAAAAGAAGTGTGTGCTTTTGCTGTGTGTGAATTGTAGGTGGAGTTGACATGCAAGTAAACATGAGGGAGATTCCATTGAACATATGTCAACACTCGTTAATACACATCCACGATAGATGTTCTTTCCCCATCAGCTATTGACAATAATGCGTAAAATGTTGAAGAAAAACTTTTTTATTTTGTTAATGTTTGAACGATTTAATGCCTTTACGTATTGTGGATGTGTATTTTTGGGTTTTTCCTTCGTTTTTCCTCTTTTTCACAAATTTGACTACCATTAACTTGATATTCAAGCATTTTGTGTGATAAAAAGCACCAAATGTGTCCACTTGCTTAAGTGTTAGTCATTAGAATATTCAGAATGGAAAGTAAAAGTGTCATTATGACAATTTGAAATAGGTTAGAAAGATTTTTTTGATTGTACGAATTTCAGAAATTTTTAACGAACATTTAAGATTCAAATATTTTAACATACGCCATTTTGAAAATTTGTCTCACTTCGAAAAGTTTTTATTGAAATTCAACCTTATTTTACACATTTACAATAGATTATCCTTTCTAAAATTAAGTTTACGATAGCAAAAGCCTTTCTACAATTTACAAAACCGCCTATAGCTTGCTGTTTCAACAATATTTACTATAACAATGATTTAGTAAACAAATATGTAAATTAATCAATCTATCAACTTGTTATTACTTAACTAATTAGTCAATCCGCAGGATAAACAAGAAAGAGCAAACATCAATTAGTAATAAAGTCAAATAGACTGACAAAATGAATGAAACAGGAAATTTATCATTCTGGAAGTTTGTACGAAAATTGACCATTCAATGTCCATTAGGAGTGTCGGCTTTTAAAAATGGAATTCCTCTTTATTTGTATATTATGGGAAAAAAGTCATCAATAAATGTTTATTCAACCTTTTCTGGATTGTTGTTGATTGATGGGAAATGTATGTTGTTAGAAAACTTAAGTAACTGAGGTGTCTTCCTGTAAATCACTTTCTACAAAGAATTTATCAAATACAAGCCTTTTATGTTTATTGTTTGCCTTTGTTACACGCGCCTTGTTATTTTCTCGTTGGAGTGGGATAAGGAATATTTTGTTATCCCTGATATTTTGGAAATGGGAAGTTGTAAATTGTTTGTTTCAGAAATTTGAGAAGTTTTACATCAAAAGAATATTTTCCGAGTTGAACAAAATTAGTTTTAATTGTGTTTTACTAAAGAAACGGCAAAATCAATCCAGAGTTTGAAATTCTTCTTCTTTCAAAAGACTTTTTAAGTCAAAAACCAAAATTTCAAACTGTTTTTTAATACGAAATTTTACGAACGGCTTATAAAAGTTTGAATTTTTGAACAATTTCAAAAATTTAACATTTTAACGGTTTAAATTAAGATTTTTAATTGAACTGTTAAAAGCCTCAAAACTTTGTAACCTCGAGCACTTCTTCCACTTATATTTTATTCCTTATTTACAAGAGCTCATTATAAGCGAGTAAAAACTCGAGTATATTTTTAAAATGTAATCGTAAATTAATCAATAAGCTCTTGATTACCTGAAATATGTGTCTATTAATTAATTTTAATTGAATCTTCATTACCTCTCGATGAAAGAAGGAAAATTAATTAAGTAGAAATGTGAATTTGTTGATTAAATTTTAAATGGAATTTTCCATGAAACACTTTAGAATAATTAATCAATAAATTAAATAAATTCACTTAGTCGAGTAAGGAATTTTCAATTGAGTACTCAAAGGATTAGAATAACATTAAAGCAGCAATTGTTATCCAAACTTTATCATTGACTCGAATGATGTAATGTGATGAAAAAATTATTGCAGCAGTTCCCGAATGAAATGAAAAAGTTATTAAAATTATTTTAATAAAAGTTTATTTAAAAATCAAAAAAAAAAATCCATTGAAATATGAGATCCATCCGTCGTTTTATCCCCTAGAGATTGTTAATAATTCATAATTGAAAAATAATTGTTATTAAAATTGTTTTGAGTTTTCCGACTGCAATGAATCCCCTAGACACAGGATTGTAGGATCTGAGCATTTTGTGGTTAAAAGAAATCTTGCCCGCATTTAATGAAGCCACAAACAAATCATGGAATTAAGCACAAACTATATAAAATCACATTAAATATTCAAATTTCTATTAAACTTAATACTTACCTGTTATCCCTGTTTTTATCTACTTATAGATTACTCACATGGAGGATATCAGGAGATTGAAGATGAGCTTCATGATCATGACTCACAAAATATGATTCCAACAGAAGATCCATTTAAGCTCTTAACGAATTTAAAACGTTTAGAACCATATTTTGATCCGAATGTTAATCAAAATGTAACAGCGCTGGTTGGGAAATCGGCTTATTTAAATTGTGTTGTAAAGAATTTAGGAAATAAAACAGTTGAGTAGAAATTTCTGTTTATGATTTACGTATATGTGCTGCCTGTGTAGGTTTAACATTAAATTTATCTCATTATAAGCCTTTATGAAAAGTTTTGGGAAAAATGTTTTGTTGCGTACGATGTGATGCTGTGGTTTTTTTTTGTCAGAGCGCATTTTAAAGGAACTTCACGAGTTTTGACTTTTAATATTCAGTTACTTAAGTTTAAAGTTCTTTAGAAATTCAAATTTTGATACTGATTGATTGTTAAAATTAATGAAATTTTTAAATTCGAATTTTTGATCAAAATTAACGAACATTCGAAATTCAAATTTTTGGTCAAAAATCATGAACAATCCCACAAAGAAGTCAATAACTATCCCGAATAGCACAAGTTGTTTAATCGAGACGAAATTGTCATCTTAATTATCCGACTTGTGCTATTCGGGTATCTAACCTCAAAAAACACAGTCCCTAGGTTAATATAATCAAAATAGAGTATTTCAATTTTATTATATTCACACTGTTTTCACGTGTGAATCTATTGGTTTTGTTCAGATTGAAAAATCAGTTTTTCGCATTTTGCGAGGAAATGTAGCAACATATGAAAAGTTTGTGCCTGAAATTTCACATCTTCTGCAAAAAAAACAGATTTCAAATTGGTTGGGGCATTGCTGAGAAAATCGCAAAATATGCTTTCTGTAAGCAAGCAAACAAGCAAACAAGAAAGTTAATCCGCAAGAAATCTCAATAACGAGACATTGTAGAAACTTCTAGTTTTTTACATTTGATCTGTGCTGCTCTATAAAAGAGCTGTATTGTTTTTGGGCAAGGTAGGAACAGCCGTTGCTTCAGAAAAAGCAAAAAACTTCCCTTTCTTACGAATTTTTCAAAAAAAAGTTGACTGTGATTTTTATAAAATTAAACTTTGGATGAAAAAAATTTTCAAAACACTTTTAAATTATGTTCGTTAAGCTTTAAACTTTCAAACATATGAAGCTCAGCTGACTCGCTAGCTTTATACCTTCAAACTTATGCTGAGCAAGTCTTGGTCTATCCATAAGACTTTTGATGGTACGGTGTGAATATATCCGCATGGGTTTCTACCCGATACACTAGTTTTTAAACTAATTGTCACTTGAAAAATCCCACAAAAAAGTATTCCCATTAAAATAATTGCCATAACAAGCTTAACTTTGTTACAATTTACACAGAATAAGATTTGTTTACGAACAATTTGAACAACTCAAATCCTCACCAAAAACTTTCTAGTTTTCAAGATGTAACTTCCAAATCTATTCAATTGGCAAGTCTCTGGGGAAAAAAAACAGAAACAAAATGAAAACATAAGCTCAGTTGTTCCTAGGAAAAAAGTTTTAAATTCCATTTTTGTGGTTTATCTTAGTCATATTGTAGAGGAATAATACCACAATGAATTTGTACCAAAATCTTTCGTGAGCTTAAAGTGAGATAAAAATGTATTTCCGTTTGGTTTCACTAAAAAATTTATTAACGAACAAAAAAAAAGACTGAACACATTCATTTTAATACCCAATTTAGGTATCATGGATTCGTGCGAGAGATCTGCATATTTTGACAGTTAGTACATACACGTACACAACAGATTTGCGTTTTCAAACGACTCATCATCGTACAACAGATGAATGGACATTGCAAATTAAATGGGTCCAAAAGCGTGATGCTGGATTATATGGTAAAATGAAATTTAAATACACTTTTTTTACCCGTGAATTTTATTTAATAAATTCCACTGTCCTGTGTGACATGAAAATAACAAAGTTACTAACGGGAAAATTCTCATTCATTTTTCATTCAGACTGTCAAGTGTCATCCCAGCCGATTAAAAGCTATTCTGTATATTTAAATGTAATTGGTAAGTGAATATCTGATGTGAACTAATTGGATACATTCCTAGAATCTGAAAGTTATTTAAATGAAGAACTTGTGCTGGATAATTAATTCTACAAATTTCAAGAGATTCTCTCGTTTCAATAGCTTTAAAAACATTTATTTCTATGAATTTATCATTCATATAATATTTATATTACATATAAACCTTCGCAGCAATTGTTCCTTTCACCATATTCAAATAAATTTATGAAATATTATTCCCAATGGATGTAAAATATTATTTATACATTTTAGCGTATTTTCCATGGAGATGTGTAGGAACAATAGACTTATTGTGCCATTCGGAGATTAGTTTACCATATATAGTATTAATTTTAAAAAGGAATTGAAGCATAAGGGGCCGTTCACTAATTACGTTCGCATTTTAGGGGGGAGGGGGGGTTTGAAAAATCATAACAAAATGTAACAAAGGGGGGGGGGGGGGGGTGTCAAGAAGTATGTAACGTTCTAACTGTCGTCTGTCTTTAAAAAAATTCACGAAAAAAAAAATTGTTTACAAATTCACACCAAAAACATTTTTTAAATTTTCCACCTTTTTAATGATTTATGAAAAATTATCAAAATAAAATAAATTATGAACGTTCAGGGGGGGGGGGGGGGGGGTGTGTGAGTTGTAATATATTGTAACAAGAGGGGGAGGGGGGTGAAAAAAGTCATTTTTTTGCGTAACGTAATAAGTGAACGGCCCCTAATTAATTTGAAGTTTATAATCACACTGTGGGTTGAGTGACCATCTTCTTTTTCTCTTAAAAACTTAATATTCGTTCGGCTGATTTATTATAAGATTCCTATGTCCTTAATGAGACCAATGATTTCCAAATAGACATGCTTGGGAAGTTTATAGAGTAGAGCAATCTTAGTAAGAAGAAAACAATCGATAAGAAGAACTAATGAGTCTTAAAACAGTTCCTCTAGCTCGCCTAACCCAAATTCAATGAAGGACCTACACAGGAATCATTTTCCCTAGACAAAAAAAGCCACTCATAGCTAATACTGATTTATCCTCATAAAAAGGAATCAGATGGTTCAATGCATTTTAAATTCTATAATCACTTCTGCAAAGTACCAAAAGCTTATGAATATTTTCCATGGAAACAGCGCTAGCAATCATAACCTCACTTTATTAAAAATTTGTTACTCTTTATTCCCACTTCTATTTATTTTTATTTACATGATTTTATTTTTTAATATTTTTTTTTTCTATATTCATCTACATCTCTTATGACTCCTTTATAAATATATATTCTCTCTCACAAATGATGATGCATTCATGTATATAAACACAAAATAATTCATTGGTTGGATGCTTAAACTGATGTTATTTGCAATAATGCTGTGAAAAAAGATCTTGCCGATAGAAAGATGATGAATAGACGATTCCATTTGCCATATGATGACTTCATATCAACTCAATATGATGAATATCAATCCTCTTCTTTATTTCATTTGTCAGCCAGCGCTGCGCACAATAGTGATATATATGGAAGAATGTATTCGGATCGAATTCATCTTGGTGAATTTTAATTTTTATTATTTCCTTGCTTCTTCCATTCCATTTGAATTCTGACTACACACAAAAAAAAAGACAGAACTAAAAGTTGAAGCTTTTCTAACACTTTTTTTTTATTGGCAACAAAAAGAATTTTTATCGATGCTTTTAGAGATTCTCATTCGGAGCTTTTAATGCATTAGATTCATCTATGGATCATACATAATACTAAAAGCCTTCGCATTCCTCTGCCTATTTTACATAATCGATTTTAAAAGATAAATCCTTTATATAGGGGAATCGTCTGCATGAATGAGGGAAAAAACAATTTTCTTTCTCATTTAATTGATGGCTCGGAACTGAGAAAAGGAAGATGAAACATTTTTTGTGTGTGTGCAATTATCGATGAAATTTATATTTCTTTTTTATGCTTATCATCATCTCATATCTTTCATTCTAATTTAATTTATAGCAGATATCATCAAAGCCATTACATTATGCATATTAACGATCCCCTCATCCTCCCGATCCCATCCACAACATACAATTTAAAATAACGACGAATAATAAAAGTAAGGCAAAGTAAATGAATGATGAAGGAACCACAGAGTGCTACAATGTCATTCTCTCATTTTTAAATTTGTGTCAAATTTTTATGCCTTTTTGCTCCGCGCGCTGTGTGTTTGCTTTTGATAATAATAAGACCATGCTTCTGACACCACGACTACTTATTAACCTTTTGTTGCTCGCCACTGGTGACTGTGATGGTCGTAAACTTTACTTCCTTCTTATTCTTGCTTATCACATTCCCTCATTGTGTCCATTTATTTGATTTAGTTATTCATCCTGCATGTGGACATAATATTATGAGAAAATCTCCATTTTATTTCATATCCTGAGTCTCATATATAAATTAACAGCATCTCCATTGTTACTTCTCACATTCTCGTTTGTATTATTATATTATTTCGATAAACATTTTGTTTTATTTGTATTTTGTGAGCTTTTTGAGTAATTCAGTCATATTATCTTGTTGATAAATACATTAAGCATTAACAGGAACATTAATGTGATTTTGTGTAATAAAATTATTAATTTAATTATCTTTTTTCTCACCCATGAAATGTTTTTTGTGTCTTCCTTCTTCTTGCTCCGGTTCATTGTGTACTGGAATGACATTGATTACAATTATAATTCTACTGATGATGATGATGCTGTTAATGGTACACAACAGTCCCTACAGCAGTTATCATAGGCGGTCCAGAATATTTTATTAGTAAGGTAATTAGTCTAATTAATTTTTGCTATCATCATTAAATTATGGTCACTCAACTTATCTCTCGGACTGATGTGTTACTATATCTTCTCATTATCCACTTTATATCATGTGCCATTCTGTACTCTGTATCTCTCTTATTTTATGTTTTATTCAATTAAATAACAGGGCTCTACAATTAATCTCACATGCATCATCAAATATTCTCCAGATCCACCAAATCACACATACTGGCATTTCAAAAATAAGGTAAAAAATGTTTTTCAATTTTAAGGCAGCAAGAACTGACAAAAAATTTATCTCCTATGCCAACATTGAAATTGCTTTTCATTTATTTAGATTTTAAGTTTCGATTCGGAACCGAGATTGTCGCAATTAAGCGAGAATGGTGACACATTTACAAATTATCTCCTGATATCAAATGTGAATTCAAACGACAGTGGGAAATACACTTGTGCTCCATCGAATGCTGATCCAGCATCTATTATGGTTCATGTTGTGAATGGTAAGTGCTTCAAATTACATGCTTACCGCATTTTAATTAATTGTACTATTTCCCATTACTTTTCCATTTTCTTCTTACTCTTCTCATCATACACAGGAGAAAATCCCGAAGCTTATTCAAGTTCATCACAATTGTCGAAATGTTGTTATGCGCCTTACACGTTTATCACATTGTCACTTCTCCTTCATTTATTATATAATTATACTGTCGTGTTAAGTAGAAATTCAACGAAATTAGATAACAGTTATGATAACAACGTTAAAAGTCACATGAATCTTGAAGAAATTAGATGACAAACTTCATTTGCTGAATTTCTTAAACTCAAATAAATAAAGGAACTTTACAGTTACGAAGCGATTGGAATAAGCAACTTTCTCCTTTCCTCATTAAAATAATTTTGTAAACACGATTAATGTTCATTCACAATGTCGATAATGTTGTAGATACATCTAAGATTTTAAACCTACATAAAATGAATTATGGTTTCTTTTTATAATTTAGAAGTCATTAAATTATGAAACATTGCTAATAAGTTTCTTTTGAAAATGTAAATTTAACGGTTTTTAAAAATTTAAATTAAATTTATGACCTGAAGTTGGTGCAATATAATTATTATTTTTATTTTTTGAAGTAAAAACCAGTAAAAACATGAAGTTTTTGACCTTAAAACTTTGTAAAAAAAGTTAATTTCAATTGTTTAAGTATCTGTAAGTTAATATCAATACTTAATGCATGAAATATTCATTTTAAACCTCTTAAAAACTTAGAATTTAAAGAAAATAATTTTCTTAAAGACTGAACACTTTGCAGTCAACTTCGCTCATTATCATTTTAAATTTTGAATTTTTAAAAAACCGTTAAATATTTGAAATACACATGAATTTGATGGAAATGAACAGAATGAAGGAACCAAAAGTTTTTAATCTAATTTCACGTCAGCTTACTAGGCAGTTTTCTCGTATCTTAACGATGCAATGAAACCAAAAGAATTGTTTACTTTTCTGCCTACAACAATTTTAAATTCCATTAGAATGAAAAATCATTGGCAACAAAAGGGAAAGAATCCCATTAACCGAAATAAAATTTTGTGAAAAGCATGCTGAAAAAAGTTTTCAATCCTTCTTCAACAGCTGAATGATTTTTAATTCACATGGTAAATTTTCGCTCATACTTTTTTCTCCCCATAACTTTTTTCTGTATATTCCAATCTACTAAATTTAATTTATATTGTTGCTGTTGTTATTATTATTATTTTGCCTTAATTATTGTTAAATACATTAAGTACCGAAAAATAAATGTGAGGAAACCCATTCACTCAATAAATTACTTCCCTTTGAGCTTTTTTTGCCTTTTAAACCCACAAAAAAACTAGTGTATCGGGTAGAAACTCAATGCGGATATATTCACACCGTACCATCAAAAGTCTTATGGATAGACCAAGATTTGCTCAGCATAAGTTTGAAGGGTGGGCATGAAGTACGGCCGAGACCCATATCGACACAGTTCAAAAGTTAAACCTAATTTATGTTATAATTATGTCAGCAACAAAAACACTTAGTTTGAATTTTGTCACCCTCGAGAACACTTTGAACCAGTATAGCTGATTTTGGTCAAAATCTCGACCATACTTCACACTTGTTTGAATCACATTTTCTTGTAAATGTTAAAATATTATTAAAAAGTAATTAAAACTGAATTATGTCGCTATTTAGTCAAGTGTTTTAAGATAAAGAATTTGTTTTTTGGTTTCCACAGTGAAGAGTATGAACAAAATTCAGATGGGGTAGTCGAAATTTTAGATTTCGATTTTTTTTAAGCTATCCATTACAAAAAGTAATATTGGTGTGTGATTTATGTCAGAATTATGTCAATTCAAATAAAACATCCAAAAAATTTTTTTGAGCAAAGAATCAAGTAGGAAATACATTTTCAATTTTGGACTAGGGGCGACCCTAGTCAAAATCAATTTTGTCACTTTTTTTCTTCGAGGGTTTATCCAAATGGATTGAAACTTTGCATAAATATTCTAGTGCTTAAAACAAATACAAATAAAACATCTTAAAATTTTTTTGAGCAAAGAACCAAGTAGGAAATACATTTTCAATTATGAACTTGGGACAGGTCTAGTCAAAATCTAGTTTTTCACTTTTTTTTCTTCGAGGATAAATCCAAATACAGTAAAACTTTGTATGAGCATTCTAATCCTCAGGTCACACATTTCTGAATTAATAAAAATCATTTTTTTGGACAAAATTTTAAGTCACGTTGTTTATGAATGTACAACCAAATTTATAAAATTTGGGTCTGACGACATATAGAATAAATTTCTTCCTTTAGATATTTAAAACTGTTTTGTATAAATATTAGTATACTCACTCAAAGTTTCACTGTAATTGGATAAACCCTCGAAGAAAAAGTGAGAAAATTGATTTTGACTAGGGTCGCCCCTAGTCCAAAATTGAAAATGTATTTCCTACTTGGTTCTTTGCTCAAAAACATTTTAGGATGTTTTATTTGTATTTGTATTAAGCACTAGAATATTTATGCAAAGTTTCAATCCATTTGGATAAACCCTCGAAGAAAAAAGTGACAAAATTGATTTTGACTAGGGTCGCCCCTAGTCCAAAATTAAAAATGTATTTCCTACTTAATTCTTTGCTCAAAAAAATTTTTTTCATCGTAAGTTTAATTTTAAAAAAAAAATCACAGTGAACTTTTAATTTGAAAAATTCGTAAGAAAGGAAAGTATTTTACTTTTTCTGAAGCAACGGCTGTTCCTACCTTGCCTAAAAACAATACAGCTTTTCTATAGAGCAGCACGGATCAAATGTAAAAAACTAGAAGTCTCTACAATGTCTCGTTATTGAGATTTCTTGCGGATTAACTTTCTTGTTTGCTTGTTTGCTTGCTTACAGAAAGCATATTTTGCGATTTTCTCAGCAATGCTCCAACCAATTTGAAATCTGTTTTTTTGCAAAAGATGTGAAATTCAAGGCCCAAACTTTTAATCTCTGAACATTTTAAGCTATCTTGATCCATATCCTCACAAAATTCAAGAAACTGATTTTTCAATCTGAACAAAAACAAAACATTCACACGTGAAAACGGTGTGAATATAAAAAAAAACTTTTTCCCATTTTTCATTCTTCATTTTCTTAATTTTAGAAAATTTCTTTGATACTCCAGTAAATTATTATTTTTTCAAAGGTTCCTGTTACCAAAAAATGTTTCTCATTTCTCAAAAAAAAAAATATTAATTAAGTTTTTTTAATTAGCAACTCTTTACGTACGCACTTAAAACTTCTCATATTACATCGAGGCATAAGCCTACATCATTCATCTCCACTCATTTTCATCTTCCCCATTAACACATTGTTTGTAAATTTCTAAGAACATTTCATCAACAGAGAAAGGGGTTGTTCACTTATTATGTCACGTTTTAAAACTAGTTTGTTGCCCCTTCAACTGATTAAAAGGGTTCTGATGAGCAGATCAACAGCTAGAATTCAAGCTCAAACAGTAATGTTGAAAAACAACCAACACACCCCCCCCCCCCCACCCCCTTCTAGATCGAAGGCTTTGATAGAAGGAGGGGGTCTACGGGTGCCTATATTCTAATTTGTAGGAACCGTTCAATAAATTACAAATTGTGTAATTAAAGAAATTATCAAGAACAAGCTAAAGAGAACATCCTTCTCCTCAATCCAACCCCCCCCCCCCCCCCCCCCTCCCCCCCTCTAATAAAATGCCAACTTAATATCTGAACAACCCCTCGAAAATGAAGCAGGAGCAAAAAAGAAATAAAAAACTTAAAAATCCTTTTGCGATATTATATTCCAAATTATACATGATTGTTCTTAAGAGTATGTATACAAAATGTAAATGAAAAAGCATAGATGAAATGGAATCAATTTATAAGATGAAAAAACAAGGATAAAAAATAAAAATAAAGCACGTGGAAAATGTTAATCGAAACTCGTTTACTTCTTAATTGCCAATAAAATTTTTTTATTTTTCAGTTGAATTCAGGAAATTGCTTTTGGGTTAAGGATTATTTCACTTTTTTTATTTCGTCTTTTTTCATTTTCATTTCAGCATATCCAAGGAAATGTAATTGAAAAATATTTTTCATGTGGTGAAGATTTTCTTTTCGTCGTTCTTTTTCTTTTCTTTTCGTAATTTTTCATGTCTTGAATATTTCCCCAGCTAATTTAAAAATCACAACGAGATGAAAAATAAAATAAATTAGTTTTGTGAAGTTGGGCTGACTTTTGAGATGAGAATATGAATTATTTCGAGAAGCAGTTTTCTACGAGCTGAATTGACGAACTTATCCATCACGTGTATGTAATATTACAACTGGAATTTATTATGAAGAACATTTTTGTGGAATTAATCTTAAGGAAGGCTTATGAAAGCACGAGTCTTTTATACTGCAACTTATTGTATTTATTTTCCATCTGAATGTATTAAGCTGATGTAGAACGAAATGTGTGCTTTTTTAAAAATCAAATAACCTTAGTAACGACTTTCTGAAATTTAAATTTTACTGAAATTTTAAAATGATCACAGTAGACTCTCATTTAGAGTAGAAAAAATCGCGAGAAAAAGTTCACATCAACAATCAATTGAAAACAGGCAGTTTAACAATCTAGTTAAGAATTTGTAAGTTTAATCGTTTCTTGTAAAGTATTTAAGCCTGGAATAACATCGAATGCTTCAATATAAGGTAAGTTTTTAAGGAGAAACAAAGCGAAATTCTCCGAACTGTTCACAGATGTAAATTTTCACATTTTCTATCGTCTAACCTTCTTAAATTCTAAGAATATCAATCAATATTTTCTCAAAATCCTCTTCTTGATCCGATTATTGACAGACTGAAAGGTTAAACGTTTAATACTTGTCATAAATTTGACACGTATCACAATAGCATATCAATGAGCATTTTCTCTCGCAATGCGTCAAAAAACTTAACGACAAACAATGATTTCAATAAGAACGTCTGTCAAGCGATGAAATTTTCATCGATAAAATATTCAATGAATTTATTTAATTCACTTCGCATAGCTTTAAAAGCTACAAACTATGACAAATCGTGACATGAAACATAATAATGTAATTTCGCATTCGTATTTTTTGTATTTACATCAGCAGAAGGTCGTACGTACTCAACAGCACGTACGGCAAACTACATCAAACAAAATATTAAGCCAACTTCAGAAAAATTAAAAAAATAGGATTTTCTATAAAATGAATTATATATTTTTTTTAAAGGCAGTAGAACTATGAGAAATAACTCAGAAATTGTTTTGAGTATCATTAGAAAGTTTGACAGCTTGTTTAACACACAACATTTATTGATCATCTTATTTACGCCTAGTACATTTTATTTCATATGTCATCATCATGAAAGTCATCCAATTCCCACTCGTATATATCATTCGAGTATGTATATTCATAGATTTATATAGACATCCATATAATATTGCTTGTGTTCGAAATAAAGATATCAAACTTTATGACAAATTATGTCATTGCATTTCGCACATTTTTTTTTGCTGTATTGTGGGACAGAAACGAGACATAAAAAGGGAGAGGATTTAAAGACAGAAACATCCCCAACTTAAAAAAACTCAAATAGAACGTCATGAGTTGTTATAAGCACGACTGAATTGAATTATACAAAAAAATCTAATCATATAGAAATTTTTTAAAAATGTTTTTATTGACTTTTTGGCATTGCCAAGAGGGAAATGTTATAAAGTTAATATTGTGGTGTGTCAAATTTGCGAGAAATAATATTCGGTCATGATTTTAAGTCTCTCAAAAGGGAAATTCATTCGTAGTAAACTTTGAAATTTATAGACGGAAGTAAATTTATCCGCTGTATAAAATGAATCGTAAAATCTTCTGTACCTCGCTTGTTGGCTTCCTTATGAACATTTCTTTTCTCAAGCATATGCTCTCTCGATTTCGATTCATGACTGAACGGACTTTGATGAAACTTTTTATTAGAGCTTGTTTTTTTTTGTTCTATAAAATTTTTATGAATTCGAATTTATCTTTTTGGATTTATGTTGAATTGCTTGGTTACATGATACAAATGGCAGTTTATTGCGCGGACCTTATTTAATGGTTGTTAAAATAGATACTAATAATCAGATTGGCTTTGATTTAATGAATTCTGTTTTCGGCGCTAATTGAACTTTTGAAGTTTTTGAAAATGTATGTTGAAAATTCGAATTTTTAATAGAGAACATGTTGAAATTTGTGTGTTTTTGCACTTGAAGATTTCATTTGCTTATAACTTTTTAATGCCTTACTGTAAAAATTTACGGTTGGTCTTAAATTATCAAAAGTTATTGGAATTTTCATTTTTTCATACTTAGTGATAGTTATGCTGCTTATAGGAAGAGAAATTTGACATTTTTGGTCAAATGTTGAAATTTGTGCGGAAAATTTTAAAATTTGTGCGTTTTTTTGACAGCAAGCATTGACACATTCAATTCAGAAATGTAAACAAACAATATTTTTACGCATTTTAGAGGGTTTTAAATGGTGATTGCTTTTAAGGAACACTTCCAAATAAACTCCATTTCAATTTTAAAGGACACTGTTGCATTAATGAACTTTTTTCAAGATTTTCAAATTTATTTATCATTATGTATATCATTTATGTTGACTGAGTATGACGAGACTGAAAACAGAACGTAGTTCTTGATTTTTTTTGTTCTTGTAACATTTTTTGAAGTTGGTTGCATTTTTGAAATTTCTTGATTCTGTATGAATATTTGAGTCGAACACATTTTTCATTACTCTCAGTTCATGTATTCTTCGTGTTATTTTTGTCTTAATCTTGATTCATGCCTTTAAAAACTCGATTTTGATTGTAAATAATTATTTTTGTTGACAAAATGTGCCATTGCTTTCTATGACAAAAAACACACAAATTTCAAAATTTGAAAACAACTCATTTTAAAATCAATTTTTCAAGGACTTCCAATGACTTTTCGTACGCAGAAACTTTTTTAATCGAAAATGCAATAAAGAAAATTTGTTTTTCAACTCTGATGGGGCAAGAAGAATCATTGGTTGACTCCAAATAATTAAAAACGTGAAAACTTTCATTTTGTATAGGATTTTGAATAATTGAAATTTAAAGCTATAAGAACCTTCAACACAATCCAAAATGAAGTAGAAAAGTATTAATAACAGCTTTACAAAATATAATTTTAAAATAAAATGTCAACACTGTAAAAGTCCTTGACGAAACTGAACTAGCATAGTTGAATTTTAAACACAGAAGGGAGCTTCTTTAATTTAAAAATGCAATATTCAGAAGCTTGCATAGCTTCACAAAATGTTAATCATTCAATTTAAATCTCAAAAATACGTTGTTGAAAATCCTCAAAGTAGATAATAAAAAATTATGAAATATTTTTATGGAAATTTACGCTAGAGACGTTCTACTTATGAAAGAAAATATTTACAAAGATCAAAGAGAGAAGACCAAAAAAATTTAAAGATGATACCAGTTATCATAGAGTAAGTCTTTACAACTCAAAATTGAATACCATAATAATAAATTCAAATATTCTCGGAGCAAATTGAACGACTTTCTCCGTCTCATTTTCCAATCTTTTTCTGCTTTCTTTTTCATACAACAATTTTCTGCATCATTTAATTCAAAATTATGAAACTTCTCGTTACTTTCTTCATCAAAAATATTATTTTCTCGTTCTACATTACTCACCAAGCTCTCATGTGCACTTTAAATCACTATAATAATCATCTTCGATGAATATCATGATTGGTGGCAATGAATTCAATTTCTGTTGACGAAAAAAAGAAAATTTTCGCTGAATGTAAAGTATATGTATGCAGAAAGCTTCGTATTTGATGTGTCTGTTGTCACGACTGACTGAAATATTCGAAAAAATTTTGCAAAAAAAAAATTTGGAAAAAAATCAATAGACTTCGTCGTATTGCTTCATGAATGTATAATTTTACATGAAAAATAGATATATGCTTTTTGATTCTGTCGTCAATCACAAAATGAATTTGACATGCAGTTGCTAATAAAAATTTATTGATGTCAGTAGATAGAGGTAATAAATGAAATCGGAATTATGCAACATGATAGCGAATTTGTGAAAATGTTTTTAATTTTATGACATTTATTTTTGATATGTTTACGATATTAAATTTTCGAGGCAATAAAGTTAGTCTGAAAGAGTTGTCATCAAATTTTGTCTGAATATGGATGAACGAACTCTGGAAAATTCATTTTTGAAAATGATTTGTTTATATTTCCACTTGAAGATTCTGGATATAAAATTTGGCTAATTTTTTTTTTTTTTTATTATTATTATTATTATTATTTATTGCTCTCGTTTCTCTTTCCTTTCACACAGAGGAAAAACCTCCTTAAACAGTACTTAAACTATTTAAAGCGGCATAAAAACCTCTGCATTAACATTGAATGAAATAAAATATAAAAAAAGTTTCAATGTAACATGTACCTTAAAGAAACTTAAAAATTAAACATACAGACATTAACGGTAATTCTTGATTTGAAAAATATGTTTTTAACTGACAAAAACAAAACATTTCGTAAATATGAAAATTTGATCATCTCAGAAAAGTGTAAGAAATAAATAAATAAATAAAGTGCTTTTGTGTAATTAATTTAACAGTAAGTTGTGACAAAGAGTGATAAAAATGACAATACAATTGGAAATGGACTTAAATGACGCTATGGATACATCGGAATTACGCATTTTTAATTCATTTAAATGATTGTAAACTGGTAAATAGGAGTGAACACGGCTTCAATCATAATATTTTTTGGAATATAAAGTATAAATAGATAAAAGCATGTAATTTTTCAATTTTAATACATGGAAGTTAATTTGTAAACAAAAAATCAATTAAGGGCGGGAAAATTCAAATACTTAAACAAATAACGAACTATTCATCCTCAAACACTATCAAATCAATGACCGAACCCCTAGCAGAAATTTACTAGTAATTTACTGGATAAATTTCCATTTGTTACTTGCTATTTACTAGTCAAAATCCAAGTTCAAATCATGGCCAAAGACCCGAATTTTCGCTTGCTAATTGACTAGTCAATTCGCTTACAATTTAACTAGTAATTTAATAGCAAATTTGTAAAAAAATTAAATGAATATAACCGTTGATTATTTTGATTTTTCTTATTTGTGTAAATTATTGTAAAAGTATTAGTGTGCACTTAGTATAGTAAATTAAAGTACACTAACACTATGAAAAAATAAAAGACTTAATTTAATTAAGTCGAAAACTGATGAACCTGAGGAAGATAAATAATTAATTGAAAGTCACATACAAATTTGGATCGATCTTATAAAGGAGATTTCTGCTGGTGATTTCTGGTGAAGTATATGGCAAATGCCAAATTAAGAACAAAATTTTTTATGACGCAAAAAATTCTTTTTTTGATGATTTTTCGTAAGATTCGAACTTAAGCAGATTTGATCAAACATTTAACATGGTAATTTGCTAGTAAATATCAAGTGTAATTTATTAACAGTAAGTTGTTTTAATAATAACTAGTAAATTGCAAGTAGTAGAATAGAAAGACTAGCAATTTGCTAGTAAGTCTCAATTTTTGATTATTTTGATATAAAAAAGCCATGTTACACCCATTTTAAGTATTTATATTGGACTTTACATGCTTTACTATGATTCTGTGAAATATTTTTTCAGCATGTAGCTATAGTAAGCTCTGAATTTCAATTTAGCCGATTTTAAGCCGATCGGCTTAAATTTCGGCTTAACATTCTTTAACTTGAAATTCTGAGCTCACTATAAGCTACATGCAGACACAATATTGCACAGAATCATATTAAAGCATGTAAAGTTCAATTTAAATACTTAAAATGGGTGTTAAATGGCTTTTTTCTATCAAAAAAATCAAAAATTGAGTTAAGCCGAAAAAATCGGCTTCGATATCTGCCAATTACCTTTAAAAAACTTCGATAACCTTCGAAAAAACTCCTGAACTGAAAAAATTTCCACTTTACTTACTTCCATATTCCGACCTTAATAAATCAATTCTTAAAAATATAAGATCTTATTAAAATTCTATGTTTGATTTGTAAAATCAATTAAGAGAGCCTAAATGCGTTTGATTAAGATGAGTAAATTCGGAAAATTATTAAGTTTGTTTATTTACAAATGTGAAGATTCAAAGTTGGCATATAAACTGTTTTCCTTCCTCTTATTCCATTTAATTAGCTAGGCATTGCTTGTTTATTCACAGAGTCTATATCTCTCGAAATATTATTTTCATCTTAATTTTCATCTTGGTGATATTGTTTAAATATTTGTATCTAACTTTGTTCCTAGATAAATAAGTCGAGCAGAAAAGGCACAGATAGAAGGAGTAGATACCTCGCCCGTTCAGCGTGTGTGAATTGATTAAATTCGATACATATATATTTTTGAAATGTAAATCAACTTTTATCATTTGGAAATAAATTCTATATTTTATGATTTTCCATTTCCCTTCCTCATAATGCCAAACACAGCCCATTCTTCTTTCCCTTTTTTTTATGCCAATGTTTCTGTTGCCGATGCTTTTCCATATTTGCCAACGTCACGAATATATTTATATTTTAAAGTCGTCATTCTATGAGTGAGAGACATAAAAAAAATATTTGAAAGACGAACGTTCACCGTGTGCAGTGTAAATTTGCACACTCAGTCGGGCTTGGGTATTGCCTCTCTAACCACGATAGCGGAAAAGCGACAGAATTCTGTCACTTCATTTATGACTGTTGGTTTCACATTTGAGATTTTGCCCCCATAAATCGTAAACGGATAATGGCTCGTTGCCAAAAAAAAGAGAATCTACTCTTATGTCTGTATTTGTATTTGTTTAAATGTATTGTCTCATTTCTATATTATCAATGTGCTTTTGAGAGCTTTTGTTGTTCAGAAGTATCGTTTTCTACTATTATTTGCTCTGATTCATTTCTCTTAAAAAAAATTTTTCCTATTTTCCACAAAAATAAAATTATTTTTCTCGTCGTACCGGACTGCGAATTCTCAGACGACCCATCACACATTGAATGTTTCAATAATTTAAAGCGGTGTTTTACAATAGAATTGATTAATTTTTATGGCGGATTGAGGGGGATTGATCATTTTAAGGAGAGGGGGAAGGGGTTTCTTTTGACATATTCATAGAAAAATAATCTGGCCTAGGGTTTTGAGGACACCCTTATCCTAAATTAAGCACACAAAAATTTGCTCCAATTTATTACCCACCCTGTTCTATTTTATTAAAATTCATTTATAGACCGCTCAACAATTTTATAATTAGGAAAGTGAACAAGCTACAGAAATGCCTAAACAGAATTATTTTATCAATAGAACTATTTTGTAAATGTCAATCTCAGAAAATGTTTTCAGTGAATAGTTTAATTTGCAATTAATTAATTTCAAACAAAATTATTATTATGTCAAAATTAATTCTCGGTAGTTTCAATTTTATAGATCTAAATTTTGAGTGTTTATTGATTTTAAAGAGCTTTTGAATCATTTTAAACATTATTTTATCGTTTGAAAATTTGAAATCCGTTACATTTTGATGTGTGAACGATATGTAAAAAAAATCAAAATTCACTCTAAAGCCCCCAAGTATAAAAAAAAACAAGAATCTTCTCCTTCCCGATTCACAACTCTTTTTCCTATTTGCAATTTATTTTTATAACAATAATAGAAAGTATAAATATAATATGCTACTCACAAGAGTCCAATTGTCGTAAATTACAGTTCGGTTCTACGATGCTATATTATATTCAGTATGTGCACATATCTTCTATGTGTCTGATAAATCGATGAACAGAAAATGCTTTCGGAAAAAAGATAAAAAAAAACAAGAATTTTTCTTATTTTATTTTACAAAATAAACGCAGTTTTTTTTCACATCAGCAGGAAATAAAGTTTAAAGAAAATGAGATGGATAAAGTTCATCGTGATTACGTATTAATATGCTTTTTTCGAGCTCATAATTCATCGGAAATTCTTTCTTGAATGTTTATCTAATCGAGAAAGAAGATTCAATTGATATAAAAAGAGTGTATTTAATGGAAGTAAGTGCGGTGCTGTTTGAAAAATTGTGAGCTCTTTTCATCGTATCAATTGTTAGTCTTTTTTTGGAAGCAAAGCTTCCTCGTAATACTTCCTGCATTTCAAGTTTCTTCGAAGCAATTTTGTTGTAGAATGAAGACGAGAAGAAAAGTAAAGATAAAGTTTCAACGTAAAAGGGAATTATTTATGTGCACAAATAGAGCAAATAATGATCTTATTTGTTTATGTACTCTGAAACTGGATACTACAATTTATGAAAATTATTCACAAACTTTTCTCCTTAAGCATTTCCTATTTTTTAAAGAGTTATTGTGAATTGTGATTTGATTACGTTTTTGGACTTATTAAATTGTTTTTCTGAATTATTTACCGTATTTACATTGTATTTTATCATTTTTGTGATTAAAATAGATTATCTTGTTGATTTTGTTACTATTGTGGATTAAAAATTGATTTAATGTTCCAAAGTTTGGTTCTTGGAGCTGAAAATTAGCAAATTTTATGTTTGAATAGATTTTGAAACTTTTAACAGTCACATTTTATTTGAAATTTTGATTCATAAGTTTCAAACCCCTTAAAAGTTTTGCTTAGTTGTTAACCCCATTTGTTTTAATTTTATCGGAAACAAAAACTATAATTTAATTATTAGACATTCAGGACATTTGCACAGAGCTTGAATTCGACAAGTTGTGAGTCAAATCCAGTCGACTTCTAGCTCTGCTTCTGCATCTTTCAGTTCTTTAAAATCCATAGACTTCAATAATTTACGTAAATTTGTAAAACTATACATAACTTACCCAAGAAATCTTTAAATATGTAAGAAATTTAATGAGAAGATTTCCGTCAACTCTAAAACATTCAAGCGATTTTTCAAAAACTTATCAGAGGAACTTTTGTTGGCAAATAATAGAGTTTTCAGAAGGAAAAGTTCTTCTAGGAAAGTAGCTATAATTTTTCTCATTCACTTAACGAGAAACCCTTAATTTATAAAATGACTAACAATGAAAAATATTCATGAATTCAACAAAAAGTATAGAAATATGTAAGTTCACATTTTTCTTTCATTTTATCAAAATGAAAATAACTTATTAACATATAAGCTCAAATTCTAACGAATATAACACAAATTACAAGCTCAGTACTTTGCAAACTTAACTTAAATGGAAAATGAGACATTACATTTGTGTATATATATATATATATATATATACAAAAAGCACTCGTTGATCCCCATTTAAGTACTTATTTCTTTTATATAGAAAAGTTTTTCATTCATTATTAACACAAAAAACATGATTGTAAGAATTCCGGAGTACTTTAAGAGTAAAAGAGCGAGCAAAAAAGTTTAATTATGAAGTTATTGTTGTGATGTTGTCAACGATAAAAAAAAACTTTTCCTTTTATTCTCTATTTTCTCATCAAAGAGAAGTGAAAGTTTTCATATTTTAAATTGATCATAAAGTAAAGACGGATGAAAACAGCAACTTCACTTCGAAAATTGACAGAAAAAAAATCAATATAAATATAAGAAAATAAATTCTAAACAAATACGAGTGCCTGAAGAGACTTTCATGTTCTTTATCTCATTTTATTGCCTTTTCTTTTCTTTCTGTCATATTTGATCACTTTTTTAAAAATAAAGTTTAGCAATGCTCAACATTTTATAAGAATATTCATTGGTCAAATGAACAAATTCGAAATGATTTATTGCAGCTTTTATGTTCTCCTTAATATCATGAAAACTGCTTACTCTTGCAAAGTTCATCGAGATTTTTGAATGTTAGTAGTAAATCACATAATTTCATGCAATAATAAATTCTCAGGAAGTTTCACGAAAAGTCCTTCCGGGAACCAAAATATTTCCTTGTTCGGGGTCAATTAGTCTAGATCTAAATAAATCATGCTGGGTAATTTCCAATCGTAATAAAAGAGCAACAAAATGTAAATTGCGAAACATGCGTAGACTAATGACTTACTTATTTTGATCAGGTTTTTGAACTATGAATAATTTGGAAGAAAATTATTACTAGTTGATGCATATTTTTACTAAATGCTAATTATATGTTTGTAATTGTGGATTGTGCAAACACATATCGTTAAATTCAATAATTTTTTGCTATTCAAAGAAATTTACGCTATTTTTAATTTTTCTCACTTAGAATTTTAAATTCAAAATTTAAATCTCAATTTGTATCTTAAGTGCAATTTTATAAATTAAATTGATAGAAAAACATAGCAAGAACAGATTGATCTTGTCAGAAATTGTGATTTCAATATATAAGATAGTTAACTTTGCAAAAAATGTTTGTGTTTAGAGAAAAAGATTACGAATTTTTATCAAATGCGTTCATAGTTTCAACAAAGCATTTCAAATTCGTTCTTCAAAACTAACAAGCACACAGTAGGGATCAAAGCTCCTTAAAACACATCTCTATATATTTTCAAAAGTCTTTTATATTTAAATTATCATAGAGAAATAGAAGTAGTTCTAGCTGAATAAAAAGTAAAAAGATTTCTTCTTGTTCTCAAGAAGTTTCCTTTTCTTTTCATTCTTTGAAAATTATGGTTTTACATATTTTGAACCTTACAGTATTACACAGATGTTGTACAATTCTATGTTTACTTCGTATGCCATTCAATTTTCTTAATAATTTCTCCTTTTTTCTTCCTCCCAATTTCTTTTTTCTTCGTTCGTTTCTGGGTGACCTTTCTTAGTAACTCAATTGTTCTACATCTCCCAATTCTTTTTATTTTATTTTAATTCTTCCTTCTCTCCTCATAATATGGCCACTTCTCGTTGAAACAGGATGAAGGGTTTGTCAAGACGAAATCAACATTTTTATTTAAGGATCTGATGATAAAAGCAAAAGAAGGAGGAAATAACAATCATAAAATGAAGTAGGTAAGTTGGTAACAGTGCATAAAGCGCATTTTAATTTCACTTTTGGTGTCGGTTATTTGTTAACATTTTTAACGTAATTCAGTCGAGACACAACTTTTAGCTAAGTCACAATTTTAAAATAAATTTTCTCACCTCAAAAAGTTTTCTTACAAATTGAGCTAATTTAGGATGTTTACAAATGAAAACAATACTCAAGTCATATCGAGCAGAATAGCAAAGGTCAATCCCACATCAATGTACAGTCCTACAAGACTACCTTTCTAATTTATTACGGAAATTCAACCCAATTTGTCATCTAAATTATTCACAAAGTCAAAGCGCACGTGATTGTAAATTTCATTTTCTTAAAAACTCGCCCCAAATTACTGTCATTCCCCTTTTGGATAAGTGCCAATTAAATCCTGGGTATTTCTCTTGCGATAATCATTAACAAGCTCAATGATTATGGCGGAAAAAGGATTTCACTTAAAATGTGCTATTACACAGCAATATGCTGTCTCGTTCCAACAAATTAAGTATTAGATTATGGATCTACGCAAATCCTTCACTCAAAAAAAGCGGCTTTAATCAAGAATTATTGCGTTCAATCATAATTTAGCCTCTAAATTTGCCTTTTGTTTCATCATTTGTTTTATTTTTTTCTATTTTGTTTCTTGCTTAAGGAAAATTTCATCACATTTTTCAAATTTTCTTTTCCTTTATCTCTTCCTCGTTTTTATCATGTCGAAACGACAAAATAGAGAATGAGAGACGGAATGGAATATAGAATGAATTCTCATTTGTCTTTCGTCAGGAAACAAGTCAAATAAAATAGTAAGTAAGTAAAGAATGAGCTTTTATGAAAAAAAAAGTTTTCCTCTTCAGCTTTCATGTGGTGTGAAGGCTGGGCTGGGCATGTTATTTTTATTTTCTTGCTCTTATTATAAAAGTCTGATGGATTGTGCATATGTTATGTAACAAAGAACTCTTAATATGTCTCTCCTCTTCCCTTCATTACAAAATTTAGGTTAAGATGACTGTCTCTCAGCCATTTTGATATCCAACCTCGTCATAAATCTTGAACGTAACAAGTGAACGTCTCCAATGTTATTACTGACTTTTTTTTCTGACAGGAAGGACAAATCATTGATGATGAAAGGTCGAAGAGCTGTGATTTATTCATCAGCTATTGTTTTCTTCATGTCTAAACAATCTTCTTGAGAATTTACATCCTTTACAGCTTTCAATATTGCCTGAAATGTTTGATGATATTATTTTATTTAAGTACCAACTCCTTTGTCATGTTTGATGTAAATAAATTTCAGAATATAAGCTTATTATGATAGGCTCTTTCCCGAGTTGCAAACTAG
Source organism: Chironomus riparius (assembly GCA_917627325.4). Classification (NCBI taxonomy): domain Eukaryota; kingdom Metazoa; phylum Arthropoda; class Insecta; order Diptera; family Chironomidae; genus Chironomus; species Chironomus riparius. Next base: position 39,797,242 of record OU895879.1, read on the forward strand.
ATCTCAACGTGAACAGACGTGTTTACAAATCGCTCCGTAAATTATTCAAAAATCTCAAAAGAAACAAAACAGAGACTACCTGAGAAGCTTTTTGTTTGCAAAAAGTTTCAAAATCTCAGTTTGATTCTCAAAACATCAAAATGGTAGCATCACCAAAAACTACCAACAACGAAGAAAATCTTTCTCAAAATCAGCATGGACTTAATAGTTCTCAACAACAACATTCATCTTCAGTGACAATTCTCAATATTGAGGAAATTTTCAGTGAAGATGTTTCACAAGCAGCCGACATTGAGATGACAAATCTCAAACCAAAAAAACAAATATCAATAAAGAAGTTTCTCAATGAAGCAAGTAAAGCAGAAAAACGCCCTCGAGAAGTGATAGTTCCCAACGCTCTTTTAAAAAGAGTAGCAAACGAAAGCAAACCAAAAGATGGGAACAAACCACTGTTCGTACTCCCACTAATGAAGAAAGCTTCGTCTTCTGGAGTACCGTATCTATTTGGTTCACCAGAACAGGAGAAAAAAAGATCGACAACTTCTTCGTACTGGGGAGAAAACAGCAAAACATCAGAGCAACAAAAGACAATTTCCGTAAACACGGAAAGCAACAACAACAAATCTCAACAAAAATCAAAACCACCTCCAATTGTCATCAGCACAGGAGGAGCTGGTGAAATCAAGAGATTGACGAATGAAATAAACAATCAACCTGGAAGTTTCTTAATTGAGACCAAAAAGGGCAAACAAGGAACAAAAACGGTAACAACGGAGAGTTGGGATTACTACGAGAAATTCATCCAACTACTCAAAGACAAAAAGCATCACTTCCACACATACTCCAGCCAAGAACCACTGAAGAAGTACGTACTCTACGGACTCCCAGATATGGAAATCAGTGAGTTGGAGAAGGAACTTCAAACCGTAAAAATCACACCAGTAAAAATTGTCAAAATGACAATGAAACACAAAAGACACGAACAAGACGACGATCAGAACTACCTGGTGTACTTCAAAAAAGATGTAGAACATGGTGGAAATTTCCTGGAATTCCTCAGAAAAATCAAAATTGTCAGCAGTTTCAAAATTAAATGGGCTGACTACAAAAATAGACAAGCTGGACCATCTCAATGTTCGAAATGTCTGCAGTTTGGTCATGGACAAAACGGTTGTAACAAACCGTCCGTTTGCTTCAGATGCTCTGAGCAACATGACTCGAAAACGTGCCAGTACATATCGAAAGAGACCAACAAGGTTCCACTCGGAAAACTCAAATGTTTCTTCTGCGGTGAAAAACATACAGCAATTTTCACAGGTTGTAAAACCAGACAAGAAATAATTGAAAAATGGAAATCAAAATCACAGAATGGAAACAACCAAAATCAAAACAAAACAGCAGGCCATTATTCATATGGACAACGGAGAAACAATCCTCCAACACCGCATCGTCCTGAGAGATCAACGAGAAACGTCCAACATGCACCAAAACCTCAATGGAGAAAGGAGTATATGGGACCATCAACATCTGGTACACAAAAGCCTGTTCATCAAAAACAAGTTCCAGTCAACCACAAACCAAGGAACACAAATCCTCCTCCAAATCACAAACCCTCAAATCAGGGAAATAAAAATAACTTGAACAACCAACAAAACAATAAAGAAAGAGGAAAACATTGGAAAAAGAATCAAAGAAAAAAGCAAAACGAGCGCATTAATAACAATCAACATCAAAAACCAAAGCAAGATGTTGAGCTTATGGACTCAGAAGACATCAGTGCAACAAGTCAGACCTCGAATGAAGTCTTCCCAGAACCTTCATTCAGTGTTGAGGTAGTGAATCGAAACATAACAACTAATCAACAAGCTCAAAGCACCAGCACAAGAGATAAAAACATCTCAGAAATAGAGGAATCAAAGTGCAAGTACCTTATCAGCGAGCTTCTCAAATTAATCGCCAAAAATCCAGAGTTCATCGACGAAATACTCCAAGCAATCGGCTCAAGTGCCAAAAACACCGCATACAATAATGGATTGTAGACAACAAAGTATCAACGTCCTCTACTGGAATGCTAACGGCCTCACTGACAAAATGTTAGCATTTCTCGACTACCTAAGCAAGCAAAACGTCGATGTTGCTTGCATCTCAGAAACATTCCTAAAACCAAACTCAAAAATTGACTCGCATCCAGACTACGTAATTCATCGATTGGATCGCGTGGACAGACCAAAAGGTGGTGTTGCAATCATCGTCAAAAGAAATCTAAAACATCAACTTCAACCAAGCTACAACACAAAACTAATGGAATGCATTGGAATCAAAGTCTTCATCAATGACACGGATAGTTGTCACATCCTCTCAGTCTATCTCCCAGGAGGAAGCAAAGGAGGGGAAATAGATCTACATCTGAGAGATGACATCAACAAAATAACAAATCTGAGAGGAAATTACTACATCTGTGGAGACTTCAATGCAAAACATCGAGAATGGAACTGCAACGTTGCAAATAAATCAGGAAATATTCTTCAGGAAATGTCAGGAGAGTTCATGATCTATTTTCCTGACTCGCCAACGTACTACCCAGAAGATCGAAACAAATCAGTGTCAACAATTGACCTGATGCTCTCGAATTCCAACCTCGAAACAACAGAACTTCAATGCACAGAGGCAATGAGTGATCACTGCGCTGTGTATTTCCAAATCAAAACATCAAAAATCGACAGAACTGAAAAAACAGTCTACAGATATGACTACAAAAACGCAAACTGGAAAAAGTTCAAAGCACAAATTTCACGCCGCATTGAAGACAACATTGGAGAAAATTCTTGCAATACAACAGATGAGATCGAGAATCACATTAAGATTCTCTCTGAACTCATCATGGAAGCGAGGAACTCAAGTGTAAAAATGAAAAAGATCAAGTTCGAATCAACTAAACTCACACCGGAGATTAAAGATCTAATCAACACAAAAAGGAGTCTTCGTCGAAGATGGCAGAGAAGCAGAGATAATCAACTCAAATCTGAATTGAATTATCTGCAGAGAGTCATCAATGAGAAAATTAAAGAACTCAAAAACAAAAACTGGAATAAGCGTCTCTCAGAGATTCAACCGTCAAACCAAACAGTTTGGAGAATAGCAAAATTTTGCAAAAAAGGTTCAAAAACAATGCCTCCATTGACAAATCTGGGTAAAACGTTCATCACCAACAAAGAAAAAGCCAGCGCACTCAGTGAGTATTTTCGTGAAGCTCACGAAAATCCTCTGGAACAAAACGATCCACAACATACACAGGAAGTAAACAACACAGTCAAAGAAGCATTGGAACAAGACAATGATGAGAATCCAGAACTAACAGATGTAAACGAAATCGTGAGCATCATAAGAAATCTGAAAAATCCAAAAGCTCCGGGACTAGATGAAGTCAACAACATACTCATCAAAAATCTTCCTGAAAAAGGTTTCGAATACTTGAAATTCATCATCAATTCGTGTCTGAAACTCAACCACTTCCCCAAAGTTTGGAAACATGCAAAAGTGATTCCTATTCCAAAACCTGGAAAACCAGCAAATGAGCTAAGCAGCTACAGGCCAATAAGTCTACTCAGCTCAATAAGCAAAATACTGGAGAGAGTATTACTGAACAGAATCAACGATCATCTTGAGGATAACAACATCATCCCAAACCAGCAGTGCGGCTTCCGGACTGGAAGATCAACATCTCACCAGCTCATCAAAGTGATCAAATCAGCAAAAGAAAACTTAAACAACAAAAAGTCAACAGGCATGATCTTCCTGGATGTAGAAAAAGCATTTGACAGAGTCTGGCATAACGGACTCTTGTACAAAATGCTCAAACTGAGATTTCCACTGCCACTTATAAAAACTGTAAGATCTTTCCTCAGTGAAAGATCTTTCGCAGTTTTTATTAAAGGTCAGTTCTCAGAAATCAAGGTAATCAAATTCGGAGTGCCACAAGGAGCAGTGCTCTCACCAACTCTCTACAACATCTTCACGTATGATGTTGTAAGAGAGACAACCAACAACATCGGTCTTTTCGCAGATGATACAGCACTGTATCATTCTGCAGAGAACTCGGCCGATATTGTGACACATCTACAGCATACAGGAAGAAAAGTTCAACAATACATGAACAAATGGAAGATCAACCTCAACAAACAGAAGACTCAAGCCTTATTCATCACAAACAGGCACTCCAGGCAACTACCAGGAAATAACATCAAATTTCTCAACGAAAACATCAAATGGGAAACAGAAGCTAAATATCTGGGAATGGTGATCGACAAGAGAGTGACATTAAAGCCGCATGTGGAGTATGTGACCAATAGGGCTCACACCGCATTAAGACAGCTTTATCCGCTCATCAGCAGGAACTCACAACTCGACGTACGAAACAAACTTCTCATCTACAAGCTAGCCATCAGACCAATATTCACATATGGTTGTCCAGCGTTTGGAAGCATGACAAAAACCCATCTTCAAAAACTTCAAGTACTGCAAAACAAATTCTTGAGAATTGTTCTCAATAAAACAAGATATGAAAGGATCACTGATCTTCATACAGAAGCGAAAATACCGTCCATCGAAGACTACGTCGGAAAGTTGCAAGCGAACTTCAACAGTCGTCTTGCATCTCAAAACACCGAATAAATCAAATGAAATACAAAAGAAAGTAAAATCCGTAAATGAAATCAAAATTAAGAGACAAAAGGCAAATTGAATGCCTGAAACCTTAAAACAAAAAGCAACAAAATGTATAGAAACTTTGTACATACTTAAATTTAAATGTAAATAAATAAAAAGTTTAATTTAAAAAAAAAAAAAAAAAAAAAAAAAGATAGGCTCTTTCAATATTGTGGACATTTTGAAACTCGATAGCTTGTAATGCTATAGGAAGCACTTGAGGATGTTGAAGTATATGAAGTCTGTCGTTACCATTTGAAGTTTATTTTGTTTTGTTTACTGATATGCTCTTCATATTGCTGTTGACTTAAAAACTATATCATTTTTTTAAAGAATTTAATGATTATTTATTGGAATTTGAGTAAGTGACAGTTTTTATAATTTGTATGCAAATGGACTACAATTTTAGTAGGAAAATAGTAGAAAGTTTTGATGTAACATTAAACATTGAAAATTGAATCAAAAATTCAAATGAAAATTTTAATACAGATTCCATAGAAATCGGTTTAATTGCAGTAAATCCAAGTACAGATTAATGACTCCTCTACGTTCCAACATTGTGAAGCAATTTTATCGTAATTAATTAATTTTTGGAATTAGCTTACATCTTATTAAGTAACCGTTAAAGCATATGACATATCAAGATCTACAGTTGCTAGGATCCAAAAAGAATCATGTTATTAAATAAAATTCCATATTTAGAATTCGAAATGAAAAGGAATTAACTTGGCATTAAGGAAGAAAAGAGAAAATCTCTTTAATTAAGTCTCACTGCCCACATCTGATCATATGTCTGAATAGGAAGAATCGAAAAAGAAGAACAAAAGGAAGGGAGATGAAAAAAAATAAATTCTGTTTCTTTAACAAATAGACTAAACAAATAACTTCTAAGTTGCTACTAGTAAATTCAATTAGCACAGCAAAAACTTTTTCTTGGGTGTAAATTTATCATTTTCTGTATAGCACTTTTATAATTGCTTTATTTCATTAATTTTTTTTACATTTGCCATTCTTTTGTATGCATGAATATTTTTTATTTTTTAAAAGCAAAAGTAACAAATTCCACCCCATTCTTAATTTAAAATTTTAATTAATCAAATAAATTTATTGTTAAGATAAATTTTATTTCTTGTGGCTTCCTCCATCCACATCCAATTTGTAGATTTATTTATGCTCACACTGTTACCTTCAAAATCATTTATTGAAAGCATTTGAATTTTAAATCACTTTGGAAAGGAAGGTGAAAAATCGAACAAATGTAAATGCATGTATACTTCATTAAGCATTACGATAAAAAAGAAGAAGAAGGAAGGAAATGATAAAGACATAAAAAAGTATCAAGTCAATAAAAATGGAATAATAAAGCGCATTTGCATATAGATGGAAGTTCGATAAACTGTTTTGAAGTCTTTAAAGGATGTGATTTTTGAATATTTGGTGAGTGACCATGTTATGACTTTTTGGATACTCTTTTGTAGATATTTCTTGTGATATTTAAGCTTTAAGATTAAACTTAGTGTTGTCGACTGAGTTTTAGCTATGATTTGACAAAATCTGATCTTGTGGCAATCATACGACTAGCTAAGAGGAGGATAACGACGAGTTGAGAAGTTTGGCTCTGACAAACTTGTGGAATAGACTGTCAGACAGAATTTTATACTGATAAAGTAAGACTTTTCTGCATTTTGACACTTAGACTTGTCTAAAATACATTGTTTTCTTTTTTGTCATCTGGGTTTTTAAACTTACATAGTTGCGACTAGAATCCTCATCATCTAGGAAAAGATAAATGCCAAGATTAATAAATACATTCAACTAACTTACTAGAATCGTCCACAGCGTAGAAAATTGCAAATTAGTGAATGAAAGCCAGACTAAGGTTGGCTCAAAGTCAGATTAAATTAAGTTAATCCAGTCCTACATTTTTGCGACTTTTGTATGCCATGTTCTTATTTTGATAAATAAACATATCAATTGCAATCTATAGCCTCTGCTAGATGGCTTTAAATTTACTGCTTTCCTTCCTTAGTTGCACTTAAGGGATCCACAAATTTCTGGTTTCCAGCAATAATCATTTAAAAGTTCATCTTCCTTCTAAGAACTGTCAGCAAATTAATGACCAGCATCGAACAAGATTAATGTTAGCACCCAGCAATAATTTAAAGCGTTCGTAAATTCTTAAACCTTTTCTTAGCACTTGATAATTGAAGTATTTTAAGTATTAAGCACTTAATCGCCACTTCTGTAAAGCACTCCATCTAAACAAGTCCATTTTGGTCGGTAAATTTGCCACTCATTACAGCAATTTTTATCGTCATCGAGACGATCCTTATATCGTTTGCCTTCAATGGAGGCGTTAGTTCCAAGGTTTTATTATTTTTAGTAAATAAATAAATGTATCCATAAAGAATTCTGCAGTACAACGGTCTCCAATCAACTTTGTTTTGTAGATTTCAAGTGTGGGTTTTATAAAGTACTTAGAATCTATGGAGACACCAGCAGCTTGTCAAAATAATTTACTTCTGTAATTTTTATGTTCAATATTGAAACAAGTCGCCGTAAAATTGAGAGCAAATCCACATTAAATTTTGACTTCCGTCTTTCCCAAGAATAGATCTAAGCTATTATTCTCAGAAAATGTTAATCCACGCATTCAGTCAAAATAAGAAAAGCGCCGCAGCTTATACAGAAAAATCTAAACGTTCTTTATTGCCTGTGAGACTGTGTCATATAATGCTATGATGTGCCAAGAGACGTTGTCAACGTTGATTCGAAATAAATTCAAACTCGTTTCGAATGTTTTTCGAACAAAATTTCGCAATTTCGAAAAACTTTTTTTTATGAAAATTTCAATTTTTCGCAATTTTTGACTTAATTTACTTATGATTACAGAATTAAATCATTCTACTATGTCTTTTAACACTAATTTAATCGTCTAATCGGTGATAAATGCAGCAAACATTAGTTTAAAATGCTTTTTTTTCAAAAATATTATAAATTTTTTTTGTTGTTTACATTGGAAATAAAAATGTTATTAATTCACTTGCACTAATTGTTTAGTAAATCAGTAATGATTCATTACATTTGAGTGGATTCGTTTAACATTTTGATGATGAAAAACAAATATTTAAACTATTAATTAGAGATATTAGACATTAATAATTTAACGTGTGAAAAAAATTTGAACTTATGCTCGAAAATAAGGTCCCAAAAAAATTCAATATCGAAAATAAGGACTCGTTGGCGTACCATAGATATAATGATTCAAGTAACGAATTATCTATAACCATGTATGACTCTGTTTCCCCCCTTTCATCTCATCAAAATTTACAGACAATTTTTTTGCGTGCTTTGCCTTTGTATCAATTCTCAAAGGAATCAGCAAGAAAGGAAACAATTGTGTGTATGTGAAAAGCATAAATTTTTAGATGTGTACATAGATGGCATAGGGTGTTGTATGAGAACTATGTTATGCCTTAAAAAGGAGAGTTTTTAAACTTGGGATACAAAGAGCTAGAAATTCTGTGACTCCGTTTACAGTAGGAACTATAGTACTGCATCAAAGGCAGGGTTCGGGCTCAATGAAAGGAAAGCAACCTGTTCTGATGTTTAAGTTCCAACTAATTTCTCTTCATGATGTTTTCCCCTTGAACTCAATTCACACAGTTTTACCTTACAAACGTTACCTAATACCCAAACAACTCCCAAGAAGTGTGGGCAAAAAGCAGCTTACAATATTGTTGAGAAGATGATAACAGCGATAAAACAGCAATGAACAAAAAGATTCTCTTTTTTTCACACAGTAAGAGATTGTTAACGAATCGCTGGAAGCACAACATACTCCTTTATATATTTCCTATATTTATCTTCTCTTCTTTTACGAAAGAAAAAATCTTTAAAAATTGTGTGCCGAAAAAAAATTGAGAAGAAATGTAAGCAAATCCGCAGCTTTTTGTGCTTTTATTCTATGGACAATTGAAGTGTATCATTCGTATGGTGGAGCTTACATGGGTTTGTTTGCTTGATATGTAAATTCATTGTGATATTTTTACATTTTTTTTTGTTATTTAAAGGAAGGCTTGGCTTTGAATTTTTAAAATGTTCAGACTGTGATAAGTTAGCTTGCGTAGCTTTAAAATTGAATTTGTAGACTTTAATCTTTGTCTGGCTAATTTTGGGTTTTGGTTTTTTTCTGCAAATCTTCCTAGTTTTAGAAATACTGCATTAACAAGCAAAACTTTCTGGCCTTAAAGCTTGCTCTTTTGACTGATAAAGACAATTGGTAATCAGCAGATTATATTTAGCTTACAGAAAAATCTTCGTCAAGGGGAAAACAACCTGATAAGAAATAATTTTGTTTAGAAATTTCCATCAATGGTCCAACCTAATAAGGATGTGATTAAAATGAAATTTTAAATGGTAAGAGACAAGTAAGTCAATTTGGTCATTAGAAGTTCTTGGATAGTAGAGTAAAATTGTTCAAACCCTTCTCGATGACTATTTTAGCATTACTTAATTCATAGATGACCCGAAAAACCTTATCAGTTCAAACACACCCAAAAAAACAAAATTCCAAATCAAACTGAGACTTTAGACTTCTAAAACATGACCATATCATGCACATCATCGTGCACAGGAGAAATCCATAGAATTTGTGAAAAAAAAACAATTATTCATTTAATCTCATGATAGTTTGTTTTATGAGAAATAAAAGAGAGATAAGATTGTGCAAAATTGATTTTCTTTCTATTTGGACGTTTTTATCAGCACAAAAAAAAACAATGCATTTTGTAGTACTTGAGATTTACGCTGTTATCTTAATACTCACTACATTTATTTAATGATTACAACAATTTTAAATCACTCAACTGTATCGTTCAGTCTTTAACTAGTAGTCGTACTGTAAAGTTCGGTTTTTAATTGCCAAAACTTATTATATATTTTTAAACAAAACAATGTTATCTTTTGAGACTAATGAGGCAAAAACAAATGCTTCTATATACTATAAAACTACGTATCATTATACATCAATGAATACGCTAGAAAAATACTCAAATCCAAAGAGGAATGACATGCAAGGCGTAAAAAGAGTCTTGACATTTTGTTGTTTAGTGGCAATAGTTCCGACAACTTTAATCATCCTTCCACTGTATCTTAAGCATGAAGTTTTTAAAGATACAATTTATTCCGTCGCTGAATCCGATGTCTTGGAAGTACGGCAAGGAATTTCATCAATCTTTTGTCAAGAGCATGTGCTAAAAATGAACACTTCATTTAATGCTTTTCAATTACATCATATGCCATCTGAATCAAAAACAAGGAAGCATATAAGACTGAAAAAGTCTATGATACTTCCAGATGACACATTAGAATATTGGGGATTTTATTTGATGAATGGAGCTACTGTTGAACTTAAAGTTTGTTCGCTTCTTGAAGGTTCAAGGATACTCGTCGTCAAAGGCGAAAGAAATTTGCGGACATGTGGATTATTAGAGCATAATAAAAATAAATTCGGAGTCGCTTACAATGCTGAACAGTCACAAGTAAAAGTAACGTTTGAGACAGCAGCTGAAATTATTGGTCCGCACATAACGACAAAAGAAGAAAACCCAAATCAATCACCGAAAGAAACTGTTCACCTTGATAATGAGTCGATTTTTGATAACGCAGCTGAAGAGCTTGATGACTTTACACAGGAACAATTCAATGACACTTTAATAAATGATTTAAAAGAAGAACAAGAAGAAACGACTATAAATAACAATGAGAAAGATGATCAAGTCAAACAATCAGGAGAGAGTAGTAAGGCAAACAAAAGTGGAATTAAAAGCCACAGCAAACGAGACAATAAGAAACAGAAGAGATTTTCAGATTCCAGTACACAAAAACAATCGTTCGTTGAGAACAATAGAGCCAAACGTGATACAATTTTAGATAGAGGCATTAATCATGGTGGAAATGCTCAAAACTACCATCCTAAAAATGAGTCAGACTCGATATCAAGTTTTGAGAACTCTTTACTTGAATGCTTTGATGGGCAAATTTTAGTCGCAAAATATTTCCCGCCATCAAAAAATTGTAATAGCGTCAAATACCTAGAGCAAGGTGCACATTTAGTCAGTAAACATGATGTCAATACAAATGGATATTATTACTACATATTCTACTCGGATAACGATGATGCCTACAACAATATCCATGCGGTATTTGATATTTTTAAGCCTAGCTACCTGTATTCAAACATTTCTGAAACAAAAGGCTGTATTAACTCTACGAACTGTAATTTTAAGGTTCAAATGTTTTCTGATGAAGTAGTTATAGTGGAAGTTCCAACTAAAGATGGCATTGAGCATGAGGATGAGGATTTTTCTCTACTTATTTCTCAATGCACGCCAAGAATGAGTGTCTATATTATTTTTCCTATATTAGTTCTTATCTTTGTTTTAAGTTGTGCATTTATATGAGCTTAAGTTTCAATTTATAAAGATTACTGTGAATTAAATTTTTAAGTACAAATATAGACGAAAAGATCGCGTAAAGTAATTAATAATGTGATATTTAATTTGTGTAAGCTAGTGTGCTATCAAGGGAAAATGTCTTACTCTCGGACATCGAATTTTGATTCTAAAGTAGCTCCCGGTACCAAGAGTATTGAGCTATATGTAGGCGAACATGTCAATTCACTGCTCTACTGCCTGAAAAGTGTGATAAACACTGCCAGCAAAGGATCTTAACGTCTTTACACTTCTAATCACTTAGCCTATATTGTCTTTAATACTGCTTTACTTTCCTAGTACCAAGTTAGTCTAAAAGTGACCTTATTTGAGGCATGACATGATTTTTTGTAGCTTCTTGAGAGTGTCGGCGCTATATAAATAACGATAATTAAGACTTTTGAGCTCTAAAACGGTAATTGCACCTTTTTAAATTGATAAACTGATCTAAATTATATTAATCCTTTAAAGCAGTCGAAAATCCAACCCATAATAATAAAAGCTTCAACATTTAAGCCTTAAAGAAAAAATCACACCGGAAATATGCGTCTTAATCCTCTCAAAACCTCCCAACTCTAAATTTTAAACAGTATCTCGTCTCGATCTATATCCATAGCCTATGTCTTCTTTATATCTCTTACCATAATCACGTAAGTCCATTATACTCTTTCTTATTGTCACTTCAAGTGTGAGAAAAATTCACTTGAAAGGGTCTCAATAGGAAGGAAGTATATAACAACAACAAAGAGATTGAAAAACAAAAAAAATCAACCAAGTGAAAATAAAAAAAAAATTGATCTTCAAAACACGAATTCAAGACGTAAAATAATCTTCTTTATATCTGTTCATGTGAATACATTGGTGGTAAATAATGTGACAACATCAAAATTAGAGAAATCGTTTATTCAATTAATTGAGACAGGCTTCATCAAATTATATTTTCGGTTGCTGTGGAAATGAAATTAAATTTTTTAACCTGTTAAGATCCCAACAATTTACGTTTCTTTCAATTTTCTCTATTGTTTATCTTATTATCTATAGATAAATTTATTTTTTTATATACATCCGCTCATCCTCACACACAACGTCACTCACAACAAATTTTTTGTGTTATAAAAATAAATAAAAGAAAATAAAATGAAGACACAAAAATAAGGTTGAAATTTTTCTCATTCCAACATTACTTTTCTACTTTTCTACTTGCCTTTTTGTTTATTTTTGTCATTTTCTTTTTCTTTCTCAATTAACAATATATATTTCGAAAATAGAATGTATATTGCTAGCTTTTGTAGCACATTGTCAATTGATATATTTTCTAAAAGCTATTTACTCTTCGACAGTGGATTTATTTCGCTTCTGTTTACCATAATATTTCCTAGCAATTCCCTCTCTGTTTCTGATTTATCCCTTGATTCAATGAGACTATTGTTTTGTTTATTTTCATTGTTAAAAATTCAGTCCTTTATTTCAATCATTTTGAATTTCATTTATTTCGAAATCGATGACGTGGTCGTGAAGTACGGCCGAGACCCATATCGACACAGTTCAAAAGTTATACCTAATTTCTGTCATAATTATGTCAGTTACAAAAACACTAGGTTTAAATTTTGTCACCCTCGGGAACACTATGAACCAGTATAGCTGATTTTGGTCCAAATCTCGACCATACTTCACACTTGTTTGAATCACATTTTCTCGTAAATGTTAAAATATTATTAAAAAGTAAACTATCCTGAATTTTGTCGCTATTTTGTCAAGTGTTTTAAGATAAAGAATTTGTTTTTTGGTTTCCACAGTGAAGAGTATGAACAAAATTCAGATGGAGTAGTCGAAATTTTAGCTTTCGTTTTTTTTTTAAGCTATGCATTATAAAAAGTAATATTGGTATGTGATTTATGTCAGAATTATGTCAATTCAAAAAAAAAATATCCAAAAAATTTTTTTGACCAAAGTACACCATAGAAAATCAATTTTCAATTTTGGACTAGTGGCGACCCTAGTCAAAATCAATTTTGTCACTTTTTTCTTCGAGGGTTTATCCAAATGGATTGAAACTTTGCATAAATACTCAAGTGCTTAAAACAAATAAAAATAAAACATTCTAAAATTTTTTTGAGCAAAGAACCAAGTAGGAAATAAATTTTCAATTTTGGACTAGGGGCGACCCTAGTCAAAATCAATTTTGTCACTTTTTTTCTTCAAGGGTTTATCCAAATGGATTGAAACTTTGCATAAATATTCTAGTGCTTAAAACAAATACAAATAAAATATCCTGAAAATTTTTTGAGCAAAGAACCAAGTAGGAAATACATTTTCAATTTTGGACTAGGGGCGACCCTAGTCAAAATCAATTTTGTCACTTTTTTCTTCGAGGGTTTATCCAAATGGATTGAAACTTTGCATAAATATTTTAGTGCTTAAAACAAATACAAATAAAACATCCAAAAATTACTTACTTAACACCCACATCGATGACCTAAAAATCAAAGTTTGAGAATTCATCAGTTTTGAGTTTCAGCAACTTTAAAGCTCAAATTTTGAGTTTTAGCAACTTTAAAGTTTACATTTCAAATCAAAAGACTTAATATTAATACTCCAATAAATTCCATGACCTTACCTACCTACATATTATCAACATAGCAACTATATCGCTTGAGCAAACGATAAAAAAAAATCGAACGGCAGTCAATACCAAAATTATGTCAGGATTTTCATCTAAATCCCCAATAGAATGAAGCTTACATATCAAGGTCGTCATTCTTGTAACTGTCATTTATTCCTCAAGCTGCTTTGGGATTACATGCCTTACTTTCCTATAAAATATGTTTTACATTGCTTACTATGTAAAGCATATTCAAGACTTGACAGCAAAGCAGCCATAAATTTTCCGCAAACCAATAATTTTACCTTAAGCAACAATTAGCTGAATTCCTACACCTTTGACATAAATTTTGTGGCTCTCTATTGCGATCTCTGATGAATTATTTCCCCATGACATTGCTATTTATCTCTCTTTGTCTTTTCGTAGAGCTATTATCAGCACTAAGTAGTCAAAAGACAAGTAAAAAATCAATAAAAGGTGAGGATATATCCAAATGTATGCTCAGCATATATTCTTCATATAATATCGTATTCCATCATCATTGTCTGCTTCCTTTATCTCGAAATTTATATCTTTCGAATATGAAAGAATGTTATAGACCTAGGACAACTGCCTGTAATAAAAGTCGTAGCGGAAATGTGATGAAATGCTGTTCTTGAATGAAACTTTATTCAACTTTCTTCTTCTTTTTCTTTTCATGATTCTATCTTCGTTCCTTATTGTTTATTATGAGAAAAATTTTATGGCATAGAACTGCACTGAAGACAGCACACACAAAAAAATGTCAAGATATCTTGAAGGTAAATAAGGAAAACAATTGTTAAGCTATTCATTTTTTTCAATTTATTTTTTATTCTCCTTGCGACTCACAAATCATATATGGGAAGTAACAACTCATTCCACATGTAAAGAATATGAATGTAAAGAGGATGTATAGGAAGGCATTAAGTTAGTAGTGCAACGAATGTTTTTATCGTCTAGAAATAATTTTTTTTTTCCTCCTTTTATCTTTAAGCTTTTTGAACATGTTAGGTTGGTAAGTTGGTGCTGCTTATGAGAGGTAAGTCGTAAAAAAATTCACATACTTTATGTCGTTCCTATGTGCTTCATAGAACGTAAGAAGAAAGAAAATCAAAATAAGGTGACTATTGTAGCTGAAATGAGCTGAATTAAAACTCTGTGAATCCACTTCAAGTGCTTCACTCCATCCTCATTGAGATGTGAAACAGCAGTAGTAAAAGAAGTACAAAAGCAAGGATATAAAATTGAAGAAAATAGAAATTTTTTCATGTCTTTTCGCTTGCATTGTTATGTGTGCGTATTACAACAATAACATACACCGAGAAAAATACTATAAACATGTTGGAAGTGAGACAAGTCAAGAAGGCGTTAATGGAAACAATTCCTTGCCTCAGATGTTTATTTGCTTTCACGCGATAGAGAACAGAACAATATTTTCGACTTTGTATGAAATAGATTTATTACATTTACCAACAAGAAACATTCGAATGCCATTCAGTAGCACTTGAACAAACATGACCTGAGTGAAAAAGTTAATTCAATTCAACTTCAGTTTCATACTTTTTTCATGTCATTCTCATTTGACTTTCATTATACATTTATTTACTCTTACAGTAGGTTTTTATCGTACATTTTTCTGAGGTGAGTGTGCTGTAGGTATTTTTTAAGGCTGTGGAGGTGTCTCTGATGAGTGATGGATGGTAAAATTATAAATTATTAATTTTTATTGATGCAACAATGTTTTAAAATTTTCTTTTTTTACCACGTTTTTTAAACTTTAAGGCTGTTAAAATATTTAAATCTATAAAAAAAACCGTTATATTTTCAATTTTTGAAAGTCGCTAGATTTTGAGTTTTAGAAAATCGTTAAAATTTTCAATCTGATTTTTCGCATAAAATAATGCGCTCTAATCGATCAGAACTTAATAAATTGCTAGCATAAATTTAATATTTTCACATTGCTCTCTGAATGGATCATAATAAATGGATCAAGTTGACTGCTTTTATTTCATACAGCAAGAAAATTTCCCTTATAAAGGCACTGCTCCTCTATTGAGCTCGTAATTTAATCTCATTTTCATTCGAATGAATTGTTTGAAAAAAGGACAAAGTTTTTCATTTACGTATTGTAGTGAAATTTTCCTTCCTTTTACATCCATATTAATCATCTTGATCCAATTTCCATTCAAAAACTGTCACCATTATACATGAAGTTTTTTAAAATGTAAAAAACTCATTTTACAGGTGATTAATGAGGTAAGTTAAAGTTCTTGACAAAGGAATCGACTATAGTGAATGAGAATGAAAATTTTTAACACTTTAATTATATACACAGAGCATTCAAATGCCAGACGAACGACATCTACGACTTTAAAGACAGCATTTATCTGTTCATTTTAAAAATAAAACAAGAAGAGAATTTTGAGTGAGGATACAGTGTTGCTTTCTAGCTGTTTGGCTAATCCAGATCAAATTTGAGTCTGATCTATATCAAGAACAATATTTAATAAATATTAAGGCCAATTCCTTTATAGTTCTGGTTGTTTAGACTCCCAGACACCTAATTGGGAAAGAGGAAAGCTAGCTTAGTTTGAAAATGGGTCTATAGATAGAACTTATTTGTCTGAATTTCTAGGTTAAGCTATTTTAAGATGATCGGTAGTATCAAATTTATAGCTGCATCAAAATGTAACACTAAGTGCTATACTTTGACTCTAAGAAATCTAATCTAAGACTCTAAGAAATCAGCCACAGTTCTATGTCTTGAATAAAACGTGATCTTCATATTCTATCTTAACATCCAGGTCAACAACACTGCCTAGGAGACTCAAATTGTGTTTTTATAATAAAAAAATATTTATGTGCTCAGGCTGGGTAATTATTACTTGTTACTTTCGTAATTAATTAGTTGTAAACTCATCGTTAAAGATAATTATAAAGAAGTCTCATGCGGATGAGTTGGATGTTCCCAAACAATAACGTATAACAATTATGGTTTTATAAATAGACAAACATATACATAAGAATATGTGGATGTGGATACTATGTATGCAAATTTTAAAGAAGTATAAACATAAACATAAAAATTTCCACATATCATTCTAAATATACCACAGAGTCATAATACAGATCCTTCCAATTTTTAAATAAATCCCAAAATGTGAGATTCAGAATGGTATGTGGAGCTATGCGCATGTAATTTGCTGCAAACCCTTTGTATAAGGCAAGCAATCCCTCAACACGAATGGTCTTCACAAAACAGTCCAATAAATTTTTGTACAAGAGTCCTTTTCCTTCTGCATTCACTCCTTGATTGAACATTCGTGTTGCAATTGTGTCGAATGGATTCATTGCTAGTGATGTATAGAAGCCGGATAATATTGAAGATGTGAAAGCTGTTAATACTATTGATTCAGCAAATACTTCATAACCTATGAGGAAATCTTTGGTTTTTGAAAATGTCGATAATTGAACGGACGAGCCAACAGATGTTCTTGCAAGGATTCCTGTCCATCCACGCCATAATCCTTTAATTGAAATATTTTGTTAAATTGGAATTTGAACAGTTTAAGCTGGTTTACCAGTTCATGTGGGTTTATGTGTTTGAATTTACTTAAAAGCAGGGTTGTAAAGCTGAGATTAGGCATGAAACAGAGGCTTACTATGAATATTATATGAAGGTTACTTTTGCTCCACACCATCATCAAAACATGCCTGAAACATGACATAAGTTCCTTAACAAAATGGTACTCGGTTGACAACCCTGCTTGATAGGATTTTTAGGGATTTTTTTAGGAATGATAGGACAACACTTATGCTTTTTTCATTACCTCGTACACCGCTTTCAGCTAATATCCTTTTGAATGCATCGAGAGTAGATTTATGACCATGCTGAAAACCGACAGCATATTTGCCATAACTCTGTGCTTGCATCTGCGTTTTAATCATGTAGAGTGGACATCCAACAGTTGAGCCAAATATCCCACTTATACCACCCCACAATATGCACAATCCCGGATTCAATTCACCATTTGTGTTTCTGTTATATCCATAGTTATCAATTGTCTGATAAGTTCCTAACCGTACACTATTCATACCTATAATAAGAACATGGAAATAATTTTCATCATTCCTCAATTCAATTTATCTTTCAGTGTCACAACACTAAAGTCATATCAATATCAATAGTATCATATGCACATACAAAATTGGAATGCTAGTGCTGATGGCAATCCTTTTTGTAATCCACGTATTCCTTCCGATTTAACAATAGATTTGATTGATTGAAAAATATTTTTATATGGCTGCTTTTGCTTTTCAGCTTTCAATTGTAGATCCTTTATGCCATGCTGAATTGATACCATCTCACCCTGTAGTTGTTGTCTCGTTTTTATGACATCAAAGGGATTGCTGAAGAATCCTATAAATTGACAGAAAATAAAGGAAAATTTGAAACATGTTTAATGTTATTTTGTTGTAGATCAGATTTTTTGGGATGTGAATTTCCAGATAAATATCTATGGGTTTCTTTGTTCAATATGAAAAACTCAGTAGCTTGACATAAAATTTAAATAGGTTTCTAAAGTTTGATGTGCTTCAATCGAAATATTTGAGGTAAAAAAAGGTAAAATATTTCTGTTTTCAGATTATTCCAATTGTGAAAACTGTATTAAAATGGCCGTTCACTTATTACGTTCGCATTTTAGGGGGGAGGGGGTTAAAAAATTGTAACCAGATGTAACATAGGGGGGGGGGGGTGTCAAGAAGTATGTAACGTCGTCTGTCTTTTAAAATTTTTTTTCCAAAATTCGATCGAGCATAATATTTTTCATGACATTTTTGAATTTTCTTCATAATTCATAATTCATGAGAATACTAATAGTATCAATCAAAACATGACCAATTTAGCTGTACAGTAGTTTGATGCAGTTTGATGTTTAAGAAAAAAAACAAAAGAAATTTAACCGTCTTTTTAAAATAATAAATAATCAAAATAAAATAAATTATGAACGTTCAGGGGGGGGGGGGGGGGGGGTTGTGAGTTGTAACATATTGTAACAAGGGGGGGGGGGTGAAAACGTTTTTTTGCGTTCCGTAATAAGTAAATACTGGCATTTATTTGCTCAATTTTCCCAAAAAAATTAATTTCAGATATTTGTTATAAATTTTCTATGAGTTTAACAATTTTATTTGTCAAATACAGCATGTCAAGTAAACCATTACAAAAACTCAAAGAAGCATTCTTAAAAGTAAGACAATAAGTCAAATGCAGCTTTAAAGTTCATAAATATTCAACTTTATAATTGATTTTATATTGTAAAGCTTTCAACTTGTCTTCAGCTTCTAAGTCTAAATCTTTTATAAAGTTGTCAACTTTTGATTTAAACCAGGAGTTGCAACAGCATAAAGCTTTAAACGTATTAAAACCTAACTTTAAGCAAGTTGTTTGTATCTCGACGAACGATTTCTTAGATTTATTCGATAATTTCTTCAATCTTCTTTAAATTTCATAGCCTTACATTATTTGATTCCAATTTAAAATATCAAAACAGTAAGAAATTGCTAAGCAATGACTTTAAAGGTCACATTATTATTCAAATGAAGAAATCGACAAATAAGAAAGGTACAAAATGCGTTTGTACGATTTGTCATCATTAGCATCTTCTATTCCTACTTATTTTCTTCATATATTCACTGTTTATTTTTAAATAAATAATTTAGTCGGTACTCAGGAAAGAAATAAAAACAAAACTCAACGTCATGATTCAGTCAAACGAAAATTTACGAATTATAAAATCTAATCGACTTCTTTATGACGCTGTCGATAGAGTCGGTAGATAGAAGAATGAATATTACACTTTAAAATGCACATGTGATGGTAAATACGACTAAATGACATTAAAAAGTTCAATATAAGGTTTGATTAATATTTACCGGCACAAGCAGCAGAAAAACCTCCCAACACGAAATCCATAATTACTTTATTAATCTTCTGTATTCTTTATTATGAAAAGAGAGACATTAAAGAGTCTACGAGAGTCACAATATGGTTGTCCTTGAATGTTTTTATCTTATCTAATCAGTCACTGTATAATAGAATTTTTCTACTTGTTCTACCAGTCAAGCTGGTTAATCTTATCAGTCGACTGAAATAGAATCAATTTAATTTCACTTTGTCAAAATTTAATTAAGTCAAATGTGTCATATTGAGCGAGGAGCTTCTAAAAAATTGCATAATCAAATTCGGTTCCTTTTGACTTCGTTCCGTATAATTTATTAGACACAATTAACAGCTAAATTTCCTATCGTTGACGGTGATAAATTAATATTGTTTGTGAAAAATGCTTTTACAGGCCTCAAAATATCACTAATTTGTTCGAAATAAATTTAAATTTAAATTCTTGATAATAGGTCAACAGCTGTTTAGTCGATTAATTCAGCCTCAGTCTACAATCTTTTTTTTTCACGATCAATTTTACGTTGTACGGAATTGAATTTGGATTAAATTAATTTAATTCACTGATCACTTAAAACTGTGAATTTTCACCTATAACTGCAAAACTGTGAATGATGAATAATGACTAAATGCAATATTTTCAACTAATGCGGAAGTTGATTAGTATTGAACTTGTGTGCATTAATACAATTTTTATAATACTTGCATGCAAATCTGTGTCTGTAAATGCATTTCGGAGAGTCATTCTTACATGATGATCAATTATTCGGAGGTTAGCATTCGAAGGGGGTCTCAAAGAGCATGCCAAGTGTGTAATGTGAGGAATCTGTTTGACTTAGTTTGGCCTCAATCTCTTGTCGATTTCTATTACAGATCTTAACCCTGGCTCTTTTGATTCTTTGACTTGAAAGTAGGCTTGAGTGGAATTGGTGTAGAAACTATGAATTTTGAATATTCGACAGACCTCATTTATGAACTTCCCCACGAACTACAAATAATCACTTATTTTTCATGAATGAACAGAAATTGTCTTCTTGATTCTGAAGCCAAAAATATTCTTGTGAAAGGTCATCAATTTATTCATTCAAGTTATAAATTCTTGATTTTTTTTCGCACATTTGAGCATGATGAATAGGCATCCATTCAGGTTGAACATGAAAGTCTATTTGCTTCATGACAAAAAATTGTGTTTTGATTGGGGGCCGTTCACTTATTAGGTTTGCATTTTAGGGGGGGGGGGGGTGTCAAGAAGTATGTAACGTTCTAACTGTTGTCTGTCTTTTAAAAAAATGTTCACGAAAAAATATGTTTAATAATTCACACCAAAAACATTTTTTTTTTAAATTTTCTACCTTTTTAATGATAAAATAAATTATGAGTGTTCAGGGGGGGGGGGGGGGGGGGGTTGTGAGTTGTAACATATTGTAACAAGGGGGGAGGGGGGTGAAAAAAAGTCGTTTTTTTGCGTAACGTAATAAGTGAACGGCCCAATGGTAAAAAAAAATATTTTATCACTTGCATGAATTCGACGTTACTTGAGGAAAATTTTAAACAATTTGTGCAAGTACTTGACTTGATTTTGGTGATGATTTCTTTGTAGGTATCAACAGGTGGTTGGGAATATCGCTATTTTTGCATATTTGTCAATCAAATTTAATTCTATTCGAAAGACAATGATCAAATTGGTCAGTAAGAGTTTAAACATAGCTGATATCTTTCTTTAATTAAGAGAAAATGAGCTTTTTCAAGTATTTTACAATGAACTCGATTAACGGTTAAAATAAATTCAAAAGAATAAACCAAAAAATATTCCAAGAAAAAATGACAATTAATAGACAAAAATCTCAAAATTGAAGAATGTCTCACAATCCTAATGTCATCCACAATTAAAATCATGTATTATATCATCGTTTGACGTTGAAATTAGGAGCTGTTATGTCCATTTTACTGAAAATCCAGTAACCATTTAAATTGTAAACAAAAGAACTTTGGATCAAAAAATTACAAAAACAACAATTTTTCTCATTCATTTCCGAGAAAATTTTTTAATTCATTAAATTATAGTGCAAATCTTTCGTTTTAAAGGACTGTTTTAATAAATTATTTATTTTAGTAACTTGATAAACATTAATACATAAAAGAAATCGTGGAATATAGTGATAAAAATATGTTTTGTGAAATTTTGTGATTGATGAAAAAAAGTTGAATTATGTTGCGTGATTTAATAGCTTGGGTGCTCAATAATTATCTAGGAAAATATGTCGAGAATCTAAATACTACTCAGCTAACAGTAGCACTCTTATCTGGTAAGACAACATTATTTTAATTTTACTTTTCTGTCGCATTTGAAAGATCCAGAAATGAGTCATTAACACGTTTCTTGTGCGCAATTTACAGTTAGACATGAACAATTTTTCATTAAAACCATCGCAATTTCGCTTACCAAGCTTAATTATAGATATAAATGAAAATAAATGTGATTGAGTAAGATTCCATAAAAAGCTGAATTTCTTTTAATTTAATTGGACATGCGATGATGCAATCACTAATAAAAAAATAAGGCAGTCAGCGAAGAGGAAGAAACTCAAACCAAACAAACAACAACAAAAATAGTATATACGCACATTTTCGTTTTCTCTTCTCTTCTGTTTGCTTTGCTTGCTCACGGCCATATGATTTCATCAGTGTATTAAACTCTCAAATGCGACAGAGGAAAAACATTTCAAGTTCAAGGAGATTTATGTTTACGTCTGATAAAAAATAACTTTTATTTTCGCAGGCGAAGTCGAGCTTGAAAATTTGCCGTTAAAGAAAGATGCTCTCAGTCATTTTGGATTGCCAATTAAGGCTTACAGTGGATCAATTGGAAAGATTAAGCTACAGATTCCAGTCAGGCAGTTTCGAACAGCTCCTTGGTGTATTAATATCGAGAAAGTTTACGTCGTTTGCGGACCTGTTAATCTTGATGAGGTAACAATATGGCAATTAATTCGAGTGCCTATTAAATAACCGACTTTCAAAAATTGGAAACCTAATCTTTTTTCATCATATAACTTTCGAATTTTTAAGAAACGTTACCTGTAAAATTAAGCTCCCGGTTTTTGAAAATTTGAAAATTATACGAAGAAAAAAAAAGTCAAAAAATGGGGTTTCAAATTTTTGAAATTCGTTATTTTAATAGGCACTCAATTAATTCTTATCTAATCACAAAAATTAATTAATAAAAATTATAGTGGGACAATAATGCAGAAGAGCTAGCTGATTTACATTATAAGCAATCATACCTTGATAATTTAGAGGTAAAATGGCGAACACAAAATGAAGACAGTTCGTACTATGCAAGTTCCTATTCAGGATGGATGAGTTATGGCACATCGTTAATAACAAATATTGTCGAGAATCTACAGCTTAATATAAAAGACGTCCATATTCGTTATGAAGATTCCATCACAATTCCTAAAAGTAATTTCTGTTGTGGTTTAACAATCGAATCGCTTACTGCACAAAGCTGTGATACAAATTGGATTCCTGGTTTTACGACAAACTGGGCACAAAATGAGGCTACATTTAAATTAATAGAACTTAATTCATTGAGTTTTTATATGGACGCATTAGATCCTGATGATGTGCTAAGTAAATTTGAAAGCAATGAATTAGTTGAAGGAATCGAAAGAATTAAAGCAAAAAGTCATGAATATATAATTAAGCCAGTATCTGCACAAGCTAAATTCAAAAGAGATCGCAGTGAAACGCCTTTACGTACTAGAAATCGTCCACGATTAACTTGCAATCTAATCTTAAATGAAATTTCCTTATCACTTAATGAGAATCAATATAATTTATTAGTCAACGGTTTTCGCGGAATTGATGATGTTGCAAAATACAAAAAATATCGCTTATTACAGCCACAAGTTAATGTAAAAGAAAATGTGCGTGCTTGGTGGATTTATGCAGCTAAATGTCATGGATTTTTAAGGCACAGAGATTCAATGTTGACAGCAAAGAATAATATAAAATATATTAAAATATGTATGAAATTAATAGCTAATCCAAATGAAATATTAACCAGTGATGATAAAGAATTTAAGGAAACAATAGAAAAAGAAAGGAACTTGGATGAATTAAGAGAATTGAGAGAAATTTGCATGTACATTCTTCCACAACCACATGAAATAAAAGCTGCGGCAGCAGCAGCAAATAATCAAGGACGATCCATGCTTGTTCATTGGTTTCCTGGATGGTGGGGATGGTACGGAAATAGTAATGTCTCGCCTGTCAATCAATCTCCTCCATTATCGACTGGATCTACACCAAATATTGAACCACAAACGAGCTTTGAAGATGAATTGCTTAATGCACTTGCTGACACAGTCGAAACGAATTCAATTTTAAAGCGTGATGCTGTTTTTGGCAAGTTCCAATTTACACTTAAAAAAGGTGAGCAAGATCTCAGTAAATGCGAAGACTTAAAAATTCAAATTGGCTGTTTTATAAGTTAACTTAATTAATTTGTTTATTACTTTAATGATTTTTAAATTTAAAACTACAGCAAAACATTACCGTTGTAAAAATTGTAATCAGGGTGCGTTCAGAAATTTGATTTTTTTAACCAGTTAAAAATTTGAATTCCAAAAAACTAATCATTCATGATCCTTTTCTAGAAACAATTTCTATAGACATTTCCCTTTTTTCCTGATCTTGCCCAGGTTCGTTGGATGTTTATAGAGGAGGAGTCAATGAAAAGTTAAAAGAAGCAATTCAATTTCATTTTGAGGAACTTCTGTTGAATGTTGAGTCAAGACCAAGGTCAGGTTCTCATTTAGTAAGTCTGTCACTTGGATCAATTCTTGTTAAAGACTTCCTCACACCAAACACAGAATTTCCAGACTTAATTAAGCCACAATCAAAGGATGAATTATTGTTAAAGACAAAATTACAAAGAAGTCGGATATCCTTAAATCTTTTGGCTACATCTCCACCAATACCTGATGAGAATCCAGAACCTTTATTTCAATTAGAATATGAGAATAAGCCACTCGCATACACAACAGATTATAGACTATTAATTAAATCACGTTCCCTTGATATCGTCTATAATACGGACGTAATGACATGGCTTGTAGAGTTCCTATCGAAACCACACGTTCAAGGTGCACGTAGAAAAATCGAGGCAATGAAGAATAAAACAAAAATGGAACTAAAGAAAAACTTTAATGACATTATTGAAGGTCGTTTGAGTGAGCGAAAGACATGGACATTTGAGATTGATGTATCAGCACCACAAATCTTGTTTGTTGAAAATTTTATAGATCGTCAAGGAACGACAATTGTTGTGATTGATTTTGGACGGTTACAGTTGTCAAATTGTCTCCAAAATCGCGTAAATAATGCTGGTAAAACAACAACAATACAGGACGGCAATCAATTTGATGTTTCGATTAAAGATAGCGAGGATGACGAGTTGTTCTTGACACCATGTTCAACACCGCCTGATTTTGAGACATTAACAAGTCTAGAAAGTCCACCGACAATGGCATCTGATTTATATCAAACTCCATTATCATCAAATCTTAGTCATAAGCCATCAATCCAGTTGTCTGCGGATGAAACTGAAATAAATGAGACAACTTTGTACCATAAAATTTATGATAGATATGAAATCAGCTTGACAGACTTACAAGTACTTGTTTGTAAAGGCAGAGAGCGTTGGAATTTCGCTAGTTCAAAAGGAACATCCAATTTGCATGTCCTTGATAGATTCAATATCTCATTACAGCTTGAAAGACGAATTGTTCAAACAACAGATCCACAATATCCATCACTAACTTTATGTGGAACTTTACCGAAACTTAATGCGCATATAAATGAATCAAAAATCACTTCAATTACGAATATGCTTAATAGTATTTATAACAGCGCAAATGATACGCCAATAAAAGTCGATTCACCAATTTTAGAATCAAATGTCATTGAGGAAGCGGATGTCAATGACTCTTATAGCCCAGATACATCAAAACTTATTTTATTACAATTCTCAATTGATCAAATGTCATTGGAGGTTCAATCATGCGGCAGAAGTATTGTTGAACTTCAAGTTTCTGGAGTCAAAGCTGGACTTACTCAAAGAGCTAATGATACGAACATTACACTTTCTGTTCATGGACTTTTACTTGTTGATGCTATGCAAAGTTATGGACCTGATTTTGAGCTTCTTATTGCAAGTCATCGTCATGTTGGAATGGATAGTTTATCGGGAAGTTTAAGGCAAAGTGAGCCTTGTTCTCCGTGCTCGCCTGGATCTCCAGATCCTTCTATGAATATTCGTCCAACAAGTCCTTTGTCTATTTCAAGGGCTATAAGCTCGCTGCAAAGAGGTGAGTTTGGTTTTTATGCTCAATTTTAATATGGTTCAGTTGTTGAATAATTTGTTATTTATTTTAACGGTTTTTTTAATTTAAATCGTTTGTGTTTGAAAACCCTATTTTTTCAAAAATTAAAACCGTACAACAGCTTTTCTAAAGCATTCCAATGTCTAATTTCTAGAACCCTTCAACAGTTTTTTTTCCACTGGTATAAATATTTAGTTGATTTATCTGTACTATACATCTCTTAAATGCTGAGTGCGTGATGAATTTTTATGCAAATTGCATGGCCCATAACCACTAGTTTATATATTATTTCCTTATGTTAATTTTTATTCTTTGTATCCTTTCTTTTTGCATGAAACTTTTTCATTTGCGTTTATATGTCAATTTTATCGAACATATGTCAGTTAATTCACCTCCTCCAAATGCTTGGAATGCTTCATTCGACGATATAGATGCGCTGATAACAATTGAAGTAACATTCATTGAACCGGAAGGTGATGGTGATAGACTGCAAGTTGCGAATATTCAGTTTAATAATTTGGATATTATTGCGAATCAAGAGACAATTGTTGAGCTGCTTGGATTTGTGAAAAGAGTATTGCCAAAAAAGACATCAAAAAGTCGAGTTTCAAGGCCTGTCTATGATGAAAGTAATTTAACAAACAAGCCAAAAGACGAAAGAAATTTAAGAACTGAAATAACTTTCGATTTTCATCGATTGAATGTCTTGATATTGCGTGCTGTTATGAGAGATAGTTTCTTAGTTGCAAGAAAAGTTGGAACATTTACAATGAGCGAGGCTAAAATTCATTCAACAATTGGAAAGTCTATTAAAGTTGAAGGTTCTCTTGGCGGACTTCAAGTCATCGATTTAACGCCAGAAGGAATTAATCATCAAAGAATATTATCTGTTGGACATGATCCATTGACTGACATCCCGATAGAAACTATAGATCCAGTAATAACATTATCTAATGAGATTTATGGAATTAAGACACAATGTAGAGAAGATCGGCAAGCTTTATCATTTAAAATCTCGAGAAATTTAAATGCTTGTGTCGATATAAAAATTCGAATGGGATCTGTGTGGCTTATTCATTGTGCTAGATTCATGCAGGAACTGAGTTGGTGTGCTACTGAATTTAAGCATTACTTAAAGTAAGTTTTCTGAATTTTAATCAGTCAAATTTAATTTGAATTGTCTGAAAACCTTACAAATGTTTCTAATAAATTTGTATGGTTTTGATATTTAAATTTATTTTGACAGTTAAAATTCAAATTGATTTTAACCGTTAATTTTTTTTCTCAGAAATCTTGCAAAATCAATTAAAGAGAAAGCAACAGACATGGCTTTGGGGCTTGTACAGCCTCGTTCGGGAGATTTAATTAGAAGTGTACAAGAAATGTCGAGTTCACCTCATCACTTAAAAAGACAAAGAACAATTTCAATAACAAGATATCCAGATGATAATTTTACCACATCGCCTTCTGTAAAAATATCCCTAGACATTGTTTTAAATACACCAGTTTTAATTGTACCGAGATCAAGTAGCAGTCCTCAAGTATTAGTCGCACATTTAGGTAAAATATCAATAAGTAATCACGGAGGATTGGAAAATTGTGAATTATTGAATGAAACATTAACAACAATAAATGAGGATAAGCTGCATTTAAGCTTTAGTGCACAAGATTTTAATAGCGAAGAAAATATCCTTTTTGACATAGAAGATGTAGAAGAAACAGTTAAAGGATCTGTGGGCGATGATGATGAATTAAGTTGTGATATTTATACAATTGACATAAGAAACATGAATTTATATTCATTGGATACCACGTCACGTAAAGGTTTTCGTTTTTCAGCTCTGCCACGTTCTGAAGAATTTTATTCATGCCAAGAAGATGCAGTCGCAATTATCCATGACACAGCAATAAGGTTAGAAATTTGTCGTAAAACTGACTCTACATCGATGCACTTTGAATCGAGTGGTGGTTCCTTTGTAAGCATGAATGATGTTTATGAAGAGAAATTAAATCAATTAATAATTAGTGGAAGTATTGTGAATCCACTAAGATTATCTTTAAAACGTCCACAATATGAGCAACTTCTCGATACAATTGAGAATGCATTTAATGTGCCGAATGACTTGCTACGTCCACCACAAGATGGAAGTTCAATTAAATATCCAATGACTGAAAAACAGGAATCTGAAGAACATGATACATTTTCATTCGATGATAATGAGAAAATTAAGAAAATTTTATTCTCACAATCAAGTATCGAAAAGAGAAAGGATGAGATGCTTCCAAAAGTCATATTTAGTCTCCCAGTCTTTATAATTCAACTTAATAATGCAGAAAATTCACCAGTTGTTGAGATATGCTTTCGTGATTTTAATGTCAATTATGAAAAACAGAATCAATGGGAAACGAACCTTCAAGTATCACTTAGAAGTGTCATTATGGAAGATTTGCTACGTCCAATTGACTCGAAACATAGAATTATGGTAACATCTGCAAATGATGAACAGCAACGCTTACAAACTCCATTTTTATCTAATTCATGTCCTGATTTAACTTCCTTTGGACGCGGTGCTAATTTACTGTCTACATCATTGCCTGATAATTTAGAGCAGAATGTTGGATTTAAGCAATTTATTAAGCGACAAAGTATAACAAGGAAATTGCAGAATATCACATCAAATTGTCCAGGAACTCCTCCGCCTTCACCACAACAAACTAAATCAACAGAAGATAATTTAGTGATTTATTCAAGCTTTATAGTTGATCCTCAATGTCCACAATTTGAGTCTAAATATCAATCAATAAGAGCTAAAAGTTCTATTGACTTTAACTGCTTAAGCCTTAATATTTCTGTTGAAAGTTGGTTTGTTCTACTTAATTTCTTTGGATTACTGTCTGATGACGATTCTAATTCCAATAAAGCATCAAATGTCACAACACAAACTGAAAATGAACAAGTATCATTAGAGAAATCAGAATTGGACATAACAATCAAGTCATTAACTTTAGTTCTCGTAAAACCTGAATATGAACTGGCTAGAGCGAACGTATCTAATGCTCGATTTATAGTAACTAAAGTTGGACTCGCAAAAACTATCGAGGGATCTTTAGGATCAATTTCTGTGACTGATTTGACAGTTCATGGCTGCATTTATAGAGAAAAATTTATGACAAGTGGAAATGAAGCTCTCAAGTTTACTTATATCAAAGATTCATCGAAACCAGCGGCTGGAAAGAGGTCATTAAAGAAAGATGCTGAGGTGAATATTAAGATGTCATCTGTAAGATACGTCCATACTAAACGGTAAGATATACTCAATTTAACGGATTTTCAAAAATTAACGGTGTTTGAAAATTCAAATTTCAAGTTCAAAATTTGAACCTTAAGTTTCAAATCCTGAAAATCCGTTAAAATTCAAATCCTTAAAAACCGTTAAAATTGAAGTCAAAAATATTTTTTTAATGCTCTTCATCCAACAGGTTTGTGATGGATGTTCAAACATTTATCAAGGATTTGTTCCAACTTCAAGTGCCTGTCATGAAGAAAATGAAGTCAGATCATCAAATACGTCCAACACAATTGGGATTAGAGATATATGCTGAATCGCCATTAATTCTCTTGCCAATGAGTGCTCGTAGTGAGAAATTGATTATTGCCAATCTAGGACAGCTAACACTAAAGAATGAATTTAAAATGTCGAATGATCGAGAGACAATAAGTGTTAGAAAAGAGAAATATGGACCGATAGAGATGCTCGATGTCATGATGGTGAATTTATTACATACAGATTTATTTGCTGGATATCGTGTTCAAAAGAGTGAAAATACAAGATTGCAGCCAATAATTGAAAACAGCAATTGCATTGACATGGGAAATTATTATCTTTACAAAAGTGGCGATAGTTTATTGAAAAATCAGTGTCACTTAAAGCTACAAATTGAGAGAAACATTGATTCATGGCGGAGTCATAATGTTGATGACATTTCAGTTCATGGATTTTTGACGAAACTTGAAGCTGAATTGACACTTGCACAATATAAACTCATTCGTGGATTTTTATCATATAATTTAGGCGAGGAAATTGATGATGTATATCAGTCATCAGTTTTGACAAATATTTATGATAGCTCACTAAGTTTAAACTCGAGTTTTGCTGGAAATGAAGCAGATAGCACATGGAATAATTTATCAATAGTTCTTGACTTGCAAGATGTTTCTGTGTCTATGAAACACACGCCAGAAAGTATATCATTAGCTTGTATAAATTTCATTAAATCGACACTTAAAGTTGATTCCAAAAGTGACGGATCACAAGATATTGACTTAATATCGCAGGAAATTCTCATAACAGACACAAGAACATGGTTAAATGACAGTGAAATCAATCCATCAATTAATGTTTTTACAAATATTTTAAAGCCTTTAAAGGATCGTGGAACAATTATTCAGGCAGAGATTCATAGCAGGAGGAGAGACGATAATACTCAATTTACAATATTACTCAATAATATGCGTTGTATGATGATCCTTGATTGGCTTGAACAAGCTCGAGATTTTATACTTCAAATTGATGAACAACCAGCAGAACTTCAAGTTTTACATAAAAAGGAAGTTCCAGTTAATAACAGTGGAACATTTGAGCTTAAATTAAATGTCACTGACTCTGAATTAGTCTTTGTTGAAAGAACTGACCAATTTGATACAAATGCAGTCATCCTTAAATCCACAACAGTCCTTAATTTCAAGCCACATGAAATTAATAAAAGTATGTCGATAAATTTAAATAATTTAGAAGTATTCAGTTGTGTTTTTAATGCTGAAGATGAGACAGCACTTTCCATCATAGATCCAGTAACAGTAAATATGGAAGTACGTAAAGGAACACTTGGAATTCATTTCCAAAAGCACTTCCTTATTAGATTGTCATATCATGATGTAAAAATGTTCCAAAGAATGCTACAGTCACTTCCACAACAAACTCATCATGCTAGGAACAGAAGAAGTGGATCTGGTGTAATTATTAGTGACGGACGGAATTTACTGAAATTAAAATCACTTGGATTTAAGCATGAAGATTGTTTATTGGCATTAGAAGTTAGTGATAATCAGCTCGATGAAGCAGCATTGTGGCTTACACAAAATGCAGAGCCATTAAGAAGTCCAGCACATAGAAAATTAAATGAAGAAGATGGAATGGATATAAATACAATAGAAGTGAAAGCATCAAGGATATCAATTTGTGTCATTGATGATTGTAAGGATGCTGATGTTCCTTTAATAGAATTATCACTAACACATTTAGAATTGGTCCAGGATATAAATTTTAAGGAACGAACACCAATTAGTGGAAATATTCGAGAAGGACATTTAAAAACAGTCCTTGGATCAGATTATTATAATCGTGGATTAAGTGGATGGGAACCAATTGTTGAGCAATGGAAATGTGAGGCTAATTGGAGTTACAATGCAGCACAAATTGCTTCACAGTCATCGAGATTAAATTTAAAGATAAAAAGCAATGAAGTTTTAAGATTAAACGTGACTAGCACTTTGATGGAGATTTATGAGATTGTTAAAGACAATTGGATGCAGGATTATTATTCTACAAATTCATCAGTTATGATTAAAAGAAGTCCATTCGTTCCATTCGCAATTAAAAATGATACTGGAGCTAGATTATTCTTTACAACTTATGTATCAACTCCTGGAAATAATACAATTTATAATCCATCGCAGCAAAGTCGTACTCCAAAAGAATGGAAAATTGTTGAAGCTGGAGATACAATAACATTCAGTTTCATGCAGACACAGACTAAGCAACGTCACATCGATTCACATAAATCAATTTTACATCAAATATCCGTGAGAGTTGAAGGATGGGCGGAAGTTGGTCCAATTTCTGTTGACAAAGTCGGTACGTTCTTTAGACATGCCGGTCCGGAAATTGTGGATACTTATTCAACAGCACCGAGGTCGAGAATTGTGTTTGCAGTTAGTCTTGAGGGATCAGCGAGAAAATTGATAACGGTGAGTCTATAATTTAGAATTTAAAATGTAACGAATTTGTAGAATTTGAATTTTTAACATTTTTTTTAAAAATTTCTAAAGTTCAAACTTTGAACCTAAATAATTTGAATTTTAAATATCCGTTGAAATCTTAATATGAAAAAAATATCCTGATCCTCAACAGGTGAGATCAGCACTAAAGTTCATAAACAAACTAGACCATCCAATATTGATGAAAATGGATCATCTTTTTGGACATTTAAATATTCGTTCCTGGCCTCCAGCTAGAACTGTTATTGTAGCATCAAATGAGAATTATAGCGTGCCTCTAAGTCATGTTCATGCATTTTTATACGTAAAGCCACTTCCACTGAACTTTAGTCTCGATGATGTTGCTGTTAATTCTAATATTTTAACGAATAATCAAATAATTGATAGACTTGATGGAAATGAATATTGGAATAGATTTGGTAAATTTTGTGATGGTGGAACTGTCGGCAACTTTCAATTTACTGAAAAATCGATTCATTGGAAGGATGTTCATGATCCAACAGAAATTCATCAAGAGACACGAACATGTTGCAGCATAAATAATAAAATTTATAAATTAGTCTTTGCAATTAAAAAGGAATCGTATCCAAGTAAAGACAACTCATTAAATGCATTACTTCCTGGTCATACAATAACTCTTTGGCCACCATTGAGACTGCACAATCTACTTCCATGTGATTTATTATTTAGACTTCCGACTGGAACTCAAGGACGTATTTCATCCTCAAATACAGCAAATATCCATGAAGTTGACTTGGATCAGCCATTAGAAATAACAATAACACTTGATTCATTCTCTGGTGCTGGACAAATTTACATTCAGTCAGTAGCATCAGGCACAGCAGAAGTAGAATTAAGATTAACGGATGTAAATGGAAAAATTTTAATTCTTAAAGCCTTAATTCAAGTCTTTCGTGGATGTGGCATGCAAATATCTATCTCAGCACCATTCTGGCTTATTAATCGAACAGGATTGCCTTTAATATTCAGGCAGGAAGGCGTCTCAACAGAATTTGCTGGTCAATTTTCTGAAAATGAGCAAGCTCGATTAGTTTCGCCTTTAATGTTCTCATTCAGTGATCCAGACAGTTCAATGGCATTAACAATACGATTAGGAAGGAGATATGGAACTAATTTGCCATGGTGTCAGCCATTTAATCTCCACAAAGACATTCTTCATCGTCAATTGAAATCAAATTCGACAAATGAAACGTTCATAATTGGAATAGAAGTGAGAAGAGGTCGTGGACGATATTCACAGACAAGCATTGTTACATTCTCGCCAAGATTCCAATTATACAATAAAAGCTCTTACAAGCTACAATTTGCACAAAAATGCTTTGCAACTGTTTTAACAGATCAAATAGCTCAATCGACTTTTATTGAAGCTGTGCCTGGATGTCATTTACCCTTCCATTGGCCACGACTTGATAAAGAACAACAATTGTGTGTACGGTTACCAGAAGTTGAGGAATGTTTATGGTCAAGTGGAATTCCAATACAAGAAACACAATCACTTTACATTAATGTAAGAGATATAAATGGAATCATGCATTTCTTAAGATTGGAAATTATCTTACAAGGTGCTACTTATTACATGCTTTTTGGAAATGCTGAAGTTCTTCCACCGCCAATTAGAATTGATAATTATAGTGAAGTGCCAATAAAATTCTATCAAAATAATTCCAGGAATATAATTAAGACTTCTGTTAAGCCACATTCATCGATGGCTTATGTACTTGATGAAATTAATGGTGCACAGTCAATTTGCTTGGAAGCACCCGATGGAGATACAGCAAAATGTCCACTTTATAGACAAAATGATGCACAACCTCGATTAACTTACCAAAATTTCATTTACATCGCATTTACTCACACATTTGAGAATGTATCAAACTTTAGTGCTAATTATGATGATGAATATGACATTAAGGCACAACAACTAGTTCTTGGCGTTATCGGAAATCGAGTTGTGCTAGTTAAAAAGCAGCCTGGAGATCGATCACAATTGTGGAGAATGAATAATGAGAAACAATTGGAACATGAAGGTTCGTCGCCTCCAACAGAGCCTGGAAAAGCTTCACAGAGATTTGTACTAGATCTTGAAAAGCCTCCGCAACCACTGCAACCTAATCAGCTTGTTGTACGTCCAGCAAATTATCAGAGAAGATCTACACAAACTTGGTACTTTACAGAAGAAGGAAGATTAATGTGTGAGCATACAAATTTATGTGTTCAGCCTAGAAATGGATTCTTTGGACTGAGAAATGGAACAGATGCAGTATTAGCATTGATTGTTCGTGATACAAAGATTATTAACAGCTATGGAGTTCCATTTGAGCAAGCAATTGAAAGACAAAAAATGCGACCTGGTTCTGGATATCTTTCAATTAATTTCAGAATGGACGGTCCAATAAAGACATTACAAATTAAGGATGTTAAGTTTAAGAATGATTTGACACTTGCTGTTGATCCTCATTGGCGTCATGTCTCTCATATCCTTCCAAATTCTTATCATCCTGAACATAACGAGGAAACGAATGTCAACAAGTCAATTGATGAATATCACATAAACTTGAACTTAACAAAAGGAATTGGATTCTCATTAGTTTCTAAAAGACCATACGAGGAACTTGCTTATGTTTCATTT
Source organism: Chironomus riparius (assembly GCA_917627325.4). NCBI lineage: Eukaryota > Metazoa > Arthropoda > Insecta > Diptera > Chironomidae > Chironomus > Chironomus riparius. The sequence goes on from OU895879.1 coordinate 39,832,116, forward strand.
GAGGATATACAGACTGAAATCATTAATACACCTGTTATTAAATCACTAGATTTAAGCGTACGTGATGTTCAGATTGATAATCAAATGCTCGAAACTTCATGTCCAATTTTCATGTACACAATTAAGAATTCATCGGATACACTTGTTGAGGATAAGTTGCCAGCATTGCAGTTTAATATGAAAATTCTGTCAAGTCCGAATAAAAATGCTGTTATTTTTGAGGTGAGTTTTTAACGTATTTTTGAAACAAAGTTCAAAACTTTTTTAAACTTATAAAGTCCGTTAAAATTTGAATTTTAATAATTCGTTATTTCTTCAACAGCATTTGATATTAAGTCTTCGCCCACTGACTGTGTACCTTGAAGAAAGACTGCTTCTTCGCTTAGCTGACTTTATTGGAATTGGCAAAACGACTCAAGATCCAGCAGCACTTCAAGATGAATCAGATTATGAAGCACAAAGGATTGTAACGAAAGTATTGTCAGCAAATGCCAAAAGATATTATTTTGGTGATTTATCGCTAGTTCCAAGTCAAATTAGATTGAGTGTAATAACAGCCTCAAAGTTACCAATAAATTTAAATGAGATTAAGAAAGGTCTTGGACTGACGCTGATTAAATTTGAGGATGCTGTAATTAATTTTGACAAGTTCTGTGATCGTCATCATTTTGAGACATCGGAAGTTTATTGGGCTGCAATTAAGTCACATTATAAGCAGGAATTAAAATGGCAAGCAGCTTCGATTCTTGGCTCAGTTGATTTTCTAGGAAATCCACTTGGTTTTGCAAATGATTTAACTGAAGGAGTAAGCAGTTTATTAAAGGAAGGAAATGTAAAATCTCTAGTCAAAAATGTCACTCATGGAATCAGTAATTCTACAGCTAAATTAACAGAAACTCTCAGTGATGGTCTTGGGCGTGTAGTTCTAGATGAACAATATACAGAAACAAGACAAAGAATTTTAGAAGTAAGCACAACAAGCGGTGGAAATTCAACTGGTGATCATTTAGTTGCTGGATTGAAAGGTTTTGGTTTTGGACTTCTTGGAGGTGTTACATCAATTGTTAAACATACTTATTCAGGCGCACAAGCTGATGGAATTCCAGGTTTTTTGTCTGGTCTTGGAAAAGGAATTGTTGGAACTGTAACTAAGCCTGTAATCGGTGTTTTGGATCTTGCTAGTGAAACTGGTAAAAAGTTCGATATTTTTCAAACTTGAAAAATCCTTTAAAATATGATTATTTTTTGTTCACAGCAAACGCAGTTCGCGAGACAAGTAGAAGTTCAAATCGAATATTACCAGATCGAAAGCGTCCACCAAGATGTGTGACTGGATCAGCAGGAGGTTTACTTCCAGCATACACATCTCTCGCCAGTAAAGGCCAACAACATTTATTAATGATTAACAAAAGAGATTATAACGAGAAGCTATTAGCATACGAACCATGTTTATTGGAATCAAAAGAATCAAAACTGAGATTATTAGTAAGCACTGAAAATATTTGGGTATTTTCAAAGTCTGATGACATTCCGATGGTGATATTTTGCTATAATTTATCCGAATTAATAACATGTCGTCATATTGAGGTTCCATTTGAAGGAGGCAGTTCCTCAAACTCTAAAAAATCAAATTCACATTATATTGAGCTATGTCTATCGCTTCCATCAAAAACATCACTGACACCAAGTGCTCCTGAAATGGTTAAAAGACCTCGAGTAAGATGTCAAAGTGAGGAGATTGCTAAAAAGGCTGTTCGTCATGTAAGTACGATGTTTTATGGATACGAAGCATTGAATTAAAACATTGAGTTAAATCTAATGCTTTCGTACTTAAATCCAATGTTTTGGTCCTTAAATCCAATGTTTTTGATCCTCAAATCGAATGTTTTGATACAAATACTTTATGGTGAATTTATTTTTCAAATTTTAGATAACGTACGCAAAGAGCGTGTTTGAGGAGAAGGAGCATGCTTTGTCAGAAATTGCTTAAAACTTGACTTACATTGAGAAATTGTGAAATACCAAAGACGTGAACTTTTTATATAAATATATTTTTTTAGACACTAAAACCATAATAAGGCATAATACCAAATTAATAAATGCTGTACTTATCAAAGATCAAAGGAATTAAGGGATTAAAAAAAAGACATCAATGTTGAATCATTGCGTATTTATATTCATCATTAATTTTAAAGTTGTTAACCACTCGAAAATCAAATAAAATTGAATTAAAAAACTTAGTTCTTTTTATTCATCACTAGCTACATCCCATGTTACTTCTACATCATCAGTTCTGTATCTTTGTGTGATTGTTGCTTCGTCCCATTTCATTCTAGTTCCAGTTGTGAACATTTCCCAGCCAGCATGAGCAATCATTATTCCATTGTCAATGCAGAATCTTTCGTCTGTAGCAAATAACTTTGCATTTCGTTCTTTACACATGATTCCCATCATTTCTTGCAGTCTTTCGTTACATCCAACACCGCCAACAATTAAGACTTCATGTGATCCACAATGTGCCATTGCTCGTTCTGTTATTTCCACTAGCATAGCAAATATTGTTTCTTGTAATGAAAAGCATAAATCTTCATGTGATGGCAGTTCTTCGTCCTCAACTTTCTTCTTTCTATTCTTATTGGCTTTATGTGGTAAGGCTTTCTTTTCAATCTCTGATAAAATACCTGAGAAGCTTATATCCATTCCTTTAACAGAATATGGCAGTGGATAGTACTTTGTGCCTTTTTTAGCAAGCTGCTCGATGTTATAGCCTGGACTTGGATCATTTGAAATTTTAATGATTCTTGCAAAGCGATCAAGGCAGTTTCCAACAGCAATGTCAATAGTTTCACCAAATATTCTATACTTTCTGTTTGAATAAGCTATAACTTGTGTATTGCCACCACTGACATACAGAACTGTTGGATTCTTAGCTTTGGTAATCAGCCTTCCCATTTCAATATGTCCTATACAATGATTGACTCCCAAAATTGGTTTATTCCATACTTGAGCTATTGTTCTAGCTGCTATAGCTACTGTCAATAAAGGCGGTGCCATTCCTGGACCTTTTGTATAGCATATTACATCAATGTCTTTGATCTCAACTTTTGAAACTTCAAGTGCTTCCTTTAATATCCCTAGAATCTTCTCTCGGTGATGTTCGGCCGTTTCTAGAATATTTAATTGTGGTCAGATAAGAAACTGTGACTTAATATGGTTGATGAGTAAGGTATAAGTCACCTTTTGGTAAAAATCCAAATCCCGGTGGAGTTACATACGTTTTTCTAACATTAGCAAGTACTTTGCCATCTCTGATGATTCCTACACCAATTTTATTGGCACTTCCTTCAAATCCCAGTGTAATTACCATTTTAAAGTGCAATTAAAGATTTTTTGGATATTGTAAACATTAAGTTGATTTCTAAACGCACTGGAGTCAGAAAAGTAATGGCTCGTGATTGATGGAAGCGCATTATAGCTTGTATAGAATATGTATTAATACATAAATTTGAGAAAATCTATAATTGACAAATAACAACATTATTCAAAAAATAACGGTTTTAAAATATTTGAAAATTATGAAATGCAACGTGCGTATTTTTACGTAAAGTAAGTCATTGCTGGAAGAGTTTTTTAACTAGATCTTTGAAAGAAGTGACCAGCATCAAAAAGATCTAGCCAACAGATAGACAGTCAGACAAAACATTAGGAAAATTTACATTTTGAAAACTCGTTAATAGAAAACAACGATAAAATAGCGAAATTTTTGCATAAAATCAAATTACTCAGTCATTGGACATCCTATAAATTGGTGAGTAAGTTTATAGTGATTAATATGATGATATCTATAGAATTATAGTGAAGTCAAGTGAATATTCATGCTAATTTAAGCGGTTTTCGTGAAAATTCGATTCTAACCCTTCAAAAATTTCAAAACATAAAAATGAGCATAAATCATAAAAGATCAGATGCAAAATAAAATTTTGGTGAATTCAACTAATTAAAATATCATTTCTACCTGCTCATACAGTTCCATAAATGTGTTTTATTAATTTTTCATTTAAACAACATCCAGTCAATAAATCGAGACTCAAGCAGCATAAAAGCTCGATATAGAGGAACTCATGTGACATAAGACGGGTTAATAAGCTAGTCAGTTTTATTTTTCTTTTAGACAGAACCACAGATTTTTCAAATTTTTATTATTATTTATTAGATTAGAGTTTAGTCGCTAGAAAAATCATGAAATGAATTTAGTCGACGGTATCAAAGCTGCATTTTCTCTCCTATCATCTATATTCATTGTCATTTTAGTCTGTTTTCTTGGTAAAATCTATCAATTTATTATTGAAATCTTTTATATGACACGATCACACATTCTTTTGTCTGTTCCTTCTTTCTTTTCAGGCTGGTTCTTAGTCTACAAATTTTTCCTGCTACGATTTAAAGTTGTACGTGAATTATTAGGGCAGTTAAACGATACGCCTGAAAAAAGCACCAACAGCAGTACTGAAACAAAGGTCAAGTCTAAGAAAATTCGTCGCGACTAACTCATCAAGTGCTTCAAGTGTCATTATCCTCTAAATATAATAAACAAAAAAAATTCATTATGAATATCAGATGCGCAAAACCACAAGATTTAATGAACATGCAGCATTGCAATCTACTCTGTCTGCCTGAAAATTATCAAATGAAATACTACTTCTATCATGGATTAACATGGTTAGATCTGCTTGCTATTCAACATGTGTCTGACATGTCTAATTAATATGCTATTCTTATAGGCCTCAATTATCTTACGTTGCTGAGGATGATAAAGGCAATATTGTAGGATACGTGCTAGCTAAAATGGAAGAGGTAATATCTTGTTGTGAAATAATGAAAATCTAAACTTATTGCAATATTTTATGCAGCCTGAGCCAGGTGAGGAGAGCAAGCACGGTCACATTACTTCATTAGCTGTAAAAAGGCCCTTCAGAAGACTGGGATTAGCTCAGAAGTTAATGAATCAAGCGTCAGCGGCAATGGTTGAGTGCTTTGATGCACAATATGTCAGCCTTCATGTCCGCAAAAGTAATCGTGCTGCACTCAATCTTTACACGAACTCACTCGGATTTAAAATTCTCGAAATTGAACCAAAATATTATGCGGATGGCGAAGATGCATACTCAATGAGACGTGATTTATCGGAATTGGCGAGGAAGATCAACAAGTCAGATAACTTTGTGGCTAATGAAAATTCATACGCAATCAAGCATCATAATCACACTCATCATAAGTCTGATGGACATTGCTGTTAAAATGATCAAAAAAATAAAAATAATTATGTATGAGAAAGTAATTAATTAATCATATTTAGGTTCGCATAAGAATGATAATAAATTTTTTTGCTAATTTACAACTAAAGAAACTTAAATATTTTAACCGATTTTTGGAATTTGAAATTTATGTTGAGATTAACGGATTGAAATTTTTCATTAGGGGCCATTCACTTATTACGTAACGCTTTTAGGGGAGGGGGGGGTCTAAGATTTTGTTACGGTTCAAACAAGGAATTTTTTTTTTCATACAAATTTTGTTACGAGGGGGGGGGGGTCTAAGAAGTCATTTTTTCGCGTTACGTAATAAGTGAACAGCCCCTTAAGTTCAACGGTTTTTGGGGATTTGAAATTTATGCTGATTTTAATGAATTTTTGGAAATTGAAAATTTTGCTTCAATTTTAACGGATTTTTAAAAATACAAAAATATTAGCAATAAAATTAACGTCTTTTTGAAATTCAAATTCCCTCGGAATTTTTGCATGCCTTTCAAATTCATCAATTACGTTGAACTCGATACTCTCTCAAAAAAGTCATAATGTTAAGAGAGTGAGATTGACATGCTGAATATCTTCACATACACAAGTCAGTTGAGTTTGAACAACGGTTACATCAAGACATGAATTATTATTTTTCTCGGTGCCGATCGTCTTAAAAAAATAAGTGGAATTATTTTTTATCAAGAAGAAAAAAAAATATTTATCGACGAGAGCTGCTTGATTATCGATAAAAGAAGTCAAGAAAAAAAAATATTTTATGTGTTATTGTAAAAAAAGTTTAAAATTTTTGCACACAGATAGAAAAGAAATTTATGATTTAAAGATCAGTGCTTGTTGTTTATTTACATATTTTTATAAAAAATAACGTTTGAGAGAAAGGAAGTGAAATTTTCTATATCAACACGCAACTAGTGCCCGAAAAAAAAATATATCAAATTTTAAATCAGTGAAAATAATCTAATTTTATCAATATGATTCACGTTGGCGATAACACTTGGAATTTACGTGTGCTGATCACGGATTTGCAAGTTGAAAAGACACTGCGTGTCAAAGGAGATTTGCACATTGGTGGCGTTATGCTTAAATTGTCTAAAACTGAAGGTATGTACTCTAGTGATCTTAATTATCCACAGCCTTTACTTCCATGAACTAATTTTTCAAATGAGTAGATCGGAAAAGAAATTCATAATCTTATTTTTAAAAATAACTTAGTCACATGTGTGAGTTTCTCTCTTGCTCTTGCTTTCATCATCTCGTTCGGAGTGAATTTTGCTGCTTGACTGTAAAATGAAAAAAGATCGTAGGCGAAATTTAAAAATTGCGTCATTCCGTAGCGCGTATTCGAATGTGTCAAGGACAAATTACACAATTTTGTTCTCATTTTTATTGATTCATGATTAATTCTACGACAAGATTAATATCTAGACAGGCTGAACTTCAGCAAAGCTAAGCAACAATTATTTTTTCTCCTACACAACTCCAACATTAGTTTTTTGCTTGTCTTGCTTCATTTCACATATTCAGGAACGAACGGCAAGTATATATGCACACAACAACAACATCATAAAATTGAGAGAGAATGAAGGAACTTGGAAAGAATTGAGAGCTTGAAATGCAATTTTTCTTCCTATACTAACTGATAAGTCTGATTGTAGGATTTATCTTAGTTTGGGAATTGTATGTGAAGGCATGCAGAAGGTGTCTGAAATGGGTAGTCAATAAAAAGCAGGTATTTCTTGTCTTCTTCTATTCGTTGTCGGACGAGGAGCAATTGTCTTAATTGCGGACTGTTGCTATGCTGCTTATGACTGCTTATTTAATTTTGCAATCTTCTAATTCTCTTTTCTTAGTTTAACGGTTTTTAAATACTCAAATTTTAACGACTTTAAAAACTTTAAATATTAACGGATCTAAAATATTCAAATTTTAACGTCTTTCGAAAATTCAAAATTTTAAGTTCAAATTTTGAACTCGCTTTAATTTCAAATTTTGCTAAAGCGTTAAATTTTAAAATTTGAATTTCCAATCTGAATGACAATTTTACAGAGATCGAAGCCGATTTTTTCTTTAACTTGAAATTCTGAGCTTCCTATAGCTACATGCTGACAAAATATTACACAGAATCATAGTAAAGCATGTAAAGTTCAATTTAAATACTTGAAATGGGTGTCAAATGGCTTTTTTCTATCAAAAAAATCAAAAATTGAGTTAAGCCGAAAAAATCGGCTTCGATCTCTGCAATTTTATATCCAATTTATGCTAAAAGAGTCGCATTACAAAATATAACCACACAGCGATCGCATGCCTTAGAATTTCTAAAGCTTGGGATTTTTTTTTCAACTTTATTGCTGTACAGAAATGATTGCCTCATAAATAATGAACCTGTTGCAGAATTATCTTGTATCTAACATAAGTCTTAAGAAGGAAGAAAAATGAAATATTTTAAGGCAATAGTTGCGTACATACATGACATATGTCAATGTACAGTGAAATATTTTCTGAAATTAATTGATGTTTATTTTATAATAAATGGCACGTCTCGAAAATCGCAGCATGAAGTCCATTTTTGAGCATCCGTCAATAATAGAGAGGATGTGCTTAAGCATCCGTAACATCTAAATTAATCGCCAATAGATTTTGTATTGAGTGCGAGACATAATTAAGTCATAGCCAGTAGACAATGGCAACATTGAGGAAGTATCTATTTACCCAACAATGACACAATAGAGCACAAAAATTTGAATAGTCAAGAATAGCTCAATTTAAAGTCTGTGTTCGCAATTTATGAGGGTGAATCCACTTCAGTATTGTCCACAAAGTCTGTTGAGACAATAATAGCACGCACAATATTTCAATAATTCCGGCATGATGTGTTCTTCTCTAACGATAGCTAATTTCATGGTCGAAGTCGTAAAAATAAAAATCCAATTAATTTAACGACTGCTGTCCAGCCTGACTCTCTTTTTTTTCGGCGCTATCTATTTATTCTTATGCTTGAAAATATATTTTTGGAACAATAACTTTTATTAGGCAACACGCGGTAGCAATAAAAGAAAAAAATGATGGTCAGACCGCGAATTTTCCAATTGAATGCACTTTCTAGCTGTGCTAGACTACAGATGGTCGCGTGGTTGACAAAATGGAAAATTACACAGTTGTCTAGGGTATTATTAAGTTAATCTAAATGTCTCTTTTGTTGTAGGCTATTCTCATAGAAGAAGGAGAACTTGATAGCGTGATAATTTGATTCCATAATATTTCGCACTTGGAGTCATAAATTGAATTAATAGTGTCGTGAGTCTCACATGATGATTTCTATCGAGTATTAATTTCTAAAGTAAATTTGCTGTATGATCGCTGTTTGTCCAGGTTGGATGTAAATTAAGTCATTAATCTTGTGAAAAACGTGCAAATTTGCAGGTTTTGGAAATTGTTGCTATTTAACGTACTTTTTGAATTTAAAAAAATTCTAAAGTTCAAAACAAGGGTGTAATACTGATGAAATGATCAAAAATGATCAAAAAATGACCAAAAATGATCAAAAAAATTATCAAAAATGATCAAAATTGATCAAAAAAGATCAAAAATGATCAAAATGTAATTCTTCAGTTCCACACCCTTGGTTCAAAATCTGAACTGAAAACCTTAAAAATTCAAATCTTAAAAATCCGTTAAATTTAAAATCGTTTTCTGTTGTTATACTTTAATTCCACTTGACGTCATCGTTGCCTTAAAAAGATTTCATTGCTTACAGTAACTTATCATACTCACATAGCTTCATTATAGAAACAGTAAACAAATTCTTGAAACTCGTAAAAGCAACAATATTTGCGAGATGCTGCTTGTTGTAGAACGAATTAGAAGATGTTTTTCAAGATGCTTGATTTAACAGTATGATGACGAAGAAAAAGAAGTGATTTTTCTTTTATATTAAGAACCAGTTGCCAATACATTTAGATACATTCAAGATATACATCGAAGGCGGTGTTGTCTCTTATTAATTTTTTTAAAGTGGTGAGAGGCAACAGCAATACAAAATAAAATCAGCAAACTTAATAGAAGATTTTTTGATGAGCAAAACAAAACTCAGCTTATTTCATCTTCTTCATATTTTCATATGTGCAAGTTATTTTAAGAATGTGATGTCATTAATTCCTCTCTCCTTTCGTCTACAGACGTTTTGTTGTTTTGCTGTTTCATTAACATTAAAATTAAATTTTTTGGCATTTTCTTCTTCAATTTTCATGTAAAAATGTGTCAAAAACCTTGAGAACAAAACGAACCTGTCTAGTTGACAAATATGCTTCATTCATCCTTCATAGACATTGAGCTTATCTACGACATCTGCATTTACTATGGGATGAGTTCATAAATTGTGTCATCTTTAAATTTTGGAGTAGAAATCTTTAACCGACTTTTTTAATTCAAATTTTAACCGAATTTTGGTATTCAAATTTTAACCGAATTTTGGTATTCAAATTTTAACCGAATTTTGGTATTCAAATTTTGAACTTAAAGAATATTTCTTCTAAAATTCAAATATTTTTGTAACTGTTTTCACAAAAATGAACCAAATTGCATCTCCAGACCCTCTAAAACCCTCTAAAACTTAAGCATCATTTACAAACAACCCAAAAGCTTTCTTAAAATTATATTAATGACTTTCCTACACATTATAATACAAGAAAATCTCAAGAGCCGTTCCATGTGTCACGAAAAACAATTTACGATTTGTTAAAGGCAGAAAGCGTGATTCAAGTGTCTAAAATTGATGAACTTCTGGCACGAATTTTTGTATTTTTCTCTTCTCCAGTTTAATTAAGTAATGCTGATTTGTTTGATGACGCTTTTAAACTTAGCTATGTGATCTTCAATCATCTAGATCTAAATAAAAGTGCTGTATAGCGCGCGCGGACATGATCGCAAATTACCTTCACGATTTTTTATTTTTTTTCCTACGAGAGTCCATGTGGGCGTAAGTCACAACAAAAATATTGTACGACTTGTAGCGTATGTAAATTTTGGCTGTGCTATTTTTAGTCAACATCCATGATCATTCATTTCTTCATCAATATCTTTTTTTTCCTTCTCTCTTTTTTTACATTTCTTCGAATAAATTTATAATTTTTCTTCTTCTGTTTTAATTATAAACAACAAATGTAGCAGAAAGAGGCTTTAACTTAGTAGTAAGCTACACATGTAAAGAGAATTTTTCTCGGATGTCTGCTTTTACACTTTGGAAATAAATTTCAAGTGTATAATCCCCACACAAAAAAAATGTATAAGAACTTGTGAGATTTTTCAAGAGCGTTGGCCGATTTAAGGTATTGCTTGCTAATTTATTGGGTTTGATCTGTTTGGATTTTTTCTGCTTTATTTTGTGAACTTAATGGAAACTCTCTTGACTTCTAGAAGTTTCTAGGAGGTGAAAGATTGTCCTTAATATAACTATGCCTTTGAAGTCGTTATCAAAAATATTTGAATATTTAAAACAGAAGTTCAAAATTTGAACCTTAAAATTTCAAATCTCAAGTAACCGTTAAATTTTCAAATCTCTAAAATCCGTTTAATAATCAAGAAGTTCCAACTAGCGTTCAGCATTAGCGCCACAACAAAAACTTTTTCTGTAATATCCTTCAATCCTCAAGGATTTTCTAAGCAACACAAGATTTATGATAAGTGTAGGAAATCCCAAACGAACACACATTCGATGAAAAATAGTTTGTTTTCTATTTTTAAACATAACGAAGAAAAGATTCATAATGTGAACAGAACAGGTACACAAGTCTCCATTTAGATAGACATTAATTTCTCTTTTTTCATTCTATCTTCTACCGGCCTTGAGTCCTCTCGTGTGTCAATAGTATGACGCTTCTGTAATAAATCTTCTTATGGGACGTCTATTGAACAGAATGCGCCTACGATAAATAAAAAAAAATAGGAATGAAGATAAAAATGAATTGTGTGTAAAGGAAGAACTCACATTTAGACAAATAGTAAATCAATTGAAGTATTCTTTGAAAATCTATAAAGAACCCCTTTTGTGCAATCGACGATTTTTGTGTGTTGTTGCATTAAGGCTTACTCATAAAAATAATATAATAAGAGATTGAGACCCCTTGAAGGAATTATTTTCAATCTAAAGAACCATAGATAACATGATTTTTATTCTTCTTTTATTGTAGATGCCTCTTGAGTTTATTAGAAAGTCATTTTCGTTCGTTTTGAAAAATTTAATGATTGAGTATTGTTTGTGATGCTGGATTTTGTGCTAGAGCGCATTGTTTAAAGTTTTTATTAAGTTCAGTGAAAAACCTATAAAATTTAACGGTTTTTTCCATTTCTGAACAATTTTAAATCAAAAATGGCGAATTTTTCTCACCTCAAAAAGTTTTTCTCAAATATTTCCATCAATATTGAGTTTATGTAGTAAACATTAAGTTTTTCTGACTTAAAAAAGTGGCAACAAATAGATCACACATCCCTTTATACTGCCAACATCTTAAATTTCAAGTTTCCCAACCTTTTAAGTTACCAAACTTCTAGGTCAAAATGAACTAAGATAAAAGCACATTATCCAGTAGGAATAAGCCCTTAAAAAATATAAAATCTCATTTTTATTACTAATGAAAATGTGTGTATGTATATCAATTTCATAGTCATTGTGTGATCACCCTCCCAAGTTGAGAAATGAACACAAATGAGCAACTGAAGAGTTTATTGGATGCGGGTAATTTTTTGGGAAGTTAAAGAATAATTTTTAAGGTTCCTTATTGTTTAAGGATCACTTTAACGACGTCGTCTGATGATATGGGCTGATTTCTCAGCATCAATGCAGTCATTTAAAAATAAAGGGCCACATGAAGCGTAAATTGATTGTATGCTGAAAATTATGGGAATTTGGTGCTATGAAATCGGATATTTTCACTCCTTTCGACTCTCTCTTTGGATATTAATTTTCGGAATGTATCAAAAAGCATTAATGTCATCATCATGTCAAGGAATCAATGCTCATCAAATTATTCATTTATTTAATGAACACAAACGTTTTGTTAGATTCCAATCTTGTTGAATAGATGAACAGGAAAGTGCAGTAAATTTATTAGACTATTCACTTTGATGATCAAACTCTAAACAGAACAAAAAAAGGGTTTGGTTAAGTCATGTCTGAAAAATGGATTGGAATAAAAAATTTCCATGTGATTTATTCTATTTTGTGTTTTGGAGAAATGAAAAGAAATTCCTTTTTGATTTTTAAACGATATTCTTGAGTTGGAAAATATGCAATGCTGCAATTTGTCTGTCTGTCACATATTTTAAACTGAATTTGAATATTTTTTGATCGTTATTTTTCAAATTTTTTTCGATCGTTATTTATGGGGCTGTTCACTTATTACGTAACGCGAAAAAATGACTTTTTAGACCCCCCCCCCTCGTAACAAAATTTGTATGAAAAAAAAATTTCCTTGTTTGAACCGTAACAAAATCTTAGACCCCCCTCCCCCCCTAAAAGCGTTACGTAATAAGTGAATGGCCCCTATCCAATTATTTTGTGTTCGATAATTCATTGTCTAATGCTATGCAAAAAGATGCGCTACTTGCTACTGTTAATAAGCAACAACCACCTCAGTACTGCTTCAATTCTTTTTCTCAATTTCTTTTGTGGCTGCTTGTTAGTATGTGACATATAGGAAGAATTAATTTATTTTTTTCGGGTGAATGTTTACATGACGGATATTTACATTTTTCAAAGGCTTAATAATAGCATGGAAAGAATAAAGGCAGAAACAGAATGAAAAGAAATTCCAGATTTGTTGTCTAGCACATTTAGTAAACATTCAGTCAGTCACATAAAATAGAAGAAGTGACAAAGAATAAGTTCTGATAAAATCACCTGAAACCCTGACAATGACATTAACATTTAATACCTTGAAAAAGAGCACGAACTGCTGAACGGAATATTAAAAATCTATAAAAAACAGAGAGAAAAAGAACAAATAAAAAATTATTGAGAATAGACAGTAAAAGACGGATAGAAGAAGAACAAATACTTTGAACTTTTGAGGCTCTCAGCAGAAACTAGCATATTAAATGGACATAATAAATGAAATATTTCAGTATTAAATGTCATACGGCGTATTAAGCCGTGAAGAGGGTTTTAAGAGATCTTTTTACATATCTGTTATGCTCGATGTTAAAAAAATTTTAATGCTCTTTTTTTAATAAATAGTGACTGACTGATACACAAAAACCAGATAACATTTTTATTTCTCTCGCTTCTCTGATTTGTTTTGACAGTTTCTTCATGGAAAATTGTTCATGATCATCCTGCATTTAAACATGCTTATTGACTTCCTTCCGTTGCTTTTTCGTTGTTACAACGATTAATCATTGGACTTGTTAGATGACAAGATTAATTGATGCTGTTATTGAGCATAGTTTGTAAAAATGAAAAGCTAACGGACATTTTGAATTTGAATTTTTTACGAAGGCTTAAAATGAAGTTCAGAACTGAGTTAAGATTCAAAATTAAGTTCAAAATTCAATCGAATTGCAAAATTAAGTTCAAAAGTCAATCGAATCGCAAAATAAATTTTAAAATTTAAGCTTAAGATTCAAAAATTGAACTTCAAAATTCAAAAGTTCAAAACTATAAAAAAAAAGAGATCAAAAGATTAAAGTCAACTAAACTAAAGCAAAAAGAAATCATATATAAATATTTCCAATCATAAAAGTCACAATAGAATGGAAATCTAGATCGCAGACATTTTAATTTAATAATATATGCAAATCCATAAAACTCATATATTACCTTTCATTCCCGGTAAACCTTAAAATTCTATAGAATTTAAAAAAAAATAATAAGTAAATACCACAAAAAGGAAGAAAAGAAAGAAATCTAATCTTCTGGCGCGCAAACTAACCATAAAGCATGCATCCATTACTATTGTGTATATAAAATTGTAAGAAGAAGAAATTGTTTATTTTGTAAGAATCAGAACATACAGGCAGGCATAACCCGTTGAATTTTTTATGTATTTCCTGAATTATGTAATTTTTTTCTCTCAACTCGAAACTTCTTTAACTTCATTGAGCATATTTATGTATATGCACAATGTTTACAATACACATTACTCGGTGAATCTACATGAAAAAATAAAGTTAAGTGTGAGAGAAAGAAAAATATATAAATTGAGAATGAAAATGTAGCATGGAATGTGGTATTATGGAAATTAGATATCAGCAAGATCGTTTACTGCATAAATGAGAAGAAAAAAAAAATCTATGCACAAGACACTTCCCTATAAGCATAGCAGGAAATTATTTGCTTAGCAACAGTTGTGTATTAAGGGTTTTCTTGGTGATCTAGAGCATTTTTTTGGGAAATTCAATGAACGTCATCATAGAGGAGCCTCTTTATGTCTTAAGTAGGAACCCTACCAGTAATTTTTTAAAGATTGGATGAATCTGAAAAGGGGCCGTTCACTTCTTACGTTCGCATTTTAGGGGGGGGGGTGAAAAGTTGTAACAAAATGTAACAAAGGGGGGGAGGGGGGGCGGTTGTCAAGAAGTATGTAACGTTCTAACTGTCGTCTGTCTTTTAAAGTTCACGAAGAAAATTTGTTTACAAATTCACAACAAAAACATTTTTTTAAATTTTCCACCTTTTTAATGATTTATGAATGTAAAAATAAAATAAATTATGAACGTTCAGGGGGGGGAGTGTGAGTTATAACATATTGTAACAAGGGGAGGGGGGGAGGGTGGTTTTGTGTAACGAAATAAGTGAACGGCCCCAAAGATCTCAATGGATACAAATCCAGAATACTCACATTAGACACTTATTTAGCTTCAATCACACTTCCTTAACTCCTGTCAGCATCACTAAACCCTCTGGCTATTATCCTAGCCTCAGATCAATCTCTGGTTGCTCACAAAGCTTCAGCTCTACATTAACTCCTTTCCATAGCTTAAATCACACTCTCCTAGTTCCATCACTGCCCATTTCGAGTCAACAATCCACATTTGACCTATTAACAACATTATTGATAGACTTAATAGCGGAAATTGAATGTAATGATGGTACTTGCAGAGCATTCTCTCGCTCTTTCTTCATTTCTCGATTACCTACTTAACTAGACATGCAATTTCCTTATGCCTCACACATGGCTTTGTGCACATGCATTAATCATAAGAATTTCCCCAATAGCTACTGAATGATTTCATAAAAAAAATTAATTTTCATCTATTTTTGACCCAGAAATTGCGAGAATTCAGCAAAAGAATTTGATTTCACGCCAAAAATGGAATGACTGTGTGTATTTAAGTGTGTGTACGTGTCACATGAATGATTATTGGAAACGGTATCAAGAAACAGTTGCTAGCTATAGCTTTGAATTCTCTCGTTTATTACTTAAAATTTGTTTATTGAGAATGGATGATGACGAATGAAAAATAAGCATGAATAATTATGAGAATGGATGTGAGTGGATTGGATTCAAGCACAAATGATTATCATGCTGTAATAGATAATACACAAAAAAAAAAAAGTCTTCTTTTCCACTTTTTAAATGAGATTCTTGTCGACAACAAAAGATATATGTAATATGAAGAAGATTCATTCCTTTTCATGCTGGAGATGCTGGCTTATTGTATATGAAATGGAATAAATAGTTAATGCCGCAATACAACTCTTTCTCTTTATATTTGCAATCTCATTTTTTTGTGGTCTTCTATGTGCAGGGAGTTGTGAGGAAATGATGACTGTTGGGAATGTTGTGAGGGGGGAACAATTTGATGAGAAACTGCTTTGATTGTAAATCGAGTATCTAGACTGTGAAACAGAATCAAATTGTCATGATTGATAAAAAATGACCAAAATGGGATTGTTCAGCTCCAAACCCTTAGTAGGAGCTTCAGGGAATTCCCATCATCTTGTTTTCCCATTTGCTCCCGGCCCAAGCAGTCCTTTATACTCATATCTTCAAAAGATCTTGAATAATCCTATTTAAAGGAGTCCAACCCATAATTTTAGGCTGATCCAATAGAAAGCAAGCATCACACAAGATCAGAGCCCTTCCCTATCTCTCATTCATCCAAAACATCACATCCGAACACCCCCCAAATATGAAAAGTAAAGCCAACTTCTTCTACTTTATTAATACAATTCATTGAGGTTTAAAATCTTTGAAAATGAGAAGCCACTGAGGTTAATATGAATGTTATGAATTACATTGTCCTCAACTCTTTTATGTATATCAAGTCATGGACATATTATTTGCATGTATGCTAATAACATCGGCAGTCAATTCGAAGCTTGACGATGAACAAAAAAAAGTGCTTACTAATAAAGTTTGGCGCCATAAATATGTATTGCACACACATTTTATTAATACAGATCATCATTTGCTGATATAATCATAATTCAGTAAGTCACTTGAGAATGACATGTAATGGTGGATATATGTTGAGTGAAAGCGAGAATGGAATGCAATTTTAAATGAAGAAACATCATCATCTTGTCTGTCAATCACCACTAAGTGGCCTTATCATACAATTAAAAGTCTAACCAACAATGCTTCTTATTTTAAGACCGTCCCGCATAAGTTATCTTCATTAAGCTCTTCTACATTCTTAATTTTAATGGAATAATGAATGGGAGAGCGGAGCTCAAATTCTTAGAAATTTTCGCATGCATAGAGACTGAGTAGTAGGGGCATAATTATGCTGGAATGGAAATGTTTTTCGAACTTGGTTAATTATGTGCTGTCATTCGATTTTATTTATGGATGCATATTAATAAAGAAGAGTTACAATTACGTATCAGAATTAATGATGCTTGGTTTATGCTGAAGAGTTGGTTGCTGTATTGAGATAATGAGAATCAGGGGTTAAGGATTGAAAATTTTTAACGGATTTTTTAAATTTAAACTATCAAATCTTAACGAAGATTCAAAATAAAGTTCAAAACTTAACGAAAGTTCAAAATCCTGAATAAAGTTTAAAAACTTAATAAAAACACAAACCATTTACCTAAATGCATCCCTTCCAAGTACTTTCAGTGGTTGTAAACACAACAAAACAATTGCATAAAGTGATTACTAGAACTTCTCATTGCCAACATAATAGACACACGCACTTGTATGCTAAAGGTTTGTTCCTTTTTCATTCCATATCCATACAAAAACAGAAGTCACTGTCGCCAAAAAAGTTTTGTGTGTGAAATTTCTCGGAAGGTCATTGTTCCCCATATTCGGCATGTATCCATAAAGGAAAACAGAAAATTGAGGAGTGAGAGGCAAAGTAAATCTTAAGTTGCATGAAATTCTATAAAGAAAGTTGGAATGAAGAAGAATTGAGACAATGTCATACAAACTACTGTGCACAGTACAAAAGAAATCTTCTACTTAGCCGCTTTTTGAAAGGCTTCGGATTTTTCTTTTTTGAAAAAATAAAAAATACTTTTTTTAAGCTGTAAGCTATAAAACTGATTAAATTTCAATTTTACGATGGTGATGAAGGCAGAAAAAAATTTTGCAAATGAATTTCGATATGTTGGCATCCCATTTTATAGCTTCTTTTTCGACCTGAGAGCAGAATGAAGGTGATAACGAAGAGAAACAAGATTTTCAGGTTCCTTTTTGGACTACAAAAATTTTTGCTGTCTTTATATTCTGCATCATTGGTATGAGAAGTATCTGGGCGGTCGTCAATAAAATTTAAATGCGAAATATAAAGCTGAAAAACAACCTGATATATTTTTTGGATATTTTTCATGCATGCAAAATTAAAATTAAAGAGAATCGAAAGGCGCAAAATGATTGAGGAAGATAATGAAGCAATCAATTTTCTTAATTCACGTAGAAATTTGTTTACTTCATCTGAGGCTTAAATTTTTCCTCGGGATTTTAATGTGATTAAAAACTTGTGTTGCTGGTTTATGTGAATATTGTAAGCAGATTTTGATTCCTTCAAGTTGATGTATAACGTATTTTCACAATTCAAATTTTTAACGATATTTTGAGATTCAAATGTTAATGATGTTTAAATTTTCAAAGGGGTGTGAAACTTTATATCCAGTAAAATCTGACAATTTTAAAAAATTCAAATAAATTTTTACAGTTTCAAATTTATCAATTTCTTGAAGGGTACTTCAAACATTCAAAATCCACCCATCGACATACAGAAATTCTACCAAAAAAATCCACAACATTCACTTAACTCAAAAACAACGCGAAAATATAAAAAATATCAAAAAACAGAGATAATGGACGATGAGCACACAAAAAAATGCACACAAGCACATTTGAATATTTTCATATTACACTCGGTTCTTAAAAACAAACACTGCAAAAAGACACCGCGAATGAATTCTTTTTTACTTCTTTTTTTTCGTCGACCTTGAAGTTGCTGCCTAAAAAGCGACGAAAAAGAAATGCTTATTATTTTCCTTTACTTCATATAGTCATTGTGTAAGTGATTCCTTTACATTAAATTGAGTCTAATGTTGTCTGTGTGTAAATGTAGAATATGCAGCCTTGACGTTACATCAACTTTATTCGCATTATATGATTTTTTTTATATCATTGACTATTTATGGAAATTCGAGTTTTTTGTGTGAAGAATATGAAGTTATGCCTACATACAGATAGATTTTGACCGTTTTGTTCGAAAAGCTGTAAAAAACAACATCACATCATCTTATAAAATGTCTTACTGTGCAGTGCGACTCAATTGACTGTGGTTGGATATTGAAAATTATGAAAATGGAATAGACTTGCTGGCACAGCACTTTACTTTCCGGAATTGCATTTTAACGCAAGCTATGCAAGCTGTATTCTCAATGTCGTGATGACTTGGTTGTTCTTTATCAAACAGTTTTTTGGCATACGTGTACGACTATCTATCCACATGATGCTAATGTAGATTTTGATATTTAAAATAATACAAAGTTTGAAAAAAATTCATTAGTCAGTTTCCTGCACCAAAAATGTGTTCATCACTCACAAAAGTTGTTTTCATTTGAGGCAATTTTTAAAACGACACTGCATGCGATGATGTGTATTGTGCCAAGAAAAATTAAAATTAATTTTATGATGATTCTGCATGGCGAAAAAGTTAATAAGATAAATCAAGTTGTGACATTTGTGTGTTTGAATTTAACAAGTAATAAAGTCGTCAACACAACGGATCTCAGAATAGAATTTGAGCAATTAAAATTGCCTGTTAAAATCAGTTAAATTTTGAAGTTTTGAACCCAATTGAACTTTGAATATTCAAAATTTATAAAACCATTACGATTTCAATTCATAAAAAAACGTTAAATTTTAAAACTTTGAAAATTCAAATTTAATTAAAGTTCAAAAATTCAAAATACTAAAATCCGTTGGAATTTGAATCAAAATACTCCGTTAAATTGCGCTTCAAAATATCACTTAAAGTCGAGCCATGACTAGCTTCATATCACTGTTTTCGCCAATTCATTCGTGAAGATTTATTGTTTGGATTGCTAATTAAATATTTGACACCGCTTTACTGCAAATTTGCTTTGATATTCGAACAAGTAGACATGTAGACACGTCGTGTCCTGGAAATTTATTCCAATTCACTCAAAAGTTTAACCAAAACATGTTCATTGATGTCAATTTAAATCATCGTTGTTTATTTCCTCTTCGTCTTGTGGCTTTTTATTTTTCCATTGAACTGCACAAATGTATCGTGTCCTAAATCTGACTTATTTTGCATGCCTTAAAAATGTCATGATCATAATTTGAAAACACTTATTTCTTTATCTCTTATGCTGACTACATCGAGTTACTGTTTTCGAGAGAATTTCCATATTTGAACTTGACATTGGAATGTGAGGTTGAAAACGTAACACAATAAATGAATAAAGAGTAAATTTTTATATTACGAACGACCTCCATGAGGTATCTACTTTACTTCATGTACACACATATACAGCATGCTTCTATAAATGGGAAATTTCATCTATTGAATGTACAGTTGGAGAGCTGCTGGATTCAGTCTCTGGGTCCGTAATAAATGATGATTTAGTATCATTAAAAGTACATGTAGTTATTGAGTCTTAATTATTCAATTAAAGTAGGGGATTACCAGTAATTGTAGTT
Source organism: Chironomus riparius (assembly GCA_917627325.4). Taxonomy (NCBI): domain Eukaryota; kingdom Metazoa; phylum Arthropoda; class Insecta; order Diptera; family Chironomidae; genus Chironomus; species Chironomus riparius. Next base: position 39,852,562 of record OU895879.1, read on the forward strand.
CGCACCTCTTTCACTTCTTGTGTGGCGATTTTAAGGCCATTAATTTCATTTCACATTACCATCACGTATGTAGATCGGAACCACCTTTAAAAATTATTCAATTTTATTGTCATTGGTGATTGATTTTTTTTTTTAGATTTTCTGATAGCATAAATTGCCATTATACTCGATTGTACATGAATAATATTAAGTAATTCATGGAAATTTTATTCAGTTTGGGTGGTTCGCATTTACTTGATTGCATATATCATACGTATATTATCATTTATTACTATCCCTTCTCTCTATGTAATCGTTAACATTGTGAAATGAGATCAAATAATTGCGGTAATTGTAAACGCTTTATCAATTTATGCAATAAAAATATGCAGATGGTGTATTAATAATGACACATGTTGCAATTTTACGCTATTGATAAAATCAATATTTATGATAAACAATATTCGCATTGATATGCGTCAAAAGATAAGCATTAATGTACGTGATATTCATCATAATTTTACTATTTGTCTCTGAATTAAAACGCAATTTTTCTTGAACATGCTTTCAAGATTTTTAACGGATTTTTGTTTGAATTGCACTGATGTGAAGCTTACTTCATTGCTTTAAATTTTCAAATTTCAAAAAACCGCTAAAAGTTTTTGTTTACAAAAAGTCAACAAAACAAAAATATCAAAATTAAATTAATTAAGCCACATTAAAGCTCAAGACTCATCATGTGGTCTCGATTGTTGAAAAATTCTGGATCATTTACATCAAGTATTTTTAATTGGTGCAATCAAATTAAGCTACAACCACAGCAATTGATGATCACGGCACAAAGAGGATTGAAGCAAGTCGGAAATTGCAAAAGAAGATGCAAGGATTGCTATTTTGTGACACGTCAAGAAAGGCTGTTCGTCATGTGTAAATCACATCCGCGACATAAACAAATGGCCATGAAGAAACATCCAAAACATACTTGGATACTTACAGATGCAACTCAATCAGTCAAGAGAGCTTGGTAAAGACTGTTAATGAATTTGTTTTGATGAATAAAGCTTACAATATTTTTCACTAATGTGATTATTGAAGTATTGGATAGAACTTGTTGATTATTTGAGATCCAGTAAAGATCCACAAGACTTGAACATTTTCAGAGCATTTGAGAACTTTTAAGCCATTTAAGCTTGACAAGCAACACCAAAACCAAGCAATATAATCATTATCAGGCAAATGTATTCGGGTTTTCGTAAAAAAATAGGCCATAACTTTCATTATCAAATTTAGACATAAAGTTCAAATAGCAACATGCCATAATTACATCATGCCTTCCTTATGCAACAGAAAAAAAATTATTTAATTAAATCTACATCATTTCCTTAAACTGGATGAGAAAAAAAACTGCATATATGCAATCTTTCCCATATAAGAACTAAGCGATATTAAGCCTATATATACATTTTGACAGATGACTAATTGCAAATAATTGCATTCATTTTTTTCTACACATGATAATGATAATGAATGTCTCACTCTTCCTGTACTTATTGCACATTTCACTTTCATGTGCTTAAATAATGAATTTGCACTTGTCATGCGGATAAAATTTATAGCTGTAAATTATAGTAAGAACGAAAGTTATGAAATGATTCACTTCTGTGGAAATTGTACACGAATTCTCACAGTTTATAATAGCGCTGACTGACGATACTTTATACATTCGACCTGTCTATGACGTAATTTGCATGTCTCAAAAGAAATTGTGCTTCGTTAAATTGAAAGCTGTATGGATTAATTCGTCGGTTACGTTCAATACCTGAAGTGGTTGATGAACTCTGTAGTAACAGAATCCAAAGAGGGTCCTTAAATGTTTGAAAAATAACGGTGATTTAATATTTGAAAAATGACTGTCAAAAAATATTTGAATTAAGTGCAAAAAATTTAAAAATTAACGGCTAAGAATCATAAATGATCTGTGTGAGCGAAGGTGTGGGGGTCGTGTGAGGTTTAAAGTTAAATTATTTGATTAACATCATTCATGAATCATCCCCAATCGAACAATAATTGAATAAATCATTGTCATCATCATTATTGTATTCGATACATGAATCGATTGAATAAGAAACAAAATTCGCATGATGATTATTCTCGTTCATTGACCACGCTTCATAAAATGTAAATGGCAACAAAAGGCGATAAAACTGTTTCTGTTTGTTAGTGGCAGTGATTCATAATATTTTTTACAATGAATTGTGACGCTCTCGGAAGGAATTTCTTTCTTGCACATAGTTTGTATATGCTCAGCAAATTCCGGTTAAAAATGGAACTGCTCATGAGTCATCGCTTATAAGACTTTCGTTTTTTTATTCTTCCTTCAATTCAGCGCGCACACATCCGTTAAATATTATTATTATTACTCAATTTTATCTCTGTGCTGTTCTATGAACTGCTTCTGGCTTGAAAGATAACAGACATGAGCAATTATTTCGCACATTTAATGGCATTCTGTTGAGTGATGCCTTTACTATCTATTGAGGGGTCAATTTGTTGATGATGTCCAGTAAATGTTGATTCTGTGCTGAATCTTAAAAAATTCATTTGTTTGGCATAATTAAAGTAGTTTGCAAGATTTGTTGGGTGATGTAGCATTTGTGAATGTATGGTTTGCACGATGCGAACCTACAGATAGCTTTAAGTAGTAGGAATAAGTCAGAAAAGATCAAATGTCTTTTGTAAACAAACGATTCTGAATGTCTTGAAGTTGGCTACAGTTGCGAAAATTTAAATTTTTAACGTTTTTCTACTGTAATTATTAAAGACACTTTTGGATGCTGGACATCATAAACAAACATCCCAACTAAATTGTTCCCATTAAAGTTTATTTTCTCACACTCGATTGCACATCATATGAAGTCGTACATCCACATATCTTCGCGGTTTTATGTTACACTCATTTGACTCGTTCATTCCTCCTCTTATGCCTATTTCAATGAAATTGTCGCGACAGTTCAAGTGGAAAATAATCTCTTTTCTGCTACTTGAGTCAATCATAGTTGTGTATTAATTTGCCAATACTTTAAGAAAGAAAAATTAATTAATTAATTTAAATAAATATTTAATTGAGAGCTTTCAAGAGCCGTAATTGACATGAGCATTAAGCCATTGTTGCTCATCATCATCATCTGCTTTCAAGCGCAGCCAATGGAAGTCAAATAAATGAGAAATGTTTACATTTGAAATTATTCCTACATGTGTCTTGTAAGTGACGATATCAGTGCTTGTTGCCCGGGAATTTAAACATTTGAATATTAAACAAATAAGTCTCGAGGCTAGTAACAAGGTGTGAGCTGTACATCCACTCAAAAAAGTCTTTTTGACATTCATTATGCTGTATGCTTCCCCCTTCTTTAAATTGAGTTATTTATTAAAAGTTCATGACGAGAAATAGGTAAAAAACTGAATAGCATTTACCTCAATTTGTCACCATTTTTGCACAACAATTGGAATCGATTGTGTGGCTTTCTGCAATAAAAATGTGCGTTTAGCATTACAAAAGATGAATTGTGTAAATGTCATATGGAACTAAATTGTAAGGCAAATAAAAATGAGGGATGAGGCACATAAAAAAATGAAAATGAATTGCCTAGTTCCTAAAAATAGAACAATTTACACTGAAGGAAGTGATTTAGTTTACATGAGAAAGTATTGTGGGACGCAGGCAATGGCTTTGATGTTGTTTTCGCCAATTTGAGCAGCTGAATAACAATTTGTTGGTGATAAATATTGTGAAACTGATTTTGCTTGTGCAAATGTCGAATGTTATCGCTTGACATTTAATTTGTAGCTTCCCGTAGCTTCTAATTAGCATTTAAAGTTTTCTTGTTGACAAAGATCCAGGCGAAGAATTATTGAGTTTATTTTACGTAGATGTGTCTAATTACGTACGTAAAGTTACATAAGACAACCCAGATGGGGATCTACAAAAGGAATCCTGCATTAGCAGCCACAAAAACATAAAATTTCTCTCAGTGTAATGAAAAACATCCAGAAGATCACAGAAAACAGTTAAAGAAATTTCCGGAAACACATGTTGGTGTAAGAAGACACCAAACAGCACCAATAATCCACAAAAAGGAAACAAAACAAATCATACTTTTTAAAAGAACTTTAAAGATGTGATTAGAATTTTTTTACAAATTTCATTTACTGTTGTACGCGTGAGGCAGTAACACTTCTTCCTGTCGCTTCTATTATGATTTGAAAATATGAAAAGAGTGTTGATGAAGAGAGAAAAATAGACAATTAGTGTGGGATTGGTTCATTCAGATTTTTGTTATCGTGTATTTTTGGGGGTCTTTGTCTTCAATAATGCTGAATATGAAGAAAAGTTTTGTAACGAAAATAAAATTCAAAATTATATCAATTTCCAGAAATAACGACTGAAAAATGTTCAAATTTAATATTCGGTGTTTATTATTGAACCTATATTTGTTGAAAAAATCAAGTTATTAAAACTAAGGACCCCCAAAAATTATTAGATGACTCATTTTACACTTTGAAAAATAAGATTTAAAAATAGATTTTTTAATGTCTCAAAGAAAAATGAAAAATGTTGTGGATTACAAAGTCAAACTCTTTAGACTTGAACCGGAATTGTCATTCAAATAAAGAAGAAAATAAGACTCAAAAGACATGTCATCAGGTTCTTTATGAAGAAACATCTCATAAAGTCTCGAATGAATTTTTTTTTTGTGTAAAATAATTTATGATCGTCGATGTCAAAGTCTCATAAGCAGATGTCTGTAAATTATGTCCTCACTTTGCTACAACTCTTGCGTTAAAAATAATTGTTGTGAACAAAGTTGGTTTTAAAATCTTGAAAAGTGTTAAGAAAACAACAAGTTTTTAATGTTTAGTGACTTTTATTGATGTTTGCAGCATAATTCCTCGTGCCTTATTTTCCTCTGTAGAAATAATAATAATAATAAGTCTGTGCATAACAACTTGGTCTTTGAGCGCAATAGAATGGCTCGTAACAAAATGTCTCTTCGATCAGAAGCTACAAAAAATAGTTTTGGTAAAAAGGATATCGACCACTTTGGTGTAAACATATACAACAACTTACCAATTCAAATCAGGAAGTCTGTTCACATCCATGCATTCAAATATCATGTTAGGCAGTTTATCTCCAATGACCAGTTCATGTCGAAATGCTTCAACAACAGCTATTTAAAATCATTTGGATGAATTTCTACCTAAAAGTTTGCACCAATTTGAATTACTAATAATTTCTTTTACAAAGTTCCTATAATTGGATATTCCTTACCTGATTGATTGTTAGTGTGGAATCTGTTGTTGATCTTAATGTTTTCCGATTAGTATGGTTTTTCTTAAGCCTTGTATCTCGCCAAAAAGATTAATATCTCAGTCAGTCGAACAACGTTAATTCATGTTATTCACTTTTTGAAAAGCTTGTAGCCAAAACACTATTCAATATTCAATACTCTAGTACGTCAACATTTAAATTCATTATAACCGTTAAAGCCATAAATATGTTTCTTTTAGTTATAAGTTCTTTAACGATATCAACATATCATTGTAACTTAATTTAATTATATGCATAAAATATGAAAAGGTTAAGTAGGGTTTTTATGCCATCTGAAATAGTTTAAATACTTTTCACATGGCTTTTCCTTGCGAGTAATAAATAAAATAATAATAATAATAATAATAATAATAATTCATCAAGGTATAGACAAAATATATTATATTGACGGATTTTATGGATTTTCAAGATTATTTTGATTCTTTTCTGAGTCTTTTGAAGCTTCTTCTTCAGTTAACTTTGAATTTTGATCCTCAAAAAGAGAATTAAAGTCCTCTGAGCAATTAAATTGATTCTTGTCGTCTTGCATCGATTGTCGGTACAATTCCTCAAATGCATCCTGACTGTCAAGCTTTAGCAAGTCGAATGTATCATGAGTCCACATTAATACTGGTGATGAACTTCTAGGTTGATTTGCAATTTCGTTGAATTCTCGATCTGTGTAAATGTCTTCAATTTTAGAGTCTTCGGGTGGATTACAAATCTCGCAATTATCCCCTGTAAAGCAACATGGCTTGGTTTGGCTCATTCTGAATATTTTTGAAATTTTTGATGCGTTTGGTTTGAAAGTTTTTTGGAAAATGAAAAATTTCTGAATTTAAATTTCGAAGGTTGCTGAGATGAAAAATTTTAATTTGAAATCATAAACGTGCCTTGCTATTCTGATAATTTCAATCATTTTTCTCAAGAACCCAGCCTTATCAATTCAATAAAGAAATCAAGTTTGCTCAATTGCTGCATAAAATTGAAGTCAACAAAAGTGCAATAAAAAGTTTCTCATCGCGGCTTTAAAAAAGGCCCTTACGCAACCATAATAAAGACACATTTTTAATGATTTCTAATAAAAGCAAATAAACAATAAAATGCAATGAGGCACGCACATTAATAAATTCACAGCGTACACACAAAGTAAATAACGCCTACAAATTTATAGAAAAGGGATATGAAATTATGATAGCATTGATGACGTCTCTTTCATAAAGGATTTCCGGTTTTGTGTGTTGAAATTTTTTTGTTTGCTTTTCTAAGTTGAGCATTTTTAACAAAAGGGATGGTCAGCTGAGAAATAATCATATTAAAACGTTTTTACGGGACAATTTGTTTTTCTGAGCACGTCGCTTTAATTGCTTAGTTCCAGGTGTGGTTTTACTTCAAATTGTTGAATTTAAGTTGATTTAAAAACAGTCCGTTAAATTTTAATTTGGATTTTTCACCCACTTTTTTGGATTCAAAAATTTGAATTTTTCAAATAAATAACGGTTTTTTGAATATTTTACAATTTTTTAACATGCCTGAGAATAGAAGCAGATTATTAGACTAGTTTAAGGCAACAAAGTTAACATTTCATTCATGATTACGATGACAGTCACTTAATGAGTTTGTGGAATTAAGTCGTCAATGAAAAAATAATAATGAAAACATCAAAATTGGGTTAAAGTTAATTGCATTATTATTGCGTAGTTCTTTAACAAAGGCATTCAAGAGGTTCTGTTTTCAATTTTCTTCGTCTTTCATTCCACTTCCTCTAATTCTTAACTATCTGTAGTTATGAACTAAAATCAAATGAAAAGAATCACGAAATGAGAAAACACAAAAATTTCTTCTTCCCTTTCCAATTCTGCCTGCTCTCAGTTTAACTGTCTGTGATATTTCCTTCGAAAAATTATTAAGCCTTAGTTCCGATTTCTATATTACTTTGACAGATGGATGTGAGTGAATGTAAATTAATTTTTTAATAAGCAAAATAAGAAGTTTGTCGATGCTAATTACCAAGAAAAAAAAAGAAACTAAAAATTAATGTCGAATGTGATGCCAGGAAATTGAGGTAATTAGGCTTATTAAACACATGACTTCATCCATTCACTAGTTCAATCGTCCGTTTAACGCACGTGTCATTTTCTTATGTGTACAAATTGAGTTATCAGGAAGCACCAACTGTCGATACACAAAAATAAATTATGGATATCAGAGCTAATCATCAGGCACTTCATTTGTAAATGACGGTGAAAAATGCGATAATAATGTTGAATAATAGTCAGTTATTATTGACCTAGAACTGCACTTAATTCAACATTTTTTCTCTCTGCTCTGCACTAGAATTGCGAGAGACGTAAACAACTTTCTGACGGCATAATCAATTAAAGACACGTAGCAATCACTGACATCTTCCACTACTGGGGTCTGGGGTGCAAATAAATTATTTGTCACTTTAAATTGAATCAACGGAAATATGAAATTTGAATTGTAGCGAAAATTCAAAGGTTGAATTTTTAAGTTCAAATTTTTGAAATCGAAAAATCTGTTACAAAAAATTTATTTTAAACTTGAAATAACTCAATTCGAGGACCCCCTAAGTCCACTGATAATATTAAAATTGGAATGAAATTTCATTGATACTAATTGGATTTAATCTCAATAATTAAATTAAATTAAATACTATATTTATTTATTTTTTCTCGTCTTTCTGTCTATTTCTAGGTAAGCGCAGAAGTAAAATTATCTTGATTTGGGTACTACGGAATGCAGCAAACGGGAAGTCCAAAGATGGGCAAGTAGCATAAGTGAAATTTTTCTATTAAGCACATGTACAGATATACATAATTGGATAAATGGAAATTCATGCAATAATTTGCATTTCTTTCTATCAAATGCGATTCGTGCGAGAGTCAATTGACATTTCGAAGAGATTCTCACAATTTTATCGTGTAAGCATACGGAGACAGCATAAAAAAATTATTATTGACATTTTTATCATCTATTTTAATTGACATTTTCCTGCAATAAAGTAAAACAGTTGTTACGTGATTTTTTTTTACCATGCCTGGTACTAAAACATTTCCCACGTATGAAGGCACTCACAATATTTTTTAAAAAAATTAGAAATTTAATTCACTTCAAGGTAAATGTCCATAAAAACAGTAAAAAGCCATCAATTTACTTCTAAAAAACATTCAATCGTAAATAGATTTTTTGCGCCTCACTTATGTCAATTGAATATCGATTTATATTAATTTATCAAATGTTTGTGCTGCCTATAAATTCATTTTGTTTAGTCTAACTCGAGAGAGCCCTCTTGAAATCGCTTACTAGTCATTTGTTCTTATCAATAGACGCGTTTTCTATAAATTTCTATTCAATTTAAATTAAAAAGTATGGGGGAAGTGAATGAATAAGCGATGGAAGTAATTTATGGGAAATATTGACAAGAGTATTGACATTTTGATGCTATGGGAGAATTATGCTAATCAGTTTTAGTATTTTATAGAAGTTTTTGATTGTTGTGGTTGGAAAATTGAGTCTGATTATGATAGATTTTGAGAGATATGAACAGGATATGTTATATTCGTGATTCGATTAAAGATAGGAACCTAAGGTAACAACCTCGTATTGCTCCTACGTCCGACAGTCTCTAAAATCTTCTGTACACCTTGCTACGTCAAACTAGAGTTTCCGGATATTGAAATCAAAATATTCAAGGATATTAAGATCGTCAAAGCCTATCAAACAGTAATCCAAACCTTAAACTTCAAAAATTTCTTTAGAATTCCAATCTAAACCGTGACCATTCCCTTGAACTCCTCAAAAGCCATATCTCGTCACTTCCTTGTCATTTGATTGCTCAAATAAATTAAAATCTTTACATTTTACATTTGACAAATATTTTTATGACAGTCGCATTCAAATGGCTTCTTTGAAACATCATCAATCGGCCTACGCACACCTACTTTACAATCATTTTTCCAGCAAACCAAAAAAAGAGATATTATGGAATTTATTTTGTGGCTTGCTAAGCAAATAATGTGACCAAGTCAGCTTTATTCATGAGACAATAGAGATATTTAAATGGAAATATTTTTATTTTCATAAAGTCACAAAGATTCTTAAGATTTATTGAAGCATGAAATTTTTTTTCTAGAAAATCAAACAAAGTCTATTCATTAGAGTTACAATAGAATCAATAGATATTCAATAGAATAGAAAATAATGACAATAATCATGGAAAGTAGAGTAAAGTTATAAAATTGTTTATTTATTATTGTCGAGATTAGAGTTCGGGGGGTCAAAAATGTGAATAAAAAAGCAATTGATGAATTTTTGAAGATAATAAAAGTATTTCCATCAGGGGGAGAACAACCAGCTGTGAAATGTTTAACAAAAAAATTTTACAGTGATGTTTAAACTAGTTTGGAACCATTTTTGGTTGACAAATTTTTCTTAACTGTTTAAGAACAACTTTAAAATTGATTGGGAACCATTTTTAAAAATCTGTTTTCAGTCAGTTGTTCCCCCCTCCCTGAATTCCCATGCAAGGTCATAAATTATGATTTCACAGTCTGTCATTTATTTTCTCGCTTTCTGTGCAAAAATAAAATTTTTCTTATCAATCTGTGAACAGAAAAGAAATGGAAAGCAAAATGTCACTTACGTTCACATTCTCTATCTCAGCGGGAGTTGGAAACATAAAATTTTTTAAAATTGATGGTCTTAAGGAAATATTTTGGCATCGCAATATTTCTTTCTTTAGGCAATTTTTGCGCTTAGATGTATTCATATGATAAAGACTTTGCATGCAATAAACATAAAAGACTTCTGTTTTGTTGTTAAAATTCAATGAAGATTCTCGTAATCATCACACACGAATGAGAAATAATCTCATGGAAATGCCTTTCGAACAGAGAAATTTCCATAAAAAGACCATCATTGAGTTGCTACTGGCTATTAAAAATTTTAACGCATGTTCTGTTGAGCATATTGTGCTTAATTGTTTAATTTGACTGACTGGGTTTGTGGCACAGATTTTGGTAATTAGCATATTTAGCTTATGAATGAAGTTTGATTCATATTCATGTCGTTTTAAACAATAGGTGTTTCCATTGCCTATTAAACTATTTCCAGGCACCTTAATAATACTTAAGACAAGTAAGAACAATCAGTTAAACCAAACAGCTAGTGAATGGTAAAGGTCTTGATTGGAAATTGAAGGTTTAGACGCTTCTTAGTTTAAATCTGGAAGCCTTACCTTAGTTCGGCCTTAGAATAGGCTTCATGCTCCAACTTGAAGAATATCGCAGATAAACTTAGTAATGTAGAAGCTTCCTGAACCAAAACAACTCAATTGTCCTCAGCATGCGTTCTAACCTCAAAAAACCTAGAAACCTCTTAACTTCTGATTGCATCTTCATCTATCTCTCGTTCATTGTACGTTACAACTGAATATGAAATTACCAAGCATCATTCTCAATAAATTATTATCGACTTAGGCCTATATTTATATTTTAATGCACCTAGAAGAAGTAGACAAGCTATATCTTGATTGAATATATAATCGAGATTCCATCACTTAAGCGATGTTTACTTTACATTCACATTCTCTGTCTTCCTTCATTTATTCATTCATACATTCATTCACTTGATTCACTATCATCGTTTTTTATAGCAGTGAATTAAGTCGCATCAGCATCACAATTAAGCACTTAATTATACACATTTCAATGGATATAGAGTAGAAAATGATAATATCTAAAATTATTTTAACGTTAATTGACATGTTGGAGGCCACTTAATTGATGGCATCGAGTGTGTGCATGTTTATCATAATGCTATGACATTTTTTTACTGTGTAAACATTTGCAGGAATTGCGCTTATTTTCTACAAAATGGTAATCTTTTATTTGCAATGCAAAATTACTCACTCGACTACGTTGATCGGCTGACTATGAGCTGTCAAAATGTCAACAATCGTCTGTATATAGTCATGATAAATGCTGATGACAGAATTTTTATATTTAAGTTGGAATTGAATGGAAGCCTATTGTTCTCTTTTTTGGGGGGCTTTCATTAATGACGTCCAATATTAAGAGATGGTGTGACACAACTCTACATGCTCATACACCTATACTTACTTGTATCCTAAATCTAAACTTGGTACTACCCAGTAAACTTAGAGTATGGACGTAATTCATAAATGCCGCCCTTATGTTGAATTATGGACATAAATACGAAGAAATAATTGACTGATTAGACATTTGGGTCAATAATGGATTATACGTAAATGTAATACAACGGGATTCAGTCACTAAATGAGCGTGCATTCATATTTTGAGAAACTGATTGAAAAAGGGAAAGAAACGTTAATTAGAATAATGGAACGAAGACCCTTGTCTACAAATTTATGTTTCATCACTTCTTATTATCTATACTTAAGCAGGTCTATTCTTTTAATCCATTATTGATTCTTAATGACTGCTTGTCGAAATGCTAGTCAACATTTTTAAATTCTTATGCTTCATGACAATTTGAATTTATCCGCTGACGCGTTCCTCAATATGAATTTCATTGGATGATTGATGCTTACCACCATAATTTCGATTTTCACACTTCATGCTTATCAGATTAAACTGCTGTCAATGTGACACACTTAGAATATTTTTGAGACTTTAATTGAACGCAATTGACAAATTTATTGAATATTTTTTTTTTCGAGCATGTTCAAAAGGTCATAAAAAGATTAATTGAATATTTCTTCGTCTTGATCTGAATTTAATTCCAATTTGTTCTCAATTCATGGAAATGCTATTATGTGATTATTGCCGCTTTCTATTCATATCCAAGACCTCTTTTTATGTGAATCTTATCATGCATCCAGGTAGACTCACTCATAGAATTAATTAAATTAGTGGAAATAAAAAATAAATCTTTGAGTCCCACACAACCATAAAATGTTGATGATACATGTTATCTAAGAGCACCACACTCACTCATCCGCTCACTCTCATTTCTTTATTTCTTATACCTAATGACGAAGTAGAAAAGAGACATAAATTTATAAATATTTTTTTTTGTCACACATATAGAAAGTGCCTTTGTCACAGTTGATTTATCACGTAAATTACAAAGTAAACAAAATATTTTCTATACACAATTTATGTCATTAATTATCACCGTCAATCGAAATTAATCCACCTACTTAATTATATAAACATGAAAAATTGTGTTGGAGAGACATTTTGCAGTTGGAGTTATGAAAGTGAATCAAATTGAAAGAGATAATATTGATTCAATGGCTATAGACTTAAATTTTTGAAGATAATCTTTGAGATGATTTAGAAAATGGAAGAATTTAAATTGTTTTAGTTGAACATTTATCAGAAAAATTAAATCTAGAGTTATGGAACCTGATCAGAGAAACCATGTCAAACTGCACTTACAATAAAGATTAAACCCAAAATCAAAGATCCAGTAAATCAAATCATCCAAAACAACTCCAAACTGGAACCTCTAAACTCTTAATCCATTAATCCTCCTCGCAATCAACAGATATAAAAGCTTAAATCCATTTTAATATCAATTGGACATCATACATAACAAATATGACAAGTTTAAATCCACTAATTTTGGATATTCAATAGAAATCATTTTACAGAAAGTAAGCCCATACATGCCAACATATTATCCCTCTAAATGCCTTAAATAAACATCTGTCAATCTCTTGTACATTTGCAGAGCACTAAAAGCAGATTTTAAAGTTTTTTTTTCTTTCTTTTCAACAATAATAACATTGTAGCAAACATTAAGCACAAGTTGGATGTTAAGGATCATTTGGTCAACAGCGGCTGCACTTTTTGACTTTATTTTTAGCACCATGTGCACTTCTTCTTTGTTCTGTGTGTGTAGATCATACAGGAAGTTGTTATAGTAACTAGATTACACAATGTCCTACATAAGTTTTATGCTCTACAATCCAAAATCATTAGCACGTATTTCAAATTTATTATTGTGCACACAGAGTGAAATTCCATGAATCAGAATTGTAAACATTGCACAATGACCATTTGTTCATGCTTTACTTTATTCTCTTTTTCATTTTTAAGTGCAATTGTAAAACCTTATTTTTAAAAATTGTTTGTAGAAATTCTAGTGATAATTGTTTAAGTACCATAAAGATTTTTATATGAGCCATGTTTGCTTTAATGCAGTTACGAAATTTTCATATAATCATATTGCATGCACTACATCGTAATTGAAAAGCTAGTTTTTTAATGGCCTCGAAAAAAAAGCGTTTATGAGGGGGTCCTCGGTTTGAATAATTGAATTTTTTTTATCAAAACTTTCAAGAGGCTGTTCACTTATGACGTCCAGGGGGGGGGGGGGGGGTCAACAAGAAAGAAGACCCATTGTTCTTTTATAAAAAATGACCGTTAAATTCAGACGTCATAAGTGAACGACCTCCAAATTCAAAATTTCTTTTGTACAAAAAATTCAAAACTATCCCAAAGTCGAAGAAATTAAAAATGAGGGCCCCACTCATTTCATAAATTCTCAGCATAAATGCATGATTCATATGTTTTTCACATTTGTTGTATGAGAATCGTAAATAAGTGAGCATGTTTTACGCATAAAAATAAAATATGTATGTACACTATAATAAATGTTATCACCCATTTTGAGGATGAAACACGAAAAGATTTTAATCATTTTACGATCATTCCACTCAGAAATATGATACAAGCAGCAAAAACTACTTATTTTGAATGTCGTAAATCAGATGCATCTCACACTTAAATTCACATTTTGACTGCATCTCTCAAATTGCTGCATTTTGTAAGATTATAAAAATGAGAAATATAGAACAAAAAACTTCATAAATTGGATGAAAAGAACCAAAAAGCGATAAAATTACATAATTATGATCTTAAACTGTGTTATTTTCGAATATGTATATGAAAAACTACTTTGATCATCAATTATACTTCTTGATATCCAATATATTTATGAATTTCTCATCTTTTTTCTGGTTAACGCACAACATGAATAAAATGTTGGCTGAAATTAGGTGAATCCAGGGTTGCTCAATAGTCTTGAAGGGAATTATTGTTGAACATTTGAAGCTTGGTCATTGCAGATCTAAAATACTTTGATCCTTGATGCTTAGATCAATATCCCAGGTTAACCAAAATTACTCAATCTTTCCTGGATCTTGAAATAACATTTCTAGCAACCTTTACTATAGCCATAGATCATCCTACTGAGATTTACCTGCAAAATATCTCAGATGTATCAAGGTATCATTTAGTCCTACTGAGAAACCAATCGCAACTGTCAAAAACTTCAAAACATAACCTCAAAAACCATTATTTAACACCCCTGGACACCGAAGCAATCCACAGACATAATGAGAAATGTTAAAGGAAGAAAATGAGAGATGATAATAAGAAAGATTGAGAATAATAAAGGCTGAATATATTCTCACATTCTAATAAATTACATATCAAGCCAATTGGACAGTAAGAGTACGCATTTGATGTAATAAATTAAGAGTCTCACGAAGAAAGATTCAGCTCAAGGGATCGTCATGTGATAGTCATTTGATATTTATTTACCGTATTCTATTAACCTACACATGTTGTTTAATGTTTGATAAGAAAGTTGTTTTCCGGACTATTTTTAGACACCTCACATGTACTACATGCAGTCTCAAGTATCAAGTTCCGTCAATATTGTTCTTTACCAAATTTTTCTGAATATTTATTTATGTTTCAATCCCTTGAAAATAATTTTAAAGACTTTAAACATCAATAAAAATCCTTTAAGATTCATATTTCACGAGAATCGGAGGGAAAGAAGTCATAAAAGAAGAATAAGAACTCAAAACTGTTCATCCAGTGAGAAATTTATCTCTTGGAATTGTTGAGGCGGCAAAAATGAAACGACAGAACTTCCAATAATTTATGTTCATTGCTATGCTCTATGAATTTAGTTCAAATTAAATTATGTATAACATGATTATGTTTAATCATGTTGGAGGTCCTGTACAGCAGCATTGCAGATTTATTCAGTGCTTGTCAGAAGTGTAGCTAGAGTATTTGGTACTCATTGCTACTCCGTCCATGAAAAGACATTTCTAGAACTATATTGCATTCCATTACAAATCAGACAGTCCCTAGTCACTTTCCCCTTGCTACACAATTGGTTCATATTAATGCTTTGTGGTCTTCAACACAATAGAATATCCAGAATAATAATAATTTGTCAAAATCGGTGACGGATTGTATTGTGCTGTTGGCAAAGCAGTAAATGAGTAAGAAGTTCTGTGTATGCATGTTGAGTAATCAGCCATAAATATTTTGAATGCTTTCTGAAATGCATACACAAAAAAAAGATTCAAGAGAATAAAGAATGACTGCAATAAAAAAGAGCATTCTGTTTCCTGCATTTTGCAATCATTGCAACCGACTCCTGCAGCATCCATAATGTATATGCATGCACACACTCAAAATCGTTAATTTTCATTTTGCCATTTGGACTCCTTTCTTTGTTGCTTATATGCTGTTTTCTGATTCTTTTTTGCTCTTCTTTCATTCTTTCGATTGCCTCAATACACAAAGTATGAGATTGCATATCTGTGAATTTCATGAGAAGTAGGGATTTTCATGCAAGATATAGCAAATCATCCATTCAACCACACTTTGAAATTGTTGCAAAAAAATTACTTTTTTGGATGCCTTGAAGCTCTTTTAAGGTTTCATTTGATACTTTATGACATCTTACTATAGATGCATCGGTCTGGTGAATTTTTTGGGTTAGTTGACAGAGTTTTTGTCGGCATGCGTCCATAGATGATGTTCCAATTATAAAATTCGATAATTCTAGAATTGACTCTACCTGATAAGTCACCTAAAATTCATAAATTCCACAATTTATTACCCATTCTCCCGTTATCATTATTATTAGTAACTCTACAGGTGCACATACAGTAAACAACTTATGTGACGATGACGTTTACATTAAGCGGCGCCTTAGATATTTTATGATTCAATCCATGATCACCCTGTATATCATAAAGTGCTCTACTTAACAAATTCAACAGCGTACTTCCTTTACAGAAATATAATTATTGGTGTATGAAAGACAATGTAGACACGACTACATACTTTACTTTTTGCATCTGAAATTTATTTACTTACATGCATTATCTTCCTCATTTTTTTGTTTCCATTCTCATTCTCGACAATCAGATGCTCTTCTTCTTGGATGTAACATTTCTTTCCTTAAACCAAAAAAAAAGAAGATCTTAAATGCTGAATTTGAAGAAGGAAAAACTTCATGTTTGAGTGCTGTGTTATGTTTGTAATAAAATTGTTAAATGACACGTGCATTGAAATATGTTGAACATTTATTTTCTCTCTCTCGGATCTTTCTTCGAAATTTTCTTTCAGCTAGATATCTTCAAAGGCACTAATTTGCTATGCATATACAGATGAAATTTGTTTTTTTCTCTTATACTTCTGTTGAGGGGTTGATTCTAAGTGGTGTCTATTAGAAAATTGGGTATTTTGCAGTCTTATTCTCTTTATTACTGAATTCTTTACTAGATCTATATTCTGTACATTAAAGAATATACTCAGGGAGGGATCATAAACCACATCATTCTGGATGTTAAAATTTATATGAAAAATTGAACTAAACCCTCCAAACAAAGTTAATAATATTCCAGCATTCCTCCATATTTCGAAGTATATCTCGTGTCCGTCACTAATGCACATCCCCCATCATTCTATGCATGAAAACGAAAAAATCTTTCGGCTATTTAAAATTCATCTCTCATGCATTTTCGAAATGTACACATTGCTTTGAGCAGCATATGTGCAGCAGTAGATATAAGCTTGCATTAATGTTCGATTTGTATTAATGAGCACACGCCATAGAGATCTCGTTTTTTTGTATAAGCGACTGGAGCCCTCCCGTTAACAACAAATAAACAGAAATTGAAGATATCGAGAAGTTTAGAATTGAAAAAACACCTCGAGTGGCTTAAAACTGCTTAAAACCTAAACATTAATGCAATAGCAGCAATGCGATGTGTTATTGAATTTTTCCTTTTAATTTTTGACAGCAACAGCAGCAGAAAGCACTTCAAATGAATGTAAATCAATAGATTTTTCAGTTTATTTATTTAAATTGTAGACCAAAAGGGTTTTCTTCCTTCTCTCACTACATGCTTATTTTTCAATCAATACATTATGGCGGCATAGCTGGAATTCAGAACACTAGAATTGTAAAAATAATTAATGATGTGCTAATGTTCATAACTTCACCCATTTACAATTTAAGCACACGAGAGCTCTGAAAATTGAAAAAATGGAATTAAAAAATTGGAAAAAGAACCAATTCCGATTCCAATTGATGTAAAAACTAATATTGAACAGATGCTGAACTACATGCTGAAAGTGGGCTGATGAAATTATATTTTACAAAATTAACATTAAAACTTTTATCATGTAAACATGGATATTAATTGATTTGTAAGCAAAAGAGCATAGGGAGTCATTCATTAATGATGTCCTTTATTTAGGAGAGGAGTCTAAGACTTAGAGAGCATCTTCACTTTAACACCGAAAAGAAGGGAAGCCCCTGAAAAATCCAATTTTTGATAGACGTCATTAATAAACTGACCCTTTTATCAATTTGTCGATGGACATGAATTTAAGAGAACTGCACAGTATGAAAGTTTGTTACTGCATATTCCAATTTATCATATACAGCGCATCTTGTTCTTTATTTGCTGTCAGTTGTCCACTAGATAATCTAGACAAATGAACAGCAAAACTCAACATTTAAGGGATAATTGCATGTAATTGATGTTGAGATAGAAATTGAGAACGTAGCCAAATGATCAATTGTCAGATAGAGAAATTGATAAGGCCAGATGGCAAAAAATCTGCCTACTTACTGCAAATTAATTGATGCATCATTAGCAACAATGTATCAAATTACAGTCGATTCATTTTCTACTTTCATTAGTATTATTGATAATCATGGATGATGAACAATCTTGTTGAGTTGTTGGCATGCTCATGAATTTATAATTTTTATTGGATAGTCGATGAAGTTGATGACAGTGTGGAGAGTAGGAGAAGAAATTTGTGTAACAATGCAGAGCTTTACATACATTAAAAATATTTCAAATGCATATATGCCAACCTCATTCATGTTCACTAAACTGCTGATAATTTGACTAGTTGTTGTAATTCTGGCATATTAGTGGATGGTGGATGTAGGAATTAGCATAATTTATGTTTATGACATGCATGCCACATAAGACGTGATATAAATGCACTAAAACATAACACCAACTTAGTCAAAATATTGCTATTCACTTCTTGTTGCTGCTGTCGCTCGCTGTCTATGGAAATAACTTTTTCCTTCTCTCTGATGACTTTCTCCCATCTTTTACATGTTTTTACCACTGATTGTGGAAGATGGAATGAAATTTCCTCACGTTTTTTTTCTTCCTCCTTTCGCGGTTTTTACGATTCACAATTTCTTCTACTGCCTTTGCTGCTTACTTGTAATGTACACGATATAAATTAAACGACGATGACATTTTCGAAAATATATAAACAATTCACAGCATAAAGTTACAAGAGAGACAAAAACGAAATTTGGGTCATTGATAAATGACGTCTAGTATTGAAAATGGGGGTCCGGAGGGTTTCTAGGGGGCTTTATACCTTGTTTACATTAAAAGTGGTTGTTCGCTATGCTTAGTATAGCTCCTCTTAGCTCCTAGATACCTAAAAAGCATGATTAATCACAACTCCATGGCCATGACTTTAGGTACTGCCAGAAAGAGGCGGAGTAGTAAGAAAATCGAATTTTCCAAAAAAACATCACTCATAAACAAGTTCCATGCAACATGACTGAATGAAAATGATAGAAAATTGTGTGTCTATAAAGGAAGACATATAGATGTATATAGAAAAAGTAGATCATGACTTTAAATGCTTTAAATTAGAAACATTAAATGCATTTTATTATACTCACAAAAAAATTAATTCTCTTTCTCTTCTGTTTGGCATCAAGTTTCTTCATTGAATAAATCTGTGAATGAATAAATGAATGAAAAAAAAATTAAGATCATGTACATTTATGCTGTATGGGTTTGCGGATAAAGTGAAAATAAAGGGAAAGACACTTGTGATTGAATTTAATTGATCTAAATTGAAATTTTTTTGTATTAAATGCATTAATTTTTATCTTAGATAGTGGATTAAGCCAGCTTTAGTAAGTTCCGGAATTGACAGAGAGTTGCTTTGGGTTATCAATTAAGCTGAGCTGTAGGTTTTGAAATTTTTTAAGTATTATAGCAGCTTAACTTGATTGGCATAGTTCTGTCATTATTTTAATGAGGCATTAAATTCTTATCGTCGTCATATGAAGCCAGTTATATTAAAAATATGAAGGTCAAATGAAATATTTTGTGACGAGTTAAAGTCGATTGTGGAAATTCCTCAGGCAGACTGCTTGGAATGATTATTTTTATAGTCAGTCTTTAAGATTAGTATTGATTTAGAATCAAATGACTTTCAGATAATTATAAATAGCAACAGCTGCAAAATGACTCTCTATTTTTCAATCTAATAAATATTCCCACAAGATTTGAACCTTGATCATTCTCTAGCATTCATGAATCACCAATCTTTTGATGAATTTCTTAAAATTCTCAAAAGAGAAAACATATTATGTGCTGCGTACGTATAAACACCATCATCTCTCATCTCAGTATGTTTATCGTAAAAAACATCGTAAATAATGTTGAATGGCACACGTTCCATTCTTCTCTTGATCACAAGCTGTGCAGCATATTGTTATTATTACTAAGTTCTACACATGTGTGTGCTGTATTTATAAGAAACACCTTTAATGATGTTTGATAATTTTCATACGCCTTGTTGTGGCTGTGATAAGTATTTCTTTATTATTTTATACTTTTTGAGAGCTGAGGGACAGTCAGATTTGCAATTATGATATTGGGGGTCCTCCATAAGTGATGTCTAATGACAAAAAATGGGACTTGTAAAATCAACCATATTAAACTACAGCTCCACGTTAAGTATGGATTGCCTTCAAGTTTCAGTGCATCTAAAGGGGAAGAAGGAGCTATGTCATTAGCGAATATTCCCAAAATTTATTGTTATTTTTTGGCAAAAAGAGAAAAGTGATAAACACGTGGGCATCAAGAAAATCAATAAATTTTAATTTATGCATTCATTCATAATAAAAATGCTTTACTTCCCACAGTAAATTTTGCAAAAAATGCGACAACATGAGAGACGCGCTGGTTATGTACACAAAAAAGAAATATTTTAAACGGAACCATGAATGTGATCGTCATGAATATATGAGAATAACCTTATCTTATCAGCAGTTGCGCGATAAAAAGTCAATAAAAAACACGAGTGATATCAGCACATGATAAGTGTAGCTTCACCTCGTATACACTTCCAAATGAATTTTGCGACGTAAATTTTTGTGCCTTAAAAAGAAATAATTTGAATTTAATGGCCTTATTTTTAGTGATAAAGATTAATGTATTCAATGGACATTAGGGATCATTAAGAGTCATAAAAAAGTCAGCAAAGGCCAAGTCGATTTTAAATACGCTCAGGCCTGCCAACAAACAAATAATTTCGTGGATTAAGCCACTGTGATCTAATTTATTGAGACAAATTGATTTCCAAAGCTTCTATTGTCCGGTCAAGCATTAACAAATTCACGTTCTCCGATTTTCCTTCTCTTCTATACTTTAAATGTTTATAGTCATACTTAATAAACTATTTCAAGCCTCACTTTGCAAGAATTTGCTCTAAAGAAATAAAAAATCGTGTAATTAATTAATTAAAGGAATTTTATCGCTAAATC
This sequence comes from Chironomus riparius, assembly GCA_917627325.4. Lineage (NCBI taxonomy): Eukaryota > Metazoa > Arthropoda > Insecta > Diptera > Chironomidae > Chironomus > Chironomus riparius. The sequence goes on from OU895879.1 coordinate 39,873,851, forward strand.
TATATTATTAGGTTCGCAAATTATACAGCTTTTAAATCAACTAGTTTATCGTATTGTGGCTGAAGATTATAGACTTTATTGAAAGCTCCTTTATTAGAGATGTTTTATTATTATTGTTGCAAGTCGCTTTTATTTCCATTAAATTGCTACTTGCACTCACTTTATGAGGAGAAGAAATACAGAAGTAGATGAAGGAATATAAAAGAATTAAAAGATTTAAATCTCATTTCATGAAATTGCAAATTATTATAAAGCAAAATATTATTGTACAGTAATAAGACCTTAGAGCAATATAGAATTAAAATTAATTTATGTAAATATTGATTTATGAAAATTTCTTATTCCGAGAATTGTGATTTTATGTAGCGAATATGGATTAGGGCTCATTCAATAATGACGTATGTTGAACAATTGATTTTGGACCCGATTGATTTCTTTACTATTGGAATCTCATTCATACGTTGCTGATCGCTCTATTCTATTGATACGTATGAAAATTATCTAATTTTAAGTTCCAAAACCAACGTTTCTCGATTTAAAACTGGATGTCATTGCCGACTAACCCCAAATAATTTAAATAACAAGAACATCAAGCAATTGAATTCATTACATGATTAAAGCAAATTTTGGAATTTTAAATCTGTTGACTCGAAACAAAATCTGGTTTTAAAATCCTTGGAACTTCCAATAAATATGATAATAACATACCAGATTTACATTGAGTACGGATGCTGCATCGGAAAATTATACATAATGAATAAAAGATGCAAAAATATAAGCATCGACAGAAAACAGAAACGCGAATTAAAATGCAGGAAAGGCATCTTGAGTATCAAATTGCAGAGAAAAACAAATAAAATCGAAGCAGCAAGCACAGAGTCAATATTGAAAGCATTAGCATTAATATAGCACGAAATCAACTAATTAATTTCCATTCCGATATCAATTTTCACATCCTCATTTGCATTATGCTGGATATTTTTTTCTTCTGCTAATTTTTTCCCTCCTCTTCTGCTGTGTGTATCTTTTGTTTACATGCTGTACAATGGACGTCTGTTTATATAACCCAATTTTATTGAATAAATTTGTAAAATGAAAGAGAATATGATGATGATGTTGATGAGATCATCATCAGCTTCAATTGATTTGCATTTCACTGAAACGACAGAACTTGACGAGGGGGATATTATTAAATATATTGTCAATATTATAGGCAATGAAAATCAAATAAATATGGGAAATGCTACAATGTATTTAATTAAGAATTAAGAGAATATGAGAGAGTCGGGAATGTACTGGGGGGAGGCAAGAGAGGTTATCGATTACTGTTTTGTGAGCAATTTTATTTAGGAATCGAACCCAGGTATTCACATTATATCAAATTACAGATCACTGATCTATATTGATAAACCACTCGGCTATAGAGGCTCTAATCTCGTATCAACAGATTTGCTTACATAAGGCTCGTTACCAAAGACTTCTTTTGTGCGACGAGTGTGTTTCAAAACTCTTTGTTTATTAAGATTCACTTTGTTCCAATGATTCAAATCTTACCCTCCTTTCCTTCTTTATACCCTTAATACTTTCCTGATGAGACAAAGAACTGCTGACAAAAAAAAAACATGATTTATCTTTTCCGCACCAATGCAAATGGAAAGTTTACAGTGTTACTGTATGCATGCATAATATCGCTCCAAACCACAGATTTTTAATTTAAATCCCGCAAAAAAACAGCATTAAATAAAGAAACAGGCGATCAATCTCTATCTAAAATTGAAAATAGCTTATGAATTGAGAGTGTAGAGAGCTCTAGAGCTCGTGAGAGATTATTGATACAAGTGAATAGCTTATAACACATTTTAAAATTCAGATTAATTGCATTCTGATATGCGATACCTTCTAAATGAATTCAGCTTCAGCATAGAGGAGGAAAAAATGTTTCATTAATAAGACATAATAAGTTGAGAGCTTGTACGACTGTGAATATGATATGTACATCTTAATATATGAAAATTTAAAAGTAAGATGAATTTAGCATGCGATCATGCAAGGTGTGGACACTTCCAAATTTAAAATTTTTGAAATTTTAATGAGTCTGTCTGTTGGTGTTAAAATATCTGTCAAAACAATAAGTCAAGATGGACAACTTTTCACGCAATGTATTTGACTGAATGTTCCTTAAGGCACATCACATAATTGTTCTTATTAATTTCTCCGTTCATGGATGAACAAGCATGTTTCTTCAGATTTTTACATCCGCTTCACATTTTTATGATTTTTTGCACGCAAAACAGAAAAGTTAATTAACATGCTCGTATGCTGAACTAAATAATTAATAATTTACAACATAAATCGATGTGCCAGACGAAGAATTGGCTTGCTGCTACTCACTTTATGATTTTAATATTCTTACAGTTAAAGAATGTTTAATTTATATCATACTTAACAGATACATAGATGCTATTCTAATGGGTGTTAAAATAATGCATAATGTTGGCACGTAAAGTAATAGAGTGCTATATAAAAAGGAACATGACAGCTCAATGCACAAAACAGTAGACATGTGAGGCCTCATACAGTCAATTTAGTAAATTTATTGAACTTAGCAGAGTACCACGGCAGCAGCAGCAGCAGCTTTTTCGCTAATTGAATGTTCCCTGCCATGATGATCTCTTTCGCGATTCTCCTACACACAGCTGTTGCCATTTTTACATTAGCGTCAGTTCTTTAAATTGATATTAATTAAAAATTTACTGCGACATTAAAAAAGATATAGCCATGACCTCACCATCTTTGTAACATTTAAAAGTATTAGATACGAACAATGAGGCTCAAATGTGTAAGCTCTTGCTTTTATCGTGCCGAACAAATCATTGTCTTGGATTTTTTATTAAAAAGCTCCTTCAATTTAAGGGAGTCCATGGTTTTAATAATATTTAAATACTTTTGGAACTTAAACGTTGTGATTCTTTGACATAAAACACAAAAAATTCTTCAATTATTCAAACATAGAACCCCCACCAAGTATTTAACTTACGTGTTAAGCAAAACTGTTGGACAATTATCCATTTATGCTTTCAAAAGTTCAAGTTCTCTTTATGATATAGTTTCCATTTCTTTATCCAGTCACAGAAAAAAGGCCATTAATGAGACTTAATTCTTGACTATAAAGAGAAGCAAATTAAACGTGAATGGGAGTTCAGCAAAAAATCTCCATGAACTTCCATGAAAGCAAATTTTTAACGCCCACTTATTGGCATCAATTGTAAGTCAATGGTGACACATTTCCCATATGTTTAATTTACAATTAAATTTAATATGGTATTACATGCTACACCTTTAATTAGACTTAAGAAATATGAATGAATTTTCATTTATTATTGAATATTTTAATCCTTTGCAAATTGCCGACTTGATTGGCATATACACGTGTAGTTTCCTAGAAATTGCAATAAATTCTGATCAGCATTAAATGTGCTTAATAATCTGATTTAATAGAAGAATATTCAACACAAAGATTCTTCTGATTAAATTGTATTTAAAATTGCTACTTTTGAAAGTCAATTCTACCAAACTTGGAATTTAGGATGGAATTATTCACAAGGTACTTTGCATCAGCTTTACAGAGCAAGGTTAAGAAACTATCATGACACTCAAATCAGACATTATTAGAATTTCAAAGAGAACAGCTGGAAAGCCTCTCACAAAAAATCCATTAAGCTTTTCGCGAATAAAAAAATGTTAAGCTACAACTTCAATTATAATCCAATTAATTATTGAAAGGAAAAGAGAAGCAAAAGACTGACTTAATAATACAAACTAATCACAATCGAATAATTTGCTGAAATAATTTTTTTTCAGTCATCATGAATGCGAGATACACAAAAGATTGTTAATTGAGTATGGAGATTTTGTTGTCTGTAAGGTGAAAGCGATATTTCAACTGCTTTACCTTTTTTGGGACGCTTCATAGTTATAATGTAATTCAATTTCTGTTTTGGCAATGTCGACAAGTAAGGTCATGACGATTTATTTTGAGTGATCTGTGTGTGTGCATGTACTTATTGAATATTTGTTGTCTATAGTTCAAAACAATATTGATTATTAACAATCCCGAGCTGTACACGATGATAAATTTCATTTAAAGGCATCTCTGAGTTTTTGTGACTGCATTTCTCAAGATCAGCATCATGGCAATTACAATATGTTACTCGGAGTATGAATCGCTTATGTATAAACAAAAAATTTCAAGCACTTGCACAGAAAACCTCTTAATGCTGCATATTGACCATCCACATGACATTCAATCAAAATTACTTTTTCCCATTCATTTAATGGTAAATAAAAAGGCATAGAATCCTATAATAATAAATATTTGTATAGATTAGCTGCAATTTAATGAAGATTGATTTTCTTGTCTATCATGCTGCATTGGAGTGATGACCTTTCTCATGCTACAAACAATTGTCAGAAATATTATTTAGGGGAGATTGACAAAATCATCCCAATTGATGAATAGAAGCGTTATGGAAGCTAGTAGGGGATTGAATCTATTTATTGGCATTCCTAATAACTGCAAAATCAGCAAATCCAAATCAATAATGAAATAACTCCACACGAGATTTATTAACTACAGACAATAAAGTTGTGGGCGGAAAAATGTGATATCATCATCAATATATAGGATAGGATTTCGTATGTCAGATTAATGAATGAATTTGACTAAATGGGAAATGCTTTTATGGATTACAAACCGCTGCATTGTGTGATGCAATTCAACAAAAATAAATTAGGTAGATTCAACAGTCAAGCGACATATTAAATTGGAATGGCGTGCATCAACTATGTTAAATTAGTGCTTTTTTTCCTCTTCCACAGTGGCTATAGATTGTCAAAAAGGGATTGGCTGACGGTGATTTTATTTTTGATCGCGTCATAAAATTTGAAGAAAAAAGAAATTTCCTCAAATCACGGGACAGTCAAATAAATTGGATGAAATGGCAATGAAAAAATTAACATAATTTGAAGATGAGCTTGTTAAAGCTACCTATAATATGTGAAGCAGACAATATTAGAGTTTAGATCAAGATAACGAGTTGAATTTCTTAATTTCCGGACCGGATCATGTATGTTTGTGCTATATGACTTTCGAACCGTCAAACTTTTTCCCAAGCTGTCGAAATATTTTCATAAATCCCACTAATCACAGCCGCAATCCACTATGGGCCAGAAATGGAAAATTTTTCCAAAAATTATTTCTACAACTTATATGATAGTCCTTATTCTGTCCTACATTTACGTCCTTAAAACTTTGCCCACGTCGACAGCATGTCCGAGATATGGCACTTCAAAGTTGGTCAGACGACCATTTTCACGTTACATTGAAAATGCTCTCACCAGTCACTGGATGGATGAATCTCCTTCAATTTTTTTTGGTAATAGCTTTAAATAGTTCCTTCATTTTAAGGTATAAACAATTGCAAAAAACTTTGGAAAATTTTGTGAAAAACTTGATTTTTCTCAAAAACCACGTGTTCGTCATACTTCCGTTTGTGTAGGTCTTCACAAGCACAACCAAAGTTACTAATTTCTTTTTTATATTAAAGATTACATCAAAAGCTATAACTTTTGCATACATGTCGTATAATTTTAACAAAGTTTTGGTAGTGAAAAAAATTTTTTTTATAAAAAAAACACCAATTTTTTGACAAAAATCGCTGTAGTGCTCCAGGGATACCCATGGTAGTGGAATTTTATTTCACATTTAGAAAGCTCTCTGGATATGCTATCAATTAATGCAGTAAAATGAACAAGTGTTCTCTTGGCAAAGAGCACTTTTTTGACTCTGAAAGTCGTATGTCGAGCAAGGTCAAAAAAGAAAAATAATCATAAAAATTTCAGTTTTAAGTAAAATTTAATTTTTTTAAGTTAGATTGATAGATCTTTTTAAAACGCGTCTTTTGAGTATAAATATGTCATAGTTTTGTCAAGTTTCATGATCAGTTTTTTAAAAAAATAGTTTTTTTCAAAAAAAAACTTGAAAAATAAAGTATTTGACTTTAGAATTTCATAAAATGCATTCTTTTTAACATTTTTTTCACTATTTTGTCTAGTTTTGCTCCTCGTTTTTTCCTAAACATAAATCAATAAGAACTTAACATAATTGAAGCCATTTGGAGGTTAAATTGAGTTAAAAATCGTTTAAAATTTTTGTATTTCTTAAATAGTTCTTTACACAAGTATCTAAGATATAAAGTGTTGCATAGTTTTGAAAAGGTATTAAAATTTCCAATATGTTAACATGAAAATTTTAGGAAAATTTTCAAGTAATATAGTCAATTTGGGTAAAAAACGCATTTTATATATGCTAGTTTTTAATGTTTTTCGTTTTTCTCAGCAAAGACTTTATGAAAAACTCTCAAAGTTTGCACACTTATTTGTTATATAAATGTTAATGACTCGTATAAGTTTTGGAATTTTCTATTGAGTTTTTCATGAGTTCTCCAAATCTGAAATTTTCAATATTAAAAATCCTTTTTTCTCAATAATTCCGATTTTTTATTTATAAATAAATATCTTATTTTGTTTCATTTTTCAATATCTTTTCATTGATATGTAACAATCTACGAAAAAAATAAGACTAGCGAGAAATCAATAAAAAAAGTGTCAAAAATTTATGAAAATTCTACGCTATTTTAATTTTTTAGCATTTTCTGGTTAATTTTATTAAGTTTTGTAAGAGTGTTATACCTTTTTGCAAATTTATAGCTTAAGACTTTCATCTGCTTTCATCCATTAAAATTCGTATGAGTCAACGATAAGCACAACTGAAGTTAAATAAGCTTCACGTTGGCGCAACCAAAAATTTTGAATTTTTTAAAATCAAATTATTTAAAAGCTTTAAATTAAATCTTCAGGCTGCTATTAAATACATGAAACATTTATAACAAAACTAAATGAAAAAGTTTAATATTATAGCTCAAATAGCATTAAAATTAATATCTGGTTTTCTTCATATGGAACTGTCTTTTGTCGCCAACGTGAAGCTTATTTAACTTCAGTTGTGCTTATCGTAAACTCATACGAATTTTAGTGGATGAAAGCAGATGAAAGTCTTAAGCTATAAATTTGCAAAAAGGTATAATACTCTTACAAAACTTAATAAAATTAACCAGAAAAGGATAAAAAATTAAAATAGCGTAGAATTTTCATAAATTTTTGACACTTTTTTTATTGATTCCTCGCTAGTCTTATTTTTTTCGTAGATTGTTACATATCAATGAAAAGATATTGTAAAATGAAACAAAATAAGATATTTATTTATAAATAAAAAATCAGAATTATTGAGAAAAAAGGATTTTTAATATTGAAAATTTCAGATTTGGAGAACTCATGAAAAACTCAATAGAAAATTCCAAAACTTATACGAGTCATTAACATTTATATAACAAATAAGTGTGCAAACTTTGAGAGTTTTTCATAAAGTCTTTGCTGAGAAAAACGAAAAACATTAAAAACTAGCATATATAAAATGCGTTTTTTACCCAAATTGACTATATTACTTGAAAATTTTCCTAAAATTTTCATGTTAACATATTGGAAATTTTAATACCTTTTCAAAACTATGCAACACTTTATATCTTAGATACTTGTGTAAAGAACTATTTAAGAAATACAAAAATTTTAAACGATTTTTAACTCAATTTAACCTCCAAATGGCTTCAATTATGTTAAGTTCTTATTGATTTATGTTTAGGAAAAAACGAGGAGCAAAACTAGACAAAATAGTGAAAAAAATGTTAAAAAGAATGCATTTTATGAAATTCTAAAGTCAAATACTTTATTTTTCAAGTTTTTTTTTGAAAAAAACTATTTTTTTAAAAAACTGATCATGAAACTTGACAAAACTATGACATATTTATACTCAAAAGACGCGTTTTAAAAAGATCTATCAATCTAACTTAAAAAAATTAAATTTTACTTAAAACTGAAATTTTTATGATTATTTTTCTTTTTTGACCTTGCTCGACATACGACTTTCAGAGTCAAAAAAGTGCTCTTTGCCAAGAGAACACTTGTTCATTTTACTGCATTAATTGATAGCATATCCAGAGAGCTTTCTAAATGTGAAATAAAATTCCACTACCATGGGTATCCCTGGAGCACTACAGCGATTTTTGTCAAAAAATTGGTGTTTTTTTTATAAAAAAAATTTTTTTCACTACCAAAACTTTGTTAAAATTATACGACATGTATGCAAAAGTTATAGCTTTTGATGTAATCTTTAATATAAAAAAGAAATTAGTAACTTTGGTTGTGCTTGTGAAGACCTACACAAACGGAAGTATGACGAACACGTGGTTTTTGAGAAAAATCAAGTTTTTCACAAAATTTTCCAAAGTTTTTTGCAATTGTTTAGACCTTAAAATGAAGGAACTATTTAAAGCTATTACCAAAAAAAAATTGAAGGAGATTCATCCATCCAGTGACTGGTGAGAGCATTTTCAATGTAACGTGAAAATGGTCGTCTGATCAACTTTGAAGTACCATATCTCGGACACGCTGTCGACGTGGGCAAAGTTTTAAGAACGTAAATGTAGGGCAGAATAAGGACTATCATATAAGCTGTAGAAATAATTTTTGGAAAAATTTTCCATTTCTGGCCCATAGTGCAATCCACAAATATTTATGATCATAAAAATAAATTTGAATGTTTTGTTTTTAGAGAAATTTCTTCATTTACTCAGTAAATATAATACTTTATGCTGTCTTCTTCTTCTTCTTATCTCTATTTTCACGATGTAAATTTCTTCATTTACTCAACTAATGGGTCATTGAATTAATAACTCAAGTTACCAAGCAAACGCATAGAAATTAATTTGACATGGGAAGACACAACATTCAAAATTGCTTCATTTATCTTTAGCCGTAAAGGGTTATGCATTAGTGATGTCTGGTATTTATAGGAAGAAGGTTAGGGCTTTTGTGATGATCTGAGGAACTAGCTTCAATGGCACATTACGTTTCCAAGTTTACTAGTGACTAGAATACAACCTTTTCGACCCTAGTCAATTCCGGTACGACTCTAGTCGATCTTAATCAATCCTAGTCATGTTATCTAGCATAGCTAGGATTTACAATAGAACAAATCTTAAAAGAGTATGAACGATTCATCATTTACGCACAATCCCTCAATTGTTCTTCCTAATTTCATACCTCAAAAAAAATTTCATGTGTTTATTTTGGCGCCATTTCCATTGCAGTAAATAAATATTAATAAATATTTCAAAACGTTTTTTTCTGTTCTTTCTGGCATGTAATGTTAAGTACTTACTCTGAATGAAAAATCGTCGAGTACAGTGATGATCATGTTGAAGATAAATTAATGATTTTTCGCTTGGCAGGAGTTCAGTCAGACGAGGCATTGTAGCTCATACACATAGATACTTTCACTATAAATATATAAAATATAAAAAGGCATTAATTAAAAGAAAATTTTTATTGTCAGCAGAATTGTGAGTATTGTGGTTAGTGTCTGAAGGTCAGGAAATGTGTGTGAGTGCTTAAATTAAATAAAGAAAAAATTAATTAAATGTGAATTAAGTAAAAAAAGCTGTTCTTGTGGGTTTGTTAATTACACACACGTATGATAACTGTCTACTGTCATGAACACTGCAAAGTATGTACTCCAATAATTTTTGAAAATAATAAAAATGTTTTTCGCATTTTTCGAGAACTGCTTGCTTTATTCTGTGCACGCACGCTCAAGGGCGTATCCAGAGGAGGTTTTGAGTTGACTTAGCGCCCTCTTCTCCAAATTCATATCAATAAACCTAGCAAATAACTGTATACATCTCTGTACACTCTTAGCTTAATAATATTACAGCAACATCAGACTGTAAAGAATGTTTAAGTGCTCATAACTGTTAGATATGATAAAGTAAAATTTGTTAATTAGCTCCCGTTCTCTGACTACTAGTCATCATTCGCAAATATTATTCTAAAAATATTTTAAAAGTCGGCTTCAAATAAGTAAAAATCTTTTTACTTTTCTGATTATATCTTGCCATATGGCCACAAGACACACAAACGAATTCAATTTTAGATTTTTTTTAAATATTTTCTCTCTCTCCTCATGCTCATTCACTGTTTGGCTTACATCGCTCATGGTCACGTTCATTTTCTTTTTATTAATGAAAAAATAATATTTATATTCATGTATGCATACAATGTACATTCATACGTAATTTAAACTAATAATAAAATAAATCGGATGTTAATGTAAGGTGCAAGTAGGACAATTTGTGAGTAGGTTGTTGCTGTATATATTTTTATTTCACTCAATTTGGAATTTGTTGACTATACTACGTGGGACAAAAAAAGCTATTTTTTGACAACTGCCAAGATTTTTATTAATATTTGCTTTCATAGAAAAAAAGAGTCAATGCTAACGTTTTGTTAAGACTTAAAAGTCCATAATCATACATTAAGAATTTATTGGCGATTTTTTATGGATTTTCAAATTCTCAAGAGGACGCCTTCCTCTGTAAATTTACAGAAAAACACATTTAAAGAATACAAATTCATTAATTAGGAATTTATTATACACAAAAATAAATTTCGTGAGGAACGGGTTTTAAGACTATAAAAATAGATGTGGAGTTTCTATTGAAAATCTTGCAGAACTTTTTCGCAATTTGACTTTATGGAATATGATTCATAAATTAAAATCAACAACTTTTATTCATCTATAAAAACATTCTCATCTTCTTTCTATTTTTAGGCAATTTAGACAATCCAATAAGCATTTGCATATCATCTTCACAATTTTATTTCTCTTTTAATTAAAATATGCGAAAAACATTCAAATGCCTGCCAAAAATTATTTTTTATTAAATTAAGCAATTCACACTGCTTTATGGTTTTGCATTATAGAATCCAACAAGGCAGCATAAGAATATTGTGGAATTTTCGGTTAATAAAGATTTATGGGGCATTTCAGAGAGAAGTCTGAATTCCTTAATACAAAAATATTGAAAAAAAATATGAAAAATCAGAGAATTTATAATTGGAATTAAAGGAATTCCATAAATCTGGTCATAAATATTGCAATGTGCGAAGTATTTATATACGCTTTGTGCTGCATACTGAGAATTTAATGTTATTATTATTTTCAGACGAAAAATCCTTTTATTGCTGTAAAGTCATTAACTGATATCAGTGTTGTTATCGCAAGCTGATTATTTTTAATAGCACATTTCCATCCTTATGGATCGTTAAGTCTTTGGAATGTCTGAGACTTTGTTTGGTCAGAGAAAGTTGATTTAGTCACGTAAATTTCCAAGAAGCATTAAAATGATCTTAACAGCAGCACATCTTGACAATTAAAAATGTTTGTTTATATTTTAAAAATCCCAACAAATCACCACACAAAAGAATCCACATCAACCCTGCGTATAGAGCAAGTTGAACCACTTTAAGTAAACTATAACTATAAACATTACAAAGCTCGGTGTTTCACAGACTATAGTCTCCAATAATAGTTTTCATTTCTCGATCGTATTGCCATAAGAATAGCGATAATGTAATATTTAGTTTAATATGCCAGCTTAGTACATAAATCAATAAGCAAGCAAGTAAACAGAATTTCAATATAAACTAAACTTACAGTACGGCGCCGATATTAACATTTTTATGTTTCAACGCATCATATTTATTGTTAAGTAACTTTTGTTTATTCACTTATGGATTAAAATAAACTCTTTTCTTTTATTTATTTTTTAAATTCCCTTACACTTCGATTCACTCATGTGCTTATTTATAGATTCCTTAAATTTGCATTTTGTTCTTTGTTCATGCTCAAATATATCAACATCAAGAAGGCAAGAGAGGCGCTAAAAAATTCATAAAACATTGTTCATACTTCATTTATATTCAGAAGGAATCACTCGTCTGTAAAATTGGACAGTTGCGTGTAATTAAGTAGTTTTGAGCTGCAGCTTAGTCAAATAAAGTCACTGCTTGTTACACAGTGTCTATTCAACAATAGACGACAAGATTTTGCGAATATTAAGAAGATGAAGAAGGCACGAGTATGACGATAACTGAAATTGAAAGGAAATAAGCGCCAATTTCTTTCGTGACAATGTCATTGACTTTTAATGTTCCTCAATTGATTTATTGGGAGAAATACGAGCCAATTTTGGTGGCTCTATTTTCATCACTCATTCGCACTTAATTGGATTCAATTTGATGTAATTTTTGGTGATACTCGAAAGAAAAAAAATCATTGTCGTTAATGTCGTGAATCAACGGAAGTAGCAATTTGTCGCTTCAGGTAATTTTATTTTTACAACTTTCCGTCATTCTCAATTCATGAAGTAATGAAATTGTATGCCACACTTTACAATTTGTCTAATTTAATATGAAATATGTGGCTCGCAGCGTCGCTATGTAAATTTATTAGGTGACTTCTACTTAATCGTAATGCATCAGACACAAACAATAATGAAACGTTCTCATTTGTTGCTATTTTTTTGTGTGTGATTCTTTTCATCGCATTCAGCAGTGTGGCATTTTAAATTGGCATAGACAAACAGTGTTCCTCATATGATGATACTCATTTCTAAATTTATTTCCTTTATCTTATGACTAAACAAAGAAGCCTTGAAACAATTCTTCGAGGTAAATTAATCGGATTATTTCATAGTCCGAAAAAAGATTTATTGATGAATTTTCATCTCGTGTATGCACGACCTAGTCACTTCATCTGAATTTTCATTTCATCAATGCATAATAAATTAATAATCGTGTAATTTACAATATTTACGAATGCATGAATTGTGATGAAATAATTCCACAAAATGGGAAGTCTCTTACATGCCATATGCTACTTTGGTAAGCCAGTCCTTGTGCTTTGTGGGTATTATTTTATTTCATAATCCAAATAAGTGCTTTTAAAGACGATAAATAATGAAGAATTAATTTTTTTAGCAGAGAATCGCGAATGGTTCTTCTGTTTTGCAGAAATTGAGGCTGCAAAGCACTTAAGAAGTCTTTATTTCGGATTATTTATTCGAGTGGGATTTGGTATTGTTCTTATTAGATCTCTTGGCATGAATAAATAGTCAGGCTTTGAATTTGCACAATTCAAAAGTGCTTGAGACAAAAAGAAGATTTAAGAGAATCAGCTTATTGCTTTTTTAGACCATTAAGCTTCCTTGAGTTTAAGAATGACTTGATATTTCTAAATAATAATCATTGAATATATTGAAAAATGGAATAAATTCCTAAGTGACATGACTTTAATCATAGCGGGAAATTCAAGTCAAAACATTTCAATTTCAAGCAATTTGTGTACACAAATTTTGAACGCCTATCCGTCGATTAGATTGAGAGATTAAATTAAATTATTCAGTTTCCAACCCTTTTCAATTTCCTATTTACATTAAACATTTCAGTATATTTCTTCGTATACAGCTTCACACTTAAATATTGCACATATTATCGTATTAGTCACGCATTTCTAATAGCTATAATATTGAATTACTATGCAATACATGTATTATACTTCAAACCTGTAACTGATGTATGTAGATAAGTAAAGTTTTAATGGATGTAATTTGAATTTCGATTTAATTTTAATCGCATATATGCCACAAAATAAAGACATTAACCCTAAAACGATCTTGGTAGCAACACGGCAACTCTCATGTGCAGTAAAGAATTTTCACAATGTTTTTAAGGCATACAAAATAGTTTAAACGCCTACAACTGAAATATAAAAATCCCGCTAAATTGTTGCTGATTCTGATTGCATGTGAGGCTATGTATAAATAATAATATGAAAAAAAATATTAAATCCGTAATTTCTGATTGTGTTTCCCAATAGATTTGCAATTACAGTTGATTGGCATGAATTGCGCAACAATGCATTCTTTCCTTAATGTTTTATAAGTTACGGACGTGTTTGACAGTGTTGCCAATTTATTGTTTACCTGGATTAACCAAAATCTGTGTTTGATGATTTTTTTGACAAAGATTCGACTAAAGTTGACTTTGTTAAGTTAGTATCTATTTCAGATGCTGCTTAGGAACAGTCAATCAAACATCCAGTTGCATCCTGGTGTAGTTCTTCAATTATAAACTGATAAGCATATTTAAGAAAAGAGAAAATGACCCAAAATTGTAAAACCTTAATGAACCACTTTCGTACTTGGTTAACAACCCTGAAATCTTTGTTTATGCATGAAAATAATCCTATGTTTTGAGAGATTCCAAGCCATTTCTAATATTTTGCATTTAAAGACACAAGATGGGTGAATGGAAATCAAATGTACATGAATAATAATAAGTATTTTTATCTATGTACGTCTGATGCGGAAGAGCTCACTCAACATGAGTAGATTTATTAAACTTAAACATGTAAAAGATCTTAATGTTGCCTCTTTCTCATTCATTTCAATTCTCTTTCGGCTTATGAGTTGCAACATATTAAGTCGGTTCGCATTTGCGCGGTGATTTTTTCATTAAAAATTGAAGAGCACTTGTGGGAATCATTTGCCAGTCTGTTCTCATCTCTGTGGATGTGAGGGGTACGATGAATAGATTTTGTTTCATAAATTATGAATGGCTACTTGAGAATGATAAGAAATTTCAATAAAATGTGATTTATGTGGATTTAATATCCATCTAAGCCTCGGTCAAGCTTTATTTCATTTTAATCTTAATTTATCTTCATTAATCTCCAAATAGAGTGACCTTAAATATTTTTCTCAAGCGTCTCTAATGTGTAGCAACGAAGATTCATCAAAGAAACTACAACAATAATGTTCAAAAATGACGGTTAATTCCTTATCTCCAAAAATAGATCTCACAATATTATTCAAAAAAGGGATTTTTTTTTTAATTTTCATTATGGCAGTAATAATGATGATGAGCAACATTAATTTTATGCATCATAAAAGAACTCGAAAACTTCATGTCGATACTTTATATCTGACCGCGTTCAAAAAAGGAGAGGATGAAGAAATTAAGTTATAGAAATAAATCACTTCTGTCAGGGGATTCATGTCTTTCGCTTGTTATTATTTTTAGTTGCTGAGCATATCATAGCACTGAAAATAATTTCACGATTTCATTCATAGTTCACTGTTGATTTCAATTGCCGCACCTTAAATTTATTTGATTTTTTTTTTCTCTAGTTCACTTTTTTTCTGTTCTAAATTGTGCTGCAATAGACATACTGACTTAGTTTTGATTTTTCTTTGAATCTTTGATTCAATTTATTGCTGTAAGTATGCAATTTAGTGCTCATTTTGGGTTAGAATGATTAGTTTATTAAGTTTGGATTCGAATCGATGTCTTTGCAATGTTATGATCCGAAGCTTAACTTATTCATCGCATAAGTATATTTTATTAAATCTGTGCCAGTCAGTCTCTTAATTTCCCTATTTATAAATATTTTACAGACGCATAACCTCAAAACTCAATGATATTATCCATCAAATTGTTACCATAATTAATCACCAGCTTAAACTCCCAAAATTAGCTCAAAATTAGTCTTTCAAAGTGCGCCTCAGCCATTAGTTCCACAGTGTCTCACTCCATTAGCTTATACTTCCATGAAATCAAAATACTTAATATGGAATTGCATGGAACTGCTTCAGTAGAAACAACAACATAATTTAAATTGAACAGAAAAAAATTGTGAAACGTTTACAGCAAAAAAAAAAGTATTCATAACAAACCAATTTATCATCGACATATGGTCGCGACAATCGACCCAAAAACTATGTAATCGGCATTGCAATGGCGCTTAAAAGCAATTAAAAGCGCGAAAAAAGAGTGTTTTGCCTGAAACAAATGCAAAATTTATGAGCTGACTGGGTATGAAACATGTAGATTGGACAGTAACCAAAAAAAAAACTACAGCACAAAAGCTATTAGCATTCGCCATTATACATGCTGATTGAAAAACTTCATGAAATGACTTAATTTATAGCTTAAGTGAAAGACATTTTGGCTTAAAAACATTTAGGGGGTGTTTGTAAGTGATGTTAACCGTCACAAAATCTGTTTAAAGTCTCAGCTCTGAATCTCTCCTTGGACATCATTCATAAACAATCCCATTTATAAATGACGAAATTCGTAAATTTTTTTCAGTATGACTTAATCGAGTCGCTTTTGTATTTGGCAATGCTTCTCATTCTGCCACAAAAAGATCAACTCATCATTGATAAGCGCTGATTGATTGCTCAATGCCCGCATATTCGTGTGATGTACACGTTTTATGATTATTCCAATGGGTGCCTACAACAATGTAGATCGTTATTTTTTCTAAAATTCAAACCTGTTTCGAAAAAATTCGAAAAATAATTTTTTATAAAAAATTTTGAAATTTTAAAGACAGTTAAATTTATTTATGAACAAAAATCAATTCTTCGACGCAAATTTGTTTTTTGAATGTAACAATCGACAATGAAGCTCAAGTTTTGATCGAAAAGTTACAAAAAATAATATTAAATTTTCAATAGTCTTTGAACAATGCTCAAATGGAATTTCAACCTGACTAAGAACAATATCTGAAAATTTTGTCTTGAATGTGTTACAATCACTTACAGCAGAAATATCACTTCCGTCGACACTTATGTTGTTTGATTTTAAAAATAACAACCATTTATCTTTGTTTAATGAGTGCTTAGGTACTTTAAAAAGATTTGTAATTGTTTTATTTTTGTTGCAGCTTGCAATTTTGCAGGTTTTACCCATAATTAATGAAAATTAATCAAAATTTTACTAATGTAAACAAATATAATTTTTTGATGAAATATTTTTAACGGAATTTCATTTTTTGAAAAAAATTCAAATTCGAATTTTCGATTTCGAAGAATAAGGACCATTTTCGAAGAATAAGAACCATCGGCACCCATTGGTGATTATTATAATATTTAATAAACAAAAGAGTCACGAAAGTTACTTCCATTATTGCACACATGAGAGGCTCTTCACCCCTCAACACAAACTATCTTTTCTGTATTTATGATTAGATCTAGATAATTATCGCGGTATGGTTGAAAGTAAAAGTGTGACTACCTTTCTACATCGTTGGTTTGAACATTTCTGCTTGTTCAGAAAGTCATTAAGGTGTAAAAATTAATGAATATATGTGGTGATGTTAATGAATTTTGATATAGTTATTATTTTATGTAAAAGATCGGGGTTGTAAATTTCATTTTTAATAAATTACTTACATTCATTATGTCCTGCTACATGTGTAGCGATGAAAATTTATTGTCCAGCCATAAATCATGAGAATGATGAGGGATTGAAATTTTACAAAACCAAATTCAAGTTTACTACGATTTAAAATATTTCAAAAAAATCCATTTAAGGTTGACGAAAAGTAAATTTTCAATGCACCCGCATGTGATCATTAATCTTTGTACAAATTCAGCACCAACTAAACAATACACGTATTTTTACGTGAATTATGTTATTGAAACTGAAAAGCAGGAAGCTCTCAATTTAGTAAACACGATCTATATCTCTCGAATCCATTCTTTCTACTTGCCATTATTTGTAAGCAAGCAAGTCAAGAATAATAAAAGCATATGTCGTATGTCCATTGTTTCTCAATCTTGTGAGATAATATACATCATCAAGCTACAATAGCCCACAATTGTTGGGTTATGTCTTTCACAACCTTTCTTCATCATAAAAAATTGCGAATCAAAAATAATGAAAAGCGTCTCAAGTCACGACATTTCAATGATCATTTAAAGAAACATTGTAATTTATTGGAATCGACAAAAATGTGTATGTTTATGTATCGAAAGAAGAGAGACGATAATGAACAACAATGGGAAACTTTGACTGCTCATGCTCTTCCTATTGTTGCAGACACAAAGCGTGTCCAAACTTTTATCATCAATTCTGGACATGACTCAACATCTATAGACAATTTATGACACTCTTTATTTTTTTTTATATCCAAGTTTTTCCATGATGCTCTCAATTTTTCCCGATCTTGTGAACTTCTTTGCCTTTATGATTCTGTGTTTTTTTAAAGTGCCAATAAACCTTATAAAATTGGCGTCAGCCATAATTTCTTTGCCATAATGAAAATCCATAATTCTTCCAATGCTTTCAATTAAATTCGTGATTTGTGTGTTTACGTTGTGGCTTTTCCATGTCTGTCTATCTATCTATCGACGCTTATGGCAATAAAAAGAAGTAAAATCAACATTAAAGTGAAAAAATTTTTCACATTGAATTAGGTTAGGTCTGAAAAAGAAAATAGTAAGGAATGAATGCACTCCAAAAGAAATCGCAGGAAAGAGATAAAGCTAGCCGCAATAATAGCAAATAATAAACATGAACAGATTGAACTGTGCTTTTTTTTTGTTTACTTTATTCGAGTCCATAACGATGACACAATCGATGGCAGTTAATTGAATTCAATGAACCATGAGAAACAGAAATAAAATAGCACTGAAAACAATCGACACTTTCGATTTCTTTCTTCTATTGAGCTTTAAAACGGGTGTGATTGTAATTACAGTTGCGGAAAGGTTGGTGAGATCATTGGATGGGGTTGGTGACTTTATTCTCGATTTTTAATTGTTTTGAATTGTTTATGTTTACTGGATCTTGATTAACTTCTACAATTGGATATGTCAATTCCTTATTTTTGTTTAATTCCATATAAGTCGATCTATATTGTCTTTTTATTAAGATCCAGTTCATATTTAGACTTAATTGGAACTAGAGACTTGCCAAAAGTTGAATACACTCATTAATCAACAAGAACATTGTTCCTATAAAACTATCATATCCAACAGTGAATCTTTGAACCGAAACCAAAAGCAAAGTAAGGCAGTCAAGTCATAAAAAAAGCACCAGATGCACAAGCCACATATTAAAGTTATCAACCCTTCATTATTATTTATTTGAATTCTCTCTTATTAATAACTTACTTGTTTAAATTGCTTTATAAAAGTATAATGACGAGCCATTTGTTTTTCATTACCTTACATCTACGTCTTAAAACTACTTCAATACGTAGTCACATACACATTTTTTTCATCTAAAAAAAGAGTTTATTTAATAATAAAAATCTCAATTAGTGTTTTCGAAGGTCATGAATCAAATAGGTCATGTAAAATATGAAAATATACTACATAACATAATGAACATCAATAGCATGAGATATGAGGCAATTGTACGCCTTCATAATGAAATAAAATAGATTTATTGAATTATGAAGAAGAGAAATGAGACATCAAAGGGGAAATTATTGCTATTGAGATTTATACTTTGTAGGACACAGGAGAGAACAAGATGGATTTATATATTTTTTAAATGACTCTTAGGGTTTGTGCCTAAGTTACATTCATCAAAAAATCTCAATTTGTCATGAAGATAGTCGGATAAACATTTTTTAATTTGGATTTTAATAAAGCTCATATATAAGTTTGCTTGCTAAGTGTCTACCTTAACATTGAACATAACTTACAGATGACTCGCTTAGATGAACATCAAAGAAGTCAATAAATGCACACATACATGAACTCAGCAATGAATTATATTTTCCTCAATCTCAATCTCTCTTTCCGGATTGATGATCATCGAGCGGCATTAGTCAAACGATTGAAAAGTATAAATCAATCAATCCACAATCGGCAATCAAATGCAGTAAATTTTTCAAAGCTTTCGTCAGTTTGCTTTAAATCTTTAATTTGTCATGACTGCTAATCGAAACTTTTATATGTTCGCGATAAAGTATGGGAAATGAAAAAAATCTGTATCTAATTGGCGATAGCCGGTCACACCTTTTGATTTTCCACATAATAAATTTTCTCATTCCATTGTGCAGCCTTCTTTATCCTATGCAATGAAAGTTTGTGTCTAAAAGCGATTAGACTTAATTGTCTGTTATTAATTAGATTTGTAAGGTGAATGAGAAGGAATGAAAAATTGCCTAGACATGCATTAAGTTTAATGAGAAGTGTAGATGTTTGCACCTTACGAATATCTAAATGAGAAATATATTGAAGATATTATCCATGACCTGATTCACATGGCAAATTTCCTTTTGGCATTTATCAGCTTGCTGTAATGAATTACCTTTGAAATTAATAAGTAAATTGAATTATAAAGAAGAGAAATTCCTTTACATCAGTTTAAGTTTATTGAATCTTTTGCAGCAGCAAAGGATAATAATGGGTGATAATGATGAGCCATTATTTCTCACAAATTGCTTTCGGGCAATACGATTTCAATTATGTTATGAAAGCGTGAACTTTAAGGTTGATTGTTGGGGATTTTTTAAGTGTTACATCATCTTCATCTGTTGCTTGACAACAAAAGTCGTTAAAACTTATTTGGATTTTCACAAACGAAGCTAACTTCAGGTCGTATGAATTATTTGTTTACATTGAAAATTTTGCAATTTTGATGCCAATAAAGCATTTTCAAGCCTGTCTTTACATTCTAATCTGAACTTTAAGCAACTATGAACCAAAATGTCTAAATCCAGCAGATGTTCAAAGCAATTTTAAGCCTTGAAACAAAAATTATAAAATCAATTGAAAATTGCACATCATTTGCGGACTTTGTAGCATTTATGTCTTATTAATTTAGAATAATAAACACTTTAATTAACTAAAATTGTTTCAAACACAAGATGCTTTATTGAGTGAAGCTTATTCCATTATAGTAATGTAATATTTCTCAATAAAAAACGAGAAACAATAAATTTTATTACCAATTTTAATGAAACAAAAAACAGTCAATGCCAGCAATTTTGCAAAGCTCATCTTTATCGATCATTATTATCGATTCTCTAGATGCGAAGTTCACATTCTTTTACGCTCGATTGAATGTCAATAGCACTTTGAGTAAACACATGTGGCTGAATGTTTATAGCATGTGAAATTTTTCCCAAAATGAATTCCTTTCACATACATACATACACTGAGAGAAAGACAGCGTACATATATATATAATTATTATTACTGTTATTATTGCGAAGGCCATGAAAATTTAGCTCATGAAAACATCTTCATATTCCTTGCTAGCATTCACGGCGCTATTTTTATCGCTTTTTGCTCCTTCGTTTGCAAAACAAATAGATGGATGTGAAAACGCACATAAACACACGTATAATATCCATTATATTGACATTTTTAGTTCTCTTCAAGGTTAAATTTGTTTGATATTTGATGAATATAAAATTTACGACCGAGCGATAGAGGAAGAGAGAATTTGATGTGCTTAATATAAAATATGTGTTGTTTTTTGCATTTTCATGGTTTAGAGAAAGCATTCCGTAGCTATTTGATGAACATGTCTTGGCATAGATCAAGGATGGAAATTTTCCATGAATATAAAAAAGAAAATAAAGTCATAAATATTCATATTCCGTCCAAAGCTATGGCTGTGGAAAATTTATTTATATCATAAATCACTCAAAATGAAATTGATGACTAATGTTTGCATCATTTTTTTCTTGTCTATTTATAGCAAATCCAAAAGATTGGTCAGATCATGCATTGTGGTGGCCTGCTAGAAATATTTGGCTCACAAGAACACGCTCGACACTCGATCAAGTTGGTCTTCATGCTGATGCACTTCTCCACTTCACACCTATGCACAAAATTCTTAGAGTTCAGGTAAGCATTCACATTATTTTTTAAACTTTTTAAGTTTTTGAAAATTTAACGGCGTTTGAGAATTTGAATAGAATAAGGGGTAGGAAGAAACATAAAATTTGAAATTAAACTAGTGTATCGGGTAGAAACCCAATGCGGATATATTCACACCGTACCATCAAAAGTCTTATGGATAGACCAAGATTTGCTCAGGATAAGTTTGAAGTCAAAAACACTTAGTTTGAATTTTGTCACCCTCGGGAACACTATGAACCAGTATAGCTGATTTTGGTCCAAATCTCGGCCATACTTCACACTTATTTGAACCACATTTTCTCGTAAATGTTAAAATATTATTAAAAAGTAATTAATCCTGAATTATGTCGCTATTTTGTCAAGTGTTTTAAGATAAAGAATTTGTTTTTTAGTTTCCACAGTAAAGAGTATGAACAAAATTCAGATGGGGTAGTCGAAATTTTAGATTTCGATTTTTTTTAACCTATGCATTACAAAAAGTAATATTGGTATGTGATTTATGTCAGAATTATGTCAATTCAAATAAAACATCCAAAAAATTTTTTTGACCAAAGTACACCATAGAAAATCAATTTTCAATTTTGGACTAAGGGCGACCCTAGTCAAAATCAATTTTGTCACTTTTTTCTTCGAGGGTTTATCCAAATGGATTGAAACTTTGCATAAATATTCTAGTGTTTAAAAGAATTACAAATAAAACATCCTAAAATTTTTTTGAGCAAAGAACCAAGTAGGAAATACATTTTCAATTTTAGACTAGGGGCGACCCTAGTCAAAATCAATTTTGTCACTTTTTTCTTCGAGGGTTTATCCAAATGGATTGAAATTTTGCATAAATATTCTAGTGCTTGAAGCAAATACAAATAAAACATCCTAAAATTTTTTTGAGCAAAGAACCAAGTAGGAAATACATTTTCAATTTTGGACTAGGGGCGACCCTAGTCAAAATCAATTTTGTCACTTTTTTCTTCGAGGGTTTATCCAAATGGATTGAAATTTTGCATAAATATTCTAGTGCTTGAAGCAAATACAAATAAAACATCCTGAAATTTTTTTGAGCAAAGAACCAAGTAGGAAATACATTTTCAATTTTGGACTAGGGGCGACCCTAGTCAAAATCAATTTTGTCACTTTTTTCTTCGAGGGTTTATCCAAATGGATTGAAACTTTGCATAAATATTCTAGTGCTTAAAACAAAAACAAATAAAACATCCAAAATTTTTTTTAAAGCAAAGAACCAAGAAGGAAATACATTTTCAATTTTAGACTATTGGCGACCCTAGTCAAAATCAATTTTGTCACTTTTTTCTTCGAGGGTTTATCCAAATGGATTGAAACTTTGCATAAATATTCTAGTGCTTAAAACAAATACAAATAAAACATCCTAAAATTTTTTTGAGCAAAGAACCAAGTAGGAAATACATTTTCAATTTTGGACTAGGGGCGACCCTATTCAAAATCAATTTTGTCACTTTTTTCTTCGAGGGTTTATCCAAATGGATTGAAACTTTGCATAAATATTCTAGTGCTTAAAACAAATACAAATAAAACATCTTAAAATTTTTTTGAGCAAAGAACCAAGTAGGAAATACATTTTCAATTTTGGACTAGGGGCGACCCTAGTCAAAATCAATTTTGTCACTTTTTTCTTCGAGGGTTTATCCAAATGGATTGAAACTTTGCATAAATATTCTAGTGTTTAAAACAAATACAAATAAAACATCCTAAAAAGTTTTTGAGCAAAGAACCAAGTAGGAAATACATTTTCAATTGTGAACTTGAGACAGTTCTAGTCAAAATCTAGTTTTTCATTTTTTTCTTCGAAGGTTTATCGAATTACAGTGAAACTTTGTGTGAGTTTACTAAGATTTATACAAAATTGTTTTAAATATCTGAAGCAAGAAATGTATTCTATATGTCGTCAGACCCAAATTTTATAAATTTGGTTGTACATTCAAAAAAAACGTGACTTAAAATTTTGTCCAAAAAAATGATTTTTATTAATTCAGAAATGTGTGACCTGAGGATTAGAATGCTCATACAAAGTTTTACTGTATTTGGATTTATCCTTGAAGAAAAAAGTGACAAAATTGATTTTGACTAGGGTCGCCCCTAGTCTAAAATTGAAAATGTATTTCCTACTTGGTTCTTTGCTCAAAAAAATTTTAGGATGTTTTATTTGTAATTCTTTTAAACACTAGAATATTTATGCAAAGTTTCAATCCATTTGGATAAACCCTCGAAGAAAAAAGTGACAAAATTGATTTTGACTAGGGTCGCCCCTAGTCCAAAATTGAAATTGTAATTTCTACTTGGTTCTTTGCTCAAAAAAATTTTAGGATGTTTTATTTGTATCTGTTTTAAGCACTAAAATATTTATGCAAAGTTTCAATCCATTTGGATAAACCCTCGAAGAAAAAAGTGACAAAATTGATTTTGACAAGGGTCGCCCCTAGTCCAAAATTGAAAATGTATTTCCTACTTGGTTCTTTGCTCAAAAAAATTTTAGGATGTTTTATTTGTATCTGTTTTAAGCACTAAAATATTTATGCAAAGTTTCAATCCATTTGGATAAACCCTCGAAGAAAAAAGTGACAAAATTGATTTTGACAAGGGTCGCCCCTAGTCCAAAATTGAAAATGTATTTCCTACTTGGTTCTTTGCTCAAAAAAATTTTAGGATGTTTTATTTGTATTTGCTTCAAGCACTAGAATATTTATGCAAAATTTCAATCCATTTGGATAAACCCTCGAAGAAAAAAGTGACAAAATTGATTTTGACTAGGGTCGCCCCTAGTCCAAAATTGAAAATGTATTTCCTACTTGGTTCTTTGCTCAAAAAAATTTTAGGATGTTTTATTTGTATTTGCTTCAAGCACTAGAATATTTATGCAAAATTTCAATCCATTTGGATAAACCCTCGAAGAAAAAAGTGACAAAATTGATTTTGACTAGGGTCGCCCCTAGTCCAAAATTGAAAATGTATTTCCTACTTGGTTCTTTGCTCAAAAAAATTTTAGGATGTTTTATTTGTATTTGCTTCAAGCACTAGAATATTTATGCAAAATTTCAATCCATTTGGATAAACCCTCGAAGAAAAAAGTGACAAAATTGATTTTGACTAGGGTCGCCCCTAGTCTAAAATTGAAAATGTATTTCCTTCTTGGTTCTTTGCTCAAAAAAATTTTTTTCATCCAAAGATTAATTTAAAAAAAATCACAGTGAACTTTTAATTTGAAAAATTCGTAAGAAAGGAAAGTTTTTTGCTTTTTCTGAAGCAACGGCTGTTCCTACCTTGCCTAAAAACAATACAGCTCTTCTTTAGAGCAGCACGGATCAAATGTAAAAAACTAGAAGTCTCTACAATGTCTCGTTATTGAGATTTCTTGCTGATTAACTTGCTTGTTTGCTTCTTTGCTTGTTTGCTTGCTTACATAAAGCATATTTTGCGATTTTCTCAGCAATGCCCCAACCAATCATATTCACACAAAATTTTTGAAATCTGTTTTTTGCGAAAGATGTGAAATTCAAGGCACAAACTTTTCATCTCTGAACATTTTAAGCTATCTTGCTCCATATCCTCACAAAATATAAAAAACTGATTTTTCAATGTGAACAAAACCAATAGATTCAAAAGTAAAAACGGTGTGAATATAAAAAACCGTTGAATTTTAAAACTCAAATAACAGCTTGTCTTAGCAAAATAGCTGTTTATCAAGCGAAATAACTAATCATCTGCCAATTAGTTTCCCATCAAATCAACACAAAATCAAAAACGGCATTTTATATTACAAATTGATGCCAAATAAATTGAAAAACATTCCATGCAGCTGAAAAATGTTGCAAAAAAATTATTCAATTAAAAAAATTGCATAAAAAACTTGCTACCGACAATGATTGCATCTTAAATTGATTATTCTTGAGAGATTGTTGACTGTTTTTTTATGAGAGCCAGTCATATCAGTTTTTATGAGCATTAAATTGTGTCACATTGCTACTGA